>OY282560.1:92498363-93190798 GCA_958295665.1 Tipula vernalis | reverse complement strand
TTATTATGGATTCATGGTCTATAGTTCAGGTGATTTTCCATAATATCGAATTTTCTACGAAATGTGTAGAAATATTCGAGCGATCTAAATGCCCGTTGGCATGACAATTACAGGTCTCAGCACCTATTGATAGAGTCATCAATCAACCAAATCGGAACATAATTGCAGATTTTCGTTTTTATTATGGATTCATGGTCTATAGTTCAGGTAATTTTCCATAAAATCGAATTTTCTACGAAATGTGTAGAAATATTCGAGCGATCTAAATGCCCGTTGGCATGATAATTACAGGTCTCAGCACCTATTGATAGAGTCATCAATCAACCAAATCGGAACATAATTGCAGATTTTCGTTTTTTATTATGGATTCATGGTCTATAGTTCAGGTGATTTTCCATAATATCGAATTTTCTACGAAATGTGTAGAAATATTCGAGCAATCTAAATGCCCGTTGGCATGATAATTACAGGTCTCAGCATCTATTGACAGAGTCATCAATCAACCAAATCGGAACATAATTGCAGATTTTCGTTTTTTATTATGGATTCATGGTCTATAGTTCAGGTGATTTTCCATAAAATCGAATTTTCTACGAAATGTGTAGAAATATTCGAGCGATCTAAATGCCCGCTGGCATGACAATTACAGGTCTCAGCACCTATTGATAGAGGCATCAATTATCCAAATTGGAGCACAATTGCAGATTTTCGTTTTTTTATTATGAATTTATGGTCTATAGTTCAGGTGATTTTCCATAAAATTGAATTTTCTAAGAAATGTGTAGAAATATTCGAGCGATCTACTGATAGAGTCATCAATCAACCAAATCGGAACATAATTGCAGATTTTCGTTTTTTATTATGGATTCATGGTCTATAGTTCAGGTGATTTTCCATAATATCGAATTTTCTACGAAATGTGTAGAAATATTCGAGCGATCTAAATGCCCGTTAGCATGACAATTACATTTGGGTGGTTGCTACAGTTATGAGATTGCCTTTTTAATTAAAAAAAGTTAATTTTTATTTACCAGATGAGCAGAAATTTAAAAAAAAAAAATTTTTTTTTTCGTCAAAAATCGCAAAAAAATTTTGTCATTTTAACAGGCGAACAGAAATTACAAGAAGGTAGAATTGTCAGCAATATGACTTTATTTTGTATGTTCAAGTGTCACATAACTTGAAGTGGCACGCTTTGATACAAAATAATGTCACGTTGCTGACAAATATTTTGTTTTTTAAATTCTGTTCGCCTGATAAAATAACAAAAATTTGTATGCGATTTTTCGCCAAGTCCAAATTATCAGTATTTAAACAACAAACTGAGTAGAAATTATATAGAGATGAGTGGTTGGGTGGTAAGATGGAGGAGTGGTGTGCGAAAGGTTTGGAGTTCGATTCTTCAATCTTCCGACTTTATTTTTTTTTTTAAGCAAAAATTGTTTTTTTTTTTAATTTTCACGAATTTTACCAAAATTTTTTTTGTAGCGTTCTGATTCGAGGATCCCGGGGGATAATCTTCTCGAACTATCCCCAATTCATAATTTTTCATCTAAAAACATATTTTTTCGTTGGCTTTGCTTAGATTCGAACTCCAGACCTTCTTTTCACTCCACTCCATCACCTTACTACCTAGGCCACCTCATCATATACAATTTAACATACATTTGTTTGTTTTATGCAATCAAAACAAATGTGTCTATAATATGTCGATATGGTGACATCTCTGTTAGGGCATATGTACTACATTTACTTCTCAGTGTTTCTGCTAAGTGCTGAAATATTTGGTTTTGCTTAAAAGACGGCATGTGTTTTACTTTTGTAAAAATGTCTGAGGCTCAATTTTTTAAATGATTAATTAATTACGTAACATTACTATCGCATAAAACTAATATGGATTAGTTGTACTAAATATTCTGGCAACGAAGTCGCCAAAATTTAGCAAGAGTAGCTGCGTGCAGTCAGAAGTACTTGTGTATACTTTGCCACGTTAAATGGAACGCAGCAACTAGTGTGCTATCTATCGTTGTAAAGATCCTGAATAATGCAACGATTTTTTGACGTTTTAGTTATCAAATTTGCCATTCTGGCTCTGTTCGTAGCTATACATCTGTGGCGTTTGGCTCAACTAAAAATATAAAAAATGTCAATCTAAACACAAATTGGTGTTTAGGGCAACAAAACTATACCCAAGACAAAAACCCAAAAAGCGGACATTTTTTGTGTCAAAAAAATAAAAGGAGATTACTAAAAAGATCGTACCACCGATCAGTTCAGTTTTTATTTAGCTAACCGAACATTATATTTGTTACGTTCGGATTGTATTAAATGTAAAAAAGTTGTAGTTTTTTTGGATTATTACTAAATTAAATAATAATAAAAATAAAGTTAAAGAAAAGTTGTGTCGCCGTGTACTAAATTTATTTTACACACCCGAAAAAAAACGTATAACGCCGAAGAGTGAGGTTAGACTCAAATATAGCGTGTACGCTGTACGCAGTGAATTGTGGGGCTCCATCAACCTTAAAATAAACACGCGGGTTATAAGAATATCAAATTAACCCCAAAATTGGTGACCCCGACGTGATGGAGCGCTAATTTAAAAAATTCCAGTCGTAAAATTGAACACGAGGTGTGGGTTATTTAACCCCAAAAAAATTTTTGCCAGCAATATATTATATATTCATATGAGATTCTTCATCGATATACATTCATATTGGATTCGTCATCGATATAAATACGCATATTGGATTCATCACCACGAGGGATGTTTCAACAGCCATTTTATAATTTAAGTATATTAGAATTTAGTACTTATTAATAATAATTTTAGTTTGTTAATTATATTTGAATTATTTCAATATTTGAAATGGGAAAACCATATTTCAAATAGATAAATTCCATAACTAATCTATATTTAAGTGAGCGTACATTGTGAAAAATCCAGTTTTAGCCTATTTCAGTTTATAGGTTAGGTCTTGAAACCACGCGCGTCTATACAATTTCGTTAATTATAATTACATTCGTTTCGGCTAAGTGTTTACAATTACAATGGATATTCTAGTGTATTTAACCTCAGTACTTCCGAATTTTTTACTTGGTTTTTTTGTCGCGACAATTTTGTTTAATCGAGCGTTTAAGGATATTTTTGAATCTAGCTTTTTTGTCAGTGCTCACAAGGATGATGAAAATGAGGGTGGAACGAAGGATCGTGTTGTCGAACTTACACCAACACAAATAAAAAATTTAATAGCAGATCAGATTAAAGAAGGGATAGATAGTGCCATGGCACAATTACGATTAGGGACGGATTTACCTCCTAATTCGAAAGCGACATCAGCTCCCATAACTGAACCTCCTAACAGCAGTTCAGAAATCAGTTATATTTCTCCAAAGCCATCTCCGATTTGGACGAATAAGCCCGAACTGTGGTTTACAGTTTTTGAAGCTCAATGTGAAGCTTCCAAAATCACCAGCCAACATGCTAAATATAATGCAGTCGTTGGAACTCTCACATCTGAACTAGCTTCGTTGGTTAATGATATTATAATTAGACCGATTAGTGCGAATTGCTTCACGGAATTAAAAGAAGCTCTGTTAGGTAGGCTCGGTGCTTCAGCCGCTGAACGAATTAATACGTTATTAAAAGGCTACGATCTTGGCGATAAGAAGCCATCACAATTATTGCGGCTAATGAGGGATTTAGCTAGGAAAGATTTTCCAGAATCAACGATCAGAGTTCTTTGGGAACAAAAGTTACCTGCCGCAGTTCGTGCAACAATTGCAGGTTCAGAAGAGCCATTGGAAAAAATCGCCGAACTAGCGGATAGAGTTTACGACGCTTTCAAGGGACCCCATATTATGGCTATGTCTTCACAATCAACGGATATGGCGACTAAACTCGATAGCATGCAAAAGCAAATTCACGAAATTTCTCAAGCGGTCAACAATTTTCAGCGCTCCCGTTCACCTAACGTCGGATCATCTAATCATAGAGATTATAATTCTCGGGAGCGTCATCACTCTAGATCACGCTCACGATCATCTAGCGTATCCATTAAAGATGGAATTTGTTGGTATCATGCCAAATTTAATGACAAAGCACGCAAATGTGATCCACGCTGTAAATTGTTTTCCGCTGAAAAATTTTCAAAAAAATAGACGGCTCATTTATTGCGGCGGTAATAAATGATAGCCAAACTCTTCACCGCCTCATGATATATGACACTACAACTAGAAGACAATATCTTATAGACACCGGAGCAGAAATTTCTGTTATTCCGGCAACCTTAGAAGAGAAACTAAAAAATAAATTTCAATCTCCTCTTTTTGCCGCTAACGGAACTCCTGTTAATACCTATGGTTCGCGGCAACTCACTCTGAATTTGGGCCTCAGAAGAGCTTTCGTTCAAACATTTATCCTAGCAGATGTGACCATTCCAATTGTAGGAGCGGATTTTTTGAACAGGTATGGACTTCTCGTGGACATTAAAAATAAAAAGCTAATTGATCCATGTACAACGTTATATTCTCTGGCTAAGCTTACTACAATTCAAGCGCCCACACTACACATAATCGACGTTAATTCTATTGATCCAGTCGTGTTATCGATTCTTCAAGACTACAAGGAAATCACTCAGGAAGCGAAAGTTTTGAACACAGTTAGACACAAAATAACACATTTCTTGGAGACTCATGGTCCTTCCGTGTCTTGTAAACCACGTCGTCTGGCAGCGGACAAGCTCGCTATCGCCAAAGCAGAATTCGAAGTAATGCTTTCTCAAGGTATCTGTCAACCATCCAGTAGTTCTTGGTCGAGCCCTCTCCACCTTGTCCAAAAGAAGAACGGCGAATGGCGACCCTGCGGAGACTATCGCTCATTGAATAATGTGACTATACCGGATAGATACCCAATCCCTCATATTCAGGATTTTTCGCATCAGTTAAACGGTTGCATAGTTTTCTCCACAATCGACCTCGCCCGGGCATATCACCAGATACCCATAGAACCAACCGACGTTCCAAAGACCGCAATAGCAACTCCTTTCGGATTATTTGAATTCAAACGCATGACTTTCGGCCTGAGGAACGCGGCTCAGACTTTCCAGAGGTTCATGCATTCCGTACTACGAAGTTTGGATTTCTGTTTCGTCTACTTAGACGACATCCTCATCGCATCACGATCGTTTGAAGAACACCATGAGCATCTTCGGATGGTTTTCCGAAGATTATCGGATGCGGGACTCGTAATTAATACCGAAAAATGCAATTTCGCTAAAGATCAGGTTAATTTTTTAGGCCATTCTGTTACGACTGGCATGCGTCTCCACTTGAAGCAGAAAAATTCTATTGCGAAAACTCCAAACGCTCAAATAGTTTGAATTTTTTTTTTATATACCATGACCACCATAGGGTTGTATATACATACGCTCTGATCTATGCTTTCCCAAAATTCAAATTCATATTCTCACCGATTGTTATGTAAAAATATTTTATTTTGCTTTCCCCTGCATTTACTTGTTTTCTATATTATCATGTACAAGCATATATATTTCTTGCGAGATGGTGTGTGTATGTGTATTGTGTGGTATGAGATGGAATGTTTACAATGCGAAAATGTCCAGTCTCGAATATTCCATTTTTCTTGTTGATGTTATTGGCTTGAGTTAACGCGTGATATTTGCTTTGTGTGGGGAAGAGAACCGATCGGCTGATTAGACATGGAGCCGAAGCGACCGTACAACTGAGTGTATATATATGTTCGTCGTCGTTGGTGGTTTCATTCGTTGTATTTGTGCACATATAAACAAAAAAAAAAGAAAAGAGAACATAAACATGAATAAAGATTTTATAATAATAAAAAAAAAAAAATAATAAAACTGATTGTGAGTGTGCACAAATACAGCGAGCGGGACAAACAGCGATGCGAGGGGAGAGATAGGAGGGGGAAAATTTTCTGATTTTTTTTGTAATTGATGTAAAATATTTTTTTTTGATTAGTTAGTCGAGTTTGAGTTTTTGGTTGACGATAAGTCACCTTTTTTTTTATATATAAAAAATTAAAAATAAAAAATCTAGTTTTCGCATTGATGTGACGATAAGTCTAAAAATTTTTTTTTGATAAATGAAAAAAAAATAAAAGTCAAGTTTAGATTCTTGTTGAGTAAAGTCGAGTGAATTTTCGAGGTTCGTTATATTGACGGTAAATTTTAAATGGTTTTGCTTGGACTAAATTAGCGACCATGTTATTACTTTGGCCAATGTCGTCAAATTCAAGTAAATTTTTTTTGTGATAATAGTTAATTTTTTTTTATAACTGGGTTTTTTTGTTATGTGCGCGGTGGAATGTATATCACCGCAGAAAAATTATAAACCACCATCTTAAGTTTGTAAACAAAAAAAAAAAAGGAACAATAGACAAAAGAAGGAATTAACTTCCTAATGATGTGTATTAATTTTATAAACATTAATAATATTAATAAGATCGATTAGTGTATTTATCATATCTGTAAATTAAATCCATACCCATCTGCGAATGGGGTATATATTTCTTGTGTTAATTTACTAGACAATAAATTGAATAATAAAAATTGTTGATGGCTATGAAAGCGTAAATTAGTTGTTGAGTTTTACCTTTCCTACTTTATTTTTTTTTGATTGTGGCGTGAACCTTTTGGTGAAATAAAAAAAAGAAAAAAAAGAGAAATCTGGAAACTGTTTTGGTGCCAATTTAAATAAAAAAAAAAAAAATATATTATTTTCTTTTGTGCCGTTCGACAGAGTTCGACTATAAAAGGTCAACCTTCGGATTAACGTGTGTTTTATGGTACGATACACTGAATCCGGTTATTGAGTGTGTTTGGATCGGACGGATCTACATACGATAATATTCCAGCCCTTGTGGGCCGGGCAGCATTTTGGTGAGGGGGATCCTGCGTCGGCGCTGGTTGCGGTGGTCGGACGGGCCAAGGTGGGTAAGAAATAAAAAGGTACGCTATTCAGGGTAAAAACAACTTGTAAATTTTAAATTGTAACAGTTGTTTTTCCCCCTATTATTTTTCCTATATATTATATATTTGTTTTGTGCGGTCATACTCGCGATCTGTGGTGATGCACCGGTTTGGTGGAAATCCCACACCGAGCAAATATCACGCCTATTTCATCTTTTCACCGTTGTTTGAGTGATTGCGTTTGGAGTTTTCGCAATTTTTCTTTTTTGCTTCGCTTCGGTTCGGTTGTCCGCTTTGGGTGTGGTTCGACCACATAGCGGTCCCTTTTTCTGTTTCAGGTACTTTGGTGTTATTTTCCTTTTTTCATGATTTTTTTTGGAACAGTGATTAGTGAAAGTAAAATTTTAATATAACGTAGAATCAGTGGTAACGTAATTTTCTAACGAATTTTTTTCAGTTTTTTACTTTTACCGTAATAATTTTTTTTTCTTTTTTGCATTTTTTACTGTCGTGTGCTAACCGCACCATGTGCGCGTAAATAAATAATTGATCGGGTGATGTGAGGTGGGGTCATGCGAAGGGTCGGCCTTTTTCCATCCTTTTCCGTGCGTGCCGTTCGTTCCTCCAGGACAGGCTGTGCTGGAGGGCGGCACGCCACATGAGTTGATCGCGTCGGGGTGACGGTCTCGTTCCGGGGGATTGTCGCTGGGATTGTCATGCGGGCGTCCCTCCTTCATAAATGGCATCGGGAGCCGTCGCGACTGGGAAACAGCATCCCAGTAGGCGGGCCGATGAGGGGAGGCCCGTGTGGCAGTCACGGCGGTAGTCGCCTGGGATTGAGACGGTCACTCCGAAACGATCACTCCCGGCTTATTATTTCCTTTTGCCGCTGAGGCCGTGGCAGTGTAATTGTTAATTTCCATTTGCCCCTCTAATTATGTTCATCATGCGGTTATTCAAGCATGAGAAATATGTCTGAGAATCCCCACGCCGCACCGTGAGCTCTAGCCAGCTACTATACCGCATCAGACCGCTATTCTCATGTCTGTTAACGTAATCCCTTTTGGGATTTCGTTACAGTGGCGCCCAATTCGGCTAATTAAATTCAATTTTTCGACTTTTCATTTTTCAGATTTTTTTTTTTCAAACTTGTTGTGAGCATCACGTACAAAGTCCAACGCTTGCGTTGTTTGATCTGTACGGATGCTCACATCAATGTTTCCCTTGTCCGGTTGGCACCCTCATCTGTATTGTAACCAGCGTATGCTGTTTGATTACATACAGTTGTGAGTGTCAATCCCTATTCTCAGTTCATCGGGTGAGTGGGTCTACCATTTCCGCCATGTGGCGTTAGATTGTGGTTAGACTCATTTTTCCTTTGTTCTGAGTTTAGCTTTCTTCAATTTTTTATTTTCTATTTTGCAGATCTACGTACCCTTAAGTAATTTACTTCAATTTTTTCAGTTAATTTTATTTTGATCCAACTATCTTCATGGGGAGCGATCCAAGCGTGTTCTGACTTCGAGTCATTCGACCTCGCTGGATCGTTTGCCATGTTGGTTCCGTGTGCCATGAGCATTGAGATTGCGGACTTGTTGTTTCCACCAATGTGGTGTTGATTGGACAGTTCGTGGTCTCATTGGTCAATGGCACATCCTTAGTTCATTCTTTTGTTAATTTTCTATTTCTTATCTTCTTTAATTAAAATTATTGGACCTCAGCGGTGTTATTATTATATTTAGCAGTACCCCGCGTCTCATGGTGGAGCTCTAAGAGTGCGGCTGTGAGGCCAACGGGGGAGGAGACCAACCATTTTTTTATTATTACTTATTATTATTTTACCACCGGCCCAACGCATGGCCACACCGATCATCATTCGATCAACTCTCTCTTTATTTTTCTTTATTTACTTTCACTTTTCACTGTTTGTGAAAATTTTATTTTTTTCTCGTCGTCATCTTTTTCTCTCTATTCCTAATTCCTTACAGCATAGTGGAGCAGCTAATTTTCTACGTATATTCGCTTTATTTATCGATTTATTACCTTACTATTTTTCTTTATTTTTTTATTAGTTCATTTAAAAATTAATCGATTTGTCGCTCGTTAATAAATTAAGCCAATTTATTTTTGATTTTTTTTGATTGAACTTTTGTTATAAACATTTTTTTTATTGTTACGCAACTATTACAAAATTAAATGAACGCCAGTGTATCATCGTGTGATAATCCTTCAAGTACGGTTTTGATCAGCGTTTGAGTGAGCGGCAGTCAACAATTGACGCGAGTGAGTCCTTGTGACAGTAATAATATTCTCGTAGCTCCTCACGTTTCCCGACTTGTGGATGTCCACGTTATTATTGAAGTTCTAATTTAATTTTGCGGATTTAGTTAACTAATTTAATTTTTTTTCTCAAAAATAAACATAATTTGGTTTTATATATTAACTTGGTTTTTAATTAATTTTATTTAATTTTGTCTAATCAATTCCTTTGAATTTCGCTTAAATAATTAATTTAATTTTATTTGGTAAACGGGTATACTTATAATTTTCTTTAGGTTTGGGGAATAATTTTTTGTGATAACGCTAGTGTTATCCTTTCCATACTTTGGATTTATTTAACTACGTAATATAATTATTGTGTTTAGTTGTTTTCAATTTCTGGGATAAAATATTCCCATTTTCAATTTATAAATTCTTTTCTTGGGTAATTTTTTTCTGAATTTAAACAAGTAAACAATTTTTTTTTTGCAAACGGTTTATTGTTAGAATATTAGTTTTAATTTTGTCCATCTTCTCGTTTTTTTTATATACATATCTATATATATTTTCTGTTCCTCCATATATTGAATTTTGAACTATCACAATATGGATGAGACACATTTAAAAATTGATGAATTAGAAATCGAGTTGGTTGTTCGGTCCATTAGGGTGGATTCTCCTGATGCTATGGATCAGTTGAGAAAGTCGTTGTTAGATGAGGCAGCTGGTACCGTGGAAACTCCTGGCCAGATGCATTCTAAAGCTAAATCCAATCCTGATAGAGAAATTACTACTTGTAATTTGAAATTGCAAGGTATTCAGGATGCTTTCATTAACGTTTCGGATTTACAAAAGGATAAGCAATTAAATACAGTTCGATGTCTTCACACTCGGTTATTGCATGTGCAAGGGCGACTGATTCGTGTTTCTTCGTCTCCAACTTATGGGAAAAAAGCCAGTATACTTTTGGAAAATAGTAACAAATTGTTAAAGGCATTAAGTCAATTTTTGGAAACTCCTGAAACTTTAGACCAGTCCATAGATTTGGCTAAGGTTAGTGGATGCGATCAAACATGGGACTCTGAGGAAGAAAAACATGAAAATCCTTCCGGTAGTGCTGGGGAACCTACTAAAACGTTACCAGATATTCCTCCCAAAACTTTAAATAATTCTGTAGAACCCGATGCTGTTCCAACAATGGACCAGTCTGGAATGATAAAGTCTTTGATGGCTCAGGTGCAATTTTTAACTGCTCAAATGACAGCTATGCAGGCAGTAGCAGCTACTCCGATTGTACCCAATTTAATGAATCCCAATATGGCGATGAATGGTGGTCATGAACTTAAAAAAACCCAGCAGGTTCACTTTCAAAATCCTCCGGTTTCTTGTAATGAGCAATATGTACCAATTGATTTTCTCCAATTGGAAAATTCACCAGTAGCTTCTGTTCCGCAAGGGCGTTCATCTCTGGAGCAGACTACTTCCGCACCACTTAATAATAATTTTATGCCAGCTTCAGCTGACTTTCAAAATAGTACTTTAAATGCAAATGCAGCTCAGAATTTGGGAAATATGGCTTCTCAACCAGCCGTATCAACTTTTGGTTATTCTGGAAATTCTGAATTTCACCGACGTACCTTGTCTCGATGTGGCATTTCTTATAATGGGTCACCTGCGGGTATTACAGTGGACATGTTCCTGTTCCAATTAAATTCAGTCATATTAGCCAATAAAATTTCCTCCGACATTATCCTTCTTGATCTACATCTCCTTTTAAGGGATGTGGCCCTGCAGTGGTACTGGACTTACCGCCGACATAACCCCTTAGCTGACTGGAGTAACTTGCGGCAAGCGTTCATTGAACGATTTAAAGACCGAAGAACCAAATTCGAAATTCGCAGGATGGTCGAGTCGAGGAAGCAGTTACCTCAGGAAAGCTTCCAGGAATATTACCACCATATGTGGAGTTTGTCCCTACAATGCCACACCCCTTACCAGGATGATGAGTTCATTCAATTACTTATCACCAATATGAAACCAGTATTGCAATATCACCTCACTGACCGTCATTTTTCTTCCATCAATGAATTAATACAGAGTTGTACTGCGTGGGAAGATTCCCTTAAGCGTTTCCGCTCCCCTTCGGATCCTCCGATGTATTCTCGACGCGCGATCAACGAGTTATCCGCGGATGTTTATGATGATTTGGAACTACCGGTGGAAACACCGAACGTGGCACCTACTGAGGTTCCTGCGGATTGCTCATTGGCAGCGCTTAGTGGTCCATCGGGGACTCCTGGGGCTGCAGGGAGATCATCTGAAAAGAAGCCTGAATCTCGCAACTCTAGTAATACTCAACGTACAGCTGGTGTGGGTAGTCAGGCCGTCTGCTATAATTGTTTAGACATCGGTCACACTTTTCAACAATGTACCGTACCTACCACCGGATACTTCTGCTATCGTTGTGGTCAACGAGATACGATAGCTCGGAGATGTCCTAAGTGTACGGGAAACCAACAGAGTGGTTCTTGGAGAACTGGGATGAGAGGGCCACCTGCGATTTTACCCAGACCGAATCAGGAAGATGCGGCCAGCAATACCGACTCGGAACTTCGTCTAGGGTCTGCGTCAGTGAGGAGGAATTAGATCGATCCGAGATAGCTTTCGTAGAATCCTCCGATTCCGATTTTGTGTCTGGATCGGGTCGATCTCGTTCTAAACCCTTGGTCGTAGATCCAGCGTTGCTATTGTCGTCGAATATTGCACCGTCCACAAACCCTTATTATGACAATACACCCTATAAATCATTTTTAACCATAAATAAGCCGGAAACTTCATCTCTTTCGAGTTGTCAAGTTCCTTTGAAACCTTTTCCTGTTCAAACGGTCCGCTTCTCGGATGATGTTTCCATTATTCCTACCAACACTTCATTTCAAATGTCAATAAATTCACTAGATTCGGAAATTGTCGAACCTCCCCGATCTCGCAGCTCAGTGCGGCTTTCCCGTTCAATCAAATATTGGGAGAGACGAAGGATCATGCGATCTTTCGTTCTCGCCTCAATACTCGGTTCTGAAGCAGGTGACAATCGGCCATATGCCGATGTCCTTGTTAATGATGTACCTTACCGAGGTCTATTGGACAGTGGAGCCAGCGTTAGCGTGCTGGGTTGTGGATCGGAGAGGTTCCTCAATAACCCATTAGTTTCACTTCACAACTTTCCTCAATTAATTAAAACTGCGAGCGGACAGTCTCAGCGTGTCATGGGATACGTTAATGCGCGTATTCAGTTCAATGGGGTGACACATAATCTGAATCTGTATGTGGTTCCCTCATTGGAACAGACTTTGTATTTGGGAATTGATTTCTGGAATCGTTTCGGAATCATTCCAAAAATTTCTGCGTTGAACCTTGCACCTGAGTTGTCCGACTCTAATACTCCCTCTACATTTCACGATTTATCTGTTATTGAACAGCAATTGCTCGATAATCTTAAAAACTTATTTCCTTCTAGTACCAAATTGGGTCTCGGAAAAACCTCTTTATTAACTCACAGTATTGACGTGGGTGAGGCCAAACCTATAAAACAGCGGTTTTATTCCGTCTCTCCTGCGATTCAAAAGTTGATGTACGATGAGTTGGATCGGATGTTGTCTTTGGGGGTCATCGAGATCTCACAAAGTGCCTGGTGCTCGCCGGTTACTTTGGTTCGTAAGGCTAGTGGCAAAGTTCGTCTGTGCTTAGATGCTAGAGAACTGAACAAGGCCACCGTCAAGGATGCGTACCCGTTGCCTCTTATCAACGGATTGTTGGGTCGTTTGGATCAAACTCGATACATATCGGCTATTGATTTAAAAGATGCCTTTTGGCAGATACCACTCGACCCACAATCCCGCGATAAGACAGCGTTTACGGTACCTGGACGGCCCTTGTATCAGTTCACCGTCATGCCTTTTGGTTTATGCAACGCGCCACAGACCCTTTGTCGCCTTATGCACCGAGTGATCCCGCATCGGTTGCACGATAAGGTCTTTGTGTATCTCGACGATCTCCTTGTCACATCCTCCACTCTAGCCGAACACTTTGCCTTATTACAAGAAATTGCACAACTTTTGAAAAATGCTGGTTTGACTATTAATATCACCAAGAGTCAATTCGTCCTCAAAGAAGTCAACTACTTGGGTTATATTGTAGGAAACGGTTGCCTCCGCACAAACCCAGACAAATGTACAGCGATCATGGATTATCCAATCCCCACTACCACCAAACAAATTCGACGTTTTCTGGGAATGTGTGGCTGGTACCGGCGTTTCATTAAAGATTTCTCTTCGCTAGCAGCTCCTCTCACTGATCTGACTGGTAAATCTGGGAAACTTCAGTGGACTCCTACAGCCGACTCTGCGTTTAACTCTCTTAAATTGGCCTTGTCATCATCTCCTGTGTTAGCGCATCCTGACTATAGTAGACCCTTTTTTATTCAGTGCGACGCTAGTGCCGTGGGTGTGGGCAGTGTACTTTTTCAGACGGATTCGGAAGGAGCTGAGCACCCTATCGAGTACATCTCCCACAAATTAAATTCAGCACAGCGGAACTATTCGGTTACCGAGCTCGAGTGCTATGCCGCGGTACTGAGCGTCCACAAATTTAGGCCTTATATCGAAGGTTATCCGTTTACCATCTATACGGATCACGCTAGTCTACGTTGGTTGATGTCGCAGAAAGATCTCTCCGGTCGACTCGCTCGATGGAGTCTTAAACTACAAGCTTTTGATTTCCAGATTGGGTACCGAAAAGGGTCGGTAAACATAGTGCCCGATGCGTTGTCTCGAGCCTTTTGTGATGAAACCTCTCCTCGTGAGGAAAAGTCCAAAGGTGAGAGCAATGCTATCCCTGGAGTCCAATCTGGAAGTCATCAGTCCGGGTTGATATTGTCAGGTAAATCTTTGAGCGCATTGTCTTCGTCTCAAACCATGGTGCCGGTGCTACACATCGATCTTTCCTCTCCTTCGTTCCAGGAATCCGAATATGTTGCACAAATTGCTAAAGTGAATCAGCTCGCCAGTAATCAGCATAATTATAAAGTACAGGATGATAAATTACTTATTTCTATACCTCATGGAATTGATTATCTTGACACTGATGCTCCCATCTGGAGATTAGTTGTTCCTAATTCCATGACTGAGGAACTCATCGAGCAGGCCCACGTCCCTCCCACTTCCGCACATTTAGGTGGCAGTAAAACGCTTGAACGTCTTCAGCGTCAATTTTACTGGCCACAGATGGCAAGTCAGGTAAAAACTTACGTGGCTAGCTGTTCTAAGTGCAAAATGAATAAAGCTGTGAATTACTCTACGCAACCAGCCATGGGAGCGGCCGTGGTTTCAACTAGACCTTTTCAGAAATTGTTCGTTGATTTTCTCGGTCCGTATCCTCGCTCAAAGCGTGGGAATTCCTATATAGCAATTGTCCTTGATCATTTTTCTAAATTTGTATTGATTAAACCTTTGCGTGAAGCTACTGCTTCATCGTTATGTAACTTTTTGGAAAATGATGTCTTCTTATTGTTCTCCGTTCCTGAAGTAATCACTTCAGACAACGGAAAACAATTTACCTCTAATCTATTCAGGGATTTGTTATCTAAATATGGGATTTTTCACGTTCGTACTCCTGTTTACTCTCCACAGAGTAATGCGTCTGAGCGTGTGAATCGTACTTTATTGTCTTCTTTACGGGCTTATGTCGACGATCATGAACATAGTGAGTGGGATAAGTACCTACCAGAGATAGCCGCTGCCTTACGCAACGCTATTCATGATACTCTGCATTGTTCCCCTTATTATGCCGTGTTCGGACAGCATATGTCGTTACACGGATCTGATTATTCTCTGCGAAGATTGCTGGACGAGAATGATTCAAGCGAAATCTACGTAATGTCTAAACCGGATCGATTGAACTTGCTTAAAAATCGTATTATGCACTACCTGCAAGTCGCGCATGAGAAAGGTGCCAAAAGATACAATCTGCGCAGTACCCACCGTAATTTTCGAATCGGCCAACCCGTTTTTGTCCGATCTTTCGCCTTAAGCGACGCGATCAACAAATTCTCTGCCAAATTAGGCGCTAAATTCAAACCCGCTATCATATCGGATAAGGTCGGATCGGTCGCATATCAATTAAAAGATCCAGATGGCAAACCATTGGGCACCTTTCATGCCAAGGATATCCGTGTGTGAAGGAGAAGGGGAAACAGTAATAAAATCAAAGTAACCCCTCTTAAAATTCAATCTATTTTTTTGTTAGGCCTGGCTTGAGACCTTATCTCGGGTGTGGGTCGTTCCCACGTTTGTTACGACTGGCATGCGTCTCCACTTGAAGCAGAAAAATTCTATTGCGAAAACTCCAAACGCTCAAATAGTTTGAATTTTTTTTTTATATACCATGACCACCATAGGGTTGTATATACATACGCTCTGATCTATGCTTTCCCAAAATTCAAATTCATATTCTCACCGATTGTTATGTAAAAATATTTTATTTTGCTTTCCCCTGCATTTACTTGTTTTCTATATTATCATGTACAAGCATATATATTTCTTGCGAGATGGTGTGTGTATGTGTATTGTGTGGTATGAGATGGAATGTTTACAATGCGAAAATGTCCAGTCTCGAATATTCCATTTTTCTTGTTGATGTTATTGGCTTGAGTTAACGCGTGATATTTGCTTTGTGTGGGGAAGAGAACCGATCGGCTGATTAGACATGGAGCCGAAGCGACCGTACAACTGAGTGTATATATATGTTCGTCGTCGTTGGTGGTTTCATTCGTTGTATTTGTGCACATATAAACAAAAAAAAAAGAAAAGAGAACATAAACATGAATAAAGATTTTATAATAATAAAAAAAAAAAAATAATAAAACTGATTGTGAGTGTGCACAAATACAGCGAGCGGGACAAACAGCGATGCGAGGGGAGAGATAGGAGGGGGAAAATTTTCTGATTTTTTTTGTAATTGATGTAAAATATTTTTTTTTGATTAGTTAGTCGAGTTTGAGTTTTTGGTTGACGATAAGTCACCTTTTTTTTTATATATAAAAAATTAAAAATAAAAAATCTAGTTTTCGCATTGATGTGACGATAAGTCTAAAAATTTTTTTTTGATAAATGAAAAAAAAATAAAAGTCAAGTTTAGATTCTTGTTGAGTAAAGTCGAGTGAATTTTCGAGGTTCGTTATATTGACGGTAAATTTTAAATGGTTTTGCTTGGACTAAATTAGCGACCATGTTATTACTTTGGCCAATGTCGTCAAATTCAAGTAAATTTTTTTTGTGATAATAGTTAATTTTTTTTTATAACTGGGTTTTTTTGTTATGTGCGCGGTGGAATGTATATCACCGCAGAAAAATTATAAACCACCATCTTAAGTTTGTAAACAAAAAAAAAAAAAAAGGAACAATAGACAAAAGAAGGAATTAACTTCCTAATGATGTGTATTAATTTTATAAACATTAATAATATTAATAAGATCGATTAGTGTATTTATCATATCTGTAAATTAAATCCATACCCATCTGCGAATGGGGTATATATTTCTTGTGTTAATTTACTAGACAATAAATTGAATAATAAAAATTGTTGATGGCTATGAAAGCGTAAATTAGTTGTTGAGTTTTACCTTTCCTACTTTATTTTTTTTTGATTGTGGCGTGAACCTTTTGGTGAAATAAAAAAAAGAAAAAAAAGAGAAATCTGGAAACTGTTTTGGTGCCAATTTAAATAAAAAAAAAAAAAATATATTATTTTCTTTTGTGCCGTTCGACAGAGTTCGACTATAAAAGGTCAACCTTCGGATTAACGTGTGTTTTATGGTACGATACACTGAATCCGGTTATTGAGTGTGTTTGGATCGGACGGATCTACATACGATAATATTCCAGCCCTTGTGGGCCGGGCAGCATTTTGGTGAGGGGGATCCTGCGTCGGCGCTGGTTGCGGTGGTCGGACGGGCCAAGGTGGGTAAGAAATAAAAAGGTACGCTATTCAGGGTAAAAACAACTTGTAAATTTTAAATTGTAACAGTTGTTTTTCCCCCTATTATTTTTCCTATATATTATATATTTGTTTTGTGCGGTCATACTCGCGATCTGTGGTGATGCACCGGTTTGGTGGAAATCCCACACCGAGCAAATATCACGCCTATTTCATCTTTTCACCGTTGTTTGAGTGATTGCGTTTGGAGTTTTCGCAATTTTTCTTTTTTGCTTCGCTTCGGTTCGGTTGTCCGCTTTGGGTGTGGTTCGACCACATAGCGGTCCCTTTTTCTGTTTCAGGTACTTTGGTGTTATTTTCCTTTTTTCATGATTTTTTTTGGAACAGTGATTAGTGAAAGTAAAATTTTAATATAACGTAGAATCAGTGGTAACGTAATTTTCTAACGAATTTTTTTCAGTTTTTTACTTTTACCGTAATAATTTTTTTTTCTTTTTTGCATTTTTTACTGTCGTGTGCTAACCGCACCATGTGCGCGTAAATAAATAATTGATCGGGTGATGTGAGGTGGGGTCATGCGAAGGGTCGGCCTTTTTCCATCCTTTTCCGTGCGTGCCGTTCGTTCCTCCAGGACAGGCTGTGCTGGAGGGCGGCACGCCACATGAGTTGATCGCGTCGGGGTGACGGTCTCGTTCCGGGGGATTGTCGCTGGGATTGTCATGCGGGCGTCCCTCCTTCATAAATGGCATCGGGAGCCGTCGCGACTGGGAAACAGCATCCCAGTAGGCGGGCCGATGAGGGGAGGCCCGTGTGGCAGTCACGGCGGTAGTCGCCTGGGATTGAGACGGTCACTCCGAAACGATCACTCCCGGCTTATTATTTCCTTTTGCCGCTGAGGCCGTGGCAGTGTAATTGTTAATTTCCATTTGCCCCTCTAATTATGTTCATCATGCGGTTATTCAAGCATGAGAAATATGTCTGAGAATCCCCACGCCGCACCGTGAGCTCTAGCCAGCTACTATACCGCATCAGACCGCTATTCTCATGTCTGTTAACGTAATCCCTTTTGGGATTTCGTTACAATTCTATCGATCATTTGGGAATTAAACCATCACTAGAGCGGGTCAAGGTGATTAACGACTTTCCGAGTCCCGAAACAGTTAAGGATCTACGACGTTTCATGGGAATGAGAAATTTTTATCGTCGGTTTATTCCTCATGCAGGTGGTAATCAAGCCATCTTAAACGATTATTTGAAAGGATCAAAGAAAAATGACAAAAGGATTATAGCCTGGTCGGATGAAGCTTCGAGAGCTTTTGAGCTTTGTAAACTCCAACTCAGTGAACAAACAATTCTTGCTCATCCAGCACTCACTGCCGAACTCGCCGTTATGGTAGACGCTTCGGATACTGCCGTAGGGGCGGTAGTACAACAAAGAGTGAACGAAATCTGGGAACCGTTGAGTTTTTTCTCAGTTCGTCTCGATAGGACACAGCGACGTTATAGTGCGTACGATAGATAATTGCTGGCGGCCTATTTAGGTATCAAGCACTTCAAGCATTTATTGGAAGGACGGATTTTCACGCTGTATACGGACCACAAACCTCTTATCTTTGCTTTCAAACAGAAAACCGACAAAGCTAGTCCCAGACAATTTAGACATTTGGACTACATTGGTCAATATACGACAGACATACGTCACGTTTCGGGCATTGACAACGTAGTGGCGGATACGTTATCACGTATTGCACAAATTTCAAGTCCGGAAGCCATCAACTACTCCGAGATTGCCAACGCACAACAAAATGACACGGAACTCAGCGAGCTTTTGAGAAACAACAACTCTCTCAATTTCCAACAATTTCCGGTGGAAATTGGTTCAGATCAGGTAATTTATTGCGATACATCTACCGGCTCTCATCGGCCTTATATCCCAAAACAATTTAGACAGACCGTTTTCAATTGTCTTCACAATCTTGCTCACCCGGGAGTCAAAAGCTCGGTTAGACTTCTTACTGATAAAGTTATATGGACTTCTATCAATAACGACGTAAGAAGAATGGCTCAAAGCTGCCTGGCTTGCCAAAAGGCTAAAGTTTCTCGACACACCAAGGCACCAATGGGAAATTATCCTGAAGTTTCCCAACGTTTTTCTGAGGTTCACCTTGATATCATCGGACCCCTTCCAATTTCGCAAGATCAGCGTTACTGTGTCACCTTGATAGACAGGTACACTCGTTGGCCGGAAGCAATTCCCGTTCCTGACATTAGGGCGGAAACTGTGGCAGCTGCGATTTATTCCGGATGGATTTCACGTTTCGGAGTGCCAACAACAGTGGTCACGGATCAAGGCTCACAATTTGAGTCAGAATTGTTTGCGGAGTTGTCAAAGTTTCTGGGTTTTAACAGAGTCCGAACTACCAGCTATAATCCTAAAAGCAATGGTATGGTGGAACGCTGGCACCGCTCCCTTAAGGCGGCTATAATGTGCTATGAGCGCACTGACTGGACTCGAATTCTGCCATCAGTGCTATTGGGTTTACGCACAGCTTTTCGGGAGGATTTTCAAACTTCGTCTGCAGAACTCGTGTATGGAACCACCCTTCGCATTCCTGGTCAATTCTTCGAGAAAGTTCATATGGACTCAAATTCTCATACTCAGTCGGATTATGTCACGGCTCTAAAAAGCCATTTCGAACATATTAAACCTACACAAGCCACTAGACACTGTAACAAGACAATTTTCGTTTCTAAAGCTCTAAACGAGTGTTCGCATGTATTTGTACGAACGGATGCACTGCGTAAAGCTTTACAGACTCCTTATGAAGGTCCTTTCCGAGTTATCAGTCGTTCAGACAAATATTTTATGATAGACTTCAAAAACAGGCAAGCTAATATTTCGATTGACAGGCTCAAGGCATGTCATATGGAGGTTGTTGATCCAACGGAAGAAACACTTTTACCCGAATTTGTCACATCGACCAGAAGCGACACTAATTTCAGTGATTCTCAACGTTCGCAAACACAGTCGGAAATTCCATCAACGTCGAATCAAGAAATCAGAAAAGATAAACCGAAAATTGGCAAAGAAGTTAGATTTGATCTTTCGTTTCAACCTCGGTTTAAACCGACATCGACAATGACGCGGGCAGGGCGTATCACACGACCCACAACACGTTACCAAGACTAATTTTTTTTTGTAAGTGGAAATCGACTAAAACTGGAATTTATTAGGGTAGCAATTAACATCAAACGTCAAATTTTTTTTTAATTTTTTTTATTTTATGTAATTCAAACTTACACGAGATAACTCTATGTATTTTGTAAAGAGTTTCGTGAAATATTAAATATACAAATATTGAATTTTACATATTCCACTAGGAGGGGAGTATTTGTGGCGTTTGGCTCAACTAAAAATATAAAAAATGTCAATCTAAACACAAATTGGTGTTTAGGGTAACAAAACTATACCCAAGACAAAAACCCAAAAAGCGGACATTTTTTGTGTCAAAAAAATAAAAGGAGATTACTAAAAAGATCGTACCACCGATCAGTTCAGTTTTTATTTAGCTAACCGAACATTATATTTGTTACGTTCGGATTGTATTAAATGTAAAAAAGTTGTAGTTTTTTTGGATTATTACTAAATTAAATAATAATAAAAATAAAGTTAAAGAAAAGTTGTGTCGCCGTGTACTAAATTTATTTTACACACCCGAAAAAAAACGTATAACGCCGAAGAGTGAGGTTAGACTCAAATATAGCGTGTACGCTGTACGCAGTGAATTGTGGGGCTCCATCAACCTTAAAATAAACACGCGGGTTATAAGAATATCAAATTAACCCCAAACATCTAGATAAGCATAAAAAATTGAAACATTTTCACCACTACTATAAAAATTCACCACGATGAAGTGATTCAGACGAATAATACGGATCCCGCGAAATACTTAGGTCCCGAGATATTGAGCAACGTATCACGTATCTTTCTAATTACTTACTTACTTTTGAAAGTGAGTGCTGTGATCACTTTGATTTGCAGTTTAAACTCTTCGAAGAATTGTTTAACGGCACAAAATTGATCATAATGAAAGTTACGAGTAACATTAAGTAACATTAAAAGGGCTGAAACTTCCATTCTGAAAATTAACTCAACTCCCAAATCAATGAATAACTGAACCTCTTAACTCAATCTTCAGCTCAACCTCCAACTCAATTTACAAATCAAACTGCAACTCAACCGCAACGCAATCCCCAACCCAATCACCAAATCAACCGATAGCCAAGCCCGCGACTCACTCACCAATTCAACCCCAATTCAACTTTCAAATCAACCCATTACCTAACCTCAAACTGAACGCCTAACTCAATCCATGAGTCAACCCTCAACTAATTCCTCAAACCGAATCCCTCACTCATTCCCAACGCAAGCTAACTGAACCCTAACTCAACTTCAACTAAACCAAATATCAACCTCTACTCAAATCCACACTTAGCGGCCAACCCAATCTTGAAATCAACCCTATTCGACAGCTAAACCCGTATATGTACTCAACTCAAATCAGCTCAATCTAACCACCGACTTAATGCTTAACTCAACCCCAAACTAACTTCTCACCCAAATCCAACTCAACTTCAACTAACTCGTGCTAAACTCAACCCTCCATCCAACCCTAAACTCAACCAACACTCAACCTCAACTGAACCCCTCACTAAACCTTAACCCAACTCCAACTCAATCCCTAAAGCAACACGGTTCAAAAATACATGTGCCTATGAACTCAACTCAGCCCTTGTCCAACCCAACCCAGCCCTTAAATCACATCCAAACTTCGAAAAACATAACATTCTCCAAATGTTGGCCTCATAAACTGATACTTTGTGAAAGTAGGAACAAATTCTGTGTGCTCGCGAATCTACCCTCCACTTTCTTCAACTTGTGTTTGAAGACCAGAATTTTTGAAAGATGTTTAATGGAAGGTCTCGCTTCTCAAAGATTCCTAAAGGTTTTCAAGTAATGGTTGCATTTAACGAAGATTAAATTGAAAACATTTGACCCAATATTTTTGTTGATGGACCTCTCTTCAAATTCTCTAAACTTCATCTTAGAATTATGCCCAATTTCTGCCGATATTTGTTTTCTTTGTGATGGTCTGCATTGAGTTCATGTTGCTCAAGCAACAAATCATTCTTGTTTCTTCTCGTCCTCAGCATCTGTTGAACGGTAGTCGATGTTACCTTGGCAAAAAATTCATCTTTAAATTGAACTTGAAGCTTACGACGAACCAACCATGAGTAAGCCTATCCAATGCAGTTGCGAAATTATGTATCCGCAGCACGCTTATTGGTATGATGGTAAAATGGTGTGATGGTGTGATGGTATGATGGTATGGTGGTGTGATGGTATACTGGTATGATGTTATTATGGTAAGATGGTACGATGTTATAACATAACGGTATGATCGAATGATGGAGTGATGATGATGGCACGATGATGGTGATGGTACGATAATATGATGGTACGATTGTGTGATGGATTTGATGGTTTGAGGGTATGATAGTGTGATGGTATGAAGGTATGATGGTATGATAAAGATTTCAGAAATCATTTATTCTCAGGTTGTGATGAATCGATTTGCTCCTCAGTCTGACTTTCAACATGTTTTGTTTCTTTATTGATATTCAATATTAGCACCCTATATGATATTCTTTGATGCTTTAGAAGTACATTAAGCCCCCAATAAAGTCGCGTAACACATTTTTGAATTTAGTAGAGATTTCTGATTCACTTTTAGATGTTAAAGAATCAATTTCCACATGTTGGGCGCCTATTGAACTGTCTACGTTTAAGTCAAATATGATGGTATTTTTCGGTATGATAACGAGTTTCTTCTGTGAAAATTCAAACTCCTTAACGTCCTTTAGTTGAAACAGCAATTGATGAAGCTTTTAAGTTGTTCTAAAGATCCACCGTCTGGGTTTCATAATGCATATTGAATTTAGGTCATTTGCAGAATATACCGGGTATTGAGAGGAGCGTAAATAATGACTGATAATATCTGTATTCTTAGACATAATTGGGGTTTATAATACCATTATGTGGGCCTGGTAAATTTCATTTTTATTTCATACTTTACAAAAACAAAACGGACTATTTGCGTCCCAATTCCCTTAATCGTCTCACTTGCACCGACAATCAAATTTTGGTATTCTCTTAGCCGATTGAAGCGACAATCGCCGTTTGAAGTGACAAACATCTTTTTACGTGGCATTCTCTCATATTACGTAACTTCGAATGATGGAAAAATAAGTTTGCGGGGGTGGGGAGAGAGGGAGAGGGGCTAAATAGGTAATTAGGCGACTGAACTAATAATATATAAGATGTTCTGATCATTTGGTTACAGACTAGAGAAACTTAAGCTAAAGTTTAAGGTCTTTCCTCCCTACAAAATAACTTGATCACCGCTACATCGGCACAAGAATGTTACAGTGAATAACAATAATTTGGACATTTGAAAAAACTCAATTCTTAGTACTCACCCCAATAAATTTCTGCTTTCGAAATAGGCACAAACCAATATTACTCCAAATCTCGGGCCCTTCATTCAAAATCTCGTTGATCAATTTGTAACGATTCAGTGCACCTTCAATATCATTTTTTGTCTGTAAAATAGCTCCAATCGCCAACAATCCTTGAAAATTACGTTCATCGATCTTCAAAACTCGCAACAACTTGTCGTACGCATTTTTCGGTTCATTCACTTTCAAATACAAAATACTCAACTTAATCAAAATATTAATGTGTATCTTACTATCATTCTCCACCATAACCAACAAAAGACTTTCCAACAGTTCAATCGCCTTCTTAAAATTATTTTCACTTAAATAGAGGTCCGCCAATTTTTCATACGAATCAATCAAATGATTCAAATTAATCGATGAATTGTGTATCCCGATGACATTATGAAATTTTTCCTTAATCTCATTCAAATTGAACGCTTTATTTTTACTTTTACTGGCCACACTGCTCTTGTAACTGTTGTAGTTAATAATCGCAATAAAATAATAAATTTCGATATCGTAAATCATTTTGTTCTTCACCATAATTTGTTCTGCAGTCAAAAATGTGTTCAGCGACTGTTTGATTTTTTTCATGTGGAATAAATTCTTACCGATTTCCTTGTAGTACAAATAATTGTTTTGTGAGATGTTCAACTTTATCGATTGTTCAAATAATTGAATTGATTTGACATAGTTTTGTGATTTTTGTTCGATTAAACCTTGAATATAGTACAGATACTCGTGATTGTAATTTGTTGCGAATTGTTGGGTGATTAGCTGTTGGCATAAAGCGTAATCGTTTCGTGAATATAACAGATAAATCAACCAATTCATGTTGCCCGCAGCTAATTTACTTGCTGTGTTAAGATAACTGTGGTTGGGTATGATGCGATTTTTAAGGTAATCAGACGATGTTTCACTGTGTACTGTTATGCCGTTGCAATTTAATTGGCTCATTTTTAATGAGATTTTGTTGTTTTGTTTTTGTTTTTCCTTTTTTTCAATTTATTGTTACTTTGTATGCACAACAGAATGTTTGTTTGTTGCTCTTATGAATGGAATAACCTTGCCAAACAGACGGTTGCTAGGGGTAGTGCGCGCAAGCTCGACGGTTTATTTGGAGAATTTTTTCATATGATAGATTGACATATTGATTATATGATAAAATGGAAATATAAATTCCATACATGCAAACATTCTGAATTATGTTTAGGTTATAAATTACATTGGTCTAGACCTAGAGAATTTTTTTGGGGTTTTTTAATCAAATTTCTATTTTCCATGCAATGTAAAGACTGAGTGTGCGCTTTTGAGCAAATGTGAAGAACTAGTAAGGCGATCCAAATAAAAGCTTGGTTTATTAATTACGAGTCACGCGACTCGATGTAACAAGGCTAGAGATAATTATTATAGCAGTTAGATGGCTTTTATACGTTTTTGATTGCAACATGCTGAAATAGTACAACGATTCAAATAAAATATTGAAACTGCTATGGGTTCTAATTTCTTTCGTTAGAAGAAGCCTTTTATGAATTTTCGTTTTTAGTTCAAAACATCTGATCATTTTTATACCTTTAACGAAAGGTTTCGGAGCCCGTAAATGCTACACAAATTATTTATTTGGATCGCTCTACTATTTTTACACATTTCTGAACAAAATTATGTTTTGCTCAATTTTCCTGAACTAATGATCAGATGTTGTGATTTTGCAAATGGTTCGAAATCCGATACTTCTTATGAATTTTTGGTTTTTAGAACCAATCATCTGATCATTGATTGTATCCAACAGTGTTTAAAAATATAAAGGTCTGAAACCTCACGAGATGATCCAACTCCACAAAAGTACGTGATTTTGTACTTGACCTAAGTCAACCCAATATAACATTCAACACAATTCAAAAATCAATCCCTAACTGAACCCCTTGTTCAACCCCAACTCAATCTTTAACTGAAACTCAAACTCATCACCTACTCAACTTAATAAATCCCCAACTGAGACCTTCGTTCAACCCCAACTTAATATTCTACTCGATCAGAACCAACCTTCAACTCAACCGCAAACTCAATGCAAAAAATCAATCTTCAAATCAACACATGAACTCAACTCAAAAAAGCTCAAGCTACCTTCTAACTCAAATCTTAAATCATCCCCAAAATATAATCCCCTCCGAAAATGGATATGGCTAAATCAAACCAACCCTCAACTTGGTCATAAACTCAGCCCTCAACTCAACCAATATGGTTTGAGAAAACTCACTTCAACTCAATCTGCAAGCCACCCCAACTCAACGCCCAACATAATTCTCAAACCAAAATATAAATAAAATCAACATCGAACGAAATCTAATGGTAATACACTGGCTAGATATTCTTCTTCTTCTTCCGCTGGCACTACATCACATGAAGGGATTGTTTAGTTCCCCTTCAACGTCGTCCATTGGTAGGACATTACGTTCCATAACGTATTCCTCTTAATGCTGTCTTACGCCTGTTGGAAGTCTATTAATAGACTGTGTACCATCCCCAGTGTAAAAGTTTAATCGGTCGTTGATGTGTTTGAACGAAAACCACATTGATAATCAGCCGAGATACCGCGATAGTTGTTGCAGTTTGTTCGATCTCCTTTTTTATGAAAACGACTGAAAAAAACCGTCTTCCACTCTATTGGGATGACTTCTTTTCTGATCCCAAACTATAGATATTAGCTCAAACATGCGGTAGGGAAAGGTAATACCAGAAGATACCATCCTCGTCTGGCAATTTTTCATCTGCATATCCCGTTCCGGATTTTATCATATGATGGTTTCGTTGCGAATGGCGCTGCTACGTGGTTGAAAGTCCATAGCTATTTCTCTTATGCAACGTTATTTATGTCTCAGGCTAGAATTTTGGATGTTGCCTAGCCGATTGGAGATTTTCCTCGCAGTAATGTAGGCGTTATGGTTAATTGTCTTGTTCTTTGCGATATATTTCGATGTTGTGCGCGATCTTTCTCCCAAATAGCACCAAGGCCTAGATGAATTTTGGCCTATGATGGACTTTGAGGCATCTGTTACCGCCGTTTTGACGATGTCTCACTGTTATTAAACGGAGTCCGGAAGTGGTTTATTTTCCAAGATTCCTGATACGGTCATCCTGAAAGTGGTCCGGGTAACTTAGTTGTTCAATGCCGTAGTGTTCCAACGAGTTATGTGGTGGATAGACGAAATTTTAATTCAGCAACTACCAGGAAGTGGTCTGAATCGATGTTAGCTCCACGTTTAGTTTTGATGTCTTTTGGACGAGAGGACGTGGTAGTCATTTGATTTCCATGTGGCTTTGTGGATACCCTTATGTGGGAAGTATGAGCTGGCAACCACCGAGTTGTAGAGTAAAGATAGCTTTATGGTGCGTGTCTGATTGCTGTTTGATGTAGGGTGCAAGGAGTTTGGGTCGATGGAGCTACGATATGTACTGCCAGCACCGCCAATTTGAGCATTGAAGTGGCCCAAAACAATTTTACTGTCATGTTGCGGAATTTTGCTCAGAACGTTCACAAAAGTAATATTAAAGTGACGACCATGAAACCTGAGTGTACAAATCCGATTGCTGACCGGCATGAGTCACAAATTTACGACATCGGTTGCTAATCAAGAAACCGACTCCAAATTCAAGTTTATCCATGTTATTGCTACGAGAGAGTTAGTCAGTAGCTCTTTAGCCCTTTTCGTAAAAAAATTTAGGAGCTTTTGACTGTCGTAAATTTGGTGTGGCTTTCCAAACCTTTTTGATTTCCGTGTTGGTCCAAATCATTATCCATTTTGTTCTGTATTTAAAAGACTTGTTTGAAGATTGCAATCAAACTAATTTTAATGAAGCCTGAAAACTGTCTCAAAATTAGAGGAACATCAAAATCATTATTCATTCGTTAATAAAGCAATTCTTGCAATATGCTTTAAGCTGCTTGACTAGAGTACCTATACAAATTTTTTGGTTACTTTTGTTCTTGCTTTCAATAATTTTCGCTGCTGTTATGATAGCGTAAACCTTAGCCTGGAAGATGGTGGTTATCTCCCTTAGATGAATAGCCCCTTTTAGGATCTCCAAACGTCCGTTTAGACAGTACCTATACTCATAGCAAGGACTTGTTTTAAGGCTTTTTCCTTAATTGCTAAGTGTAGAGATGCTAGGCCAACCAATGCTTCCATGCCGGCCGTCGGGGTGATTCTCATGGTTCCTGCAATTCCCAGAGAAGCTAGTCTCTGGAGTCTGGCCAGTTTTGCCATTGTTGTTTTTGTTTTCCTTCCACCATACACCCGCACTGATCATTTGCTTGTAAATCGTTGTTTGGGACTAAGGGTCCAGGTCCTACCATTTGCCTACTGGCCCGTAGCCTTTTTGTGTCCTTCTTTATTGTTGTCGTAAGAAGTGCACCCCAAGTCAGCTTTTGGTCTAACGTGACTTTCGCCATCACTTTCTCACCCAAACAAAAAACCTTTTACTGTATTTTTGTTTCTGGAGTATAATATAGCAATCAAGTTTCATCTACAGTAATTAATCGGGGCCAAAACTCTGGGGGGGCTATTTCTGAATACGATACGAATTCGAACGTATAAGATTCGTATTTGATTTAAATAAAAAACAAGCGAATCTTATTTAAATCAAATAAGAATCTCACACTTTCGTATTCGTATCGTATTCAGAAATAGCCCCACTGATTTATTACGCCTAAACTGTGCCAACAGAGCGTTGGAAATGTTGATTGAACACGCTTTTGGTCCAAAGTGAGCAAATGCCCCAACGTGTGGACAACTTACTCATACCTAAATCTTGATTCAATATGTGACAAATACGTTCTTTGGAAATATTCATAGCCTCTGCTTCGCTCTAACTTTAATTTGACGATTGTATAGCACCATTTGGTGAACTTGAGCGATGTTATCGTCAGTGCTTGCCGTTTTTGGATGTCCCAAACGTTCATCGTCACCCAAGCTGGTACGGCCACGTTTAAATTCAGCTGCCCAAAATTTCATGGTGCGGAGTCCCCGTACACAGCGTCAAACTCGTCTTTGATTTGTGTAGGCGTATTGCCTTCCAAAACAAATATTTAATGACAGCTCGGCTCGATACTCCATTTTTTCCATTTCACGCAAAACACTCACATCGACTAACTCAAACGATTGTCAAACAACAATTACGCGTCCAAAATGGTTGCAATTTTGGCGAAATACCTTTTACTGAATGTGCAAACACATTCCCACACTTTTGTTGATGACTGCCATCTTCCGGTACTGAAGTGTTGAGTTTCCTCCTAATGATAAATGGTATGATTGTTGTTTCCCTGTGAGGTCGAGGGAATTGTACTTCTGTTCCCCTACAATGAGATCATGCTTGCCGCTGATTAATAGTTAGTAGTTTAACCACCACTAGTGACCATAACCAAGTGATAGTATCTGCTTGTGTGCAACAATTTATTTACATCTATTACACAGGCCTCCCCTCCTAAGTTGTAAGAGATTTCTTTGCTCACTAACATGTGTTTGATCCATTCAGTGATTCATTTCATAATTATGTGTCCACCCTTCTAGTTACCAATGCTTTTTACAATTTTATGTAATGCCATGATATGCAAATTGCGTTTTGATGAGTGGTAGGGCTGGCACCTCAGTCTGATGTATTGATCGACTAGTTTCTCTGTCGTCTTGAGCAGAAAAGATGAGGCTCATTCAGGATTTTGATTTATCCGAGGTGTTTAAACCCCCTTTTCGTATAAACATCACCTTTACTTTCTTCCATTTGGTTCAATGAACAAAGCCGTAATTTCAGCTGGATGCAAACATTTTAGAAAATGGTATTTTTAGTGTTCACTTCCTTCTTGCAGGAGCACCGGTAATACTCCATCAAGTCCAGGCGATTTAGAGGTTTTGAACGACATTAATACCCATTCCACCCTTTCCATCAGGGCTATTATGTTCTGCTTTCCGATCTCTGTGTTTCTACAGGTGTGCATTCCGGAAGCAAGTAGTATTTCACGTATATTAAACCGAAATTCCAACACAACATAAAAATAGCTATGAACAAAATGCAAGAACCGATGCTGTGTTGAATTAAAATTGAAGTATTTTATTTTATGTACCTGAATTACTATGAAAACGAAATGTTACAATAATTTTAATTTTGTTTAAGTTTTCTTATATTTTTATAAACTATATTGTAAAATTTAAATGGCATATACATAGTAAATACACGAAGTATGTTTGTATCTACTAAATTTAGTTATATTTACAAATCCAATAAAGATTTTATTTAAACAAATAATAACCACTAGAAAAGCTAGAACTTTAAATTTAAATTGATAATTATGAAAAAGGTTCTATCCAAATAATTAAAATTCATCTTACCACTAATCAGATGGCCCAAACTATGATAATTTGATGTTTATAATGCTTATAAAGTTTGACATTTTAAAAATTATTATTGTTATGTAAATAATTTAAAAGAAATCACAATGCAAGTGAGTTGTATACAAATATAACTATTTCATTCTTAGGTCACGACTAACCAAATAAATAATTGAAATGTTCTACATATTTGATAAGTTAAAAATATATGTACTATCCTGGACCAGTTGACAATTCTGATGAAGAATTACTTACCCCCACCATTGGTAAATGATATTAAATTAGGCAACGATTAAAACCACAGTAAGTAAATTCGATTAACTTTTTTTTTAAATCATTTTTTAGAAAGTATGTATATTCTTTTCATTTAATTTAAATTTTTATTTTCAACAACAACAATAAAAATTAAAATTAAAAATTGTTTAGTTTTTCTTTATGTATATATAAAAGAAATCGACGGGAAATGTATATAATACAAGTAATAGTTTCTTCTATAAAATTATAAATATGAAATCCTTTAAACAGCCATAATTTTTTTTTTTTAATGATTTTTGTTTTTATTTATCTTTGCATTTGCCAGCTTTTTTCTAACGATACAATTAGCCGTTAATATAATGTGCCACGATATAAATGCATGCTATATCACAATTCGAAATATACCCTTCATAATCTAACTACAATTTTTTAATTTTTAGTAAAATAAAATTAAATAAAAAAAAAAAAATCACATTGAGATCCAAAGAATTTATATAGGTTGGTTGAATGAAGTGAAATATTTGAATTTATATTTCTAAATGTATTTTTATGTTCTGAATTGGCAGGATAAATTCCATTGTTTCAGAGGTGTGTGTGTGTGTGTCTGTGTGGGATATTTTAATACGTTTTTATCAACCAGTAATCTGCAATTTTATTATATTTTATACTTCTATAGCATTCGGCAATTGAATCTCCCAAGCGTATCTTAATTTTCATGATTATCAATTAATGATTCGGTTTGTTCTTCTAAATCGGGTATTCTGTGAATAAAAAATAGATTGAAATTAATTTAGTTGATTATTTAAATTTATAAGAAAAATTTTAGTGAAAAATGTACATATATTCAAGCGAGTTAAACCATATGTTATTGAAAAGCAAACCAAACCTCAAACAATTAATTTCAAAATGAAAATAAAAATGTTTACATACGAATCATTCCGTGCCCGTATATGTAATATGAATATAAATCCCGAAAAAAGTATATTTTTCGCACTTAAGTAATACGTATGTACATAATAAAGCGAAAATAAAATAAAATAGTATATTTATTAAACTATAGACAAGCGAACTATCTATTTGTAGCGTAACTATAAAGAAATTATTTTTGAGATATGATTATGTATATAATAACGTGAACTTAATTTTTGATAAAACAAATTTTCTCGACTTACCTAACTATAGTCGTTCGATTTAGATAACACAGTTTCCGATAAATCACTTTTATAAACTTCCACAGTGGATCTGTATCATCGTATTTGATTAAAAACGAAACAAAAATTAGCGATAGAAACATTGGAACCGATCCAAGGTAAAATAATAGTGGATAAATTTTATTCCTTAATAAAATATCAAATAGCATTGATAAGGGAATTTGTAGTGTCATCGCTAGGGTACCAATTAATGATGATGTTAAAAAGCAACCCCTGTTAATATAAAATACACAAAAATAAATCCATAAATCTATTATATACAATTCGGTACATCGATAAATACACTTACCACAGCCATAGTGCTTCCGAAATCACAGTACCGATAAGTCCATTTAAAAATAATACGATAAATTGTTTTTTATTTGGTAATTCAAATATTTCAACTTGTGAAAAATTTAATATTAAAAATATTGGCCATAACAGCAGTAAATTCCATAAGCCAACGAAACCAAAAAATAATGGTATATCAATTTTTTCCTCTGTATCACTTTTACGTTTAACTAAAACCAAATAACATGAATAAAAAAATGCACTTAGTAATGATAGGATAATGCCTTTTGAAAATTTTGAATCTTCCACATTTGATATTTTCACCATTACCTGTAAGAGAGAAAAAAAAAGAATGTGGGTTAAAAATTTTGAATGTGCTTAAGATAAAGTTTGCTACAAGTTTATTTAGCTTTAACCTAAATATTATTTTCTATTTTACATTTTCTCAGTATAAAGGAAGGCAATGATAAGTACACTTGAATTGCCGAGACCGGAGGCTCCTCGGTTAATCAGCAGCTGAAATATTTTAGATTTAGCGTCCGTACCACTGGATCATGAAGTTATCACTTGTGTTTTATAAAATTTTAAATCTTGGTAAAGAGAAATTTATTGCGAAATTTGATAAACCATGCTCTAAGAAGGAACCGTGACATAATAGACAATCGATTAATCTAAAAAAAACTAGGAAGAACAAAGCTCACAAAAAAATTTAAAAAGTTTCCATATAGCGTAAATTATGATAGTTTGGAGGTTTTGCGGACGAAGTTTAAATATTTAAACCGGTTTCTTTATAATAATTACATTTTTGAAGTCGAGTCATTAGTGGAAATATAATTAGTTAGTGACTATAAGTGTGATAAACAATTTATATACCAAGTGTGGGACAGTATAAAGTGATATATACACAAGGCATTTTGAACATTTTGTGTTGAAATTATTTTTTGTTTTTGTAAAAAAAAAAAAAAAAAAAAGTAGTAGATTTATCTATAATAAGGTGAGGGCTACGGCCCTGGAGGAGACTGCGATAACGATGGCGGCATCTCAGAATCCGTTTTCGCCACTAATGAAAAATGGAAACAATACTCAGCCAATGAATAAACGAAAAAGGGCCGAAGATTATCGTGTCAGACGAGTAGGTTTCCAAGCTGGAGAAAGCGAAGTCAACTCAAACGAATTTTTTTTAATTATGAAGCATGCGGATGAAAAACAAAATTTATCCAAGCTATCGCCGTTTTACATCCAAAAAGCCTTAGACATGATAACAGCAACAGGCATTGTAAAAACCAGCGTTGTGCCGACTGTTTACAAACTGTTGTTTTCTTTATTGATTACTGAGTAAACAACTTTATGTGAAAAATATAAATTTTTTTGTAAACATTGTAAACATCATAAAATAAGAATATTATACAGTATAAGATTATATAGCTCGCTCTCCATTTACTATATGTAGAATCCTAACTATGGTTTTGGGGTTGTTCGGATGCATTTTTTAACGTGATCCAAATGTACGACCGCAAAAGGAATGCTAAAACCAAAGAAAAAGAATCACCTAACGCATTGATGAAATTTGTTTCTTCATCTTGAGTGACGGTATCAATATACATAGTTTGAAATTTTGTTCTCCTTTCAAGTTTTTGGAGAGGTTTATACTGGCAAACTAGAATATATTTGTGCAGCCTATTAGTGTTGAAGTACTCGTAGTTGTTGACACAGGCTAATTTACCGGGGATTGAATCACGGACGGTTAATTACCACTAGGATCGATTGATGTCGATGTCACCAAATTTGGTGTTCTTGGTGAAAAATTTAAAACTAAGTAGTAACACAATAGTGCCAATGTCAAGTTGGTATTATCCAACTGTTTCAAATGGCCTTGCTTCGAGAATTACCTACCACAGATATCGCAAATGCTTTTCGTTCCGTATTACGGAGACCACGAACAGGACGTTGTAATTTCCCCGGATGAGTAAAACGTACTGTACACAGTTGAAAAAATATTGCTTATGTAATGCAAATTGCATTACATGTAGGTCCAGTGCAAGGATGTATTACAAAATGATACAAAGCTTGCATTAAAAATTAGTTTAATACAATTTGCATTGATTTGTAATAAAGCAATTAGATTAAATTTTAGTGCAACATTCCATTAGAATATAAAGCAAATTGTAAGAGAACCGTCAAGCAACTGCATTAAAATTTATCAAAGACTGCATAAATAAAATAAATATCTTAGAAGTATTAAGTTTTCCAGCAAGTTGCATTAAAAATTAAAGTTATTTTCTCAACTGTGTAGGCATTGCATTTCATCTGCGAGCTGTTCAATCAATCATCGTATTCTGAACCCAGCATTTTAACGACATAAACGATGACCATTCTCAATGGCGGCCTAAAACTTTATCATAACTATTTCATTGACACACTCTATTTCATATGGTACATTTGGCCCAACTTTCGAAATTGTCATATTCTAAATTCTTCAACAAGTTCCTCTACTAATGAGGAATTCTTACACTTTAATAACGACTAAGGCAGGCTCCAGTCTTAAAACTATCAATGGATTTTAAATTTATAAGCAAATTCTAAATTTGTTGGCTGGGGTTGGCCATGACTTTTGGTCACGCGGTTGTTTTTAATTTTCCTTAAATATTTATTTTTATTATAAATTATTTTACTGTGAATTTGCAATTTAAATTAAATTACAAGTAAATAATAAATTGTAAATATCCGATAAAGTCATAGACGTGTACCCTTTTCCGCAACCGAAAGCGAAACGTATGTATGTTCCGTCATATTATATTACTGCTGAATTTAATTTTTCCTATCTACAACCATCTTTGATGAATTTCTCTTTGACTGAATAATCATTTGAACAAATTGTGGACCGGTTTCCGAAAGCGGGTGAGTATACTGGTTTATAATTTGTAGTTGGATTGACACAATGTTGTTGCATTAAGGTCTGCTGTATACGTGTGTGATGTGTATGTTCGTTAAATCTTATAAGAGTGGCTTAAAGGTATTTGATTTGTCCCTTTGATTTGTGGGTTGCTGCAATATCGATTGCTGCTGGTCGAGTATAAAGCGGGATAATCTTGCTTATGATGTTTTTTTTTTTTTGTTAATTTGACTTTGTTTGGATACAAATTTGCTTATTTTGACACGATGGGTGATTGTTTTGCGAAATGTCAATTTAGCTAAACACGAAGCTGGCCGCAATTTGTTATTTCTTTGTAATGTTATTCAGTACAAATGTTAGATAAATTCGATTAATATTAGTACATTGCTGGCAAATCCCAAGTATTTTTGTTTCCGAAAGTTTTTGTATTTTTCGGACATTTTGCTGATTTCATCACCGACTTTTTTTCAGCAATAGTGTCCGACTTACTAGAGGATTTACTACCATAGGACTACACTGCTATTCACTTCATTGTGTGCAATTGCAGTTTTGCTTTTGGATAGCAGTTTTACTGTAGTTGCTCGCGGAGTCGGGAAGCTGTTTTTGTTGAGAAGACATGGAAACCCCTAGTCAGTGAATCCGTAAACGATCATTATTCTGAGAAAGCAAAATAACTTGCCTTTCGATTTTTTTTTTTGCGATAGGTTCAAATTTAACGTCATTTTTTCGGTTCAGTTGATTAGACGCAACTTAGAAATGTATTCAAAACACAGTCATTTATGTTTTTATCTTAATATTTGTTTATTACGAAATTCCTTAATCTTTCTAGCTATTTTTAGTAATGTGTACTACCCCCATTCATCATATAAAGAAAATACAGAGAGTCATATAAAGATTTTGAATAGTCCAAAGAAATCTCTGCCCAGACAGCGTCAACTCGGAAACGTCGGAAACAAAATTCAATTTAATAGCCGAATTTCGGTATGCATTCGCATTAACACACCCCAATATGAAATTGCAACCCATACCATTACTCCTCCTTTTTTGGCATGATAGTGATTCAAACATTTTGCTTCCTTGCGAATGTCATGAAAATAATAATTATAGACATAGATATGGACCATCTACGTTAAATTTGTATTCATCTGACAAAACAACACTTTCCAATTATTATTCATTGTTTGCGGTTGCACATCCCAAGTCATGTGCTGCTTGGCGAATTCCAATCTTTGTTGCTTGCGTGCAGGGTTTACTGGTGTTTATTTTTTAATTTTAAAAATGGAGCTCTTAAAATTGCTCTACGAACTGTTGATTTGGCTGGCATTAAGCCCAGATGCCGTTTTGATTTTGTTGGTGGAAAGGCTGAATATGATGCACTGTCTTTTAAATAATTTCGCACAGCATGCTCCCTTCGCTCGATTTTACGAGCTATAGCGCGGTTGGAAAATCCCTTCAAGTGGTAGACATCGATTTTTGCCCTTTCTGCCGTATTTCAAATATTTGTCTACCCATTTTAACTCTTGATGAGCTACTGAATACTTATTTTCAAAATTTAAAAAAAAACTGTAGCAACTTACACCGAAATTCACTCATAAATACTTAAATTTGACAATGCGTCTATTGGAGTGAGCTGATGAAGTGCGTTTAATGTGAACTATATCCCAAAAAAACAAAGAAAATTGCAGTTAGAATGCTATATTTAAATTTTTATTCATTACTGTTTTACTGAGCACAAATTTTTCTCTTTTTTCAATGGAAGTATTTTTTTTGTTCCGCAACGGATTGCGGTGGGGTTTTCGTCTAGGAATAGGATTGTGGTTGCGCCTAGTCAGGTGAACCGCAGTGTATATCACGAAACACGAATAAAGCACAACCAACCGTAATGGCGTTTCTCACAGAATAAATAGTAAATAAATAAATAAAAATGTACACACAATGCGCCAATGCAAAGCTGTGTTAAAAGTTGGAAGCCGAGTTTTCATAATTATCCATTTTTTTAATCTCAAAACCGGGAAAAAATGAATAAACGATTCAACTTTTCAGTTTTTTTTCTACATGGGATATGATTCCTAAGTACTAAACACTGTTAATTACAGTGTTAGTACAATTTATTTATTTTGTTATTTAATTTATTTTCTTTTATTCATAATTTAATTTAGTTGTGTATTTAGATGATTTAAAACAAACAGATCCACGAGGATTTCAAAGTTTAATAATTTTTAGTTTAATTGAAAGTAGTACCTAGTGATAATTAACAAATGTTGATCTAGATTTTCAGAATATCGTAGGAACCTAATTCAGATTTCCAGAAAATTTAAGCACCTGCGATTAAATCGCAGGACTACATCCAACACAGATAAAACGTCTACATCTTAGTGGCAGGTCAGCGGAAATGCTTCATTTATAATAGCAATTATGCTAAACCTTAGTTTAAGTTGCTATAGTGACCAGTATGGTAGAAATCATTTGAATAAGTAGCTGATACTAATTATATTTACATATTATGTTAGATCGTATCCGAACTACTGTTGTCAAAAGGAAAATTTAAATTAACAATGATTACAATTTACGACTGTGAAATTTATAACAAATAACAAAACTGAATATGTATTGGTGTAGTATTTATACAGTAGGTAAAAAAATTGTTATTTACGAAATTATTCTAAAAAGGGAGATTTTAGTTCACTGTATTTAAGATTGATCAGAAAATATTTGTGGATTTAGTTGATGCAGTATGTTGGTGAATTTTACGATATACATGTGAAATTTTGTGATTGATTGTATTTAAGGTTTTCCAAATCACAGAGGTTTTCCGGGGATATGACATAAATGGATAGTTAGATAAATGCATCCTCTTTCAAACAAAAAAAATTGAGGTGTAGCCAACACACGACTTTCTTTTACGATCAGAGAATTTTGAGAAATTTTATTTTTTTCTTAATTTTTTTTTAATTTTTTATTTTTAATTTTAATTTGTTTTTAATTTTTGGAAACATTTTGTTTTATGTAGATTTTTGTAAACCTTATACTTTTTAAGATATTTGCAAAACCAATTTTCTGGACCAAAGGAGTAGCCACTTCCGGTTAGCCGATTTGGAGTAAAATTCTCTGGGACCTCCCAATTAATCAAAAAAGCTTAAATCTGAAGTTTCAGTCCGATTGGTTAAACCATCTGGGCTGTAGAGAAGACACAGACAGACTGACAGACACCATTTCGAAACCCACTTTTTCGGACTCAGGGGACCTCAAAACAAATAAATCTCAAGGTCCAAAATTTTCATGATTACTATACTTTATTTTACTAGAGTAAAAGAAAATAAAAAACCCTAATCCATACGAATCGTTCGTTTAGTAAAAGTTCTGCAAAATTATTTTTTGGAAATCGCACTCAACTCCCAAGGGCCAATATCGGCCATTGCCAACAATGATGACAAAGGTTTCGCTAGCACATGGAATAGGTCCCTTAATTACCTAGATAGAAAACCCTAATCCATACGAATCGTTCGTTTAGTAAAAGTTCTGCAAAATTATTTTTTGGAAATCGCACTCAACCCCCAAGGGCCAATATCGGCCATTGCCAACAATGATGACCTAGGTTTCGCTAGCACATGGAATAGGTCCCTTAATTACCTAGATAGAAAACCCTAATCCATACGGATCGTTCGTTTAGTAAAAGTTCTGCAAAATTATTTTTTGGAAATCGCACTCAACTCCCAAGGGCCAATATCGGCCATTGCCAACAATGATGACAAAGGTTTGGCTAGCACATAGAATAGGTTGCTCAATTACCTAGTTAGAAAACCCTAATCCATACGGATCGTTCGTTTAATAAAAGTTCTACGAAATTATTTTTTGGAAATCGCACTCAACAGTGATGATAAAGATTTCGGTAGCACATGGAATAGGTCCCTTAATTACCTAGTTAAAATTGAGGTGTGGCCAACACACGACTTTCTTTTACGATCAGAGAATTTTGAGAATTTTTTTTTTTTATAATTTTTTTTTTTAATTTTTTATTTTTTATTTTTATTTGTTTTTAATTTTTGGAAACATTTTGTATTAAGTAGTTTTCTGTAAACCTTATACTTTTTAAGACATTTGCAAAACAAATTTTCTGGACCAAGGGAGTGGCCACTTTCGGTTAGCCGATTTGGAGTAAAATTCACTGAGACCTCCCAATTTATCAAAAAAGGTTAAATCTGAAGTTTCAGTTTGATTGATTAAACCATATGGGCTGTAGAGAGGACACAGACAGACTGATAGACTGACAGACTTACAAACTGACAGACTGACAGACAGACTGACAGACAGACAGACACCATTTCGAAACCCACTTTTTCGGACTCAGGGGACCTCAAAACAAATAAATCTCTAAAAATCTCAAGGTCCAAAATTTTCATGATTACTATACTTTATTTTACTAGAGTAAAAGAAAGTAAAAAACTGCCAGGTATAGATTCCGTTCATCGAAACCTAATTTTAGACATTTTCTGTGCTATGCTTTGTGCCAATTCTATAAACTGTATGGACGAGTTATTTCGACAGTTTTGTTTCATCATGTGCTCACCAAAAATCAACAAAACCAGCAAATTGGCCTAAAAGAATTTTACGCAAAAAATAGGAAAGTTGTATAACGACAAGTTGAGAAAGTGCCTGTACTAAGAAATGGGTTTTCAAAGGTATACGGAGAAGGAACTACATCAGTGGTTAATACATATGGTTTTGATACCCTTACGGATTTTTTTTTTTGCATGGGTATCGACATCGAATCTTTAAAACTTAATTTTTGTGAAGTAAATACAGATTTGTTCAAATATATTTCAAGGATTATTGCATCGAAAAACTTATGTTCTGAAACATATGACACACGCACAAATATATTATTCGATGTGTTCAAAGGTATAAAATGTGTGCAGAATTTTGAACATACTACCAAACTAAATGCGGAATGTCAAATAACATATCTAATTAATAAAATGATTCCCAAACCTACATCGGTTTATCAAAATTGCTTAGAAGAAGATGTGGTCCGAGTTCGAAATTCATCCAGTTGTTACTTGCCGTTTGATATATTCACAGTACATAAATGAAAATTCGCTTCGCAACATACAAAATTCAATATCGTTCGGAACTTTAACATGCTCCGGATGTGGAGGAAACTTAAAAGTGGAAATATGTTACAATAAAATATTTTTGAAATTTAATTAAATTGTACAAATAAATTAAATTGTGGGATATTCAATAATAGGTACTTGTTTTTATTACATTGTTTTAACCTAGTGTATTACCAAGACTTGCATATTTTTTTGTTAATTTAACAACATTTGTATACATATACATTTTGTTAATTTTTGTTATTTGTGAAAAAATTCAAAGACGTTACAATTGAAGAAATGTATAGAAATCTGACGCAGCAAAATAATAAACGCTATTGCAGAAAGCGGTTGTTACTCTAATAAACTACAAAAATTAAATTTAGATAGTTAGTTAATGATTAGATTTAGACAACTCTTAATCATACTGCAACAACTAATTTCCGGAGGCGGGTTCTAGAATTTGAAGCAGCCAAGAGAAATATACACTAATATTACCATTAAGGTTTTGTAGTACTTAAAGATTAATTCGTGACAGGTTTATAGAAATTAAATTAAACTTATATTTGTTTGATCAATTAAAAACGGCCGGAGGAAGTATGGTGGTGGTGAACATATAAGGAGTGGTAATTGACAACTAATTAATATTTACTTTAGGATACCAAGTATTGAAAGCAGTTTTTAGAAAAAATGTGACTACTAACAATTAACAGTTAAGGTGCTTGTAACCGGGTCGATCTCAATTCTATACTAACATTCCTATCAAATCCTTCGAAGTAAATCTAAAAAACGGTGGACGGTGGGCCCGGCGTCAACCGAGAAATCCTGCTTAATGCTTGGTCGTACACTCAAAATCAATCAAATCAATCAATCAATAATAAAATAAAGAAGCAAAAATGTACATAAACACTGAAACGTTTAATTTTCTCTTTATTATTGTGAGACAATACTCTATTATGCCCAATTGTTTACGATGTTTCCAGTTGTTTACCAAAAATCAGTTGTTTCCACTTGTTTACGATAAAAATGTAAACAACTGGTGTTTACATGTAAACTGCCATCGCTGGTAAAAACGCAACGGACTAGAGTCGGCGAACTGTTATTGTTGGTCAAAAACGGGACAACTGCAAACGCATTGCTCAAGGCGACCAAATTGGAAAGTTTAGTTGAAATAAAAGTAATTGAGCATCCAACATTGAACAGCTCGAGGGGAATAATTTTCTCAAGAGACCTAGAAGATGTAAGTGAACAGGACATTGCCGAAGGACTAAAGGAACAAGGTGTAATGGAAGTTAGGAAAATGAAAAGATGGGTAAATAATGAGTTACGAGACACACCCTCAATAATTTTAACATTCAACACACCGGCGGTCCCGGAACATATCAAAGCGGGATTTCTGATATTAAATGTCAGATTGTACATTCCAAACCCAATGAAATGCACGACATGCCTCAAATTTGGACACACCAAAAAACGATGCCAAAACAAATTTTCAACATGTATAAAATGCAGCTATCCACTGCCTCACCAAGAGGAATGCACAACAATAAAATGTACAAATTGCGGAGACAGAACAGGAACTACAACCACAACTCCAAATGAGAGTACAATAAGCCAAGCCACAACAAACACAAACACAACATAAACAGGTGCTGTTGGTAACACAACAACAACTACAACATATTAAAAACTTACCAAAAATTCAAAATTTACAACCAGTATATTTAAAACAACCAATAGAACAATTACAAAAACAACAATCGCAACAACAACATTTAACACAACAATCAAATACAGTTACACCATCAATGGAGGTCGATGCAACCAGCGGCGATTCTCAACAAAAGAAGCGACCACTTTTAAATCAGGCGGAATTAGCTATATTGGAGCACGAACAATTAAATAATGAGTAAAAAAGATACAGCAATATATAGTAGAGACCGATTTATCCCAAAATTGAATGTAAGTATGAGTAGATCGTTAAATAGTAGAATGAATGTGCAGATTGTTATAGGCCAAATAAATGCACAAAGCCTATACGCAAAAAAGGATAGGCTTGTGAATTATTTGAGCCGAGTAAATGTAGATATATTATGCGTGAGTGAAACATGGGAAAAAATGGGCAAGACGTTTAATTTGAAAGGGTATGGATTTCTGTCCAAAGCTAGAACGGACGGTTATGATGGGGTATCGATAGCATTTCGCAATAATATCATACTCCAACAAATAACTTTACCAGATTTCACTTTTTTGGAAGCAGTAGCTGGTAAAACAGCCAATTTGGGCAGAAATCTAGTACTTGTGAGTGTGTATATACCTCAAGCTTTGGATGCTGATGAAAGAGGCCGGGCGTCTGCCGACATTGTCAAGTTATTTGACTGGGTAAATGGAAAAAGTCAATTAATTGTATGTGAAGATTGGAATGCACACGAGCGAATGGGGGTGTATGGGAAACTGTGTGAGAGGGAATCTGTTGGCCGATTGCATTTTGAATTCCGACCTGGTAATGCTTAATGATGGAAGGCCAACTAGATTAGCGAACTTGAGAGGTACAGCCAACGCATTGGATCTATCTTTAGTATCTGCCGCGTTGGCTTACCAAGTCACATGGAATGTGGAGGAAGAAAATTTGAGTTCGGATCACTTCATGATTCATTTGATCATGGGTGACAACCGAGTGTTTAAAAGAAAGCGTGAGATTATGAATCAAGGTAAATGGGTAAGAGAAATGAATGAGATTCTCGGAGAAATTGAACTGAATGAAAGCCAACTTAATACTGAAATATAAAGAGTGAATGAAAGGTGTGTGAGAACTGTCGATATGAAAGAGATACGCATAAATGGATGGTGGGACAAGGAGATTGAACATTGGTACAAAAAAAAAAAAAACGAATAGCTTTGCGTGAGTTTAACAGGAATACGAATGCAGAGAATAGAATTATGTATGGCAGAATGAATGGACGATTGAAAAAAGCTATTCGCAAGGCTAAAAGGATAAGTTGGAGGAAATATGTATCAGAAATGACACATTGGACCACAACAAAGAATGTATGGGATAAATTTAACCGAGTGAAAGGCAAATGTGAAGAAACCCATAATATGGTGAATGATTGTCCAGCGAAAGGGAGTGATTTTTTAAATATGTTTTTAAATGTAGAAGATAACCTTCTTGAAAATGGATATGTTGCGAGTGATAGGAGGGTAAATTGGAAAATGAATAAAATGTTTGAATGGGATGAGTTTCTGAGAGTGCTGGAAGGTTCCAAATCAACCACCCCAGGAATGAATCGAGTAAGTTATGGAATGATTCAGATATTGAATACAGAATCCAAAAGGAGTCTGCTAAAAGTACTCAACAAGGTATGGATGGGGTCCAGAATACCAAACGAATGGAAGGAATGCAGAGTGGTGCCTATACCTAACAGGGATAGAGATCGGAATATGGCAACGAATTATCGAGGTATATGTATGTTAAATGTATTTATTAAGTTGTTGAATGGAATGTTGAAAGAGCGGATTGAAATTTTTATGAATGAGAATAATTCTTTGCCAAAAACAACCTACGGTTTCCGTAAGGGCCACTCTGCTATTGAATGTATTGAGAAGTTTGTGTGGGAAGTGAGAAAGGAGAATAAAAAGGTAGTTGCGGTATTTTTGGATGTTGAAAGAGCAAATGATTATGTGGTTCCATGGAAATTGCATCAAATTCTGAGCAATTTGAAATTTCCAATGAAAGTTTGTGATTGGGTGAAAGATTTCATGTGTGAAAGGAAGGTTATCTTAAAAGGACAAAATTACAGGTTGGAGGGAATAGTAAAACTTGGACTACCCCAAGGGAGCAAAATATCTCCTACTCTCTTTAACCTGTATACCGCTGCTGTTCACCGGATCAATGCGACAGACAAAGTTGTCTTACAATTTGCGGATGATTTTGTTGTAATTGGCAGGGGTCGTCGCATTGATCGAGCAGCGCAGAATGCACAAATAGGAGTAAATGAAATTATTGAATATCTGACCAGTTTGAATCTTAAGTTGAATCCGGTGAAATGTGCCATAATGGGTTTCAGAATGAATAACGGAGAGATTGATATAAGAATAAATGAACGACGTATTGAGCAAGTTAATGTGTATAGGTATTTGGGAGTATGGATTGATCGCGACGGTTGAATTTTAGTAGGCATATGAAGTACTTGGCTGATAATTGTAAGGAACGTTTAAATGTGATCAAAAGGGTGAGTAAACCGAATGGGGCGCTCACCCTGGAGTGACTAATATTTTGCGAAAGGCGTTGGTATCCTCCAAAATAGCGTATGGCATTAGTGTGTATGGCGATGGAGCGAAAGGGACCTTTGGCCAATTGATGAGAGTTGAGAATGCATGTGCGAGGGTGGTATTGGGTGCGATTAACTCAACCCCAATACACACCATATATTCTGAGATGGGTGAGCTACCTCTCAATTTTAAGAGGCAGTGGATCACAATGAAAGAAAGCGTACGAATGGTGATTAGAAAGAATGATTTGTTGAAAGACTCAGTGTAATATCGGAAAACATCGATGCTTTTTCGAGCATCGGAAACAATGGTCCGAACCCCTTACCTCATAATCTGACTCTGTGTATGGAATTGGAGGAATACACCAAGGGAATGAATGAAACTATGACTAAAAGGATATTTGAGAGAGTGAAAAGCCAGTACGGAGAACAGGAAATCGTTTATACAGATGCTAGCGTATGTGATAATAGAGTAGGTGTTGGAATATATGTGCCAAGAATGAATGTGGAACAATCGTTTCGAATCGATGAAGGCATCTGTATAATGAATGCTGAAATAATAGCAATGTATGAAGGTATTAAGTTGGTTACGAAGGAAGGGTGGAGGAAAATAATTGTATTGACCGACTCCCAGAGTGGTATATTGATATTAAATAATGGTGATGGCAGAGACGGCAACGTGTACGTGGACAAAATTTTTGAATGGCTTCGATATTTTAATGTGGAGGTAACCATTCAATGGGTTCCAGCCCATAAAAATATCGAGGGGAATGAAAGGGCCGATATGCTTGCAAAAGGGGTACTTGAATGTGATAATATTAAAAGGTATGACAGGATGGATGCAAGAGATGTACTTCGAATGTTTCAGGTGAATGTGTGGAATGAATGAATGAATGAATATGAGAATTTGAGTAGAATAAAAGGAAAGAAGTACCGTGAATTGTGTAGAACTCCTCGAAAAGCTCCTTTTTATAAGGAGCTTCGAGGGAGTACCAGAATGATAAGGACGATTCAGATTGAATCATGGTAACTGGAAAGAGTGTTTGTTTAAACGTCATTTGGTTGAAAGTAATGAATGTGAAACGGGTGGTATAACCGAGGATATTGAACACATCCTGCTGCACTGTACCAAATACAGCAGGAGTAGTGAAAATTTCAGTATCCTCAGGAATGCCACCAGTTTGACTGATTGTATGAAAGCAGGGGGATGTGTGTACAAGGAAACATGGATTTATAACAATTAATCGAGTAGATGTATGAATGAGTTATTGGGATAAAGAGGTAAAACGCTAAAGTTAGTATTATTATTAAGAGTTATCATTAGTATTATTATTATTCATATTAATATTAATTATTATTACGATATAGTATTATTATAACTGGAATTTTGTAAAATTTTTTTTGTTGGCAAGATGGCTCCTAGCTGAATGGAGTTAAGCCTTAAATATAAAAAAAAAAAAAGTCGAGTCATGCTTAAAATGTAATCCCGATCGTTTTTGGAGTTTTGTCAACTATAAAAGGAATTCTTATCAAATATTGTTGATAATTCGTCATCATATTGTTCCAGTTGAAAGCGAATGATATCTTGTTGGAATCCAGGCAGTGATTCTGTACTTCCTATGCGGCTTAAAAAGACTCCTTGTGCAATTGCGCATCCTATCACTGTGCTGTTTAACAAAAGTTTCGCTCAGGGATATTTTCCAAGTCCATGGAAATCTTCAGTGTTTAAACCTATATTCAAATCCGGATCTCGAATTAACATCGAGAATTATAGGGGTGTATGTATATTATTCGTTTTACCAAAGTTGTTTGAGAAAATGGTTAAGAATCATATATTTGTTCACACTAAGAGCTCCCTTTCCTTGAAACAGCATGGGTTTTACCCTAAAGATCAACTATTACTAATTTGGTTTTGCTAACGAACTACATTTCAAATGCTATGTTAAATAGAAATTAGGTAGATGTAATGTATATCGACTCCAGCAAAGCTTATAAAGTGCCACCCAGCTTGTAAAAATTGGTAATTTTAAGTCTACTTCGATATAGGTCCGTTACTTCGGGGTTCCCCAAGACAGTTATTTGGGTCCCATATTTTTTATTCTGTTTATCAATGATGTGGTAAACTGTTTGAAACATTCCATTCAATCATAATTTTTAAGACTATTGTGAATCTAAGAGATGAAACTAATTTCCACCCCGCTTATTATGGTAGAGCCGCAACGTCAGCATGCCAAAATTAAACAACAAAGCACCACCCAAGGGCCATAGAAGACAAAATTTGAATGAATATGTACATGTCCCCAATTTACATTTCTCTCTTCCAAGTCACTTTAGTACAAAACAGCAGATCATTAATTAATTTGGTGATTTCAGGTATCTCCTTTCAGGATTAAAATGCCATCACTTGTTTTATTGCCCTGTTTTTATGCTTTTTTGGTATGTTAGGCATGATTCGTCAAGCACAATTTACTCCGACTTTTCGGTGGTCTATCCTACAATTTTCAAGCAGTTTGGTACTCCAGTTTAATCGGAAAAATCATATAACCACTACAACAAATACTTCAAGCATTTTGTAATGTTTTTTTTCTTTTTTTTTTTTCTTAGGCCTGGCTCTTACATACATTAGAGCCATATTGCCAAAAATCCAAATTGTACAATTTTTATTTACATCTTTTTAATTCATATTACAATAAGCAAAAAAAAAAATGTAAACTTTAAAATGGATCCGGATTACTCCCTACACATATTCTGTCGGCTGCTTAATTTGCATCAAATTGCTATACCACTCATCCTAGTAAATTCAAACATTTCTTTATACGCCAAAAAACCATCCTCATTCATTAAATCACTTAGATTTCTTGCATTCCGAAGGATGTTGAAACTAGATCTATATTGGCTATACCTGGGACAAGCCAATATGAGATGTTCAACATCCTCCACACTTCCACACAACTCACAATCTTTGTCCTCACTCAAATGACGTTTCCACAAGCATTCCTTCCAGTTTCCATGGTTCAGCCTGATTCTCTCAATAGTTCGCAACATTCGCTTATCTCCTTTGAGCTCCTTAAAGAATGGAATTCTCAAAGGAGTACCACGGAGCACTCTGTACTTCATTCCTTTCGTAAGACTTTTCTCATTAAACTCACTCTCCCATTTTCTCCACAGATTCATCTGAAGCATTCGAAGTACGTCTCTTGCATCCTTCCTTTCGTACTCTTGAACCATGACATTCAATATACCCTTTTTTGCTAACATATCGGCTCTTTCATTCCCTTCGATCTGTCTATGTGATGGGATCCATTGTATGGTCACATCACGTTGACAGTCTCGAACGCATTCAAAAATCAAATCAACATACACATTGCCTTCCCTTCCACCTCCACATTTTAGCAAACATAAACCACTCTGGGAATCGGAAAATATTACTATTTTCCTTTCCCCTTCATTCACAGCCAGTTTAATTCCTTCAAACATTCCAATCAGTTCAGCGTTCATTATACAGATGCTTTGGTCCACTTTAAAATACTTTTCAACATTCTTACCAGGCATAAAGACACCAACACCCACTCCATTCTCATTCACACTAGCATCTGTATAAACGATATCATCTTGCACATACCGCTGACTGATTTTCCCAAACATAATTTTGGCGATAACTTCATTCATTCCTTATTATATTCCTCCATATTCAAACATATAGTAAGATTATTAGGAACGGTTGCGGACCAGCATTGCCTATACTCAGAAACTTGTTGAAGTTTTCAAGTACAATACTAGTTCTATATGTCGGTTTGTACACCGCCCTATTTTGTAATCTTACTATCATCTCATTCCAAAACTCATTTTTCTTAGTTATCATTCTCACCGATTCTCTCACTGTGATCCACTCTCTCTTGTAATCAAGAGGTGAATCCCCCATTTCAGACTACAGAGTGTTTATTGGGGTTGAGTTAATCGCCCCCAATACCACTCTTGCACATGCATTTTCTACTTTCATTAATTGGCTAAAAGCCCCTTTCGAACCATTCCCAAACACACTAATACCATATTCAATTTTGGAGGATATAAGGGCTTTCCTTAACATATCAGTCACACTCGGATGAGCGCCCCACTTAGGTTTGCTCACCCGTTTAACCACATTTAAACGTTCCTTGCAGTTATCTGCCAAAATTTGCATGTGCTTCCCAAAATTCATACGTCTATCAATCCATTTACCCAAATACCTATACGCATTTACTTGTTCAATTCAGTGACTATCAACACTTATATTAACATTTGCAACGTTTGTTCTGAAACTCATAAAAGCACACTTAATCGGATTCACTCTCAGATTCAACATTTTAAGTTTTTGAATTAAATCATATACCCCTTCTTGCGCTCTTTGAGCCGCCACATCAATACTTCTTCCTTTTCCAATTACTACAAAATCGTCTGCAAATTGCAGAACGATTTGGTTGTCTGCATTGATGTGGTGTATCTCGCTGGTATATAGGTTGAAGAGAGCTGGAGATATTTTACTTCCTTGCGGAAGTCTAATATTTGCAACTCCCTCCAACCTAAAACCACTTCCATTCAGAACCATTTTTCTCTCACTCATAAAATCTTTTATCCACATACGTACTTTCGATAGAATTTGTTGTAATTAATTTCCACGGAACCACATAATCATAAGCTCTTTCAACGTCCAAAAATACCGCAACAGCTTTCATATTATCCTTTCTTACTTCCCAGTGTAATGTATTTAGTTTTAGTACATACACATGAACGTAGTAAATAAATGTAACTTGTACGTTGTACTAAAAGAGAATGTAAAATAAAAAAAGATCACTTTGTGTCAAGACTCCATTATAAACGAGTGTGTTTTATTAAGGAGAATATTTATATAAATATATAAATAAATAAAGGTCCAAGAGGACATTACAATTGGCGACGAGGAGAAAAAGTGAAAAGAATAACATTATTCATAAAAAAAAAGCAAAAAAAAAAGTTAAGAAAAACAGAAGATAAAATGGATAACCTAAAATTAGGAAATTCATCCAGTATACAAGAATTTCATCCAGATGATGACGAATGGATCTTATATCAAGAGCGGATGGAAAATTATTTTGATGCGGCGGAAATAAAGGATGATAATAAAAAGCGGTTATTGTTGCTGAATCTTATAGGAGCAAAGCCTTATAAATTGCTGCGTGATTTATGCATACCGGATAATCCAAATAAAAAAACATACATGGATTTGTGTGAGCTATTAAAAAATTTCTACACACAAACGGTATGTATTTACAAAGAGAGAAAAATTTTCCTAGATGCAAAGAAGGATGATCATGAAACAGCGGTGGAATTTATGGCAAGACTAAAGAGGTTAGATAAGTATATCACATCACAAACGGGAAAAGTTTTCGACAGATTATGTGAAGAGGACCGCATAAAACAATTACAATAGAGAAAGTGCTACAAATAGCGGCGAAATATGAAAATGTTCAATCGTTGGCCGTATCAGGTATAAATGTGGTGCAATATGGAAAACAAAAATATGACGGTAAAAAGACGCCTCATGGTTCGACATCAAATAGCTACATGTCAACGAAATATAACCTACAAACTGTAAAGCCAAATCAAAGTAAATGCAAACATTGCCATTACAAAAATCATGTGAACAAGGACTGTAAATATGCGGCGTGTCATAATTGTTTTAAAATTGGACATCTGGTATCAATTTGTAGGTTTACAAAAAAAAAAAAAAAAATCAACGTCATCGAAGCAGATATTAAGGAGGAATTGGAACCAGTAAAAATACAACATTTTGCAAGCCTAGACCAATTCCATATGCGTTTCGAGGACAGGTGGATCAAGAAATTGATAAACTTTTAGATATAGGAGTTATAACACCAGTCGAAACAAGTGATTGGGGTACGCCACTAGTTCCTATACTGAAGTCAGATGGTAAAATTCGGTTATGTGCTAATTATAAGATAACCATAGACAAGGCTTTAGTAGACAATAAGGTATCGCTTGCCTAGGATAGAAGATGTCTTTAATGCGTTACAAGGAGGCGAACAGTTTACGAAATTGGATTTAGAATCCGCTTATAATCAATTTGTGCTGGATGAAGAATCACGAAGATTGGTTGCTTGGAGTACGCATAGAGGGGTATTTGTGGTAAACAGAATGCCATTTGGAATTAAGGCAGCAAGTGGTATTTTCCAAGAGCAGGTCGAAAAATTAGGCATTCCAGGAGTAGCATGTCTTTTAGACGACAAAGTAGTAACGGGAACTAATAAACAAGGGCATATGGCAAATCTGAAAAAGGTGTTTCAACGGCTAGCAGAAGCGGGATTAAAAATTCAAATTAACAAATGTGAGTTTTTCCAAGATAAAATAAAATATTTGGGGCATATTGTGTCTAAGGGGAGCTGTCAAAAACTACCGAAAGAGTAGAGGCAGTAGTTAAAGCACCATAACCAACAACGGTTTCAGAAGTTAGAGGATTTTGTGGGCTCGTGAATTATTATGGAAAGTTCATAGATCACCTTTCACAAACAATGGCACCAATATATAAGCTTTTACAGAGTAATCAAAAATTTGATTGGGGTAAGGAATGTGTCAAATCTTTTAGACAAATTAAGGAAGGTATTGTACAAACGGTAGTGTTAGATCATTTTAACTCCAAGCTTCCAGTGGTATTAACGACCGACGCTTCAAGCTACGGGATATCGGGCGTAATATCACATATTTTGACAAAAGGCGAAGAAAGGCCGTTTGCATTTGGTAGTAGGACTCCGTCGAAAGCTGAAAAAAATTACAGCATTATTGAAAGGGAAGGTTTAGCAATAATTTTTGCAGTGAACAAATTTTTTTCATTATTTGACTGAAGCCACTTTTGGGGTTGTTTGGTGAAAATCGGGGACCTCCTCAAATGGCTGCGAGTAGGATACAGCGGTGGGCAGTAACATTATCGGGTTTTGATTATGAAATGCAGTATATCAAAGGAAAAAACAATATTGCAGATTTCTTTTCACGTCTACCGATGAATATTGAAGAAAGGGTAGAGATAGAGAAAAATTATATTAATTTTATTGAAGATAGAGGAATCGAAATAAACAGTAATTTAATAGCAAAAGCGACCATTACAGATCCGATATTACAAAATATTATAAAACCAATTAAAAGGGGACATTTTCAAAGCTTGATAGACGATGTTTACAAACCATTTAGGAATAAACAATCGGAACTTAGTTGTGAAAATAACATAATAATGTGGGGGTATAAAGTGGTAATTCCTGCTAGTTTAAGAGTTCGAATGCTAAGTAGTAACCATAGCGCACATCTAGGTATAGTTAAAAGCAAATCAATAGCACGGTCTTATTTATGGTGGCCAGGTATGGATGCAGATCTTGAAAAATTAATTAAAAGTTGTGAAGCATGCATGTCTATTAGACCGGAACCAGCTAAATCGGAATTAATTCCTTGGGAAAATAGAAACAAAATATGTTCTTGAATTCATATTGATTATGCGGGACCTAAAGATGATAATTATTTTTTGATAATTACGGTTAATAAATTGATAGAAACTTTTGCTAGATTTGGTTTGCCAGATGCATTAGTGTCAGACAATGGTACTCAATTTACATCATCGATATTTAAAAATTTTGTAGATAAATATGGTATTCAACATATATTAACACCACCAAGGGCATCCTGCTACAAACGGAGCAGCAGAAAATGCAGTTAAAAGTTTTAAAAAGGGCTTAAATGCAGCCATGGCATATAATAAATTGATTAGTAATAAGTGGGACGTAGATGAGGTTAGCGGAACATAGTTCTACAGGACAGTCACCTTGTAGACAATGTTTGGTAGAAAATTTAAAACACGTTTTGATTTACTTAAACCGAAACCGGATAAGGGTAAGTTAGAACCAAGGTCGGTAGCTAGTCAAAATTTGACAAAAGTTGAATGAACCAAGCGAAGAATTTTAAGGGAAAACGTGAAGTTACCTTTGAGATAAATGAAGTAGTTATGATTAGGTATTATAATAAAATAAAAAATAAAAAAACATGGCCAATTGCTACAATAGTTAAAGTGTTAGGTTCAAGGACATATTTCTGTTTATTAAAATATGATAGAGAAATTAAACGTCATGTTAACCAGATGTTAAAATATAAAGAAAATGAAATGTAAAGGAAGAAGGATGGATATGTGAAAAGTTGCGAAAATGTAAACTCAACAAGTAGTTCAGTTAAATTAAAAATATTGCCACCAGTAAATATTCAGGTAGATAACCATAACAATTCCAGGAATGAACGAATGGATGGAGCGGAGGATGAAGTATTTCTCGGATTTCCTGAAATGTTTTCAGAGCCAGCTCCATTCACACGTCCAAAAAGGAACAGAAAACCTCCTAATAAATTAACATTATAAATATGAAGTGTAAGATTAAACTTAGAAGTATTATATAATTAAAAACAAAGATGGATGGTGAGAGGGGAGTATTGTAATGTATTTAGTTTTAGTACATACACATGAACGTAGTAAATAAATGTAACTTGTACTAAAAGGGAATGTAAAATAAAAAAAGATCACTTTGTGTCAAGACTCCATTGGGAGGTCAGGTCAGTATCCAGGATTATGGATAAGTTCCCGGCAACAAAACACATAGTAATAAAATCAAAGAATTTAATCAAGGAGATTGGATGTGGCAGCTTTTCCAGCTCAAGAAAATGAGATCGGGAATTTCTTCAGAAACAACTCAGTTGAGGAATTCTTCAGAAGGTTCCTGGAGCAAATAATTGCGTAAGTGTTCGTGATGCTAGTGGAGAGCGGATTCGAAAGCAGAAATTACTTGTTCCGTGCAGTTTATATGAGGCATGTAAGCATTTTTTGGAAAAAATCCAACTCAGAAGATTGGACTCTCTTAATTTGCAGAGCTGCGACCAAAAGAATGTATATTAATTGGAGAGCTCGAACTCATCAGAACAATAATGTGTTATGTTCAGTTATAACGAAAATTTTACGATATATTCCTGTTATGAATGAGAAAGAGGGCTGTTTAAAAAGTATCCTGAGAAAATTTGACGAGGAACTGCTGTGAAGATGAAGACTGCAATGTGCCTGACTATAAAACTTACTATGTCACCGAATTACGGCTATAGTCGTCGTGTGCGGAATGAGTTAAATGCCAAAAAATAGTAACAAAAGATCTATCGTTTATCTCGTTTAAAGTTGGAGTAACGTGGAAACCGACACACTCAACAACCACACAAGTTTTATGCAAACCAATGCAAACGTTGCGAGTACGATAAACACACAAACGGAAATTCATGCCCAGCAACAAACTCGAAATGCAATTCATGTATGCGAATTGGACATTACGCTTCAGGTTGCATCAAAACAGGCCGAGCATAAATTTGTCAACACGAAAGAAACAGCGTGACTACAATACACACCGACCAAAGATGATTCACATAATAAGTCGAGCAACATTCACCAAATGTCCACGACATTTTTTATTTACAACATAAACCACATGAATAAATAAAGTTAACGAAATGACATATATGTCAATGGAATCAAAGTTACATTTGATTACGATTCGGGGGCCTCACATTTCATCATTGTCGAGCAATTTTTGGTAAAAAGTACACAGTGTTTTTAATTGCAAAATCCGGACGAACTCAGAAGCCCAGTTCATAACAATACATTTGAAACACAACTGTTACAATAAATCCTTGCCTTCTGCTGGAAAAACATCCAGTACCATTATTTGACAATTTATGGCGCACACTTGCTGGTGGCGAACGAACGATTCTCCAAAATCGACTTAAAGAATGCTTTTCTACAGCTCGTGGTACATCCGGAGTCCCAACATTTACTCATAATATCAACACAGACGGGATACTATAAATCGATTATCGTCTGGAATAGCAAACGCTCCAGCTATTTTCCAATGATACATGGAAAAATTATTACCCAATATTAATTCAGTCGCCATATATTTTGATGATATTGCTTTAAAAGGAAAAAACGACACCGAACACATGCAAAATTTGAAGGAAGTCCTCACATGACTACAAACAGCAGGTTTCCGAATCAAACGAGAAAAATGCAATTTCCTCCAAGATGAAATGGTATATTTGGATCATCGTTTCAACAAAAACGGAATTTTCCCAACACAAGACAAACAGGACGCTATTGCCAATGTCAGTTCACCAGCGATCACAGAACTACGCGCTTTTATGGGTCTTATTAATTTCTACGAATATTTCATACCAAATTTGCACATTTGGACAAACCCAACGGTTCAAATAGACAAGAACAAGCAATTTTCGACGACATCAAATGCCAGCTTGTATACGCACAAATCTTACACCCATATTACAACAAGATTTATATTTAAAATGCGATGCATCCGACCAATTAATCGGTGCAGTTCTTAGTCACCGTAGCGACAAAGCAAGTGATTTACCAATCGCTTTCGCAACAAGAAAGTTATCAGGTGCACAATTACACTACAATTGTTTTTGGAGTGCAAAAGTTCGACAGGCACGAATCGCAATCTACCAAAACTCGTTAACAATCGTTTAATACGATGGTTATTGCTATTAAATTCATATAGGTATGACGTGGAATATATTCCGAAAAAATTAAACATTTTCGCTGATTTTTTATCGAGATACGGAAGAACCACAACTCGAGGGGCAAAACATTGAAAACGACGTTAACTACATAAACAAAGCAAAGATGGACGACCTTCTGTTCTGCGAGAAAAGCATTTCAGTCGAATCCAGTAAAGACAAAGAAATTACTCGCGTTGTTAAAGCAGTAAACTAGGTTGGACAGAGACGAACTGTCCCTAGAGAATAACATTCTTATGTGGCAGGGAAGAATGGTATTACCAGCGGTATTACAACGTTTACACAGCGGACATCCGGGCGTTGTTGCTATGCGCACAATGGCTCGATAATACATATGATGTCCAAAACTCGATTCAGATATTGAAGATTTTGTTAAACGATGTCAAAGTTGTCAAGAGAATCAAAACTGTCAACCAGAAGTACCATTATACACATGGAACGTTCACGGGTCGTTTTAAAAGCAAACAGTTTCTTGTCGTAGTAGATGCGTTTTCGAAATGCTTGAGAAACTTCTTTCCAGTTTACTTGCTCGTTACGAAGTGCCTCAAGTAATCGTCAGTGACAATGGAACTTCGTTCACATCACAAAAATTCAAAATATTCTGTGAGAAGGAGGGAATGAACCGCATTACATGCTCACCATATCATTCAAAGACGAATGGATTAGCCGAAAGATTCATTCAAACATTCAAACGTCGAATGAAGTTAAGCGAGAATGATCACGAAGATCTCGATGATCAGCTCAACGCGTTCTTATTTAGTTATCGAAACACACCACACGCTGCAACGGGCAAAGCTCCAGCTGAGTTATTTTTGGGACACGACTTCCCACAATATTCGATAATGCTAACCTCAAAGAACGACATTTCAATACAGGAGATAACGTATGGGTTGGAACAGAAAACGACATGAAATGGAAGCCTGATACTATCAGTTAACAAAATAACAGATGGTCATATAGTGTTTATTTCCCCGATCAAACCATTAAACGGAGGCAAGCAAATGTGATTCGAAAACGACACAGTTCGCAGACTACTGCATCACACAGCAACCTCCACAAAGCTCAAGGTCTACCAATTTATCTGCCGCATTTGAACAACATGCCTTTCCAAAAAGCCAACAAGTTTCGTTACCCGTATCTGAATCAACACCGGAAAAATCAGATCTGATTGCGTCGTATCATTTATCCAAATCTAGGTGGTTTGGCGTCTATTGGAGGGGGGGGGGGGACCAAAGTTGAGTAGATTAATTTACCAGCTCCGTAACCTTCCAGTAGGGTGCGCATCACGTGAGCTGTTCTGGTCATGTATTAGGTAGCTACGTGATGGGTACAATTGTGTAAGGGGTAACCTGTTTACAATTCGCAAGTGTACGTGTTGCCTCCTCGTGGCAACCACTAGTAACTAAGGCCATTTGGCACATTTTTGGCCATTTGGTACAGGCTAAAGTAGGACGCTAAAGGAGAACACCTTGACAAAAATTCCGAATCTAAGGTGGAACAGCATATGCCGATGGATGAATAGCTGATAGGTTAATCAGTCCAAAGTATGCGGTCTCTGGATACCAGGCACTCCCAATTTTATTTAGCCTTCATGTAGTAAAGCTGGATGACCTACAGGCGATTTACAATTCCCAGCATCTCGTAAGAGTAAAATCAAACGGAAGACGGGACAGGGGTAGGAATATATGGGAGTGGGACAGCCCTCTCGAAGTCCTTGGGTTCTAATGCTACCGTCTTTCTAGCGAAACTATATGCTGTAGTAAACAACTAGGAGGGAGAGCAATAAGCCCAGATAGTATGTATCACGTACCGGCTGGCAGTAATATCAAGTTCATTAAGAACCTGAATATTGACTGGACGGTAATTAAGCAGGGTCCAGCACAATAGATCTTTTAGGTCGCAGTGCGAGATGGCTTATCGCCCACATGGCCTTTCAAAAATAATAATAATAATATCTACACCTACATTTGCAAACTATGGTGGGGAGGAATGCCGTGTGAAACCACCTTTAAAACATAAAACATACTCATGAATGACAGTTGTTATAAAAGTTAGGTTATGATTGTTAGTTCGTTTTCCTGTCCTGCAACGTACAACACATTATTATATCGTACACATGTAAAATAAAGAATAAACATAATAGAATCCACGTTTATTATTTTAATCGTATAGTGTTAAGAAACACTAAACACAACAGTTGGGAAAAGTAAACATTAAATATCATTGCAAAACAGTGAATTTGAACTGCAAAACCCACCATATATACCAAATTGATCAAAAAGTTCTCGGAATAACCACCGTGTGGCGCTCCCATCGTTCCGATTTGAGTTCTGTTTTTTTGTTAGGTTGGTACATCTGTTGTTGATATTCCCTCTAAATCTTAGCGTCATAGCTTGACATTTGCAAAAGTTACGTATAGTCAAGAGTACATCTATCTCTGTGTGTGTTGGCGATTATTTACAATTTTAGACATGATTTGCGAGGCTGAATCCGATCCCACATTCATCAAAAGGATCATTACTGGAGACGAGACGTGGGTTTATGAGTACGACACGCAATCCAGACATCAGGCAAGTGAATGGCGTTCACCAAAAAACACCACGTCGTTTTAAGTCAAAAAAGAAGGCAATGCTCACGGTTTTCATGGATTAGAAACGGTGTAGTGCATCATGAATTTTTGCCAGAAGGCCAGACCGTAAACAAAGAGTATTATTTGGGCGTTATGAGACGTTTGTGTGAAGCAATTCGCCGAAAGAGACCAAAATAGTGGGCAGAAAACTCGTGGATTTTGCACCATGATAACGCACCGTCGCACAGTGCCATCATTATTCGTAATTTTTTGACGAAAAATGCAACAAATACCATCCAACAGCCACCGCATTCACCTGATTTGGCTCCCTGTGACTTCTTTCTGTTCAATCGAGTTAAAAAACCATTACGGAGAACGCGTTTCAGCGGCCGAGAGGAAATAATGGAAAAATCGCCAACACACACAGAGTAGATGTACTCTTGGCTACGTAACTTTTGCAAATGTCAAGCTATGACGCTAAGATTTAGAGGGAATATCAACAACAGATGTACCAACTTAACAAAAAAAAAACACAACTCAAATCGGAACGATGGGAGCGCCATACGGTGGTAATTCCGAGAACTTGTTGATCAAGGTAGTACATACATACACCTACTTTGTGCATCTTTTATAAAGTCTTTTACCAAATCTATTTACAGGTTTTAACAGTTGTCAAAAATGTAATAAGTAAAAAAAAAAATCCCTGAAATTATATTGTTACCCTGGGTAAATGTGCAAAATTTCGAATCTATATGGGAATAAGGTAGATTAAACTTGACTTGCCTAATTTGACATTTTGTTTGTTTTTTTTTTAATAAAAACTTGTAGGTAAAGGAATTTGAATTGTTTGTAGAAAAATAATTTACTGTGCAAAATGTATACTTACAACACCGGATATACTCAGCAGAACGGCAATCAATTTTGAAAATGTAAAACGATCACCGTATGCCGAAGGAAAAATGGCGGCTAATGATAATGTAAAAAAATTCGACGTTGAACTTAATACTGTAACCATTGCAGTTTCACCCGGCGCCAATGCCAATTGATACATATAATTTGCTACAAACCATAATATACAAAACATAAGTGCAGTTCGTGCCGTTTTATTATGTGATTTCTGTCGACGTATCCGCATACTAGCCGAATATGACAGCCGTGACATAAGGGCTTCGGTTGCTTCGTGCGGTGACATTTCTCGCACTTCTGCCAATTTACTAAATCGTACACTTTTCATACTGGAATCATCGCTTTCCGTACCCGAAATTTGTTCATTCGGTTTTATTGGAACAAACGTTGAATCGCTTAGGGTACTATTCTCGAACGATGATATATCCTCATCGGCGTTTTCGACTAACTGTAAGAATTTGAAAAAAAAAAAAATCAACAATTTGTTAAAACATTTGTTAGCCAGCGTCTCATATATTACTACTTACCGTATAATTTTTTTCTCGTCCGAATGCTTCCTTCCACGGTGCTATAAATCCTATGACTAATAAATACAATGTAAACATAGACGTTTTAAAATACGTACAAAAAAAAGGTTTCTCAAAATTTTCATTTTGATATAAATACTGAAAATGAAAAAAAAAAAAGAAAAACACGATTATAACGTTTGTTAAATTTTGTTTGTACAATTTTCAATGAAATTATTGTACAGTTCCTGTATCAATATAAAAATATTATTTATCCGGACAAAACAAAAAATATTGTTTTTCACCCTTTCACATACATTCGAACAAACGCACACAAAAGAAAAGTCAAACATAAAAAAAAGGAAAATGAAAATCAATAAGCATAATACATAATAATAGATTTTATTGAGTCTATTTTAACATGTTTATTATTTTATGTACAATATATGTACATACTCGTACATGGAGCATAACAAACGTTTAAGGGGGAGAATTTAAATTGAGCGTAATGTAGGTTTTTATGACTTTTATGCTATTAAATTTTATTTCATTGGGGCGCAATTTTGATTTTAACTTTTTAATTTAATTATAATATATCACATATAATAAAAATTCCAGTAATTCAATTAACGTAATAAAATGGTCTACTTTTTTTTATCCATAATGCCACAATAATCTGGGCTCAAATATACTGAACCCCAAAAATGTGTGTTAGTTATCTTATGTCTTTAGTGTCATATCCCTTGCTTCCTAAGAGATGAAGCCTGTTTTCCTCAACGATAAAGGATTTTTGAATATTTCGTGCAAATTTGCTCGCGATTGGTTCAGCCACAGTCAATCGGCCAGTTGGAGTTATACGATCAGCGTAAAATCATCTATAAAATTTATTTTCCTTAAAAGTTCGTTCTACGAGCCAAGTAGAATTTTATGGTAATCGAATACGAGGTAATGCGGTGAAAACTTGCTAGATGAATGTACAAACAAAATGTACAGTTTCGTAAAGCACCCACAATTTCAGCGATACGTTCATCCCACTTACGGTGATGTATTGTATTTCCTTAAATTTTATAGACTCAAATTGTACGCAATTATCTGTGAAAATAGTCTCAGGGACTCATTAGTGTGTATTTCCACATAAAGAACGTTGATACAGTCCCAGGAACGAGACGAATAAATTTTCTCACTCATAAATGGTTGTGTCGAAAATTTAACGGCTTTGCTACTTTTACAAATTTCACAATTTTGTTTACAAAGTTCTGAATGTATTGTAATGATATAAAAGGTCAGAAAATTTGACGTATAAGAAGCGACAAGGTTATGGAGATTCCTTGATGCGCGGCTGAAGGTGATAAGTGAGCTTGTTCAATGGGGGAACTGGTAAGTTTTGAGGGAGAAACTTCCGTATTTGTATCCGCATTCTCCGATACATAAATAAATACTTTTCCACCACGACATTGGTATATATGCATATGGGGCATCCATCATGGACAACATAACCAAAGTATTTGGATCCCATAAGATCTGAATATGTTATTCAAATGTTGCCGAAACAACTAGAAGTTCGCCAAGGTAAATAAATACTCAGTCATGCATCTGGTGAGGAATAACCTTATACATTAGCCGGTACATTGTCTGGGGTGCATTGCACAACCCAAACGGCATGACCACAAAATGGTAAAGTGGACAACTCGGCACATAGTATATTAGCAAAAGGTCGTTCATCTGGCTCCAAGTTTATAGTAGTCTCGGCAATTTTATGTTCTGATCGGAAATTGCTTGAATAAGATACGGTAATCGCTGATTAGTTTACCCTTTTTGATTTGTAGTTTGGTCTGAAGAGGTTTGTTGCGCATTCCTCAGTATTTGATAGAATTCGGGGCCCGTGTTCGATGTACCGTCCTCAAGTTTGGCTAAGGATTCCGCGGTTATTGTTTGGGAATTCAGATACCAAGGTTTTCTGGACTCCCAATTTCAGTTTCCCTTAGGATGGCAATATGGTCATTCGGGTTTAAGTATTCCAGGACAAAAGATGTTACTTTTCCTTAGATGGGGGAATCTGGAATATCCCACCGGATTACTGTCTTCGCATATAACTGGAGTATCAATTTCATTGATATGTTTCTTTGAAGACATAATCATCTCGCGAACATACGAATAGTTCATTCGATTCCAATCTTCTTCTACCATTACGCATCTATTAACAAAGGCGGTAAGATCAAAGAAACGTTTTCCTGCAAAATGGTCCTACAGTCCTGGCCACATATTTCGCGTCAAATAACCAATGATTTCCTGTTCGGAAAGTGGGATTGACAATTTAGGCGTTTTATTGACAATATGATCATAAAAATCCAAGAATGGTTCTTTAAATTTTTGTTTCTTCATCCGTACGCCTATCACGAAAACGATTGATCATGATAGTTCTCAAGGTTTCCCCATGTCATTTGTCCATCAGATTGTCGATAGTCCCAATAACATGTCAGGGCTCGATCCCGTAACAATACAGAGAGCTATCGCCATCCCCGTGGTAAGGCAAATTTAGCCTCTTATCATTCATGACCATATTTCCTTTTGATTTGGATGGTTCAAATGAATGCTTTATGGATGGATAGTTCAGATGAATGCTTTATGGAGCTTTTCCCCTGGAGGCAAGATTAATACGGCTATTTTGCTGACCGAAATTAGACAAATTTGTTGAAGTACAATAATATTATGCATAATCTTTTCAAAAATGATGTCCACAAGTGTTTCCTCATCACATGGACTGTCATCAGTTGACGAAAACTTAACGTGATTATTATTATTCAATGGTAAAGTTGCTGTGCAATTATTGGGTATATCGGACTTATTCGATTCGCCTGCAGGATGACTTGACAGTTATGGGATTATCGGGTGGGTATACCAACAACTTTCTCTAACGCTACACGAAACAATAGTTGTCACTGTGGTGTTAATTTTAATTTGGACTTCAACTCCACAAAACAAGTTTCAACCTCCTGTTGTGTTTAGGGGACCCCAACATTTTTTCATATGCTTCCAAAATAAAACCCTAAGCAATTTTTTGTCACCATTGGTGAAAGTTATTGCTTCTGAGAGGAACCGAAAGGCCCTTGAGTACTACAGCAGACGTGAAACAAAATCCACAGATTGGTATAACACGTACGAAAGAAACTGTCAGCAGCACTGACAAACCTTCCGCGGCTCCTCGCGTGAAAATGTGTGGGGCCGCGAAGAAGCGGTACAGGAGGCTTCTTGCTGAGGGCAAACCGCCCGGAAGCGAGACAAGGCTTCTGGCGATGCGGCCACAAAGGGAGTCTTGTGCTCCCGCAGAGGCCCCACCGTCAAAGAGGATCCGCTCGGATGAGGGTACTCCACCGGCACAAAAGAAGGCCAGGGGAGAGGAATCTGTCCCGACGGTCTCGGGTTCTGCGGTCCGGTCTGGACTTACCTTCAGGCAGGCTGCGGAGTCGGAGATAGTTGGGATCTTGCCCACTGGTTTTCCAGAGGTTGTCCTCACTGGAGAGCAGCTAAAGGCTGTCCAGGAGGGCATCCTAGATAAGGTGCTAGAGCAGGAGGCCAAGGAGCTTAAACTTAAGTTCCTTGGCAGTCAGCTTCGGCCTGGTTGGCTGGTACTAACCTGTGCTGACCGGGCCACTGTTCAGTGGCTCAGGGAGGCCATAGGTAGTATCAAGCTATGGGAGGGTGCGCAGCTGATCGTGGCCGAGGCGGAAAACCTGCCTCGAGCCAGGATTGTGTTCGGCACCTTCCCAAATAGTGCTGAATTGCACACAGAGAAGCTTTTTGGGTTTATAAAAAGCCAAAATGAGGGCATGCAGGCGATCAACTGGAGAGTGATCAGGAGAGAGGCGAAAGGCTCTTCGGCCTTTTTCACGTTCTCTATGGACCACTCTTCAGTTGAGAAGCTCAAGCGGGTTGGCTTTAAGGTCAACTATAAGTTTGGGACTGTACAATTGCATCCCAAGGGTGGTCGGAGTGGATCTAAGCCGTCTTCTGTCGGCGGGACCCAAGTGGTGAAGCCTGTAGAAGCTACGGTAGCGGCACCTTTAGCTAAGACCACCGGGGTGACCGCCCTATCCAGGAGACAGGTGAGGAGAAGGCGGGAAAGGGAGAGGAAGGCGCCGGGGGTTCCGCGGGGGAAGGCCTCACAAGGACTCCCCCCGTGCAAGCCACTGGTTAGGCCTGGAGTCTCTCAGGCAGCGGGGGCCAGCAGAACGGCGATGGAGGACACTGGTCAGCCATCGGCCGGACAAAGAAAGCATGCGGGTGGTGGCGGTGCTGAAAAGGAGGCTGAGCAGGGCCTTCAGAAGGGGCCTTCGGTAAAGTGAAGGCACACATCGCCTGCCTGCAGATAAACCTGCATCATGCAAAGGCGTCTTCGGACGTCCTTTGTCGCAGGTTTATCTGCCAAAACATTGGCATGGCTCTAATCCAGGAGCCATGGGTGATTGGTAACCAGATTAGAGGTACACCAAATCAAGTGGGTAAGTTAGTTTATCATAACGGAACTCAAAGTCCAAGAGCGGCTGTGTTGGCCAGTTCGCAAATTAATTTTATTCCCATTTCAGAGTTCATCTCCAGGGACTTGGTTGCAGTAATGGTGGAGGTTCTGGGTGAAAGAGGCAAACAGGAGGCTATAATGGCCTCCGCCTACTTTCCTGGAGACTCAGAGTTAATACCTCCACTTGAAGTTAGGCGGCTCATAGCTCATTGCAAACGCAATGGGCTGGCCTACCTGATAGGATGCGATGCAAACGCGCACCACACGGTGTGGGGTAGCACGGACATCAATAACAGGGGTGAGTACCTTTTTGAATTTCTGATCTCAAATAATGTAGACATTGTCAATAGGGGAAGGAAACCTACTTTTATAAATGCGATTAGGCAAGAGGTCCTAGATCTGACACTTGCTAGTCCGCATTTTAGCGACTTGGTCAAAAACTGGCATGTGTCTGAAGAGGCCTCATTATCGGATCATTTGCACATCAGATTCGATTTGGCGGCTGAGACCATGCAGCGGCAGGAAATCAGAATTCCAAAACTGACCGACTGGGACTCTTATAGAGTCTCACTCGAATCAGAAATGCCCTCGGTTGTGGGGAACATAGAGTCTCCAGAGGGTTTGGAGATCTGTTCAAACCAGCTGCATAATTCTATACACTTGGCTTACGAGAACAGCTGCCCAGTTAAGCGAAGAGAGTCCACAAAGATGGTCCCTTGGTGGAACGGGACGCTGGGTAAACTGAGGAAAAAATCGAGAAGATTATTTAACAAGGCTAAACCCACCGGTGAATGGGGCGAGTATAAGATGGCCTTGGCGGAATATAATCTCGAACTAAGGAGATCCAAAAGGGCTACCTGGAGGAATTTCTGTGAGGGAATCAATGAATTGCCCTCTGCAGCTCGTCTCCAGAAAGTCCTTTCCAGGGATCATTCAAATGGTTTAGGACTTCTCCAGAAGCAAGATGGGGGGTTCACTGAAAACCGGAAGGAAACGTTAGAGGTACTGTTAGAGACCCACTTTCCGGATTCAGTAGAGGTAGGAGCCCAAGAGGACTCATATGATCCTTCGAGAGAGGTGGCCTATTTGCCTCACAGTAGGATCTGGAGTCTCTCTGGGAAAATTTTCACACCCAGCAAGGTTCGATGGGCTATTGGGTCTTTCAAACCTTTCAAATCCGCTGGAGGGGATGGTATCTTTCCAGCTTTACTTCAAAAAGGTATTGAGGAAATACTCCCCAGCTTGATCCAGATGTTTCGGGCAAGTTATGCTTTTAACTATATTCCGAAACTGTGGAGGAAAGTAAATGTGGTCTTTATACCAAAGGGCGGGGGTCGTCCAGACACCCAGGCCAGGGCATATCGGCCAATTAGCCTCACATCGTTTCTTTTGAAGACGATGGAAAAAATCCTGGACTATCAAATAAGAAGTGAGGTCCTTGGAAAGAATCCGCTGCATCGGGACCAGTTTGCGTATCAAACTGGTAAATCCACGGTTATGGCCCTTAACGGGCTAGTCACGAGGATTGAAAAAGCAGTGACATATAAAGAAATTGCCCTTTGTGCCTTTGTGGACATTGAGGGGGCGTTTGATAATACCTCCTATGGATCTATAGAGAGGGCAGCAATGGGAAAAAGGGTTCCACTTTCCACAATTAGGTGGATCCGTTCCATGCTGGAACATCGTGAGATTACTGCCAGACTAGGTGGCGAATCAGTAACCATCAAGGCCGTAAAGGGCTGTCCCCAAGGAGGCGTATTATCTCCTCTTTTGTGGTCATTGGTTATTGACAGACTACTGGTCCTTCTGAGTAGCCATGGGTTTGATGTCCAGGGCTATGCGGATGATATGGCTATCATAATCAGAGGCAAGTTTGATGAGGTCATTTCTGATCGCATGCAAAATGCACTCAATATAATATGGCAGTGGTGTTACCAGGAAGGTGTCAATCCAAGCAAAACTGTCATTGTTCCTTTTACGAGGAGGACAAAGCTTGCGCTTACAGCTCCCTCGTTAAACGGTACTACTGTTCCTTTTTCCAGCGAGGTTAAATATCTAGGGGTTATCCTAGATCAAAGACTGAACTGGAACCAACATTTGTTGAAAGTTCAAAATAGAGCCATCAAGGCTCTCTGGGCCTGTCAAAGACTCTATGGGCGTACTTGGGGACTACAACCAAAAATGATCTACTGGTCATTTCTTACAATCATTAGGCCTATGGTCACCTACGCATCGGTTGTATGGTGGCCTAAAACTGAGCAGAAGACAACGCAAACCTTATTGAATAAGGTTCAGCGTGTAGCCTGCATCGGTGTTACGGGCTCAATGAAGTCATGTCCAACCGCGGGGGTGGAGACACTTCTAGGACTGACACCGTTACACCTGCATATTAAAAAGGACGCTGCAAGTATGGCCCTGAAAATGCAGGCGGAAGGAAATATCAAGTCAGGCAATATGGTGGGTCGTATGGAAATCCTTAAGGAATTTCAGACAGACCCTACAATAGGAATGCCTTCCGACTGTATGCCAGCTAAACTGGACTTCCACAAACCATTCTGTGTTAGGTTACCTGACCGGGATGTGTGGAGGGCAGGTGGACCATCATTTGAGCTAGGGTCCATGGTATGGTTTACAGATGGATCAAAAACGGAAGATGGGGCGGGGATAGGAATACACGGGAGTGGCACTACCCTCTCGAAGTCCTTGGGTACCAATGCTACCGTTTTTCAAGCAGAAGTACATGCTATAGAACTTTGCGCTAGGATAGGCATAGCAAAAGGCCTAAACGATGCAAAGATTTATATTGTATCAGACAGCCAATCAGCCTTAAAAGCTCTTAGGTCTTGTACCGTTGAGTCAAGGCTGGTATGGGATTGTCTGAAGGTTATTAAACATCTGGCAGGCTCAAATAAGGTAACACTTATGTGGGTGCCAGGTCATACTGGAATCGAAGGAAACGAGGCAGCTGATGGCCTCGCCCGTGAGGGTTCTGCCTCTCCATTTTTTGGACCAGAACGCTTCTGCGGTGTCACTAAGGGACACCTTAGAGCAGCGGTAAAACGCTGGGAGGATGTTCAAAAGTCCTCCTACTGGCGCAGAATTCCAGGTTTACGGCAGGCGAAGAAATTTATATCACCTTCGTCTGTCAGGGTTAAGGAGTGTCTTGAACTTAGGAAACCTGAGTTGAGGCTGCTTACTGGCTTCCTCACAGGTCATGTCCCCTTAAGGTATCACCTTAAGAAGATGGGCCTAAGTACGACAGATGGATGCCGCTTCTGCGGTCTGGAAGCGGAATCAGCGGAACATGTTCTGTGCCATTGCCCAGCCATTTTCCAGCAAAGACTGCAACATCTAGGAGGGAGAACAATGAGCCCGGATAGTATGTATCTTGTACCGGCCAGTAGTATTGTCAGATTCATTAAGAGCCTGAATATTGACTGGACGGATAATTAAGTAGGGTCCAGCACAATAGATCTTTTAGGTCGCGGTGCGAGGTGGCTTATCGCCCACATGGCCCTCCAGTAAATAATAATAATAACACGTACTCAACCGAAATCTATTGCAACATTGGTTTTTGATGTTCGACGATTCTCGTAAGAATTAGTGTGAAATTTATAGAGGAGACAACCATCCGTTTAACCGGGCTGCAATGGCGGAACTTAGATAGAAGCATTTTTACGATTCGATAACTAGCGGATGAGGCAAGGACGTTTGAATACTGATAAACTGGCACGTTTATGGAAAACAATTGTTTTGTGAAGCTTTTCCTGGCGCTTTCTTGATTATGCCTGTACAACAGAACCTCCGCAACAACGTGCGATAGTGACCTAACATTAATCGCAACAAGTCGTATTGCTTGAAACTTTATACAATGAAACTAAGCCGACCATCTTCCGTACCGAAGAAAAATGATCTTTTCGAAAGATTGGCCAAAAAATGCTCTTTTATAGAGGTGGACGTCTGTGGAAGTGTCTTTGATAAATAATACATTACTAATTCTATCAAATTATGTATACATTTCGGAGATGCATAAGAGATAATCCTGCAGTTGATTTAACAACATACACGGATCAATTTGTTGTTGGAAAAAGTTCAATATCATTATATGTCAATCATCCCGGCGCATTCTGATATTGCTACACCTGTCACTGTTGTAAATGTGAGTGCTCGAAATAAACGGCCGCAAGCTGAATTTATTGTTGGCTGTTGCAACGATACCGATGATTTTATCAAAGCTGGTCCGGACACGAAGTTTATTTATGCCTCAAAATACGCTAACACCACTGAACCGATTGCTTTACGAAAATTTTTAAGTGGTAAGCTGGAAATCTCTGAGGATGAAATTGAGTTTCGGGTGCTTGTGTCAGCCGGCCGTGACTTTAGTCGTCTTAACTTCATTTCGTTCAAAATCGGCGTTGACCCAGTCCATTTCAGTAAACACCTTCAACCACATATATGGCCTGCCAGAGCATTGGTCAGATAGTTTGTGCTTCGTCCAAAAAACTTCAGGCTGGCGGTTGTGGAATAATACTGTCATCCACCAATGTTAATAGTAACGTTTTCTATCGACCTAAACTTCATAATCTTATCAAATAATGCCAGCAACAATAGTCTACACGTATTATCACAACAATAGCCGGATGCGTACCAAATCTCAATCAATTTACTCATCTCTTTTGTGTTATAACTACGATATCATTATTTTTACGGAGACCTGGATTAGTGCTGATTTCAAATCGGAGGAATATTTTCCTTCATATACTACACCGGTGGTGTGATCGTCGCCGTCAATTATTTGTATAGTCAAATGTGCTTCTTTTTGCCTCTTTATAGTGGGAGTCTAAATACAGTTTGGTAGTACTTCTGACGTTCACCAAGGATTTTATTGAATTTATTGCCTTCAACCAGTTTAATGAAACTGATCAGGTGTTGATTGTGGGCGACTTTAATCTGCCAAAAGCCACTTGGTGCTGGATCGATGACGAGTTTATGGGATCACCCGCTGATATCACTTCTAGCTATGTGTTAGAAAGTTTTGCGAATTTTGAAACGCGTCAATTCAATAATATTTTTAATGAGTTGGGACGTATTTTGGACTTTGTTTTTTGATCTTGCGAATTCATCGACAAAGAATCTTGTCCGGATTTAGCGGGACATTCTAGCATCTCGTATCAAACGCCACCTTTAATTAAATTTAATTTTTTAGATTATGATTTTTATAATTTTATTGAGAGAGATTTTAAATTTGATTTTAGGAATGTTGATTTAGTGTTGCTAAACCACTTTTTTGATAAGGTTGATTGAACAGCTTTATTTCACTTATTGGGCATTTCGGTTGCTAGAGCGTTTAAGAATTATAAGCGTTCTGGAGATGTTAATGACAAATCTAAATATCGTGATTTATGCAAAGAGTTTATGTGCCTCAACGATATTCTTTACAAAATGTATGTTTTACAGATCGAAAGTGAAATTTTGATTAATCCTAAACGGGGTTTTCCATTTATAAATCAAAAAAGAAAATCACGTGGCTAACCGAGTATTATGTCATGCAATAATGTTTCATTCTCAGGTCCTCTTGAAATATGTGACGCGTTTGCCAATTTTTTCAGGCCTCTTTTGATAACTATGATTTATCAAACTGTTTAGGTATCATTGATGGTCGCTATAATTAATATCATACAATCCATCTCATGGAAATTATGATTGGACTGGAATGTTTAGATATCACTGCTGGTGCAGGTCCTGACAGTATTACCTTATTTGATTAATGAGTCTTTCAAGGAGAGTGTTCAAATTTTCTGAATCGTTAGTAAAATCTATAATTGATATTCATATATTAATAAACGTATAAGTGTGCGTCAACACGGCTTCATTCATGGTAAATTAACAATTACTAATTTGATGGTTTTTTCGCGCAATGTGTTCGAGACTGTTGGAACCGTGGGCAGGTTGTTGTTGTCTGTCACAATGTGTGAGTATTTCGCCGATCCGTTCCTTCGAAGTTGTCATACCTTCTGCTGTTCCTCAAGGCAGCCACCTGAGACCTTTATTGTTCGCTGTATTTATTGACGATGTTGTTCAGGGTTACAGGTTTTGTAAGTGTCTATGATAAACTAACGACTTAAAAATGTATGCTACAATTAATTCTTTAATTGGCAATGCGCATTTGCAAGACGAACTTGATGTCTTTTGTGATTGGTCCACTCAGAATAAGTTGCCGTAGAACATGAGCAAATGCAAAGTAATATTTTTTTGTCGATCAAGCTTTTCTAGCAATTATTTTTTAATGGATGCACAAATTAGCAGAGTTTCTGGTATTCGTGATTTTGGCGTTATTTTTTAGTGCAACATTACATTTTTAAGCATATAGACTACATTATAAGCAGATGGTATTCCGTTCCTCTAATATTAAAATCTCCCTATGTTACTTATGTCAGGTCCATACTGGAATATGCCTCAGTGATTTTGGATCCGTTCTATCACATGCATTCCGAGAGAATCGAAAGTATTTAAAAACAAATCTTGATTTATGCATTACGTCGTTTACCTAACTTGAACCATGGTTTTATTGAATCATGTTTGTTCGAAATGTTTTGTGCTGTAAAATCGATTGCCCAGAGCTGCTTGAGAAGTTTTGTATTAATGCTCCTCAGCGAGCCTTAAGATGTCGCCCGGGTTTATTACGTATTCCGTTCTGTACTTTTTTTTTTGCAAAAGGGTGGGTGTTCGTTGCCCAGAGCAGTGCGACCATTGAGGCCTATTGTGCATCCCTAGAGATTCCTACGTGAAATGTAAGTCTATATACTTACGCCGCACCTGATGCATATCCAGTGGGTCGGTGTTTGGCCACTGGATTATGTACGCATTAAGGAACTTGAATATTTTTAGGATGATAGCATCGCATGAGAATAGTAGGTGTTCCGATGTCTCCTTACCGCAGTCACAGAATCTGCACTGGTCCGTAAGTAACCTTCCCATTTTATGTAGATGGCCGTTCAAAGGGCCGTGCCCTGTTAAAAACCAGGTAAAGGATCTTAAGGATTCGCGGTCCATCCTCCGTGCCTCTCCCAGAATAATTTCTTGGCCTGTCCAGAGTAATTTCCTATAGTTCTGCTCCCAGTCCCTTATACCATCTGCCAAGTGGCTTTCGGAAAAAGCAATACTAGGACTGGGACCCAGGAAATCTCGGCTTGCTCCCATTTTTGCACATCGGTCTGCTGCCTCATTTCCTCTACTGGTGGAGTGGCCAGGAGACCACAAAAGGATGACTTTGTTTGCTTTACCCAGTTCTAATAAATTACAGTAGCAGCTCCAGATCAATTTCGAGTTGAACACTGAAGCTCTTAAGGCTAGCAAAGCTGCCTGGCTGTCCGAGATTATATAGATCTCGGTCTTCTTATATTTCTTTTTGAGACATTGAAGCACACATACCTCAATAGCAAAGGTCTCTGCCTGAAAAACTGTGGGGGTGCTACCCAGTGGTATGCATAGTTCTAGGTTGGGCCCGACTATCCCTGCACCGGTACCCCCGTCTGTTTTTGACCCATCCGTATACCATACAGAAGCATGGCGGGGAGGGAGAGATAATATTCTCTACCAATGCCCCTATCCGGCAAACTAATAGTAAAATTCCTCCGACAGTCGATTGTCCTTACCATCAAATCCGACAGTTGGATCAATTCCTCCTTAAAATTTAATTTATGTAGGGTACTGTTGTGTCCTGGCCTTATAGTTTTTATTTTGGCTGTAATTTTTAGGTTCAGACCTCTTGAACCGGCTACTTTTTTAATGTGTAGGTGCAGTGGTGAGGGTCCCAGTATTCTCTCAAGAGCAGCTGTTAGACAAGTCCTCATTGCTTCAGTTGCACCCACACAGATTAATCTCTGGATCTTGTCCAGTATTCTCCGTGCACCAGTTTGCTCCGTCTTTGGCCACCACAAAAACGCTGCGTAAGAGACCATAGGTCTTATGACGGCCCGGTAGAGCCAAACCAACATTTGTGGGCTCAGTCCCCACGTTTTGCCAATCAATCTTTGGCAGGTGAAGTAGGCCTTATTCGCCTTGTTTTTGATATGATTTAAGTGGGGATTCCATGTCAATTTCTGATCAAGTACGACACCCAGATATTTAACCCCCGTTGACAGCTGGAGAGATATACCCCCCACCCCCTCCCCCCAGGGCTATCGGCGGGAGGACAGTTTTCCTCCGGTTAGTAAAGAGAGTGCAGTTGAGGTGCCTTGTTGGGATTTACCGTAAGGCCCACCTCCGTGCACCAATCATTAACTACCTTTCCCCTACTGTATTTGCGAATCTGCCCCTAGCCATCAAGACTGGGTCGTCCGCCTAGGTAATGTTCGAGAAGTCTAAATTTCTCAGTCTGGTAAGTAATTGATCCATCACGATCAGCCACAATAAGGGAGAGAGAACACCTCCCTGGAGGCAACCCCTGGTGGCCGCTATGATGATGGTTTTGTCTCCAAAAGAGGCCGTGAACCCGTAACGGTGGAGGGGTCTTTACCCCTTGTTAGTGATTCCTGAAATACCTCGAAACTAGTATTTATTATCAAAAGCTCCCTGGATATCAATGAAGGAGCATAGTAATAATTCTTTATTCCGAAGCGTGTAGAGCCGTTTCTGTTGATTTCCCTGCTTGGTAGGCGTGCTGCCTAGAGTTCTAGAGGGTATCTTTGGAGAGTGTTGGATCGGATACAAAGTACCAGAATTTTCTCCATGGTTTTCAGTAAAAATGACGTGAGGCTAATAGGTCTATAAGACCTAATCTCCTCTGGGGATCTTTTTCCCGCTTTTAGGATAAAAATCACCCGAACCTCCCTCCAGCATTTTGGAACATATTCCAAGCTGTAGCTGGCTCTGAAGAGTATATTAAGATAAGGCAGCAAAGTCTGCAGGCCTTGTTGTAAAAAGGCGGGGTATACACAGTCCCCTCCCGGTGATTTGAAAGGGCCAAATGATCTGACTGCCCAGCCTATCCGTTCCGGCGTAAAAAACTGCCTAGAGAACTCGTGAGCCCCCTTTTGAACCACATACGGATGCACGTTACTTGCGTTGTCAGTACTACACATTCTGGAAAGTGACGTTTCAATAGACATTCCAGAGTTTCCTCCCTGGTTGTGGTTGTCTCTCCACTTGGTTTCCTAACAGATCCCAAGGGATTCCTGTGCTCGAAGGAGAGTGCCTTCTGGAGTCAACACCATTCTGTACGCACCACTCGTAAAGGTTTTTAATCCATTCAATATTAATTATAACTGTTTTGATTTCAACATAACAAGGGGGTTGTTTAGGAAACGGATGAGGCCGACATAAATATTGTTTTGAATTAGTAATTTGTAAATTGTGTTTTTGTTTACTTGTTGTGGCGTGTGATTAATTAATTATCGTATTTTATATTTTTTTTTTGCGTAATTTATAAATAAATAAACAAAGTAACTTCCGTGGCAAATAGAACAAGACACAAGTATCATCAGTCACATGTGAAATATTTTTGGTTTTAACTAAAATTTACATATTTTAATGTTATTGAACTCAAATTAACTTGCAAAGTGGCAACCCACAATTGACATATTACCTAAATATATAGAGTTAGGTTCAAATATATAATGTAACAAAACATTACAATTTATTATCACTCTATCGTCACAAAACACCACCACCAGGTACAAAATGACAAAAAACTTTTTGGCGTAAGCAAAAATAAACGGATATGAATTATTTATTACCGAAAATAAGACGGTATAAATACACTCTCTTATGTATTTATGTATGTAGTGTATACGTATATACAAACAATTCGACGGAAATATACATTTATGTTCTCGTCCCATAAAAAATCAACTTTTTATCGTAAATTAAACTTTGACTTGTATACAACAATATGTTTACTTGTTAAAAGCTACAACAACATATCAAAAGCTTTTTCTTTACTTTTGTGTATAAATATTACCTATGTGCTGTTGTATTTCAAATAAAATTTCCAACCCAATTTAAGAACATTGATAAATTATAACGTAACGTTTATTAATTTTTATGAACTTTTAGTAATTAAATTACTATATCATGTACATACTATACAGTATATATTTAATTTTTATATTCCGTTTTTTTATCAGACTGTAAATATTTTTATGATATGACCACAATGTACCACACACAAAACAGAAAAAAATTTTATCAATTAAAATTCAAACCGCGCTAACCACAAATACAAAAAATTTGGAAGGTTACTCGCTTTGGCAGTGATTCTAATGTATTCAGTATTCACCGATTTAAATGTGTAGTTAGTATATCTCGAGGTATTTTTTTTTTTTTTTTGTTGAGTCCATGTACCTGGTAAAGTGGTAATTGAGAGATAGAGATTTGTAAAAATTTATCACAACATTTAAATTAGGGATTATACAATACAATAAAGGTGGTGAATTGATAAAAATAGATTTTTGCCAACCTTTATGGTAGTAGTTTCTCTAGTTTCTGGTTTGTCTACGTATACAATATTCTATTATAAATTTTAAACATTTTTTTTGTCCAGGTTTTTGAACGAACTGTATACACATATTATCATTATACATATACGAAGAATTTGTACGTACATAGATAGACATTTACAACTGCTGTTTTCGGTTGAAATGAGATGAAAAAAAAATATTTGATTATGTATTATTTGTAAAGTTTATATAATTTCTACAAAATTGTTCAAATATGTATTCACATTTAAAAACAATGGGGAGTTTATTGGTACCCGCAATATATATATACATACGTATTAGCATCACAACTCATCGAAAAGATTAGATAATCTTTATCAATCATTAAATTATTCGATGTTCTAATAGCCCCAAACTGGTTTGGATTATGTTGAATGAGATTTATGTTCGTATTTACAAAAACAATTCATTAATTTATGTAATTTTAATGAGAGTAAATTTCTAATTTTAATTGAAATCTATTTTGTACAGAGGGGTGGGGCATGCAAATTTACCGACTTTTGAAATTAGCGGTAATTCGGTAAAAGTTTTCTTGGAATCCGATTAACCGGTAAATTACCGAATTTTCAAATACTATTTTTTTAATCCTTTTGAAGACATTTTTTTATTTACGTACTACTAAATAAAAAAGTTAATTATTTCAAATCAAGAATTTAATTCATTTGTATTCAATTTCAATAGTTATTACATAAATAATTGTATTTAAAAAAATACATATAAAAATAAAAGTTAAGCAGATTCTTCAATCTTCTCTTACGAATTAAAAAAAGCTCGCAAAAAACACATATTGTCTAATGTGGAATTATCTAGACTTGAACGAAATTTTGTGCAGATTTGGCCTGCCACCGAAAAAGCTCTTTCTGCTTCCACAGTCGTCGGCCGAATAGTTTTTAGTTGATTGTAAACAGATGTTAAGTATTTGCCCTTTATATTGTGATCCTGGTAAAAATCCATTTCTTTCTTAATTTTTTGATTTAATCCTTTTTCTTGGGCAGTTTCAATATTAGATTTAGTCGTTTTTTCATGAATCAAAAGTTGTAGCTTCTCGCTCATTGTCATCGTCGGTGCAGGTGTTGGTGAGGTAACTATTACATCGTCATCAATTACTTGGTCGGTATCACTTAAATATTCAACATCAGATTCTGAATCTGGCTGTGGTGATTGAATCAATTCAACTATTTTTCTACTTATACCTGTTCTACTTGTTGTTTGAAAAATGTTATAATTTATTATCTCCAGGATCTGATCTTGGGTCACTCAAATATTGAAAAACATCAGATAAGATATTTCTCCTCTCTATAATTCTTTGGATGAGTGCCTCTTTTAGTTCGATACTCAATTTTGTATTTTCAGTACTAATCTCATCAAGCATAAACTTCAATGTAACATCAGCCACAAACAAATCTACATCTCTCCGGCATAGTGCTTCTACAGCAACTTTTATTGGCTGTTGTGCAGCTATTATTCTTTTAATTTCAATTATTTCATCTTCTGTAATTTCTATATTTGATTTTGAATATCAATCAAAGTTTCCTTATACAATTTATCACTTTATCAAATCTCTCCAGCATTATTAGTAGACTGTTCCACCTGGTTTTGAAGTCTAATATCAGGGACAGTTCTCTTTTAAATTCTTATTCATAATCAAAGGATTTACGGAAATATGTTCAATGATTGCTGTTTCTTCGGATGAATTATTTATTATTTCGAATTCATCATCACTTCCGAGATATTCTTCGTCCCATTCTAATATGGATTCTTCTTCGTCTTCTTCATCATCTTTGTGCTCTCTTTTCTTATGTAACACTTCATTCACTGCTAATTGAATCCCGTGGGCAAGCCAAATTTGGTGATTAGTTTTATTCAATAATCTACCTACTTTTTTCATCACCGATGCCCCGTCTTTTGTTATTGATGTAATATTCCGTAGACTTATTCCAAATTCTTTCAACTTCACTTCCAAAAGGTCAACGCATTTCGTAGCTGGCATTGTCCCTTCAATACGAATTAACTCCAAATTCCAAAATTTATCGATCGAATGGACATTTACATTCATATATCTTCTATTGCGAAGTGATGTCCATTCGTCAAATGTAAGGCTCAATCCACTATTCATATTTTTCATAATTTCATGAATGATTTGTTTTTTAATTTTGCAACTGTATTCCATTACAATGCCTTTCACAGTGTGTGGAGACTTGGGAATGTTAACAGTGTATTTTGTTTTAAATAATACATGTAGATCATACAATGTGGCCACTTTTTTGAATGAAATATTATCCTTGGTGGTCAGCCGAACTAGAACAGCAGGAAAAGAATCTTCAACACGTTTGACGAAATAATCAGCTATTTTGGCCTTGGAAGCTGTAGCGATTGGCTGGGAATCATCAGTTGGTTGGTGTTCTTTTTATAATGTTTATTTTATGTTGACCCTTGAGGTGAGATATCATTCCACTGGTACTGCTGCCTTCACATTTTATTTGTTTTTTGCATTCGTTCCACATACCAAACTGTCGGTCCTTCGATCTTTGAAAATAGTCCCATAGTGTTGTTTTTTTAGCATCCATTCTTTCTAAAATTATCTGAAGCTTCTATTTTATATCAAAATATAATATTAATGACTAATTTTTACCTCAATTATTTGATATTTCTCTTATTAAATTTTCAAAAAATCACAATGAACTGATTTAACTGCTGTCAGTCAAGAACATATTTTCTAAATATCGTCGTATTTACTTTCTCTTTTAAGTAATACCCAGTTGTACTTTGCGTGAGCAATCGAGAAATTTTGTTTGAGATGGCACGTTAAAAACATGAAACAGAAGTATAAAGCAAAAAAAAAAAGAAATCTTCGGCTATCTTTAATTTGTTTTTAATGTAGTTCGCATTTTTTTCGTGCTTTTTTTTATGAAATATGGTATAAAGTGATGATCACGGACTCACGGTGAGGTATAAGAGAGCATCACCGTGATTGATCATTGATCGCTCTTGGAGCGCTCAGTCGTACAACAGAGATACTTGTTTCCTTTTCCTCTTTTATTCCTCGTGTTTTTTTATTATATCGGAGAGATCAGACAGAGCAAAAACAAAAAAAAAACAATACTGCGTTTTTATTTTACACGTATTGTTTTTTTTATTTTTGCTCTGTCTGCTCTCTCCGATATAATAAAAAAACACAGGGATTGTTTCTATTTTCTATTTTTTATAACGTAAAAAGACTTGTGAGTGCGACTGAATCAAGCATATATTAATAAATACAATTTTTGCATTCTGTCTACCTTCTTACTCGTACATTGTTCATAATAAAAAATATTATGTATTATTTCATTCGCATATTGTTCGAAAAATGAAAACATTATAGAATCGAATCATCTAATGTAATTTTATTTGCAAGTTTTACCGGTAAAAAAAAGTATATTTACCGGTAATTCGGTAATGCTCTTAAGATACAATTTACCGATTAACCGGTAAACGGTAAACCGGTAATGCATGCTCTACAGAGGGGTATCGATCATGAGGATACATACTATTACTAGGGGTATGTACATACCCCAGTTGCAGCTCTTCATTCTGAGCACCACGGAAATCAGCTACCTTGATTCATCATTTGAATGTGCTGCAACTATATATTGTCGATTAAGTCAGATATCAAATTTCAATGGAGTTGGTGCATAATCGCAGAAGTTCTATTTGGCGAAGGGATGCAGTTTCTTAAATCAAATATATCCGGGCTAGAATTCAACAAATTTTGAGGATACCAACTTTGTTAGTTATTAAGCTAGTTCTATAAATAGTTCATGATTAAAAAAAATTATTCACGCTCTGAAGAATTCTTTGGCTCATTTCATTTGGGTCGAATTTCTTACAATAAAATAAGAACCAAATTTTAAAAATTGTGCTCAAATGACCCATCACTTGGTTCAAACAACCATTCCCAATCCCAATATTCGCTTATATTGGGTAATATCAACAAATAAACGGCTAAGTCAACAAATAAACCAGTTGTAAGTTAGTTGATTGGAGGTTGGAGCATCCGTATTTTACATCAACAATTTTTAACCATTGCAAAATTAAACCGAATTGTCTTAGCTAAAACAATACTACATAGAACTGAGTGCACTATTTTGATAACCGACTATTTGTCGTCGGCAATGAAAACTCTGCTTTATGAAACCAAGAAATTACTGCAATCAACCACATATAACTTTAAATTTGTTTGGGTCAATCGTGGTGTAATGAACCGCGTTCATGGCTTCAAACTATGAACCATGACAACGGTTGTTAACAGATATCACTATTGTTTTTAGTCTTGGTGCGGTTTACTTGGTTTCTGATTGTGACTCTTCGGTGTCTCGTGGGTGGTCCAAGACTACAGTGATCTTGAATAAACTGCGTAAATATAATGTTAATAATAACAAGGTACAATACATAGCACTAAACGATGATGATGACCACACTTTTGAACTGCCCTACCACTACCCTTTTTAATATATTTAATATATACCACCGGCTAATCCTAAAATTTGCCGTATTTGTTTAACCGTCCTTGGTGTCGGGTAATCAACAATACCTTGAATCTTCTCTGGATTAACCTTCAACCAACACAAAATAACCAGGATATTAACGATGAGTCCTCCATTTTTTAATAGATGAGCTACTAAATCCAAGAGTTTAAAATGCTCCTCCAGAGTTGCGGATGTTATAAGCAGGTCATCCAAATACGTAAACACAGACTCGTGGAGTTCGTCTGGGATCCCCATGTCCATAAGGCGACACATGGTCTGCGAAGCGTTACACAGATCGAATGGCATGACCGTGAACTGGAACAAGGGTCGGCCAGGCACTGTGAAAACACTTTTGTCACGGGAGTTCGAGTCGAGAGGTATTTGGTAAAAGGCATCTTGTTCGCTCTAATCGACCTAATAACCGTAACCTTGTTCAGTTCACGGGCATCCAGACACAACCGCACTTTACCATTCGCCTTAAGCACAAGGATAACTGGAGATGACCATGCGCTTTGACTCGCTTCGATGACCCAAAGAGAAAGCATTCTATCCAATTCGTCGTACAGAAATTTTTGCTTATCAGGTGAAATTGCGTAAAAATGCTGTTTAATGGGTTCAACTGCTTCACGGATTTTAATGGTATGGGACACAAATGTGGTTTTATCAAGCTCTAGGTCGGATGAAGATGGAAACTTATAAGTTTACGACTTTGCTCCTGGGTTAAATGGTGATGTTTAGACTCATCAATGACAGAAGTTAGACTATTTACGGTCGGTACCGTTGAAGAAATTTGGAAACGATTCCAGAAATCTATACCAAGGTATAGGGGTTGTTTTAGGCCTGAAACGATGTGTAAAGGAAGTTTATGGATCTGATTATTGAAGGTAATTTTGGCCAATATATATCCAAACACTCTCTTCTCATCATCGCCGGCAGTATTCACATGAGAAAATGAATCGTGAAAATGGGCAAAAGAACTATTAAGGTATTTTTCAGGGCCTGCACCCAAAATACTGACGGTTGCTCCATTGTCCAGCAATCCCTTGTAATGAACCCCGTTAATTAACACGTTAGCATATGGCCTCGAATCATTAATTTCGGTATCAATAATGGAAGCTGAAACAGCAAGTCATCGCTGTCTTTTAATATACTAGTAACTCCGAGAACGTTGCCTTTGAGCTTGATTATGAACTCGCTTCTTCGGTTTTGGTAGTGAAGATTTAGGCCAGGTGGAATCCGGTAATTTAGAAATGTTATGTAGTTGACATGAAAATAAATTATTTATTAAATTTGGATGAGATGCTAGATGCTATATTGTTTCTCGTGGGTTGAGTCATAAGATGGCTTGGGTGGCTGGGTTGAGTACCAATTTTCAAAAAAAGGTGATAAAAATATTTTTTGGAAAAACTTGTGTATAATTTAATAGTTCGAGAAGTAAAATCTAGTATTAGTGTTTCACAACAAGGATTTTACGAAAAACGCTCAGTATTAACAAACCTTTTGGAATTCTCAAGTTACACGTTCGATAGCGTAAACAAGGGCTTTCAAGTTGACTTTATTTATACAGATTATAAAAAAGCTTTTGATACATTATCTCACGATGTTGTCATAAAGAAATGCCACAAAATGATGGGTTCAATTGTGTAAGGGATAACCTTAACCTGGTCACAATTCGCAAGTGTACGTGCTGCCTCCTGGTGGCAACCACTGGTAACTGAGGCCATTAGGTACATTTTTGGCCATTTGGCACAGGCTAAAGTAAGGCGCTAAAGGAGAAACCCTTGACAAAAAAACCCTAATCTAAGGTGGAACAGCATATGCCGATGGATGAATGGCTGATAGGTTAATCAGTCCGATTAAGTATGTTGACTCTGGATACCAGGCACCCTCCAGTTTTATTTAGCCTTCCTGTAGTAAAGCTGGTTAATCTAAAGGCGACTTTCCATTCCCAGCAACTCGTTAGAATCAAATCAAACGGAAGACGGGGCAGGGGTAGAGGGATATACGGGAATGGTACAGCCCTCTCGAAGTCCTTGGGTAGCAATGCTACCGCCTTTCTAGTAGAACTACATGCTGCACTAAACATCTGGGAGGGATAGTAATAAGCCCAGATAGTATGTATCATGTACCGGCCGGCAACACATTGACTTAATTTGCGCGAAAACACAGAACATTTTTGGAATTATTTTTCGCATAGGAAGAGAAAGTCCTAGCTATATTATCCTATAGTCTAGTAAGAAGTAAAATAGAGTACGCTTCGCAAATTTGGAACCCGTTCTACGAAATACTATATATAGTGAGCAAGTTGAGCGAGTGCAAAGAAAATTTACGAAGTTCCTAATTTTTAAAACTGTACCTCTTGTAGGAAGTATCCCTTATATTACTAGACTTAAGATATTTAGGATGGCAAGTTTACTGAATAGGAGGCTGGTGTTAGACGACTTATTGCTTTATAAGCTGTTGAATTCCAAAATTGGTACCGTCGTGCTAAGTGACGTAAATTTCTATATTCCAGGTTATTTGTTCAGAAATAGTCAACTATTCTTTCCTGTACAGTTGCGAAGAAATTTAGGTTTTGCGAATCCACTATCCAGACTTCAGCGCACCCACGATGAATTCTTTCTTAATCTGGGTTTGATCTCCTTATCTTTGAACTAATTAAATGACAAATAGTCTCGTCTGATTCTGAATTCACGCTATTTCGCATTAATCAGAACCACATAAGGATGCAACATTTGTAGCCCACCAGGAGGTAGCAAAAATACAAGATCTGACATTATCAAATGATTAGTATTATTCATCCGAATTTTTGAATGCCAAATTATGATGGTAACCCGGATTTAGTAAGTAAACCTAAAAAGTCGTCCAGTACCAACTTCAACGCTTATTGTAAACAAACAGTGGAATATTTTCCAACGATTTAGTTTGCTTAGTTGCTTCGTGTTGTGGCTTATATTCTTCGATTTTATAGTGGGGCTAAAACTAAACAGAGGTCATGTCGATCGATAGAGCTAAGTCCAAGTGAGATTGCTCAAGATCAAATCATATTGTGCAATACCATGAGTTAGAAGAGGAAATCAAGTGTCTTAGTAAACAAGATAAAGCAGTTTCACATCAAAAGTCATTACGATCTTTATCACCATTTTTGGATATTGAAGGTATCCAATTTACAATAGTAAGAGTCGGTATACATCTTCAAAATGCATCGATATCTTATAACACGAAACATTAGATTTTGGTTCCTGAGAGTCACATATTAGCCAAACTAATTGTTGGACATAAACACTTGAGGCTATTTCATTAAGGTCCTCAAGCGTTGCTGTATAACCTTCGTTTAGTTTACTGAATTATCGAACATCGAAATTTATGCAGAAAAATCGTACATTAATGTACAAGATGTTTCCACGCACGCCCACATACGATAAACCAAGTTATGGGTAGTTTACCTAAAGATCGAGTGATCAAGTCGGTAAGACTATTCGTGATTGTAGAAATCGATTTTTGTAGACCTTTCTTCGTAAAACCATTGGTTAGATCCAAGGTCAACATCAAAGCGTATGTTGGTCTATTCATATGTTTCACTACAAAAGCTAATCATTTTGAGGCAGTCATGAATCTTTCGCCTGACGGGCGGGGGTTCGTCACGGAATGTGCTCAAAGATCTATTGAGACAACGCGACCAACTTCATCGGAACGCGATCGGAACTTCGAGAGCTAAGAGACCTGTTTCTCTCTCTGTAATAATACCGATTTTATCGAATGATTATGTTTTAAATTAAAAACTCTGAAATTGCACTCATTTCTCGCTGGTGAGAAAAATAATCTGAATGAAGGAGAAGTTATGGTGATGTTTCATTTTTCAGAGAACTACGCTAATGATCAATCCACTGTATTTTCGGTCATTTATTATTACAAGGCAAATTCTGGCTTATTGCAAAATAGTTGCATATTTTTATCTAACAGCCATCACGATATTGCTGCGGTTTATACCATTCAAAACCGACTTATTCCAGAGATTCCAAAAAATGTTGTCGAACTAAAAAAATTGATGGTGCAATACAACATTTTAAAAACCGGTATCAAATATTTAATCTCATGCAACATAAAGAAGATTTTGGCATAAAACCAGAGCATTTCTGTGCTACTGCTCATAAAAAAATTTTTTTTGAGGGGATTGGTGCAGTTTTCAAGAAAGAAGCATATAGGGCTAATCTTAAAGCAAAACCAAAAGGCAACTACGAAAATCTAAGTAAGAAATAATGCCGTAAGGGCTTCAGTGCCCAACGTCATTGATTTCAATAAAATTAAAAACAAAAAAAATACTAGGAGGGGTTTGGATTGAGTGTACAAAACTGTCCCAAGTTTTAAATTTGTACTGGAAATTAGTTTACATTATTAGAAAATAAAATGTCACAATTATATTGTAGAAGATTTTAGAACTATTTTTTGATTTTTATTGATCAAATTTGAAAAGTGATTTACTTGAAATTGTGATAATGTTTAGTTTAGGCTTTGATGACCAATGAGCGATGATCATAGTAAAATTTATGTTTGATTTTTGTGCAAAACAAACTTGTCCCTCAACTCTTTAGGATAGAACTGCTCATTTTTAAAACTGAAATACAATTTAACAATTGGATGGACAATTTAACTTTTTATGGCCGAACGCGCCTTTAGAGTTCTTTAGTTTTCTCTCAGATAGTAAATTATCTTTTACAAACATCGGTTTACGGACATTTAGCGGATATTGGATGCAAAATTAAATACGACACGAATATAGCCTTTGCGTTTCAGATTAAAACTTTAATATCTCTACCGTTTGTTCCTTTATTATATAAAGATAAATATTACGAATTGTTGTTTACTTGATCCTGATTGTGTTCGCTGAAAACCACGATTTGTTGGCGACCAATCGAATTTTTATGAAAGAGCACGAAATAATAGATACAAAACGAACAATATTGCTGAATAATTTAATAATGCCTTAAAAATCAATTGCTACAAGTATTATGGAAAAGGAAGTACCGAGTAAGAAAAAATTCAAAGGCATTTCAGAACATTTATCTCGGATTCGTGATTTATGATCCTAAATGCGCGTTTTATTATTAAAAAGTTAAATTGTCCAATGCGGGGACGGGAGTGGTGGGAAGGTGGAGGACATTGGTCGGCCATCTGCCGGCAATACTGGCCTGATGGGTGACGCAGGTGCGATAAAGAAGCTGATCCGGGCCTTCTGAAGACAAAATCTCCGGATAAGTGAAGGGCACACATCGCCTGCCTGCAGAAAAACCTGCATCATGCAAAGGCGTCTTCGGACGTTCTTTGTCGCAGGTTTATCTGCCAAAACATTGGCATTGGCATGGCCCTCATCCAGGAGCCATGGGTGATAGGTAACCAAATTAGAGGTATAACAAATCAAGTGGGTAAGTTGATTTATCATAATGGAACTGAGAGTCCAAGAGCGGCAATTTTGGGCCAGCTCGCAAATTAATTTTATTCCCATTTCAGAGTTCATCTCCAGGGACTTGGTTGCAGTGATGGTGATGAAAAGACGCAAACAGGAGGCTATATTGGCCTTTGCCTACTTTCCTAGAGACTCAGAGATGACACCTCCACTCCAAGCTAGGCGGCTCATACCTGATTGCAAGCACAATGGGCTGGCCTACCTGGTGGGGCAGCACGGACATCAATAATAGGGGTGAGTACCTTTTGGAGTTGCTCATTACAAATTATGTAGATATTGTCAATAGGGAAAAGAAACCTACTTTTACAAATGCGATAAGCCGAGAGGTCCTAGATTTGACGCTTGCTAGTCCGCATTTTAGCAATCTAGTTAAAAACTGCCATGTGTCTGAAAAGACTTCGTTATCGGATCACTTGCACATCAAATTCGATTTGGTGGCCGAGATGTTGTCGACACTATTTTGAGCATAACCTCATTCATAATAGAGTACGTTAACATACAAAACCGAAAAAAAATTCCAACCAAGATGAAAAACAGCGTCTTCGGTCATCTCCGGAACCCAATTATTTGGAAAATATCTTATTCTTCTAAAGTGGGTATAATCACCTGATTTATCCAATGACCGTTGCAGTGCCGTTGGGCCATTTTGACATTACAACCAAGTTAAATTTGATTTAATTTAAAAAAATATTACAGAAAAAAAAAATGTAACTAGCTGACTCGTAAGTCAAAGCCGGCTCGTTTGGTCTCACTTTATAGAGTTTCACTCGAATCAGAAATGCCCTCGTCTATGGGGAACATAGAGTCTCCAGAGGGTTTGGGATTCTGTTTAAACCAGCTGCATAATTCTATACACTTGGCTTACGAGTAGTCGCCCGATTAAGCGAAGAGAGCCCACTAAGGTGCTCCTTGGTGGAACGGGGCGCTGGGTAAGCTGAGGAAAAAATCGAGAAGGTTATTCAACAAGGCTAAACACACCGGTGAATGAAGCGAGTATAGGATAGCCTTAACGGAATATATTCTTGAGTTAAGAAGATCCAAAAGGGCTACCTGGAGAAGGTTCTGTGACGGAATCAACGAATTGCCCTCTGCAGCTCGTCTCCAGAAAGTCCTTTCCAGGTATCACTCAAATGGTTTAAGACTTATTCAGAAATAAAATGGGAGGTTCACTGAAAACCGGAAGGAAACATTGGAGGTACTATTAGATACCCACTTTCCGGATTCAATAGTGGTAGGAGCCCAAGAGGACCGGGATGACCCTTCAAGTGAGGTAGCCTATGCACCTCACAGTAGGATCTGGAGTCTCTATGGGCAAATTTTCACACCCAGCAAGGTGAGATGGGCTGTTAGCTCTTTCAAACCTTTCAAATCCTCTGGAGGGGATAGCATCTTTCAGCTTTACTTCAAGAAGGTATTAAGGAAATACTCCCCCGCTTGATCCAGATGTTTCGGGCAAATTACGTTTTTAACTATATTCTGAAGCTGTGGAGGAAAGTAAATGTGGTCTTTAAACCGAAGGGGGGGGGGGGGTCAACCGGACACCCAGCCCAAGGCTCATCGGCCAATTAGTCTCACATGGTTTCTGTTGAAGACGATGGAAAAAATCCTGGACCATCAAATAAGAAGTGAGATCCTTGTAAATAATCCGCTGCATCGGGACCAGTTTGCTTATCAAACTGGTAAATCCACTATGATGGCTCTTAGCGGTCTAGTCACGAGGATTGAAAGAGCGGTGACATATAAAGAATTGCCCTTTGTGGACATTAAGAGCTTTTGATAATACCTCCTATGGATCGATAGAGAAGCCAGCAATGGAGAAGAGTTGCGCTTTCTACAAGTAGGTGGATCTCTTCCACGCTGGAACATCGCGAAATTATAGCCAAATTAGGTGGCGAGTCAGTAACTAACAGGGCCGTAAGGGGCTGTCACCAAGGAGGCGTACTGTCTCCTCTTTTATGGTCATTGATTATTGACAGACTTCTGGTCCTTCTGAGTAGCCATGGGTTTGACGTCAAGGGCTCTGCGGATGATGTGGCTATCACTATTAGAGGCAAGTTTGATCTCAGATCTCATGCAAAATGCGCTGGATATAATATGGCAGTGGTATGACCAGGAAGGACTTAGTATCAATCCAAACAAAAGTGCCCTTGTCCCTTTTACGAGGAGAAAAAAGCTCTCCCGCTCAGTAGGCTGCTATTATGGCCCTTAAGATGCAGGCAGAGGGAAATATCAGACCGGGCAATATGGTGTTCCATCTGGAAATGCTTAAGGAATTTCAGACAGACCCAATCATAGGAATGCCTTCCTACTGTATGCCAACTAAACTGAATTTCCACAAACCATTTTGTTTTAGGTTACCTAACCGGGATATGTGGAGAACAGGGGTACCATCCTTTGAGCGAGGGTCAATGGTATGGTTTAGGTAAGACGGGGCGTGAGTAGGAATACAGGGAGTGGGACTGCCCTCTCGAAGTCCTTGGGTCCAGAAGTTTAGGCTATAAAACTTTGCGCTAGGATAGGCATAGCAAAAGGCCTAAACGATGCAAAGGTGTATATTGTATCAGAAAGCCAATCGGCCTTAAAGACTCTTAGCTCTTGTACCACTGAGTCATGGCTGGTATGAGATTGTCTGAAGATTATTAAGCATCTGGCAAGCTCAAATAAGGTAACACTTACTTGGGTGTCAAATCATACTGGAATGGTGGGAAATGAGGCAGCTGATGGCCTCACTCGCGAGGATTCTGCCTCTCCATTTATTGGACCTGACCTTCCTGCGGTGTCAATAAGGGGCACCTTAAGGCGCGGTAAAACGCTGGGAGGGCGAGCAAAACTCCTCCTATTGCGACAGGCGAACAAATTTATATCACCTTCGTCAGTCAGGGTTAAGGAGTGTCTTGAACTTAGGAAACCTAAGTTGAGGCAGCTTACTGGCTTCCTCACAGGTCACATCCCCTTAAAATGTCACCTTAAGAAAATGGGCCAAAGTACGACCGACGGACACCGCTTCTCCGACCTGGAAGCGGAATCAACGGAACATGTTCTGTTCCATTGTCCAGCTATTTTCCGCAAAAGACTACAACATCTAGGAGGGTCAATAATGAGCCCAGATACTGACTGGGCGGCTAATTGAGCAGGGTCCGTGCACAAAAGATCTTTTAGGTCGCAGTGCGAGGTAGCTAGAATGCCCGCATGGCCCTTCAGTAATAATAATAATAATAATATAGGCATACAATAGAGACATCCAAGTCTATCACGTCAAGTGAATAATATGCTTATTCATAACTGAAAATAACTAAACAAATGTATGGTTAGTACAGTGACCGTATGAATTGGTTTATAAACTAGAGACGCGTATTTTTTCTATTAATTACTGGTAAATTGCAACTTTATTGTTTCTTGCGAAAAAAATTGAATGTTATGTTAGTTATAGAGTTTTAAGCTAACAAAATTAACAGTTTCTTTAAGTTAAATAAAATATAAACTATACAAATAATATTTAATATTCTTTTTTACAATGACTTCCCGAATTGTATTTAAACAATATTATTCTGAAATCAATAAAACATTCAGTTATATATTGTTGCGAAAAAAATCATCATATTTCAGCATAGCTGGGGGCAATTGGAAAATAATAAGCAACGGTTTCAAATAATCTTGACCTTCTCCTCACAGCTAAAATTTGCGCTAATCAAATTTACACTGTGCCACGTCGTGACAAGGCAAATCGTGACAATAAAATTTAATGTTATTATTCAAATTATCTGCAGGAAATTTGGAAAATGTTTACGACAAATTTTAATATAATAATCGAAAAGCATGTACCTAAATTTGCTTCTTTCTCGGCTTTAATATAAATCAATCGGCTTTATGTTTTGTTTTTGTAAAAAAAGAACAAAATAAAAATAACCTCCCAAAAAAAAAATGTTACAAAAAAATAAACAGGCAGAATATCTCACATACACACATTCAAATCCACCTACTCATCTCTCGTTAATCTATCTCGTATATTTATAGCATTTCATGAACAATTTAACAACATAATCTACCAGAAAAAAAAAAAAAAAAAAAACTTTGTATAAATAAAATTTACCTTTGTTAATTCACTAGATGATACCCATATAACATCTACTAATAGTAATAATACAATTCCTAATATTAATTTTTGTGTTTTATTATTTGTCATTTTATTATTTCACTGCTTTTTTTTTTAATTTAATTTTAATTTATATTAGAAAACAAAAAAAAAATATTATCTCTTAATTATCATTTAATTAAAATTATTTTATTCTTTCTTTTTATTTTTGTTATTATTTTCTTTAATTGAATTTAATGTTTCGATTATAATTTTTTATTATTAACATTAGATCTTTTCTATTAGATAGACCCTCATAATTAAATTAATTTGTAGATACGATATAAAATTCCTCTTCTCCTCGCTCGATTCCGTTTGGTGGGTTATTGTGGTGTTTTCTGTAGTTGATTAGCATTAGTAAAACTTAAAAACTTTTTTTTCTTAATTGGTGGATTTTAAATTAAATTATCATATGTACAATACAAAATACCAATGATAAAGCAAATGATTTACAAAAAAAAAAAAAAAAAAAAATTAAATAAAAAATCTGAAATTAAAAAAAAAAAAAAAATTATCAAAAATTAAATATTTATTTAAAATTTAATTTATATTTTTAATAAATTTTTTTGACTTTGCGCAAACAACGTATATCATGTTATATTTGCACACTGTGACGAAATGTGTATGACGAGAGATAAGCGAATGAATCAAAATTAAGGCAAGGTGGAAAGGAAAGTGTTTGATATTTTTTATTATGGTAGCAATTGTTTATCGGATCATACAATTGTTTTTAATTATCGTTTTTAATTGATCAGTGGAATCAGGAGTCGGCCACCTTTTTCTATTAGGGGTCGGAGAAAAATTCATCAAGATTCGCGGAATGACGATACATTGATTTTACAAATTATTAAATTTATTGATTTTTTTTTTGTTTAGGTTGGTTAAGTATTGAGACTAAGTGAAGGCTTACTACTACTTACGGTTTGTTCGAACAATTTATGGATACAGAAGATGAGTGCCTCATATCAATATTTTCTACTTAATTGTCGACTGATCTACATTTTTAGTGCATACTAGTCATTTATAGATGACATCTTTAATTTATGCCATTTCAGGCACAAATAGACTAATTAACTAAAGTACGATTAGTTTCTATAGTTTATATGAAAATGGTACTAATATAGAAGTCATTAATGTTGAAAACGAGAAATATCTATTTATCGAGAAATCTCGAGAAATATATTTTCTTAGAATTCTTCGGTTATAACGTCAAATTAAAAATCAACGTATCGTTACACTAATTTTTGAACTATGAATATTAAATGAAACTATTTTTTTTAATTGTAAATAATAAATTTAATAATTTTATTCAAACTTAAATCTTTAAAATTATACCAATTCAGAACATTTTGTTTTGACAGTAAAAAAAATTCAATTTGACTTTCTTTTAAAATAACTTTTTAAAAAGCATAAAGCATTTAGAGCCTCATTAGATAAAATCGGCTTCATTTTTTTTGGTTACGAATTCACTAGCCGTGGAAAAATTCCGTTCATTCTTCGTTGATGTTGGTTTGATTGTTAAAAGCGAATTTAACAATAATTGTTTTGAGTCACTTCTTTTTCCCATGTTTTCAAAAATATGTACTTATTTCCTTACTTAAAGTTTTCATATTATCCTGACAAATGCGGTTGAACTTGAAACTCTTTTGACATTTCCAAAATTGATAATTCCAACTGCTCTTGTAATGACAACGTATGATTTTCAGAACAGTCCGGATTTCCTAAACTTTCGGAGCCATCGATAAATTCTTTCTCCTTCGCTCCGTTCAGTTGAGTTAACAAATTCCTTGCTAATTTTAAAATTTCCGATTTAGAAGAATTTTCTCGAATTGAAAATGATTGTGGATTATTCAGATACTTCATTAGAGATACAAATACTTCATCTTGCCGTTTTGAAAGTTCAGTTTTTAATGAAACCATCATTTCTTTACTCAACTCAGTATTTTGTTTTTCAAGACTATTAAATAAAAGTTTAAGAGCCCCTTTCGCCGTTAACAAAGTGGCATCTTCCCTACTGAGGCTTTTTACAGTAATAGAGAGAGGTTGTGTTCTTCATTTATCATTTTCGCCAACTTTAAATCACCCAATGCCTTCTTGATTGGTTCCTTGAGTCGTACAAATCGTTCAAGCATGGATTCTAACGGGTTCCACCTGGTTTTACAGTCCGCAATTAACTTTAATTTTTTTTTTTCGACTTCGACGACGTATGTTTGAAGGATGTTGTTCCGTACGGGAGAGTTTCGAAAAATGTTTACAACTTTCCTAATTTGAGTGATGGTAGCTGCCATTGTTGATCGTAATAAATTATTTGAAATTTCGACGGTTTCTAGTTCTGAACTTGAACTATTCTGATCCTCACTATTTTCAGACTGTGAGGCTGATGATGATGGTATGTTAATGATATATTCGTTTTTGTTAATATATAAGACTTTAATAACAGCCAAATGAATTCCATGCTTTTAACACAGTTGTTGGTGGGAAGGAGACAACCTACCAAATTTTTGCATCACAGCAGCCCCATCCGACATAACACTAATAATATCATTTTTTATTTCAATTCCAAATAATTTTAGTTTCTCGTTGGTGGTTTAGCGTCTATTGGAGGGGGTGAGGGGGACGAAAGTTGAGTAGATTAATCTACCAGCTCCATAACCTTCCAGTAGGGTGCGCATCAAGTGAGCTGTTCTTGTCATTAGGCAGCTCCGTGATGGGTACAATTGTGTAAGGAGTAACCTGTTCACAATTCGCAAGTGTACGTGCTGCCTCCTCGTGGCAACCACTGGTAACTAAGGCCATTTGGCACATTTTTGGCCATTTGGCAAAGGCTAAAGTACAGCGCTAAAGGAGAAAACCTTGACAAAAACACTAATCTAAGGTGGAACAGCATATGCCGATAGATGAATGGCTGATAGGTTAATCAGTCAAAAATATGCGGACTCTGGATACCAGGCACCCTCCAGTTTTATTTAGCCTTCCTGCAGTAAAGCAGGGTGACCTACACACGATTTGCAATTCCCAGCAACTCGTAAGAGTAAAATCAAACGGAATACGGGGCAGGAGTAGGAATATAAGGGAGTGGGACAACCCTCTCGAGGTCCTTGGGCGCCAATGCTACCGTCTTCTAGCGGAACTACATGCTGCAGTAAACATCTAGGAGGGAGAGCAATAAGCCCAGATAGTATGTATCACGTACCGGGAGGCAGTATTGTCAGGTTTATTAACAACCTGAATAATGACTGGGCGGATAATTAAGCAGGGTCAAGCACAATAGATCTCTTAGGTCGCAGTGCGAGGTGGCTGATCGCCCGCATGGCCCTCCAATAATAATAATAATAGTTTCTCGTTGACTAAATTTACAATCATTTCCGCCGAACAACTTCCATTTAAAGGGCTTAGGCCCAAATTATCCGATTCAGTGATATTATAATATAAGTGAACATCCACAAATCTTTTGTTGTTGACGCTAGTCCATTCGTCCAAGGATATGCTAAACTTTTTGTTACTGTTTTTTATAAAATTAATTTTATTTAGTAACTCAAGTTTTTTAGTTTCAAAAAATTTAATGACTACTTAGTTTCTTTACATCTGAAAAGTTTTCCGGAAAATTGTTAAATCCTTTAGCGATCATACTTTGTCGAATTAAGCTACTTTTGTAATTCTATGGAAAGAAAACCCATCAACAGCAACTAATTGAGCAATTACTTCAATCATCGACGGACACTGCCTTGACATGAATTTATCGATTTTTTGAATATCACTGTTGAATTGAACACATCTCTTATGCGCGAGACAACTTTTTCCACTGGTGCTCGGATCTGGCTCTTTTCTTTTCAAAGAATGTATAGTATTCAAATGTCTATGAAGACCAGTGGTTGCAGATCCTTTACATAATATGGTTTTACCACAAATATTGCAGTTTGATGCATCTTTATTGTTTTTGGTAAAATGTTTCCAAACATCATCGGGTTGTTCATTTACATAAAATATTTTACTTACCTCAATAACTATTGTTTCTTGAAAATTTGTTGTGTATGATTGTTTTGCATTTCACACAAAATGTCAAACTATTTAGAGTGCAGCGGTACATAAATCTGCCTTACCATCATTTTAGTTCTCTTTTGTTCCGAGAAGCGCAAAAATTTATAATTTTGATTGTTTTTAGTATACTTGAACTTTATTTTTTAAATGAAGGAAAAATATTTTTCTCGAGAAATCGAGATTAGATTTTTGTTAAATTTCTCGAGATGAAACACTAGAAGTCATCAATTGTTTGTTTAAAAATGGATATTGGCGCACTAAAACCTTTTCGACTGTTATCTGTGCGACAAAAGCTGAACCTCAAAATTCATTTTTGTTTAGTCGCTTGAAGCACACATAGCATTAGTCCAAGTTTTCTATGGGCATCATATTCAAAAAGAAAACAAAAATCCCAAAAAATACAAAATAACGTACCCCATTAAAAAGGAAGAACCCATTTTTAATTAACTACAATATGAAAACAAAAGGAAGCTACATAATTTCTTGTCTTCCTTGCGCAGAAATGACCAATGCTAAGCGGCTTTGGGGTGTTCTCTATTTTAGTATGTAGGTGATTATTAAAAAACAGAAATCTTTCAAATATGTTCCAATTTCTATGAATAGTAGAATTTAAAAAAATCGTCAATGTGGGAGCTTAGGGCGGCAGCCCCAATCCTCAGGTATAAAGCGAATTAAAATAATATTTGAAAAATTTGTTTGGTTTTTGTTGTTGTTTTGGGATTATTTTATTTTGGATAACGAGACCAACCCGTTTTCTATCAGCCACAAGAGGAATCAAAAATAGGACCAAGCGGTTTTTAATTTCGAATTATATTTTCCCCTAACTTTTGTTTGTTTTTGTAAAAGAATAGCATTTAGATGCTAACAACTTTTTAAATCGGCAAATAAAGCAAGTCAAAAAAATGTACACTAAAGATAAAAAATTGGTTCGCAAATATTTAGTTTTTGTCATAAGAAAATTGCTAGCTTTTGAAATTGTTCGATCTTTCATCTGTAAAATTACTTAAAAAATGTTTTTAAAAAGGGATTTTCATTAACACTTTGAGTGCCGTATTCGTCCAATTCCCCGTGACATCAATATTCTCAAATCCTTTGCTTACATTTGAATAAAATCCAGACTCCCATGCATCTTTCTTGTCTGGCAAGGTTAAATGCTGACACCAGAAATTGTCTTTCAGTTTTATTTTGACATTCTCCTTCTCGCCTAGGTAGGATCTAGGTAAGAATAGGGCGACAGACGTCCAGATTTCTCTGGACCTGTTTTGGGTAAAAAATTTAATTCGAACTCCAGCACAAACGACTGATTTAATATGTTTTAGGTTTAGGAACTCATTATATCTAATCGGCTGAATATCTTCGAAATAAAATGGCACTAAAATACATCGGCAAAAGTGTGTCTTCTATTCGGTGCTGGTAGCGGAGAAAATTGTCTGGGTTAGCTGTGTATGGAAAACCAAAACTTGAAAATATAATTTTTGATTTAAGGTATCGATCAAAATACCATTAGTACGAAAAGTGTTCCTAAATATTTCTTGTTGTTGGGCCATGTTTTATTTTAAAAATTCTAACTCCAACTCTACCTTACGATAGACATTTTTTCCAGCCCCTGAAATAATATGTTTTATAATAGGAACTATTTATAGAATTCACAAAATATTGCTGATAATAAATTTCACTCAACAAATGCTCTTGTTCCATCCTTTTGATGCTGGAGACGAAGATAGGCTGAATTACCTAAGTATATACATACAAGTAAATTTGGCGAATATCATTTGTGATTTAAAGTTTCAACCGAAAAATACCCTGAATTTCAACCATGGTTTAATTAAGAAATCCGACTCCAGATTATTAAATAAATAATTAATTAATAAATTTTCTATTAGGAACTACTTAAAGAATTGACTTAACCTCTTAAATCTCAGATATAAATTCTATTAAAATTCATCCACAAACGTCTATGTAAAAATAAGAAAAAATGTTTCTAATAAATGGCTTCAACCAAAATATCATTAGTGGTATTCCGCAATATTTCTTGGATTAGGTTCTTATTTTATTTAACAAATCCGACCCCAAATGAGGTGACCCAAGAAATTTTCAGAGCGTCAATAATTCACTTTTATATTAGGAACTACTGATAGAATCGGCTTAATAACTCAGATATAACATTTCACTAAAATCCATTGACAAACGTGCTCCATTTGGTGCTGGAACCTGAAAATGTAGTAATGGCCTGGAGTGGTTATGAAAATTGTTTCCTAATAACCAAAATGTTATTATAGTGTCTTGCAATATTTATTGAATTCTGTTTAAGAAGCTCAGTTTTTTTAAGGCGATTTTTCATACTTCCTCCAGGTTACCCTATGCAGGTACCTACTGTGGTATCGTCTGGCAATGATATTTCTTTAAATTGCACCAAAATATCTTCCAATTCTCAAAAATAAGCTTTGTAAAAAAGACGAACATACACTTCGCATATTTGGCATGTCTGAATTCGCTAAGGTAAGTTTTTTATTTACACCGCGTAAAATTTCGGTAAAAATAATTAAAAATTAAAAATTTCGCTTACCTAAAAAAAAAATCTCAAAAAAGTTAAACTTAAAAATCTCAAAACGATAATCTAAAAATATCAGTGATTTCATGGAGAGTTGTGACGGTTTGATAAAAGTTTTAATATTCAAATTTGGCTCAAAAGCTAAAAACAATTTTAGTGTAATTTGTTGGATCATGATTTTTGTTTAACACAAAACACCAACAATTATTTATGTGTAAGGTGTAACTATTGTATTTCGTATATACTCCCTTCTGATTAGAAATACTCCCCTGAAAATTTGAAATTTACTCCGTTCAATGTTTTCAGAGTCAGTTCGATTGTTTAAACCATCAGGACTGAAAAACGGAAAAACTCCCAAAAATTTCAAAGGTGAGAATTATTTTGCTAAAGTAAGAAGCAATAGTTAAAAAAAAGAAACTGTTGATATTGAAACACGACGCATTAAAATAGTATACACCTATCCCTCGATTAACACGGTACTTGATTAATACGGATTTGATTTAACACGGTCAACGAATTGAGACAAAGTCTTAATTAACACGCACAGAAGTTTCGCCGCGTTAATCAAGTACCGTGTTAATCGAGGAACGACTATTAGTCGCGATTAACACAGTTTTGAGTTACACGGTACTTTGGCGGAACGTAATTACTGTGTTAATCGAGGGACAGGTGTACACATTAAAAAAAAAATTAAATCATTAACGTTAAACATTTCGTCGATTGAGCAAAGAATCCCAAAATACTCCTTATACTCCTATTTCTCTTGTACCACTCTTTCTCTTTGTTATTTGTCCAGTGTTTGTCGATAAAACCTATTTTTATCTCAGAATTCTTACGGACAAAACTGATTGACGCGAAATTTGGACGGTAAGTAGGGAATGGTTCAAGGAACAAAACTTATACAGTGCCGATGTGTGTTTTTACCCTGGGGGTGAATGTAACCCCTTATCGGGGGCGAAAATTAGTACACTCAAAATAACTGCATAAATCGATACAGAGATGAATTCTAAGCAAACAATGTGCCTTAAAGATTTTTCGAGTTATTCGCGATTGAGAATGTTGATTTTACAAAAATGCGTCTGAGAGCAATCCGAAAATTTCACCGAAAACGGGATTGGTTTTTTAACGATAACTTCCTTAATTTTTAAGATATTTAATCGCTCCAAAAACCATTTTGCAGGGAATGTCAAGGGCCGCAAGCCTGTAAAAAATTTCCTCGTTTTTGAGATTCCTGAGTATAAAAGGCTCATGGAAGATGGTCCTCGCACTCAAATGCGAACTTAAAACGGAGATATCTCAATTAATTTTCATCCTAGAGAATAAACAAATATCAAAATTTTCTGCAAGAAAAACCTAAATTTTTGTACTCTTGCATTTTGTACGTATCTTCTTTAGTTTTTGAGTTATTGTGAAAAAAAGGAAATTTTTTCAAAAATTTCAAAAATCATTTCAAAATTGAAGCAAACTTTTTTTCAAATCTAGGCATTCTAAACCGTTTAAACTTTCAGAATATACTGTTAGTACCTAAATAAAGTACATTGTAAATGGATTACGTTTAATTTTAATTCTTGCAGTTAAGCCATCGGTTTCGTTGCAGATTTTTCTTTGAAAAAACGATACAACCATTTTATTTTTATCATAACTCCGCAAGTTTTTATGCTAACGATTTTTAAAGCTCATTTTAAAGGTCACCTCAATTACTTTAAAAAAGTTCTGACAAGTTTTCCTCCAAAAATTTGTCGTTTTTAGGTTATTTAACGTTGAATAGTTCGAATCAGTTCTCGGCGCAAAAGCAGTCAGCTTCAACGAGCCACAACTCGGTTCGTACGGCATCTACCGAAATAAAAAAAAACAATTGATTGGTCATTTTGTAAGCTTTATTTTTGCTCCTTATAAGTTTTTGATAAAACGTAAGGATTTTGAGTTATTCGTGAAAAATCGGTCTAAAACATGCATTAGTTAAAAACACAACATTTTTAATCGCGAATAAATCGAAAAATATTGATTTATCGCAAAAACTTTATAAAACATTTTTTGCTTAGAATTTATCCCTCTATAGATTTCTGTGGTTATTTTTAGTGTACTAATTGCTAAAGGGAGGGATGGCATCCCCTGGCTTCTACCCCAGGGTAGAAGCACACATCGGCACTATTTCCTTGAGCCATTCCATACTTACCTTCCTAATTTCACGTCAATCGGTTTTGTCCGTAAGAATTCTGAGCGAAAAACCGTCAAACACTAGACTATATGGTTGACAGATTTCACATCTCAACATTGAAGGTATTTTGATCTCTTCTATTTCTCTTATACCCCTTATTTTTTCGGTGATTTAAGTTTTGGTGATAGTAAAAAGTGATCAGCACCTAAATTTGTGTTTTATAAACAGATCACTAAAATTTTTGATTTAGCGCTGTTTCTTTTGATGACGGCTCTAAATGGGAGACAATAGTCCCAAAGCAATCCATTCAAGTTTAAAAAGGCACTCTTAAAAACCGAGAGCCTTGAACAAAAACTGTATAGAGACAAATTTTCTTTGTAGCAAAATTCAAAATATTCCCGCCGCTGCATACTGCGGCCGTTTTCAAAAAAGCTGGCCAAAAGTGAAAAACTCAAGTAAATTATCTCAAAATCTGCACTCAAGGTTTATTTTTGTTTGGTTCGCTGATTACGAATCTGAAACCAATTAATCCCCCTTAATCCTCTATTGCCAATCACTATTCATGAAACAGCCTGTATGTCATATTACAATCAAGATGCACCTCACTTTGGTCGAACAATCATTGCAAAAGTCGATGAAATCTTACAAAAATCAAAGAAGACCGACACATAAGCAGCGATGGCATTGCTAAAAAATTAAATATCGATCACAAAACAGTTTTAAACAATTTGCGTAAGGATGGATTTACAAAGAAGCTCAATGTTTGGTTGCCGCAGGAATTGTCGGCGAACAATTTGTTTGACCGAATATCCATCAGTAAATTGCTTTACTGGTGATGAAAAATGGGTAAAATACGAGAATGTCGTTCGAACAAGATCATGGTTAAAGAAAGGTGAACCACCACAAACGACTTCAAAGCCAGGATTGACGACCCATAAAGTTATGCTGTGTAGGATGGGGACTAACAAAAGTTCGCTTAGTTGGTAACTCTTAAATCTTTTTTTAAAAAGCCAAAAATACCAAATCCTTTGCAATTGTTTTATGAAACTTCTTTCTAAATTTCAGAACGATCGGTTAAAATGGAGACGAGAAAACGCAAAATAGCTGAGGATGGATCAGACGAAATTCCACCACCAATGCAAACAGATATTCTCTATGTGATTCTCTTCGGTTTTCGGCGTAAACTAAAGCCACTACAAATATTCAATGAATGCCAAATTGCATACGGCACGATTGCACCGTCTCTACAGACTATTTCCAAGTGGTTCCGAAGATTCCAGACGGGACATTTTTCTGTAGAGGCCGAGCCTTGAGAAGGTCGACCAAAATCTTCCACTGTGGCTCTGGTGAAGTCCAAAGTTGACGAAGATCTACGATTGACACAAGAAATTATTGCTAATGAATTGGCCTTGAATGCCATGGCTGGATCGCGAATATTAAATAATCATCTGGGATACACGAGGAAATCTGCTCGATGGATTCCACGAATTTTTAATGAGGCCCAAAAATGCATTTTGCCAAATTTTTCCAAAATAAATTCGAAAATGAGAAGTCTAGCAACTTTAGTAAAGTCGTTGCTGGTGACGAATCTTGGTTCTATAAGTATGATCCGGAAACCAAACAGCAGTCCATGGTATGGAGCCCAACAGGAGCAAACCCACCCGTAAAAGCTAAGCAACAAAAATCAGCAACAAAATAATGATATCAGTTTACTTCACCCAATCAAAAATTGTAGCTGCTATTCCCCTGGAAAAGGGTCGAGATGGTAACTGCAAAATGGTATATCGATGACTGCTTACCAAAAGTTTTCAAAAATTTGTTGGAAAACCGGAAGAAAGAGGATTTGCAGCGCTACTTTTTACATCATGACAACGCGCCAGCTCACACTGCTAAAATAACGAGTAACTTTATTGCGATCTCTGGTATCGAAGAAATACGACTAGCGCCATATTCCCCGGATCTAGCACCTTGTGATTTCTGGTTATTTCCAAAAATTTTAAAAAAATTGAGGGGAAAGGCGTTTAACAGTAACGCGGAGCTAATACATGCGGTTTATGCTGAACTTGATAAGTTTAAAAAGTAAGATTTTGAAGACTGTTTTGAGAAGTGGACCTATAGGCTTAAAAAATGCATTGAAATCAATGGCGATTATGTAGGGAGGGAAGATAAAAAAGACGAAGATTAAGAAAAAACATGAAAAAAAAATTTTTATTTTTTTTCTGGTCAACTAAACGAACTTTTGTTAGTCTCCTCGTATATGGTGGGAATAGAAGGGAATCGTACATTATGAGGTTCTAGTTGGCTTCAAAAAGAACTGTGAAAATCAATTGACCAAGTTTTTCGCCGATAAACAGAAGAGAGCAGAAGTTCTACACCGATGGAATTATGAAATTCCCGAAAAATGGCAAAAGGTCATAGATAATAATGGCTAATATATTCTTAAATAAAACTCATTTTGAATAAAAAAAAAAAATCTTAATCAAAAAATGGCAAAAAATCTCTCAGCACTTTTTCGCTAACCTATTTTTCAAAAACTTCAATAAAATCCGAGAAAGCAGCTTACAGCAGCCAACTTTTTTCCTATTTGAAAGATAATACCTTCACCTACCACCTCTGATAAGTTGTACAATCGAACACGACAGAACAACACAACTTTTTGACAAAGAGATATTGTATTTTAAAGACTGACAATAACAAAAATCGATTATAATTACTGCTTTATTGATATTTGATACTTTCAAAATTAGTACATTACAAATTATTATCATATTTTACTTGCTTCCAGAAGTTGATTCCTTGTCCGGCTTTCGATTTTCTGTATTACTTTTAACAAGCGCGTTGTTTACCAATTCCGTAATAATGTTGATATTACTCGAACAAAGTTAGCATTGTGACGAATATTCTAAAGCAGGTAGAAGAAAATCTAATCTTCTATGAGTGATTACTGAACGTAAGACATGTATTTTAGCCAACCCAATGGTGAGCGTTGGTTGAGTATATTTTCAATTGCTTGTGAAGATCCCTTCTCTGTTTGAACTAAATTGACATTTTCAATAAAACAAATTGTTATTCAATCGCGTTTTGTTCTTTGCTAGAAAATCAACTGGATTCCCTCACAACAAGACGAAACAAAGGAAGGCATACGAGAAATATTGGGATTTTAGTGTAGGTACTGTATGATATTACAATCCTCATGGTTTTTCATTCATTGTAACCGCATAAGTTAAAACTATAAATAAATCCGTCATTTTGGAGTTATTCAAATTATTCTTATTTTCTGTTCTTTCCTATTTTTTCTCATGACTCTTCAACAGATTTATAAACAAATTCGAAACTAGAATTTCGAATTTTAGTTGAGCTGCATTTTATATATGTACTCAAATTTTGAAATTTGAAGTTCGGATCAAATACAAGACCTTACTATTGAAAAGAAAAAAAAACCAACAAGGGCTCCCTTTCATCATGCCTGTTTAAAATTTTCACTGGCTTTTCTTGATCATTTAAGTTGTGCCGGCTCATAAATAACAATGTAATAATAAACAGTTACAACAAAACAATAAAAATGTAAAAATCAAATTGAATTCTCAGATAAATTTTAATGTTATAAATAGTCCATATCAGTCATTGATTTCGTAACAAATCAAAAGTCCATTTAAAAAAATGTTTTTCAAACTTTATAGTGAACTATACCTGCACGTATCCCATTAAATGCGATATGTCAAACTAGACCAAATAAATCGACTGAGCAGGTCATAAATCAACGGAAGTGTATGATCGATGCTGAGGAATGTGTCCCGCATTAAAGTAGCATGTTGTTTGTGGAAGAATTCCCAAATGTGCTTGGTATTCGACATTGCGAGGATGAGTTCGTTGTTCTGCTTCAATAATCTTTCAAAATTTTAGATTTAAAAGGTTTTTTTTGAGAGAGAGATTTAATTATTTTATTAAGTGTAAAGCACTCTTATTTTTGTATCGACTAAACATCTCATTAGCACTTTATTACACTGATTTACTAAAAAGTAAGATAATGGTAAACGTGAAAACAAGCAACTGTGAGAGTTTACATATTCTTCGATATTATGTTGAAATATTGACATATCTAATTAATTTTATTAGCTTAAACAATTTTTAATTAATTTTAATTTTCAATAAAAAACACCTCTAACGTTTTTTTATTAGTTTTTGTACGTTAAAACTAATTAAGATTAAACTAGAATGCGATATGTAGAAAAAATTGTGTGTGAGAATATTGGAAAATATTTTCGAATCATTTTACTAGATTTTCAAAATTCTTCGATATTTATAATTTTGCAAACACAAGGTTAACAAATTTTAGACGCAGGAGATTTTTTTTCTTACTACTTATATTTGGTCAAATTTCTTGAAGCTTGTAGAAGATCGTAGGTAGGAGTAATATAATTTTACGTTAGATTAAGGTTTCAAAATGTTGTTCATATATGTGTATGTTGTATGAAGCGGAACACATACGATTTTTGTTGTGCTAAGCTAAGCCAGTAAATTGTTTTGTAATTCTTTCTTTACTAAGTTACTTTTATAAAAACTGGTATTGGTTTTCCTTAACTCAGTAAAATCTGACATACTTTAACCGTTAAATAATCGATCTATTGCGATTACGTGTGATTTTTAATAAATAGAAATTAATATGAATCCAAATATCGGGAAACGTTCAAGATTGTCTACTGCTCATTTTCATATAATTTTTAGTTCACATATAAAAAAAATTATACTGAAGGCAATCAACAGAAAAGTTAAGTATAAACAATAAATTAACTTAATGTATTAAAAAAATCACAAGTAATTACAAAGAGAATTTTAAATCAGGTAATAACAACCGTATACGCCGAAGAATTTGCGAAAATAAATAGCCTGTGAGCTTGTTTATTTTTAGTTGTTGCTGGGGCAATAATTTAACCCAATCAAAGAAAAGACGTCAAATTTGCGAAACTACGAAATAATCAATTATACAAATACGAAAATTAGCGTGACGGGCCCTTATATAATTTTTATTTATTTACATAATTTTCTACTTTTTTTTCGCATATTAATTTGGAGGATTAATAAAAATATTTTCATTAAGAATAACACCAAGCTGCATGTAATCGAATTTGTCTCATTAAAATTCACTCATCGGTTGTCGAGATAGAATTAAAAGCAAAGCACGATAACCAAAATCGGCTAAAATTTCCCTCATTTTGAGACATTTTCTCTTCGTTTTTTTGGATAAATCGTTTTTTTTTGAGTATTTTATAGTTTTCGAGATATTAGTGAAAAACCACATTTTTGCACCTAAATGTTAAGATACAATTTCAGCCTAAAGCAACTTTTTCTTGGGTTAAACGATCAGTCGTTTGAACTGTAAATGTAGAATCGAAAATAAAAGTACTGTCCCTGTAATTAACGTAACTCACTTAAACAGCCTTTCCTTTTTTAAAATACAGTCCTAACCAAAATTATTTGTACCTGCTAATTTTTTGATGCATCATAATGCAAACAAATTTAAATTTAATAAATAAATTATGATATGTCAATAAATTTAATTACCCTCCCTTCTCTACATTTCTATCAAAATTTTAGTTCTAGGAGAAATTACAGTTAATATAAGAGATTGTCAGTTTTTGTTTAGCCTCTATAATACCTAGCAATTGGTTCAAAAATTTGTTGTTAACATCACCTAGAATCTTATCTCCCATGGTTTTTTTGGCAGCCTGCTACACATTTTTAATCTTTTCAGATAACGAATATCTTCCACTTTAACTTAAACCTCAGCAAGTTTAAATCGAAACCCTGCCCTGGCCAAGACAAATAATTATATTCAAGATTTTCTTAGTTTATAGAACATACAGATAAACGGAATATGATCTACCGTCAGGAATTAAAACGTGAACGGCATCTTAAGATAAGCCCTATGATCTATAGAGATCTAATTATTATTATTATATTCTCGTTTCATTTCCTGACGGCAGATCATATTCCGTTTGTCTGTATGTCCTATACACTACAGCTGTTCAAGGCCCTAGTTCCATATCGGTTTATTTGATGAATTAACATTCCTTGTTGATGATAAACTAGTCGGTCCTCAATTTGCTCTTCAGCACAATAATGCTCCCATACATAAGAAAAGTCATTGCCACGAAATTATACAAAAATCTTGAATATAATTATTTGTTTTGGCCAGGGCAGGGTTTCGATTTAAGCTTGCGGAGGTTTAAGTTAAAGTGGAATATATTCATGATCTAAAAAGACCGAAAATGTGTAGCAGGCAGCGAAGAAAACCGAGGGGAATAAGATTATAGGTGATGTTAACAACAAATTTTTGAACCGCTTACTAGATGTTATAGAGGCTAAGCAAAAACTGACCATGTACATGCAAAACATGAGTGACTATATCATTATTTAATTAGCAACAAATAATCTTAAATTTATATTGCACAAATAATATTGAGAACAAATTTGTGGGTACAAATAATTTTGGCAAACACTAAATTAACTGTAATTTCTCCTGAAACTAAAATTAAAAAAAAAATTGATAGAAATATAAAGCAGGGTAATTAAATTTATTGAATTAAAGTTAATGTTTTCAAAAAGCTTATTATTTATATAATTTTTAAAGTTGTTTGCGTTACGTTCCATCAAAAATTTACCAGGTACAAATAATTTTGGTTAGGACTGTATGTAACTAAAATTATCGCTATTGTTGTGGAAAATGGAGAAAAAGTAATTAATTTGGGTTACATGACCGACAACCATTTATGGCCCACAAGACAGATGGGCGACACAACCATATCGCCGGCAGGATAGATGGCCGACAACTACATCGCCGATAAGACAGAGTAAACAGGAAAGATAGCCGACAATTACAGCACCGACAAGACAGTTGGCTGATACAACCACATCCGAAACAAGACAGATGACCGATAGAACAGATGCCCGACAAATATTTCACCAATTCCACAGAGTAAACAAAGCAGATAGCCGTCCCAACCACATCGTCGACAAGACACCGCTGACAAAACAGATGGCCGACACAAACGGTACGATGTTTGCCGATAGAGAAAACTTTTGAGATGTCGATTTTCTTAGACATGGATAAAACTAAATTTTTAAATTGTCAAACAGTCTCGGCTTTAAAAGGTTAACCTTTGAACCGTTATTAAGTTTAAGGAAATTTAGCATTAAGTTCAAATTTGAATAAATTTCCCTCCATACTAAATTTGCCCGAATGTATGTTTTTTGAAACATATACACACGAAGAAATTAGGTAAGCTGTTGCAAAATATTAAAGCTAAAAATTTATTTGTGCTATAGGTGATATAAACTTGACAATATACGAGGGCGGATTGAAAATGAAGCTACCTAGCGCTAGATGGCAGCACAAACACAATTTTTTTTTGTTTTTTAGAAATTGCGATCTGTCAAACGTCAGCTATTAAAATTTCACCCAAATTCATCGATTAGTTTATTTGTTGTAGTCGTTTGAAGTAAGCAACTTTTGTGTTTCTTGAAAAATGGAAAAAAACGAATTTCGTGTAGTGATTAAACACTATTATTTGAAAGGGAAAACGGCGAAAGAGACAAAAAAAAAGCTCGATAAACATTACGGTGAGTCTGCTCCGTCAGATTACATGGTAAAATATTGGATTGCTGAATTTAAACGCGGCCGAAGAAGCACTGCAACAATACCATCAACAGGAAGGCCAAAAGAGGTGGTTACTGAAGAGAATATCAAGAAAATCCTCGATATCGTTATGAATGATCGCCGAGTCAAGTTGCGTGAGATTGTTGAAATGGTAAACATATCATATGAACGTCTGTTCAACATTTTGCATGAACATTTGCATATGAAAAAGCTATCGGCAAGATGGGTGCCGCGTTTGCTCAGTGTCGAACAAAAACGAGTTCGACAGACCACTTCACAGCGGTGTTTGGACATGATAAAGCGTAATCCTGTAGATTTTTGGCGTCGATTAATTACTGTTGATGAAACGTGGGTCCACCACTACACACCTGAAACCAAAGCTGGTGGAAGTGCTCCGAAGAAGGCAAAGGCAGTGAAATCGGCTGGCAAGGTTATGGCCACTATATTTTGGGATGCACACGGAATATTGCTCATCGATTATCTTGAAAAAGGATCCACAATCACAGGAAAGTATTATCGTGCATTATTGGATCAATTGGTTGATGCAATCAAGGAAAAACGACCACATTTAAAGAATAAAAAAGTGCTCTTTCTTTAAGACAACGCACCGGTTCACACAGCATTAGATACGATGCTAAAATTACGTGAAATACACTTCGAATTGGTTGATCATCCACCTTATAGTCCAGATTTAGCTCCTAGTGACTTTTTCCTGTTTCCAAACTTGAAAAAATGGCTCGCAGGATAAAGATTCATCTCAAACGAAGAAGTGATTATCGAAACTAACGCGTATTTTGAGGGATTCCCGAAATCGTATTATTCAGATGGTATAAAAAAGTTGGAATATCGTCTTACTAAGTGTGTCGAATTAAATGGAGACTATGTTGAGAAATAAACGGTTTTTGGCAAAAAAAAATTTTGTTTTCCTACTTAGGTAGCTTCATTTTCAATCCGCCCTCGTATCAATGAACTATATTGATTAAATTTGCTCCACTGTTATAATAACAGCTAATGTAATCGTTGTGTTATAGAGCTTTGCTTAAGGGAAAAATTGAAGTGAAAGTGATACTTTATCAAACACTAGCTTAATCTCTTTCATGTTCTTCACCATCCAGATTTAATTTCGTAAACAAATTCAATGTTTTTGTTTTACGATCAGTCGATAATCCCAATCCCCTTTTTTCTACGATTTTAGGACTTAAGTAATTTTTTTAAAGATGGAAATATTGCCCGAATTAATCCTTTATACGATGAGAAAACGCCTAGTGGTTCCACATCTGAGTGTACGGATGTATTCTGTACATTTAAAGTAAGTACGCGAGTTTATCGACAATGAGTCTTAATATTTTTCGCCATGTAATCAAGTAAACAAAAATTATGTTTCCTGAAGAAAACTCTGTAAATGCAATCGCCACAGAAATTATTGGTTTAAACAAATATTTCGATACACCCTGTGAAGTAAGAATTAATGCTGGAATTTACCATATTCAAATAAGCGTAAAGTTGCCTTGACATTTTGGTCAATTTATTTCAAAATAAACTTATTCCTGTACTAACTAGTTCAAGTTGTATTTCACGCATAAGTTTTGCCTTTCAAAAACAATCCGCTAAAAGAATAATACACACTTTGATTTCTCTGGGTGAAGCAATCATACTTAATTATTTATGTTATTTACATTTATTAAACACACAGGCCTGCAAAAAAAGAGTTAAAACATTTTTTTTTATTATTGAACGGTCGTATCCGAAGTGATTTTTTGCGCTGAATCCGAATCTTGTTTTTGCTACTTTTGCACTTAAAATAACTCAAGACTAAAAAGAGATAAGGCAAATTTGACAACGGGATCGTATTTAGCGTTCAAAAATGTACACGGAAAACCATATGGTAAGCATAAAAAACATTGAAATAAATCGTTTTGTATTAACAAGTTCTAATGCCCGGTTTCACAAAAAAATACCCAATCTCTAGTTAAATTAAATTTCCTCCCTTTCTTCTTTTATGAAATTGCGTTTTGATTCATAATAGAGAAATATTTAGCCTTCAGCTAAATATTTAGCTCGCCAGTTAAAATGTTCATGTAAAGAAGAAAAAAATTGCATGCTTTTAATTTATATTATGACATAAATCGTAATTTCATAAAAGACGAAACAGACGAAATATTATTTAACCGGAGATTGCCTCTATTTTTGTGGAACCGGGCATCAGTCTCATAAGTTCTCATTATGCATAATCTAACAATTTCATAAGCACGCATAACTTGTAATCCTTCTCTAACTTGTAATCCTTTCCAATGTTTTTTTAGTCGTAGATTTTGGTACGCTAAATAAGATCACGTTGTCAGATTTGCCCTAACCCTTTCTGGCCTTGAGTTATTTTATTTATTTATTTTTCAATCAATCCTGGACTACATAATGAATACAAAACAAAATTGAGGTGTGGCCAACACACGACTTTCTTTTACGAACAGAGAATTTTTAGAAATTTTATTTTTTTCTTAATTTTTTTTTTTTATTTTTTGTTTTTTTTTTTTATTTGTTGTTCATTTTTGGAAACATTTTGTATTAAGTAGTTTTTTGTAAACCTTATACTTTTTAAGATATTTTTTTCTGGACCAAGGGAGTGGCCACTTCCGGTTAGCCGATTTGGAGTAAAATTCACTGGGACCTCCCAATTTATCAAGAAAGCTTGAATCTGAAGTTTCAGTTCGATTGATTAAACCATCTGGGCTGTAGAGAGGACACAGACAGACTGACAGACTAACAGACTGACAGACTAACAGACTAACAGACAGACCGACTGACAGACGGACAGACAGACACCATTTCGAAACCCAATTTTTCGGACTCAGGGGACATAAAAACAAATAAATTTCATAAAAATCTCAAGGTTCAAAATTTTCATGATTACTATACTTTATTTTACTAGAGTAAAAGATAGTAAAAAACCCTAATCCATTCGAATCGTTCGTTTAGTAAAAGTTCTGCAAAATTATTTTTTGGAAATCGCACTCAACTCCCAAAGGCCAATATCGGCTATTGCCAACAATGATCACAAAGGTTTGGCTAGCACATAGAATAGGCTCTCAATTACCTAGTTAGAAAACCCTAATCCATACGGATCGTTCGTTTAATAAAAGTTCTACGAAATTATTTTTTGGAAATCGCACTCAACAATGATGACAAATGTTCCGCTAGCACATGGAATAGGTCCCTTAATTACCTAGCTAGAAAACCCTAATCCATACGAATCGTTCGTTTAGTAAAAGTTCTGCAAAATTATTTTTTGGTAATCGCACTCAACTCCCAAAGGCCAATATCGGCCATTGCCAACAATGATGACAAAGGTTTGGCTAGCACATAGAATAGGTCCCTCAAATACATAGTTAGAAATCCCTAATCCATACGAATCGTTCGTTTAATAAAAGTTCTGCAAAATTATTTTTTGGAAATCACACTCAACTCCCAAGGGCCAATATCGGCCATTGCCAACAATGATGACAAAGGTTTGGCTAGCACATAGAATAGGTTCTCAATTACCTAGTTAGAAAACCCTAATCCATACGGATCGTTCGTTTAATAAAAGTTCTACGAAATTATTTTTTGGAAATCGCACTCAACAATGATGACAAATGTTCCGCTAGCACATGGAATAGGTCCCTTAATTACCTAGCTACATGATGACAAAGGTTTGGCTAGCACATGGAATTGGTCCCTTAATTACCTAGTTAGAAAACCCTAATCCATACGAATCGTTCGTTTAGTAAAAGTTCTGCAAAATTATTTTTTGGAAATCGCACTCAACTCCCAAGGGCCAATATCGGCTATTGCCAACAATGATGACAAAGGTTTGGCTAGCACATAGAATAGGTCCCTCAAATACCTAGTTAGAAAACCCTAATCCATACGAATCGTTCGTTTAATAAAAGTTCTGCAAAATTATTTTTTGGAAATCGCACTCAACTCCCAAGGGCCAATATCGGCCATTGCCAACAATGATGACAAAGGTTTCGCTAGCACATGGAATAGGTCCCTTAATTACCTAGTTAGAAAACCCTAATCCACACGAATCGTTCGTTTAGTAAAAGTTCTACGAAATTATTTTTTGGAAATCGTACTCAACTCCCAAGGGGCAATATCGGCCATTGCCAACAATGATGACAAAGGTTTCGCTAGCACATGGAATAGGTCCCTTAATTACCTAGTTAGAAAACCCTAATCCATACGAATCGTTAGTTTAGTAAAAGTTCTGCAAAATTATTTTTTTGGAAATCGCACTCAACTCCCAAGGGCCAATATCGGCCATTGCCAACAATGATGACAAAGGTTTGGCTAGCACATGGAATAGGTCCCTCAAATACCTAGTTAGAAAACCCTAATCCATACGAATCGTTCGTTTAATAAAAGTTCTGCAAAATTATTTTTTGGAAATCGCACTCAACCCCAAGGGCCAATATCGGCCATTGCCAACAATGATGACAAAGGTTTGGCTAGCACATAGAATAGGTCCATCAAATACCTAGTTAGAAAACCCTAATCCATACGAATCGTTCGTTTAATAAAAGTTCTGCAAAATTATTTTTTGGAAATCGCACTCAACTCCCAAGGGCCAATATCGGCCATTGCCAACAACGATGACAAAGGTTTGGCTAGCACATGGAATAGGTTGCTCTACCTAGTTAGAAAACCCTAATTCATACGGATCGTTCGTTTAATAAAAGTTCTACGAAATTATTTTTTTGGAAATCACACTCAACAATGATGATAAAGATTTCGCTAGCACATGGAATAGGTCCCTTAATTTCCAAGTTAAAATTGAGGTGTGGCCAACACACGACTTTCTTTTACGAACAGAGAATTTTTAGAAATTTTATTTTTTTCTTAATTTTTTTTTTTAATTTTTAAATTTTTATTTTTATTTGTTTTTAATTTTTGGAAACAATTTGTATTTAGTAGTTTTTTGTAAACCTTATACTTTTTAAGATATTTGCAAAACAAATTTTCTGGACCAAGGGAGTGGCCACTTCCGGTTAGCCGATTTGGAGTAAAATTCACTGGGATCTTCCAATTTATCAAAAAAGCTTAAATCTGAAGTTTTAGTTCGATTGATTAAACCATATGGGCTGTAGAGAGGACACAGACAGACTCACAGACTGACAGACAGACACCATTTCGAAACCCACTTTTTCGGACTCAGGGGACCTCAAAACAAATAAATCTCTAAAAATCTCAAGGTCCAAAATTTTCATGATTACTATACTTTATTTTACTAGAGTAAAAGAAAGTAAAATTACAATTTATTATCAAAAGTTAGGAGTAATAATGGTCTATAATAAAAAAATTGAGTCATTGTGCAACCAAACAATTCTCTAAACTTGGCAGATATATGATCACATTTTCTCAATCCATTGACGTATCTGGCTATGTTGTTCAAAGTTACTTGTAAAATTTTCCTTGAGTTACAATCGCAGCTCATGTAAAGAAATTCACAATACAACACATGGGGGATTACCAACGTTTTAGCCAGCAAAATCCTGACGGTCTTAGGACAAATGTTCTTATGGAGTTTCAATCCATATAACGTAGAGTTGATTTTAATACGCACCTTGATAATCTGTGAATCTCACGTAAATCTATTGTTAATACAAGTGCCTAAATTATTAACGCGATTTTGAAATGGGATTATTTTATTATCAATGTAGATGATGAAGTAGAAATGAAGATTTCCTGCGTCTTTGAAATATTCAATGGGACTCCATTAGATATAGACAAATCTAATATGTTGGATAAACCATTATTAATCTTATTAAAGGTTTCAGAGATATTTTCCTTAACGTCCCCCGACGTAAATTTGACAATCATCTGCTTACAAATGATATTTCGAATATTTCAAAACCTGCGGTAGATCATTGATAAATAGGGAGAATCATAACGGCCCAAGGATAGTTCCCTGAAAGGTTAAGAAGAAATACGTTGCGGATCTGACAACTGATCTTTTATTAAGACTTTTTGATATCTGTCCGATAAATAACTATACATAAGCTTAAGCGCAGTTCATTTGCAAAAGTGCAAAAACACGCTTTTTGATAATTTTAGGTTAGAATATCTCAAAAACCTGACGTGATAGGCCAATTCTGCATCCAGATTCGGATTCAGCGTAAAACTTACTTCGGATAAGACCGTTAATAAAGAAAAAAATCCATGCAGGCCTGTATCATTTAATTATGTTATTATGTATTTTTTCTTACTCGGTACTCCTATTTCCAAAATTTGTAGGAGTTGCCACATTTTTGGACAAGCATTCGGCAATATTGCATTTTGCGTCCGTTGTTTCGTGTTTCTTCATAAAAATTCTATAGTACTTAAATAGTGTAATAATTAAGGTATCATTATTTTTTTATTAAGTATTGTGTTAGTGGTTCTTTATTGGTGCGATAAGTTATAATTTTCAATTGTGTTTAGTAAATGATTTTTGAGAGTTTCGGGTTACTGTCATAATGGGACGAAAAGCTGACATTACATTGATAAAAAAACAACGTATTACTGATTTATTGGATTAGTCATCATTAAAACATATGAAATTGCCAAAATAATCGGAACCAGTAAACATGTTGTGTCTAGAATTAAGAAATAACTCCAAAATGGCGAGGTCGTGACTCAAGAAAATTGCAGAAAACCAAAGAAAATATCCGAAAGGGAAGACAGAATCATCTTAAAATTAACCTTACAAAATCGTAAACGATGAACGGCTTCAATAAATGACATTATAAAGAAATACGACATCAACATCTCGAATAGAACATTGCGACACCGCTTTAAACAATTTGGACTAAAACAGTGTCGTCCGACTATTAAACAAAAATTAACGTCCAACATTATTATAATAATAATAATAATAACGTCCAACATGATAATTAAACATGATAATACAAGCACTTCTCAGTATCAGATTAGTCTAATGTAAGTAAAAATTCCTATTTGCCGTTTCGTTTTTACAAATTTTCCTTAACGGCCAAATTGTCAGGTTTGTTTCTCGGACGAATCTTCTTAAACGCCGCTCACATAAGCGTTTCAATGAAGACTGTGTTGTAGAAAATGTTAAACATCCAACATCTATCATGGTTTGGGGGTGTATCACCGCAAAAGGTCCTGGGCCTTTATTAATTTTTTGTTGAATGTTAATTAATTCATGTAATTTCTAATATGCTACCGGTGATTAGACCATTTTAAATGTGTTTTTATTAACACGAGAAGTATATTAGTATTTACGAACAGTAATTCAACGAAACCGACTAATAGACAGAATTCTATTTATTTAATTATATGATTTTAATATGTTCCGAAGTTTGTAAGAGAATTCAATCCAGTTTCGAACTGATGAGCTTATGATTATGAAAAAAATCAATCTAAACCACAATTTACATTCCATATATTCAGAATGTGCTGTGCGTTAAGTACTAGCGAATCATACTAATACAGATGAATTCTCTTACGAATATTGTGAAGAAGAAAAATTGTAAGAGAATTCATCTGTATTAGTATGATTCGCTAGTACTTAACGCACAGCACATTCTGTATATATATAGAATGTAAATTGTGGTATAATCAGTCCAGTCACCGCGCCCTGATGAGAAGATTGATTTTTTTCATAATCATAAGCTCATCAGTTCGAAACTGGATTGAATTTTCTTACAATCTTCGGAACATATTGTGAGTGAAATTCGCGAAAACAAATCAATGTCTGTCAGATATTTATGTGGGAAACTAGGTACTAGTGTTGGAATGATCCAGCGGGTAAAAATAAGGCATGACTTGAAGACATATAAAAAATAAAATGTTCCGAAGCGAAGTGAAAAACAAAAAAATGTATGCCAAAACCGTTTATTACATTAACGAAGTTAAAGTAGAAAAAAGCAAAATCCGCCAAATTCATCAGAACTTAGACCAATTGAAAGATATTGGGCAATTGCGAAGCGTTACTTGAAAAATAATGGTGAAGTAGCCTAAAATTTAACAGAGTTCAGAAAAAGTTGGTCCAAAGCAACCAGAAAAATTAATAAAACTACTGTGCAGAATGAAAAATTCACAGTGTATTTAGAAAATAATTTCTCAAATGTTTTAAACATAAAATCTTCTAATTAGAGGTTTAAGTACTTTATGATAATACATCATTTTATAACACTTAAATTAAAATTGCTTTTTTTGCGGCTACTTTCTTTTCGATACAGTCCTTAATTTAACAATTTTAATGAAATATTGATAATTCAATTCATGCTATGATATTGAATTCTCCGAAAAACTAAGTTTTATAAAAGTTGCTAATTCAATGGCCATGTACTGTAGATATACATATATGTAATATAGGAATAAACGCCGGAGATTTTAAAATTCTAATTTCAAACGCAGAGGCTATATTCGTGTCGCATTTAATTTTGCCTCCAATATCCGATAAATGCCAAAAAAAACAAAAAAAAATTATCTGAGACACCTTAAATGCGTGAATTACCACCCGAAATGCGCGATTGACCATAAAAAAGTTGAATTATTCCCTAGTCGAATTACACCAAGTTAAATTGTCCCAGTCGAAATGTGCCGAGTCAAATTGGCCTTAGTTGAATCGTGCTATCTGTTCGGCCATCTATATTGACGGAAATGTGATTATTTCGGTCATCTGTCTTGTCGGTGACGTGGTTGTGCCGGGCATTTGTCTTGTCACCGAAGCCATTGTATCGGCCATCTGTCTGGTCGGCGATGTGGTTGTGTCGGCCGTCTGTCTTGTCATCAATACAGTTGTCGGTAATCTATCTTGTCGGCCGATGAGAACTCGGCCCCCGTAAGTGGGGGTATCGCCTCTGCGAAAGCAGGGGGGAGGAAAGTCGTCGGGGAGGACCCGAAAGGAACTGTCAGCATCACTGACAAACCTTCCGCGGCTCCTCGCATCAAAATGTGTGGGGCCGCGAAGAAGCGGTACAGGAGACGTCTTGCTCAGGGCAAACCGCCCGGAAGCGAGACAAGGCTTCTGGCGATGCGGCCACAAAGGGAGTCTTGTGCTCCCGCAGAGGCCCCACCTCAAAGAGGATCCGCTCGGATGAGGGTACTCCACCGGCACAAAAAAAGGCCAGGGGAGAAGAATCTGTCCCGACGGTCTCGGTTTCTGCGGTCCGGTCTGGACTTAACTTCAGGCAGGCTGCGGAGTCAGAGATCGTTGGGATCTTGCCCACTGGTTTTCCAGAGGTTGTCCTCACTGGAGAGCAGCTTAAGGCTGTTCAGGAGGGCATCCTAGATAAGGTGCTAGAGCAAGAGGCCAAGGAGCTTAAACCCAAGTTCCTTGGCAGTCAGCTTCGGCCTGGTTGGCTGGTACTAACCTGTGCTGACCGGGCCACTGTTCAGTGGCTCAGGGAGGCCATAGGCAGTATCAAGCCATGGGAGGGTGTGCAGCTGATCGTGGTCGAGGCGGAAAACCTGCCTCGAGCCAGGATTGTGTTCGGCACCTTCCCAAACAGTGCTGAATTTCCCACGGAGAAGCTTTTTGGTTTTATAAAAAGCCAAAATGAGGGCATGCAGGCGATCAACTGGAGAGTGATCGGGAGAGAGGCGAAAGGCTTTTCGGCCTTTTTCACGTTCTCTATGGACCACTCTTCAGTTGAGAAGCTTAAGGGGGTTGGCTTTAAGGTCAACTATAAGTTTGGGACTGTACAATTGCATCCCAAGGGTGGTCAGAGTGGAGCTAAACCGGCTTCTGTCGGCGGGACTCAAGTGGTGAAGCCTGTAGAAGCTACGGTAGCAGCACCTGTAGCTAAGACCACCGGGGTGACCGCCCTCTCCAGGAGACAGGTGAGGAGAAGGCGGGAAAGGGAGAGGAAGGCGTCAGGGGTTCCGCGGGGGAAGGCCTCACAAGGGCTCCCCCGTGCAAGCCACTGGTTAGGCCTGGAGGCTCTCAGGCAGCGGGGGCCAGCAGAACGGCGATGGAGGACACTGGTCAGCCATCGGCCGGATAAAAAAAGCATGCGGGTGGTGGCGGTGCTGAAAAGGAGGCTGAGCAGGGCCTTCAGAAGGAGCCTTCGGTAAATTGAAGGCACACATCGCCTGCCTGCAGATAAACCTGCATCATGCAAAGGCGTCTTCGGACGTCCTTTGTCGTAGGTTTATCTGCCAAAACATTGGCATGGCTCTAATCCAGGAGCCATGGGTGATTGGTAACCAGATTAGAGGTATACCAAATCAAGTGGGTAAGTTAATTTATCATAACGGAACTCAGAGTCCAAGAGCGGCTGTGTTGGCCAGTTCGCAAATTAATTTTATTCCCATTTCAGAGTTCATCTCCAGGGACTTGGTTGCAGTAATGGTGGAGGTTCTGAGTGAAAGAGGCAAACAGGAGGCTATAATGGCCTCCGCCTACTTTCCTGGAGACTCAGAGTTAATACCTCCACTTGACGTTAGGCGGCTCATAGCTCATTGCAAACGCAATGGGCTGGCCTATCTGATAGGATGCGATGCAAACGCGCACATAAAAAACAGGGGTGAGTACCTTTTTGAATTTCTGATCTCAAATAATGTAGACATTGCCAATAGGGGAAGGAAACCTACTTTTATAAATGCGATTAGGCAAGAGGTCCTAGATCTGACACTTGCTAGTCCGCATTTCAGCGACTTGGTCAAAAACTGCCATTTGTCTGAAAAGGCTTCGGTATCGGATCACTTGCACATCAAATTCGATTTGGCGGCCGAGATCATGCAGTGGCAGGAAATTAGAATTCCAAAACTGGCCGACTGAGATTCTTATAGAGTTTCACTCGAATCAGAAATGCCCTCGTCTATGGGGAACATAGAGTCTCCAGAGGGTTTGGAGATCTGTTCAAACCAGCTGCATAATTCTATACACTTGGCTTACGAGAACAGCTGCCCAGTTAAGCGAAGAGAGTACACAAAGATGGTCCCTTGGTGGAACGGGACGCTGGGTAAACTGAGAAAAAAATCGAGAAGATTATTCAACAAGGCTAAACGCACCGGTGAATGGGGCGAGTATAAGATGGCCTTGACGGAATATAATCTCGAACTAAGGAGATCCAAAAGGGCTACCTGGAGAAATTTCTGTCAGGGAATCAATGAATTGCCCTCTGCAGCTCGTCTCCAGAAAGTCCTTTCCAGGGATCATTCAAATGGTTTAGGACTTCTCCAAAAGCAAGATGGGGGGTTCACTGAAAACCGGAAGGAAACCTTAGAGGTACTGTTAGAGACCCACTTTCCGGATTCAGTAGTGGTAGGAGCCCAAGAGGACTCGCATGATCCTTCAAGTGAGGTGGCCTATGCGCCTCACAGTAGAATCTGGAGTCTCTCTGGGAAAATTTTCACACCCAGCAAGGTGCGATGGGCTATTGGATCTTTCAAACCTTTCAAATCCACTGGAGGGGATGGTATCTTTCCAGCTTTACTTCAAAAAGGTATTGAGGAAATACTCCCCAGCTTGATCCAGATGTTTCGGGCAAGTTATGCTTTTAACTATATTCCGAAACTGTGGAGGAAAGTAAATGTGATCTTTATACCAAAGGGCGGGGGTCGTCCAGACACCCAGGCCAGGGCATATCGGCCAATTAGCCTCACATCGTTTCTTTTGAAGACGATGGAAAAAATCCTGGACTATCAAATAAGAAGTGAGGTCCTTGGAAAGAATCCGCTGCATCGGGACCAGTTTGCGTTTCAAACTGGTAAATCCACGGTTATGGCCCTTAGCGGGCTAGTCACGAGGATTGAAAAAGCAGTGACATATAAAGAAATTGCCCTTTGTGCCTTTGTGGACATTGAGGGGCGTTTGATAATACCTCCTATGGATCTATAGAGAGGGCAGCAATGGGAAAAAAGGTTCCACTTTCTACAATTAGGTGGATCCGTTCCATGCTGGAACATCGTGAGATTACTGCCAGACTAGGTGGCGAATCAGTAACCATCAAGGTCGTAAAGGGCTGTCCCCAAGGAGGCGTACTATCTCCTCTTTTGTGGTCATTGGTTATTGACAGACTACTGGTCCTTCTGAGTAGCCATGGGTTTGATGTCCAGGGCTATGCGGATGATGTGGCTATAATAATCAGAGGCAAGTTTGATGAGGTCATTTCTGATCGCATGCAAAATGCACTCAATATAATATGGCAGTGGTGTTACCAGGAAGGACTCAGTGTCAATCCAAGCAAAACTGTCATTGTTCCTTTTACGAGGAGGAAAAAGCTTACGCTTACAGCTCCCTCGTTAAACGGTACTACTGTGCCTTTTTCCAGCGAGGTTAAATATCTAGGGGTTATCCTAGATCAAAGACTGAACCAACATTTGTTGAAAGTTCAAAATAGAGCCATCAAGGCTCTCTGGGCCTGTCAAAGACTTTATGGGCGTACTTGGGGACTACAACCAAAAATGATCTACTGGTCATTTCTTACAATCATTAGGCCTATGGTCACCTACGCATCGGTTGTATGGTGGCCTAAAACTGAGCAGAAGACAACGCAAACCTTATTGAATAAGGTTCAGGGTGTAGCCTGCATCAGTGTTACGGGCTCAATGAAGTCATGTCCAACCGCGGGGGTGGAGACACTTCTAGAACTGACACCGTTACACATGCATATTAAAAAGGATGCTGCAGGTATGGCTGTGAAAATGCAGGCGGAATGAAATATCAAACCAGGCAATATGGTGGGTCATCTGGAAATCCTTAAGGAATTTCAGACATAGGAATGCCTTCCGACTGTATGCCAGCTAAACTGGACTTCCACAAACCATTCTGTGTTAGGTTACCTGACCGGGATGTGTGGAGGGCAGGTGGACCATCATTTGAGCTAGGGTCCATGGTATGGTTTACAGATGGATCAAAAACGGAAGATGGGGCGGGGATAGGAATACACGGGAGTGGCACTACCCTCTCGAAGTCCTTGGGTACCAATGCTACCGTTTTTCAAGCAGAAGTACATGCTATAGAACTTTGTGCTAGGATAGGCATAGCAAAAGGCCTAAACGATGCAAAGATTTATATTGTATCAGACAGCCAATCGGCCTTAAAAGCTCTTAGGTCTTGTACCGTTGAGTCAAGGCTGGTATGGGATTGTCTGAAGGTTATTAAACCTCTGGCAGGCTCAAATAAGGTAACACTTATGTGGGTGCCAGATCATACTGGAATCGAAGGAAACGAGGCAGCTGATGGCCTCGCCCGTGAGGGTTCTGCCTCTCCATTTATTGGACCAGAACCCTTCTGCGTTGTCACTAAGGGACACCTTAGAGCAGCGGTAAAACGCTGGGAGGATGATCAAAAGTCCTCCTACTGGCGCAGAATTCCAGATTTACGGCAGGCGAAGACATTTATATCACCTTCGTCTGTCAGGGTTAAGGAGTGTCTTGAACTTAGGAAACCTGAGTTGAGGCTGCTTACTGGCTTCCTCACAGGTCATGTCCCCTTAAGGTATCATCTTAAGAAGATGGGCCCAAGTACGACAGATGGATGCCGCTTCTGCGGTCTGGAAGCGGAATCAGCGGAACATGTTCTGTGCCATTGCCCAGCCATTTTCCAGCAAAGACTGCAACATCTAGGAGGGACAACAATGAGCCCGGATAGTATGTATCTTGTACCGGCCAGTAGTATTGTCAGATTCATTAAGAGCCTGAATATTGACTGGACGGATAATTAAGTAGGGTCCAGCACAATAGATCTTTTAGGTCGCGGTACGAGGTGGCTTATCGCCTACATGGCCCTCCAGTAAATAATAATAATAATCTTGTCGGCCATCTATCTTGTCGGCCATCTATCCTGTCGGCGATGTGGTTGTGTCGGCCATCTGTTTTATCGGCAATGTGGTTGTGTCGGTCACGCATGTCTTATCAATGAGGTAGTTGTCGGCCATCTGTCCTGTCGGCGATGTGGATGTATCGGCCATTTGCCCTATCCACAGTCACACCAAGCGCAAATAACGAATGCGAGTAAATAATGTTTATAAAATTATGATACAAAAACAAATTACATTGTTTGTCTTATTGCAAGACTATTTATAGTCTAAGTATGTTTTCAAACAAACTAAATTTAATTAAGCTCAAAAATCATTTCAAAATTAGAGCAAAACGAATATATTAGCGCTTGAAGAATTACTACACCGTGAAACATTTTACTTTTATCTAAATCTCAAAAAAAATTTGGAAAAACCTTGAAATTGAAAATCTTGTAAAATATAATTGTCTAACATTCATAAAAAATTGAGCAAATGAGGTTTTCAACAAGCACCCAGATTTGTAATGTACAATTCAAATTTACTAAATTTGGAAAATAAAGATAAACCGTAAAGATCAATCGGAATTCAAAAATCGTTGACCCAAACCAAAATTCAAATAATTCATATAAATTTGTAAGCGTTTGAAAGCGTTTAATGACCAACTCGTTTGGTCGAGTGAAATAACCGACAATCGCATCCAAGACCAATGACAGGTTCGTTCAGATAAGAGTAATAGGTGTACCAGAAAAAGGTAGTAAACTAGCAAGTCAAGGTGACGCACAATCTATTAGGAATCCCATCCTCTAAATACAATACATCAACAAATAAAAACTCAAAAATGAGGACAAGGTGTCAAAATTAAGAAAAGGAAATAAAAATAAATAAATAATAATAAACTATAAATAATAATAAACAGTTTTTACAGGCCATTGCTGGCCCATACCGTGCCAAAATTTGACCCCATCGATTCCGATCCCAAACCAGCTCTTATTATTATCCTGAGGAGGTATCGTCGCCGACATCTATGCTTACTAAAAGGTGGCTCACTTATCCGGGATGACTACTCATTCCATAAGAACAGGGTCAATCCAGTTACTCATTGTCGTTTAATTTCATGACAAGATTAGAGATTTGATCATCGTGTCACGTCTCTAGTCAAATATCACACGCACGACCCTTCTCTATCAGATCTGAATCTTACATCTTATAGCTGCAACCAACGCAAGCTGAAAATTGTACTGGTGGATCAAATAGTTTTTGTGCTTCTATGTGCGCTTTGTTGCTCGATAGCACGACGACACTCCTCATTACGAGGGCGGAGTGAGAAGGCTGGTAAAATTTCAACAGAGGGCGCCACATTCGCAAATCCCGGATGTCATGTGGCGATAAAATTTTCAGACAGATCTATCATTTAGTTCAGTTTTGACAGCCATTAAAAACAGACAACCCATTGTTTTTTTGCAAACATGGAAAAAAGTGAATTTCGTGTGTTAATTAAACATTATTTTTTGCGTGGAAAGACCATTACGCAAACCAAAATAAAGCTTGATAAATATTATGGGGACTCTTCACCATCGATTAAAATGATTCACAAGTGGTTTACTGATTTTCGTTATGGTCGTACAAAGACAACTGATGCCGAACGTTCAGTACGCCCAAATGAAGTCACCACAGCAAAAATGGTTGACAAAATCCATGATACGGTATTGCAAGACCGCAGATTGAAAGTGCGCGAGATAGCTGAGATAGTAGGCATTTCAGATGAACGTGTGCGCAATATTGAATATGAAAAAGCTATCCGCGCGTTGGGTGCCGCGTTTGCTTACAATCGACCAAAAACGCATACGTGTGACAACTTCAGAGGCAGGTTTGGCGATGTTCAAGCGAAATAAAAAGGAGTTTTTGCGTCGTTTCATAATTGTGGATGAAACATGGATCCATCACTAAACACCGAAGACCAAAGAACAGTCTAAACAGTGGATTTCTACTTGCGAATCTGCGCCGAAGAAGGCTAAGGTGGTTTTATCGGCCAACAAGGTCATGGCAACAGTTTTTTGGGATGCACGCGGCATAATCCACCTTCAAAAGGGGAGAACAGTCAACGGCGAATATTACTGCAACTTATTGGACCGTTTCAACGACGTTTTGAAAGAAAAACGACCGCATTTGGCGAAGAAAAAGTTATTTTCCAAAATCCATGAATTACGCTTCGAATTGCTTCTACATCCGCCATATTCTCCAGACTTAGCCAAAGCGATTATTTCCTTTTTCCGAACTTGAAGAAATGGCTCGGCAGAAAGAGATCCGGCTCTAATGAGGAAATCATCGATACAACAAACGTCTATTTTGAAGGGTTGAAGAAATCGTATTATTCGGAAGGGATCGAAAAATTGGAAAACGTTGGACTAAGTGTAGCGAGCTAAAAGTCGACTACGTTGAAAAATACATTTTTTTTGGCCGAAAATATTATTCCTTGTTTCATTTTTACCAGACTTCTCACTCCGCTCTCGTATTCTATCATTCTTTTTTTTTTTTTTTTTTTTTTTTATTTTTTTTTTTTTTTTATTTAATATTACAACTGATTTACAAATCATTTAGTAATTTATCTTTCTTAAATGAAGATTCACATTTGACGGGCAGTAGCCCAATGGTTACTCCCGTTTGAATTTACATAGTAATTATTTTTCTCTATCCGAATTAAATACAACTGCCCAATTCCAAAGGTTTCTGCCTTTGAAGTCTTCTTACTGCATTGGTGGTATCCAACAAACTTCGTATGTCTGCATTTTGGTGCCGAGATATCCGCTGAATGTGTTTCTTCGCATGATTTTGTATTTCTTCACTTACATATTCCATGTTTAAGTCCCTATGGAGGTTATCATTTCTAATGTACCATGGTGCGTTTACAATTCCACGCAGCACTTTGTTTTGAAAACATTGAATCATTTGTACATTTGTCTTCTTGGTACAACCCCAAAGTTGAATACCGTAGGCCCACACGGGTTTAAGTATTTGCTGATATAATAGCAATTTGTTATGTATTGTAAGCTCAGAGTTTCTACCTATTAGCCAATACATTTTCCTATATTTAATGTTCAATTCTTCTTTTTTCTTTTTAACATGCTCTTTCCATCTAAGCTTGCAATCGAGAGTCATGCCGAGGTATTTGGCTGTATTTGCATTTGGAACCGGCCTTGAATTAAGTTTCACTGGAATCCAGTTAACTTTCTGGTTCGTGAAGTTTACGTGAACCGACTTTGCTTCGTTTAGGCTAATGCGCCATTTCTTTGTCCAACTACTCACTGTGTCGGTTGCTTTTTGAAGTTTGGTCGTTGCTTCTGATATACACTTTCCAGTCGCCAGAATAGCTGTATCGTCTGCAAATGTTGCTATGGTGGCACCTTCTGTATTTGGCATATCTCTGGTGTACAGGATGTACAATATAGGACCCAGTACGCTACCCTGTGGTATGCCTGCTGATATTCTCTTTAGTTCAGAGTACTCTTGGTTATATTTTACACGGAAATGTCGGTCTGCGATATAAGATTTAAGAATTTGATAGAATTGCTTAGGTAGATCTCGATGCAATTTAAATTCAAGTCCTTGGTGCCAAACTTTGTCGAAAGCTTGTGCTACATTTAAGAAGATGCTGGAGCATATCTTCTTATTCTCAAGTGAGTCTTCGATTATATCCGTTATTCTGTGAACTTGTTCTATCGTAGAGTGATTTTCTCTAAATCCAAATTGGTGTGGTGGAATCAAATTTTTCTCTTCTATTATTGGCTTGAGTCTCTTGAGCAGTAATTTTTCAAATAATTTTGAAATTACAGGAAGTAGTGAAATCGGTCTGTACGACTTTTTATCGTTCGCTGGTTTGCCTGGTTTGGGGATCATAATTACTTCAGCAACCTTCCATTGCCGTGGGACATATTTTAGTCTGAAGACAGCATTGATAATTTGAACCAATTTTCGTAGTCCCTTCTCGGGAATGGCTTTTACGACTTGTCCAGTAATTAAATCATATCCTGGAGCTTTTTTTGCGTTCAAATTACACTTGATCTCATTTTTTAATTCCTGTAATGTTACACATCGAATATTATATTCATCAATTTTGCTAACTGTTTTATGTTTTCATCTGCTGTTTGCCTAGGTAACGGTTGAAAGGTGTCTTCCAAGTGAGCTGCAAATAAAATAGCTTTTTGCTTGTCGCTTTTGGCCCAGGTTCCTTCCCCATTTTTAATAGGCGGCACATGCGTTTTGGTTCTTTTTAATCCCTTTGTTGCTTTCCAAAGAGAGTAATCAATATCTTTATGTTCGGTGAGACCATTTAAGTACTTGTTGATAGTTTCATTCTTAATTTCTTTTATAAGTTGTTTTAGTTTATTGCATAGAAAATTGAGGATTTTTTTGTTTTCCGGGGCGCGCGTCCTTTGCCAGGTTTTTCTTGCCTTCCGTTTCTCTCTAACTAACTCCCTGACCTCAATAGGATAATTTTGATTCCTACGGGATTCGGTGTGACTAGCAGGAGAACTTTCCCATGCTGCTTGTTGAATAGTACTGTTAAATACCTCTAGTTCGTCTTCCAACTGTACCGGTGTTTTAATCGGCACTCGTAGATTTGTTTGCATTTCAATTAGTTCTTGGAATAGGTCCCAGTTAGTTCTATTATTTGTTAATTTAGGCAGGTTATCCTTATTAATTATCATTGTGCTGAGTGTCATGATAACAGGTGTATGATTGGAATATATCCCTTCGCTGTTTTCGATGTACATGTAATCCTCGATGATCCCTTTCGTTACATAAAAATGAATGAGATCTGGTATTTTATTTATATCAGCAGGCCAGTATGTTGGTTTACCTCCAGAGTGGAACTCGCAGTTATTTATTCGTCCGGCTTCGAATAGCTCTTTTCCTTTATGGGTTGTAAGTCTTGATCCCCAATAGGTGTTTTTTGCATTAAAGTCACCACCAATAATAAAATTGGATCCTAGTGATCTAAAGAGTCTATTATAATCTTCTTTGTTTAGATTATAGCGTGGAGGGCAGTAGATAGAGGAATACTGTATTCATTATTATTGTTAGTTTCAACTTTTATGGTTTTAACTTGCATACTTTCCTCTTCTATACTAGGTTCTTCATAGTGTTTGAGACTCTTTTTCACTATTACTGTTGATCCTCCTCTGGGTTTTCCTCCTGGGTAAACAGCATGGTAACATTCATAATCACGTATTTTAATAAATGATGTTTTTGTCAAATGGCTCTCCGATATAAGGCAGATATCTATTTTTTCTAAATTTAGAAAAATTTCTAGCTCTGGAACATGTTGCGCTAGTCCGTTCGCGTTCCAGGTGACAATTCTTAGTGATCTGCTCATTTTAGTATATGAGGGCTGTTGCCTCGTTCAAGGTTTGATGCATATCTAGACGCTTATATAAAGCTTCTAGACCACGTTCTTGCTTTGCTAGCCTTATATTTATGGCTTCTATGCTTCGACAAATCCTTTCAAGGGGATTATCATTCGTAGCATTAGATGATTGCTGTACAATTTGTGAATAACTTTTCCGCTCTGTACCAATACCTGGTGGTTTTGGCTCCGCTTGGGTTTTAGTTGGTTTCTCTTCTCTGGTAACCCTAGGGGTTTGAGGAAACTGATGCGTTTTGTTTCTTAGTCTTTGAAGTTCTTTGGCTACTTCACAGCCTCTATAATTTGCAGGATGATGCCCTTTACAGTTTATACATTTTGCAGGGGTGTTTCTACTTTCTGTACACTCTTTCGCGTTGTGTTTTCCAGCACATTTTACGCATCTTGGCTCCCGTCTGCAATATTTTTGCGTGTGATTGAAACCTTGGCATTTTTTGCATTGAGGTATTAGCCTCGTGTTTTTCTTAAGCGGTTCTATTTTAACCCTCATATTGAGAATTGCTTTGATGTTGAAGATGTTTTCAACTTTCTCCTTTTTGTTAAACATAAGCATGAAGAGTGGAAGCCCCCTTTTTTTGACTTGATTGTTCTCACCTCTCTCTCGTTTTAGGATGTTTACTGCATCTTCTATTTGCAGATCTCTTGCCTTTAGGTCCTCAATTATGTCCTCCTTCTTACACGTTGGATGAAGGCCTCTGGCCATAACCTTAATTGCGCGTCCGTTTTTATCTTCGTATGTGAACCATTCTTTACCTTCCGCATTGAGCTTTGTTGCTAGAGCTCTATATGTGTCGGAATCTGGTGTATTGATTTTCCACACGTTGTTGTTTAGTGACACTACTCTATATTCATTAGCTGTCACTGATTTCATTATAGATTGTATACTTGCAAATTCTGTTATGCCGATTACATTAATTGGCGGAGGAGCCTTTTCTTTCGGTACAACCTTTTGTTGCTGTTGCTGGTGAGTTGGTTTGGTATTAGTATCACCAGTTACTAATACATTAGCTTGCGAATGATCTCCAACTTCAGGCGAGAATTCTGCTTTTCGTTTTTTGGTAGGTCTTTTCTTCCTTTTCAGTACCAAATCTGTTTCTCTCATGAGATCCTCTTCATCAATATGGAACTCATTGTTATAACTAGTGTGAGTACTTGTTTCATTATAACAAGTTAGCGGGTTTTCAGAAATCTCCATTGGTTTGGGCTTCTTCAATTCTTCATTTTCTTTTTTCAGCTTTTCAATTTCGCTTCTTAATTGGGTTAAAAGTACCTCTACTTCACTGAGTTTTCGACAGAGTTCAGCGTTTTCGTCTTTCTGCTGATTTGCAGAGTTAGTATGATTGTTTGGTGATCTTAACAACATTGAACTTCTTTCGAATGGGTTTAGCAATGATTGGCTCACCCCAGAATCCATTGAGCCAGCCTCGTAAGAGGGTGGATTAGCCAACTGGGTAGTTGGTTTACCACCTGGGGTATTGTTTCCTTTTTGCGTTGAACTCATTGCTTTAAAACTGGTTATGTATCAACTACAAACCTAACCAGTACAAGTTGGTAGTGGGTCATTGAAGAGAACATCATTTGCTATGTTCTCGGTAGTCGGTTATTCCGCCGTATCTCGGTCGCCAGAGCCTCGTTAGTTAATTAGCAGGAAGCACCACGTGCAGGTGAGGTTGGCATTTGGGCTAGTATAATAAGACCATCTAAACCGGCGCCCCTTACCCCCCCCCCCCCCCCCCGCGGAAGGGATCGAAAAATTGGAAAACGTTGGACTAAGTGTAGCGAGCTAAAAGTCGACTACGTTGAAAAATACATTTTTTTTGGCCGAAAATATTATTCCTTGTTTCATTTTTACCAGACTTCTCACTCCGCTCTCGTATTCTATCATTCTTGATATTTTTTTTACTATACGTTCGGTGGACAGCACTGACACCCGCAATTTTTAGAACCTTCCCAATAGAATTAACATTGTCACACTGGTAATTGGATTCTTACTTTAAAACATTAGGTGAATTACGTTTCCCACAATGTAAAAATTGGACAATTACTATCGATTTAACATTAACAGCAAAGATATCCATCTATTGCTGTATGCTAGTACAATTAAACGTAGGATAAAGAACCACCCTATCGAATTATTAATTTCATAATTCTGAAGAACAATAATTAAGGGATATTTAGACGATTAAAGCTTTTCAATAAAGTGTTTCGTATAAAATTCATCTTCAACCTAAAAACCTATTACAAATGACGTAAGCATGTATGTATTTTATTGTTAAAATTCCCTGAACTTAACTATGTGACACGAACTGTAAATGAACATGTAAAAAAATAGGAAAAACAAAGGAAAAATAAAAGAAAATCGATTAGCCGACAAAATAAAATGCAGAAGATACAAAAAAAAAAAAAAAATCTTCTGTGACAAAGCGGGTCGAAATCGAAAAACAAGAAATATATGGGTGGAAAGGAAATTTTTGCGTATACATATTGTATTCTCTTTGTATAGATGTAAATGATTGGCGCCAGTTTTCTTACTTTTGTCTCATATATTTACTTTTATTGACTTAATAATTTTCTGGAAGTTCGACAATAAAATAAAATAAATAAAAAATGTGAAAAGTCAATAGCTCGCATACGTAATCTTACATAGAATGTAACAGAATGAATAATCTTAAAATTATTCTACATGGAATTACCCTTACCCTTATTGTTCCTATCCTCACATCAACATTAATCCTTTTTCAAGATAAATGAAAATTTTGTTATAAAGGGACCGTGTTTATGGGTCGTTAATTTTCTCATTTCACTAATTAAAAAATAATTCAATATTTATCCAAATACAACCCAAAAATGTATAACAATTTTAATCCAACTTTAATCTTAATTCCAACCATGGTATTAAGTTCAAGGACTTGAATACAATATGTACATATACGATTACATTGTATACAGTCGCACTATATAACAAATAATGGTTTAAATAAAAAATAATGGTTTCACGTTCTATTGAACAACCAAACCCAATTTCAGGGCTTTTTAGAGAATGATCCGACAATTTTTGAATACAAATTGTATCTATCTGCCCGGTTAAGCATTTTATGTATTTTAATCGAATTAGTGTTGGACTGATTAGTGTACTTCATACACAATATAAAACAAAAAATAGATTTATCGATCGAAACATTAGTGCCTAGTGGGAAAAGTGTAGTAATAATAAACAATAATAAATGAAGTTCCTTGAAAGAGTATAACACGGTGATACCGTTAACATAAAAAGACATATTTAGTATATACAAACATACAAATATTTTAAAATAGATTTACATACACATGTCCATGTACTACAAATAAAAAAAATTAAATATGGAAAAATGGAACGAATTGAGTATTGTGAAACGAACTTTCCAGAGTGGATGTGACTTGTTATTTTAATAAATATCTGTACCATTAAAATAAATAAGACTTAGTTTATAAAGATCTTCAATAATTCTATGTCCGATCATTATTCATTTGACGGGCATTTGTAGCCGTAAAACGCTTCTCATCTTATAGATTGGTTACGGTTGACATCTGAAAAATCGTTAACGATTGATACTTAGATTAATCGATCGTTTAAAATTGATCGATTAATGGATATGAAATTCTAAAACGATTTTTAGATGTCGTTCTGAAATTTGGCCAATTTGGATGGAATTGCTATTTTTTAACTGATTTCAGTGAAATTTGACATGAGCGATGAAAATGAGTTTCTAACATGATTTTTGGACAAAGCAATGGAGTGTAGCGCAGTAGGATGGAACTTGGCTATTCCTTTCCACGATTATGATTAAATTCGACTTCTGCGTTGGAAACGGTATTCTAAAATGATTTTTTAATTGAAGTTCTGGAATATCGCCAATTAGGATGGAAATGGCAATTTCAAATGGGATTTTAAAATGATTTTTGGATAAAATTCTGGAATATGGCCAAGTAGGATGAAACTTGGCTATTCCTTAACCGATTATTATGAAATTCGGTATGTGCATCAAAAACGGGATTCTAAAATGATTTTTAGATGAAGTTCTGAAATATGGCCGCCAATTAGGATTGATTTAAAGTCAACTCTTGGTGTAACTGCAACCATCATCGATTTGGACTTTGACTTTTCGTGGCCATCTTGTATTGTCAATTTCTTACTTACTTCCGTTCCGTCATATGAAAAAGTTGTATTGCATAATTTTGTTACTAAAATAAACATTCTAAAATCATCAAGTGTTTCAATTAATTAAAGATTTAGATTAATTACACTCTAACAGGTTATGGGCCCAGTTATCGTTATATAGGCTAAGTTTGTTAAAAACAAGTGGATAAAATAAACTTTATTAATTACAAAAACTATACATCACTCCGGTTTTTTTTTTTTTTGAGACACATGATGGCGGACGTAATCGATGGAAAGTATCGCATCGAAAAGTTGGACAACGATAATTACTTTAATTGGAAGTTTGTGATGGAAATGCTGCTGAAGAAAGAGCATAGTTGGGATGCAATAATTGGTGAAAAGCCAGCCGAGGCAGCATAATTAACCGTGTGGAATAAAGCAAACGACAGCGCGATGTCTACAATCGTTTTAAGTGTGCAAAAGATTTGTTCACATTAGAAAAACTAAATCTGCAAAAGAGATGTGGAATGTGTTGCAGCAATATCACAAAAAGGGTGCAGGCAATAGCAGTGTGCAATTAATAAAAGAAATTTGCACAAAGAAGCTTACCGAGAGCGATAATCTCGAAGAACATATTCATTGGTTGTTGGACATGTTTCAACGGATTGACGATCTCGGATAGGAAAAGTTATCGGAAAAATGGCAGATTGGGCTGCTGTTTGGGCAACCGCGCAGCTATGACACAATCGTGACGGCACTTCAAACTCAGAAAACGGAAGACCTGAGCATGAAAATGGTTCAGGCAAAACTGATTGACGTGTATAAATGTTTAATTATACGCAATTGTCCCGAAAATGGTGATAGCGCAGGCGACGCTGTACTAAAGATCGACAAGCGAAAAGGAAAATGTCGGTTTTGCCACAAACCGGGACATTTTAAAGTAGAATGCCTTAAGTATACTAGATGGATTCAAAAGGATAAGGTCAAACAACCATTGGGAAAATCAGAAAAGGCGGCGGCTGTTGAGAAATCAGATGACGATATGTTGTTCATGACCGAACACATCGAAAGTCAAAGTGCAGACGATTGGATCATTGATAGCGGTGCTACGTGTCACATTTGCGTGAATAAGTCTAAGTTCGAGAATTTGATTTTCAATAATCAAGAAAAACTCAGGGTGGCTGATGGACGTACATATTCGTCACATGGTACCGGATCCGTCAAATTAGTTTTTTGATGATAAAGGTAATTCGGTATCAGCCATATTAACGAATGTATTATATATACCAGAAATTTCATCAAACATCTTATCGGTAAAATTAATGGCGGCTCGTGGATATGAGATCACAATTGGTACGCATAAGTATTCAGTGCAAAAGAAAGGTGGCAGGCGAATATATGTATATTGGCGAAAATTGTGGCAGCCAATACATTCTCAAACAATCAAAGGAAGTCTATGCAGCGCACAAGAGAACTAATTTATGTGTACACAAGTGGCATCGCATTTTGGGTCATCGTGACATTAATGTGGTCAGGCATCTAAACAATGACAATTTAGTCACCGGTGTGTGTTTTGAAGCGTGTAATTGCAGCGACGACTGTGAAATATGTACACAAGGGAAAATGACTAGGTTGCCTTTTCCAAAAAGGTCATTGACATCAACGAATGCTGTGATGGATCTAGTTCACACTGATTTGTGTGAGCCGATGCCAACTAAGTCACATGGTGGAATGCGCTACATTCTAACGTTCATAGACGATTTTTCGCGATACACGGTAATTTATTTGCTGAAGGAAAAATCGCAATGTTTCATGAGGCTTAAGGAATTCAGTCAAATGACGCCGTGAACTATGTTTTCAAAGACCACAAAAGTTATTCGCTCAGACCGCGGAACAGAATATAAAAACAAACAGGTCATTGAATACTTAAAGGGCATCGGGACTAGAGTAGAATACACTGCCGCATATTCACCAGAACAAAATGGAGTAGCAGAGCGCAAGTACCGAACGCTAATCGAGATGGCTCGATGTATGATGATTGAGGCTAAGTTGGACCATTCGTTCTGGGCGGAAGCATTTACAACGGCTAATTTCATGCAGAACCGTTTGCCAACAAAAGGAGCTCCGAAGACACCACTAGAAATCTGGTCGGGTACATTACCAATTTTGAAACATTTTTAATCTTCGGGAAAAAATGTTTTGTGCATATCCCTAAGGAGAAACGAAGAAAATTGGACATAAAGGCAGTGGAGGTACGATTTTTGGGTTACGACGAAAACTCAAAGGCGTATCGATGTTTCGATCTAAAGACGAACAAGTTGATTATAAGCGGCGACGTTCGTTTCTTGGAAGGGGAAGATAATACCGTAACTGTCTAAATAAAACCACAAGTTGACAATACCACTAATGAAAGTGAACAAATAGTGGAGGCACCAGACGCTGTGTCAGGTCAAGAACATATCAAGCGAAATAATGAAGGCCGCGGAAAAGAAACTGTTTCAATCCCAATTGCGAAAAACCCAGTTAGATGCTCGGAACGAGAAACTAAGGGGGTCAAATCAAAACGATTAATCGAGGAAATCGAAAATATTAATTCAATAATTACTGAGCCGAAAACACTGGCAGACGTACTGGAGACCGCAGAAAAGGATCAATGGTTTGATCGCATGATGAAATGAAATCACATGCAGAAAATGGCACCTGGGAAATAGTTGAATTACCAAGTAATCGAAAAGCAGTGGGTTACAAATGGGTGTTTAAATTGAAAGCTAACGCAGACGGCACTGTAAAGCGGTTTAAGGCTAGACTGGTTGCCCAAGGGTTTACGCAACGGTTTAGTCAGGATTACGACGAGGTATTTGCACCAGTTGCTAGGCAAACAACTTTTAGAACGTTGTTAACGGTGGCAGGCAGAGAGCAAATGCACGTCATCCATTTGGATGTAAAAACGGCTTTCTTAAACAGCAAACTGGAGGAGGAAATCTACATGAAGCAGCCGCCATGTTTCGTAACGGATGATAAAAGCATGGTATGTCGATTAAAAAGGAGCTTGTATGGACTGAAGCAGTCGGCACGCACCTGGAACATGTCATTAAACAAGGTAATCGTTGACGCAGGATTTTATCGCAGTGAAGCAGACCCATGCTTACTATCAGTAAATCGGCAATGGATGGTGTTATATATTAACCTACGTTGATGACATCGTGGTGGCTTGTAGTGACATCGTGGTGGCTTGTAGTGACAGCAACGCGATCAAACGTGTTGAGGAAATTCTGAACGTCGAATTCAAAGTTGATAGTTTGGGCAAAATAAAGACGTACATTGGAATAGAGGTCGACAGGGATATTAATGGAATATTTAACATAAGTCAGAAATCATACATCAATCACGTGGTGAATCGATTCAATTTAGAAGGTGCAAAAATATCTAAATACCCGTTAAAGCCAGAATATCAGAAGGGTTCATTGCCTGATCTGTTGCCAAATAACGCGGAATATCAACAACTAATTGGCAGCTTGCTGTATGTATCAATAAACACTCGGCCAGATGTTGTAGCAAGTGTGGCGATACTCGCACAAAAGACAAATTGTCCGAATGAAGAAGATTGGGCAGAGCTGAAGCGAGTTGTACGTTATCTAAAGGGTACAAACGATTTAAAATTACGCATGGGAGATGTTAAATGCGAGAACATATTTTTGGGGTATGCAGATGCCAGCTGGGTCGAAGATCGAAGCGATCGAAAATCAAACAGCGGTCATTTATTCAAGTTATTTGGAGCAACGATAAGTTGGAGTTGCAAGAAGCAATCATGCGTTTCACTATCATCAACAGTGGCCGAGTTTGTTGCATTGTCCGAAGCATGTAAGGAGGCGATTTGGCTGCGAAGGTTGTTGAACGATTTTAATGTCGACATAAACAACTCGACTTTGATATACGAAGACAATCAAAGCTGCTTAGCACTGATCAACCAAAAAGGTTTCTCTAACCGATCTAAGCACATCGACACTAGGCGACATTTTATTAAGGATCACATCGAAAAGCTAACGATTCGATGTGAGTATTGTCCTACCAACGAGATGCTGGTAGATATGTGCACCAAGCTGCTGGGCACAAATCGGTTACAATCACTTCGAAAGGACAGCGGGTTGTTTTAATTTCATTTATTATTCAAGGAAAGAGGGAGCAGTTGTTATAAAGTAGAAATTGAGGAGGAGTGTTGGATGCAACTAAAAGTCAACTCTTGGTGTAAACGCAATCATCATCGAAAAAAAGTTGTATTGCATAATTTTGTTAGTAAAATAAATATTCTAAAATCATCAAGTGTTTCAATTAATTAAAGAGTTAGATTAATTACACTCTAACAATTTTTAAGCCGATTTCAGTGAAATTTGACAATGAAAAAAATGGAATTCTAAAATGTTTTTTAGATAAAGTGCTGGAATATGGTCAACTAGGACGGAACTTCCCTATTTCTCAACCGATTATGAAAAAAATCGGCAGGTACTATAGAAATGGAGGCCAATTAGGATGTAACTTAGCTATTTCTGAACCAATTTTAGTGAAATTTGGAAAAACTATATAAAAGTCTCAATTTTTTTATTTAAAACCAAAAAAAGATGGATGATGGTAGTAATTTTATTGCTATAAATTACAAAATTATTATTATTTTTTTTTAATTAATTAGAAGATGTGCGCGAAAAAATCATGAAAATCGCTATTTTAAAGTCAATTTTTATTTTTACTTTCTTTTACTCTAGTAAAATAAAGTATAGTAATCATGAAAATTTTGCACCTTGATATTTTTAGTGATTTATCTGTTTTGAGGTCCCCTGAGTCCGAAAAAGTGGGTTTCGAAATGGTGTCTGTCTGTCAGTCTGTCTGTGTCCTCTCTACAGCCCAGATGGTTTAACCAATCGAACTGAAACTTCAGATTTAAGCTTTTTTGATAAATTGGGAGGTCCCAATGAATTTTACTCCAAATCGGCTAACCGGAAGTGGCCACTCCCTTGGTCCAGAAAATTTATTTTGCAAATACATATCTTAAAAAGTATAAGGTTTACAAAAAACTACTAAATACAAAATGTTTCCAAAAATTAAAAACAAATAAAATTAAAAAAAATTAAAAAAAAAATTTAAAAATTTAAAAATTTAAAAATTTAAAAATTAAAAAAAAAAATTTAAAAAATTATAAAAAAAAATTAAAATTTCTCAAAATTCTCTGTTCGTAAAAGAAAGTCGTGTGTTGGTCACACCTCCATTTTTAAATATGTAAATGTTATTTATCCAGTTTTATTAATTTTTAATTAAAAAATTTCGTAAACGCAATAAAAAATGGACTACTCTATTAAACTTTAACACTCAGTTATAATTGCTATGTTTTTTTATAAGCCTCGTTAAATCTAATTCAGGGACCCTATTTCTGAATACGATACGAATTTGTATACGAAACGAAAATGCTATTCGATACGAAAATTAATTGGTATTTCTGAATATGAACGTATGACCTACTACCTAACGTAAAAAATTACTTCAAAGAAGAAAGCTTTATAGAATTATGCAAGATACCGCCCTGGCTGGGCTTCATTAAAATTCATTAAATTTGTCCAATCGAATAATGCTGTTGTATAGCTTGTAACATAATCCGTCAGTGCTATGGAAGCTTCTATTTTTATATTTTCCAGGCGACTAATGATAACTGTTTACATTGGTTATAGACCTTCAAACGATATGCCGATAAATTTGTAAATATGTACAAATATGTAAATTTATATGTAATTTTTCATATGAAAATTTAAAAGAAATATTTTTTTTAGAAAATAAATAAGTTCGACTGACTCGATAGTCATAGCCTACGATGACTGTATGTCATCGAACCAAAATCCTTTCATGAACGAACCAAAACTGCTCGAAATCGTATTGTGAAATAAGGGAAGTTTTGTCACGAATCATGCTTACACGAATTTGTACAAGAAATAAACGTATTCGTATTCAAAAATACCAATGATATGAATTCGTAGATTTTTTGTCCGTATTCGTATTCAGAAATAGGGGCCCAGATATTTGTCAAAAAAAAAATTCGATTCATGTAATTGACGATATTCTTTTTCGATTTCTCCTATTGAGAACCTACACAAACGATTCTGCAATACGTCTGCAATAAAAATACCACGGTTTCATTGTAAATACTCGAAATTAGTCGTCAACAACTTTATTCATTTTGCAAATTTCGAATAACTGGGAAAGGGTGCTTGATTTACATGAGTCCCCTCGCCTCATCATCTTTCAATCGAAAAAGAATCGAAAAAAATGTTTCAGTCAAATCCTACGTATTTTTAGCCATATAATCCGAATCTGAAATAAAAAAGAGGGGTTCATATTTTAGTTTCAAAGTTATCCCTCGCCCCACCTACAAGGAGGACGGGGTACTAATTTGCACACTACTGTATTTCCCCCACGGAATAATTAAATTTTGATCTTTACCATTTTTTTCGTAGAGTGCTTATTTTCTGAGTTATTTGACTGTATCAGGTTAAAAAAACACCTGGTATAATAATTCATCTTCTATTTCGATTTGTTTTAGAAATTTTGGCTAAATCCTTCGCTTTCCCGCTGTAGTAACCAGTAGCCACATTGAGAAATATTTCTTTAATTTTTTTTCCTTTTTCTCAATGATTTTTTTAATTTAGGAAATGTGTTAAAAAAGTGGTTAATTGCAAAACACAAAATATTGGGAAATCGCATTTAAATATTTTGAATTATGTGAACTTGATTAATTAAAACTGATTAGCAATCTAAATCAATGATTTATTTGAATATATCGGCAAACAAAAAAGAGCACATTAAACGGCTGCTTAATAGAAAATTCTTAAAACTACAGCATCCTAGAATCCAAAACAAATTATTAATTTAAATTTGCAACACTGCCAGGATTTAATTTAAGAATTTAATTTTAAAGTTGCTAGCTAAAATGCAACAAATTATGTTCAAGAATCGTAAGTGATTCAATTCAATCATGATTTTTTTCGCTTGGAACTGTAATCTTACAATTTGGATAAGCCGTCCATATTAAGAAGAGTGCAATTCAATTTTATTGCTACTCCACAAGTAAAAGTTCCTTATGCCGAACTTTATGAAACATAAAATTAAAAATATTGACTTCAATTTTCTAGTGATGCCCGAGTTTCACTTTAGTTTTCCTGTAGACAGAACAAATGGCATCACCTCGAATGTGTCCTTCGTTTGCTTAAGCCGGGCGTAAAAAAAGATAAATATCCAAACAAAGTATGTTTAAAAATTTAGGTGGTGGGAGTGACCATCGATCGGTCGGGCCAGGATCAGTATAATTTGTTGAAAAAATAATTACAAATATTTTGCTGTGTGTAAATATTTTTGAATTTTTTTTTTTGTCTAACAAATAATAAATTTGTTAGAAATTTGTTTAAATTAATTTGGATATCGTAATTGAAACATAACCAATATTATTTTTCACGTCAAATATAAAATGTCAAAAATCAAAATTGAATTATTTTCTGCTACAATTGCTCGATTAACAGCTAGAAAAAAATTGAGCTACGACTTTTTTTTGACGTTTCATTATTTTTAGCATGACTAATACACTCACTCATACAATAATTTTGTATGCACATTTTTTCTCTCTCTCTCTCTGATCCTCTTTTTTTAAAGTATTAAAAAAAGTAAGTGTCATAATACCATAATACCCTAGAAATAATGCGATTTAATAAAACCGATTTAGTGAATTTTTCGAGATTAATCGAAGTAGTGTGTCAACCTCGGTTTTAGCTAATCCCTTTGTTTTGGCATAGAATACTTAAACAATTTTAGTTAAATCGGATTTCACAGTGTCTAGGGTATAAAAGGGTTAATTTTTTTTATTTTGTCAGTTTTGTTCGCCAAAAACAAACTTGTGGATTGCTATAAATGGTATTGAATAAATACGGTTTGAATAGGCCTTCTCAATATGGAAGTAAACCATACAAAAATGCATCCTTATATAGTACATCTTTTGTCTTTTGAAATAAAGTAAAAATTAAATGTACACTGTCTCAAAAAATTATCCGTACACCCCTCGGTTAAAGAAATATTGATAAAAAAAAATAATTACAAACCAAACAAAACAATCAGTGTTTATTTTTTTAAAACTCAAATTACATTTAACAATCTGAAAATAATAATTATCATGACGCAAATTAATTTACTTCTACTTTACTTCTAAAACGATGTCAAATAATTGTCCGTACACTTTTGTCATAATTAATACTAGCATATTAAAAATTTATTATTTGTTGTACTCCTATTTTCAACTAACGGTAAATTACGAAATTTTTTTTTTGCGTAAAAGTTAATTACTCGTACTTTTTTCAAGGCGAATAAAATATTGTCCAGTTAATTAAAAATGTGTGATTCTCGTACCAAAAATAGTGCAGAAATTTAAATAAATTATCATTAAATTGGAGAGTGAAGGTAAAATTATATAGGAAATTTCCAAAATTATTAATCGCTTGCGATCTTCGATTCAATATATCATCCAGAACTCCCAAAAAACCAAATCGCTAGAGATGTTTGCTGGACGTGGTCGCACCTGAAAGCTGAACAAACCTCAAATGCATCTAATAGAGAAGGAAATAAAACAGAATCAATATGCAATATTTGGCATAAACAAGAGCATCGTCTATGTGCGACACGCAAGAAATGTATTTGCGACAAAAAAAAATATCAAAAGCGCTTGGAATGTGCATTGGGATATGTGAGTGAGCCCGAAGAGTTCTGGGAAAATGTTATTCCCTCGGACGAAAGTAAATTTTGCGTTTTTGATTCAGATGGGCGAGTTATGGTGTGGCGGAAACCCAATACTGAACTTGAGTAAAACATGGTGGCGGAAGTATAATGGTTTGGGGAGCTTTAGCTAAGGTGTGTGTAGGACATTTGACCTTCATTCAAACCATAATGAACCGGTTTAATTATTTGGATATTTTGAAGGATAATATGTTAATAAGCGCTGGGAAAATGGGATATGGGCAGGATTCTCGCTCCATACATGATAATGACCCGAAGCACTCGTCAAAGCTGATCAAAGTATGGTTATTGTACAATGTAAAGTCAACACTTCCTCATCCTCCCCAGCCACCAGATCTCAACCCCATTGATAATTTATGCCATTATTTGGAGCGAAAGATTCTTGAACACCAAATTAGCGGTAAAGAACAATTAAAACGGGTCATTGTGCAGGAATGGGCCAAAAATTCCCCCCCGAAATAACTCGAAAGTTGGCTTTCTCAATGAAAAGAAGATTGCAAAGTGTCATTGCATGAATAGATTCTAACTTTTTTACCAAATTCCTTCAACTTCTTTGTGTGTACGGACAATTATTTGACATCGTTTTAGGAGGTTTAAATAGTAAATCATATCAAACGTGAAAGTAAAATGATTATTATTATTTTCAGGTTCTTAAATGTAATTTGAGTTTTAAAAAAATAAAAATTGAATCTTTTGTTTGTTTGTAATTGTTTTTTTTTATCTATGTTTCCTTAACCGATGGGTGTACGGACAATTTTTTGATACAATGTATATCAGCTATTAGTTTCCTATTGTGCTAAAAGAAAATGGCAGGTATACTAAAAATTAACTTTGGTATGTTTCCATGCTGAAATACAAATTTTTAACTTGTATCTGTTTGGCCCTTTCCGAAAGTTATACTTATTTCATACTTATTGACTTATTTGCCGCCATCTTAAATAAGTATGTAAAATCATCCGAATTGATTTCACATACTTATTTTTTATTTTGACAGCAAAACATTTAATTTTTAACTATAAAATAATTTTTAATTAAATTTTTTATAAAACTTTATTACTGCAAAATATCAAAATGTATACTATATACAATGAAATTAACAGAATTTTGGTTTTTATTTAAGAGTTTTTTTTTTTGTAAGAACATATTTATTTTTAGTTACCTCACCAACATACTTATTTAAATAAGTACATCTAAATAAAGAAGTATAACTTTCGGTAAAGGCCTTTGTTCTCATGAAAGGGAAAATCTATAGTCTTGATAGAAAAAAAAAAAGAATTCAAGAAAATGAAATAAGAACGATGTAGCATAAAAGTCCTACTGGATGAAATTAAACTGAATTAATTGTAGTTCAACCCCAAAAATAGGGAACGTCTGGAAGCAATTTATAGAGACCTATCGAGACTAAAAAACACAGCTGGATGAATTGGTCCTGAATCAGTATCTTTTGCATAAGAGAGGAATATCTCTGTCTTTGAGAAAATATCAGTTAAGGTTCTTCTTGGACGTAAGGGACTAGTCCAAGATGTTATAGGCGAGGACTGCCTTGTAACGGCCTTCGACGCGGCACATTTCCTAGTATTTTATTCTTGATCTATTGATGTAATTCTATTATCGTCCCTGGATTGAGAAACTCCTTCAGTTTGCCAATGCTTCAGTATGCATATATGAATTAGGATAGAATACCAGGTTTGCACCGTGGGCCCGATATGGCATTGAGTGCGGGGTCTTTGTAGGTTCCACTCATTTTTCTATAAATAAATAATTCGAAAAAAATCGAAAATTCAAACATTTCGTCACATATAATTTGTACAAAGCTTATTGTATTATGACACTGGCATTTTCTGCCACTTTTTAACCGCTGAAAAAGTAACGTAAAAAAGGTAGAAATAATTGTTTAGATAATTATCGAACGAATGAGTATATACTATACTGCCCACCACTAAGCAAAAAGGGGGTATCATAAGCATGACACTCAATTAAACCTAAAAGTTTGAATTACTCAAAAAGTTAAAAATGCAGATACCTCTTTTGCGCTTATTAGAGCAGTATAGGGATAGTATGTATATCCAAATATAATCAATTGCTCACTTTAACAGCGGTTATCCTAAAGACATTCCTAGGAAAAAATAATCATAACACAGTATACTATACACAGTAGTATTTCAGCGCTTGTTGTGTCTATACTTTTTGCTGACAGATCAACAATTCAACAATATTTTATTTTTTTATTTTATAAGCGGTCTGATATGTCTGATTATTTGACTTTTGTAAATAAAGCATTATTGCCTCTTTCTACCTCACTATTTCTGTCCTAGTCACCCATCACTTAAACGAACTACAAAAATTAATAATGTACAAAAATGCCCAATTGGAGAAACGAAATTATATTTCTTAGTCCAATTAAATGATTTTGTGTGGAATCCGCGTGGAATGAGAAATTTTTTTTTGAATAAAATCTCCGAATGATAAAAAAAATAAAAAACAAACTATTGAATTGTTGTTCTGTCAACAAAAGTATACAAAAAGCGCTGAAATATACTGGGGCATGATTCGTTTTTGCTAAAAATGTGTCTAGGATAACTGCTGTTAAAATGAGCTATTGATTTTTGGTTTATATTTGCATATACTACCCCTATATTGTGTATATGCTCATTCGTTCCATAATTTGCAATACTTATTATTTCTCCCTTTTTCGCGATACTTTTCCAGCGCTTAAAAAATCGCAAAAAAAAGCGAGTGGCTAAATACCACAACTCTGTCTTTCTTGACCTCTTCTCTGGGCTTTCTAACATGAAATGTATACATAACACTAAAAAACTCCTATAAAATCTTAATGCCGTTTCTTGTGCGTTTTATTGTGATTTTGTTTCTTTCTTTTATACTTTTACTAGAAAAATTTTTCATTCGTCTTATATTTTTAAAGCATGAACTTCCTTTAAAGTAATTTCGAATTGGGAGGAGTAATAACTAATCAACATAAAATTTAGATCGTATTTTTACTTGATCATTTTTTGTTTGTTATTAATGGAAGAGGTAGCGATAATAAAAGAGTTCAGTCGAGTCGTATTTTATTAAATGATTAAAAATCATTTTGTCTGTATTAAATCTGTAGCTACGACCAAACAACAAAAATACAATTCTAACATCATACATTACGTATGAGGCAAGAACCCATTGACTTAGCGAATTATAAAATTCACCATAATGTATGAAGTTAGAATTGTATTTTTGTAGTTTGGTCGAAGCTACCTGATGAGTAGACCGAACTTTTTGTTTGTACGAACTTGTCAGTACGAAACCAAACTACTATCGAGAGAGCTGAAGGAAAGTTTTCATTTTTTAGAGTCGATATACTTTATATTGAACTCGGTTTAAAGTACGGGGGGAATTTTGATATTTCTACTTTTTTCTGGTAGATATATTTATAAATGATTGGCCTCTTCATTTTTCTGATTAACAAGTCGAAATTGTTGTGAATGCCATTATTTTTAATATATTTTGTCTATAAAAAGCCGAAAGAATCTTATTGAAAAATGATTTAATTTCCAATATACTTACTATTTAAAGCATATCGCAAGCCCGATCATCGTTAAACTTTATTCTAATCGGCACTATCTGCATATTTAAAAAATTGGATAAAATCACCAAAAAAAAATAATTTCAACCAGTGAAAATTCAAAACATTCAAACTAATCGATACTTGGTCGAAAAAGATCCAAAAGCAAAATTCAGAGTGCTAAGTTGGGATGATAAAACCTATAATTAAATTGAAATGTCGCAAACCGATTTTCTCCTATTAAATAGTCCAGTTTGTAGAAATAAGAAATACTTATTTCATTTTAGTCAATTTTCAGACATTCTACTAATTTTCCTTTTTTTTTTTTTTAATTTTTTTGAATGTTAATTAATTCATGTAATTTCTAATATGCTACCGGTGATTAGACCATTCATTTTAAATGTGTTTTTATTAACACGTAGAAGTATATTAGTATTTACGAACAATCATTCAACGAAACCGACTAATAGACAGAATTCTATTTATTTAATTATATGATTTTAATATGTTCCGTAGATTGTAAGAGAACTCAATCCAGTTTCGAACTGATGAGCTTATGATTATGAAAAAATCAATCTTCTATCAGGCCGCGGCGACTGGACTGATTATACCACAATTTACATTCTACATACTCATATACAGAATGTACTGTGCGTTATATACTAGCGAATCATACTAATACAGATAAATTCTCTTACAATTTTTTCTTCTTCACGACATTCACACAGCTCTATTTCTGTGTAAGCTAATTTTACTTTTTTTTTTTAATTTTTTTGAATGTTAATTAATTCATGTACATGATCATTAAGTAAACAATCAATCGATCAAAATATCATTGTGATGATAAAACAATGAGGAGTTTATCTGCAGCATTTCTTTAAAGTGGTATTGTTACAGATGCCGACAGCGTACGGCCCAAGTGGGTGCGTGAGGATGTAAATGAAAGGGTGCTTCATAATTGGGTATAGACGCACCATTTTGCGTCGAATTTTGATCCGCAACTACATTTAAAATGTGATCATACCGTTGTAAACGTCGTCCAAATCGAACAAACCTTTTGGCAGAAATACGTCATGGCGATCAAGCGTACTTTTCTCTCAACGGTAGTGTCAATAAGCATAACAGTCGCTACTGGAGGACCGAAAGGCCCCAAATTATTTACAAACAAATTTAATTCGACAAAAAAGTGACTGTCTGCTGTAGGATTTCGAACGATTTATTGCGCCGTACTTTTTTGTAAACAAGGAGCAGGACTGTCACAGACGATCGTGGTCACTGCAGAGCATTGCTGCGTGAATTTCTGGCAATTAAAAGTAGGCACACTTGGCGTGGAAGGTTTTTACTCTTAATTGGATGATGCACACAGCCGTTTAACTAATGACTAATTAGCGCCAAATATTTCGTGGACCAAATCTTTCGTGTGGCTACCCAGATCGCCCGATTTGACACAAACACTGCACCACGTCATGAAAAGTGCTCAAAAAAGAGCAGGCATCAATGCAAAAGATAGCCATTTACCGGAATTAATTTTTCATACCAATAAGCAAAACGATTCGCATTGATGACAATCCAATAAAAGTTGTACAACTGAGTTATACAACAAACAAACTGTTCATTTAATTATCGCCCACCCTATAGATTTGTACTAAACTCAACTCCACAAAATATTAGTATCAAATGTTTTTTTCCATTTGTAATACTTATGTTCAAATACATATTTATATAATTCTAGTATTTGCGGCCTGATCTACGACGAACATCATAAATATTTCTTATCTGTACTTCAGATTGCGATATTTAACTTTTGTTAAATTCAGTAAACAGAAACGCGCCATGTAGATTAGTCAACACACCAAATAATCTTAATTTTAGGCGATCCCTCCTGTTTGATTGACACTGCTACGATAAGATTGTCCTTATCTTCCCATAAACAATTGCAATGTGCCTTTTAAAATAGGTTACATAGAGAATAGATCGATAGATTCAATTTAACTAACATATTAACACTTGTCATTAATACTTGATAAAGAGCTCGGTTGTTAAGATAAAATTTGCATCTGAATAAATTATTTGACGATATTTTGATCGTTTCCAATTTCTACAAAAATTCAGATTTTAGCCTCAACTTAAAAATACAACTTTGGTTAAAACAATTGGGATCTAACTCTATCGAAAAAATTTGTTTCTTAAATATAGAGCGAAATTAGTGGTCTTGATACTTTCGAGTTGAATAATAAAAAATTGCATCCTAAGACAGAAAAATTCGGATCAGCAGCTGGGTCGGGACCGATGCTATCAAAACAATTGTTGTCCGAGATAAAAAGTAGTTTAAAAACGATTCTACCTAAATGGTGACTAGAAACTGCATAAAGACGCTCCAAACAATTATCTCTTGGGTAGTCAATTTAACTTAATGATAACAAACAACATTTACGTTTTCAAATGGAATCGTTGCATGAATTATGTTAAAAATATACGAAAAATATTTGAATCTAATGAAAGCCGCATTTAGCAAAATCGCGTTATTTTTCGACTAAGTCTTATTTGATTTTCTTATAGATAAAAAATTACACGTTCCTAAATCAAAAAAAGAGGATTTTCAAATTAAATACAGGTATAAAACCATTAGATGAAATTATTGGGTTTTAACGAGAATTTCTTGATAGAATTTCGCGAGAACAAAATAATTAGATTGTACATAATTCTCAATTCGACGAATTTTTCCAACAGCAAACCAAATCAACGATACTTTGTACTTCACAGACATTCAAAATATACAAACACAATATTTTTTTAACCTAAAGAAATTAAGCCACCTTGAAGTTATCCCCAACCTTCATATCATCCCTGAAAAGTTTAATTTAATTTTTTTTACAATAGAGCGTATAAAAATCCATTCCAGACTTTATTGCTAAACCATTCAAACAACTGATGCAAAAATCACATCCGAATATTGTAAACAACACTAGCACCAACTAATTTTGAAACTTGTTTGCCCATTGGAATTTCTGCTAGAAAAAAAGTTCTTGTCACCGTTTTGTTGACTACGACTGGGTACATCTTGAACCTTGTTGGCCTGGTGGTATTACCGCTAAGTAATTAAATCCATAAACCTTTAATAGTAAAAAAACACATTTAAAAGTAAAAAAAAAATTCTTCTAGGGAAGTTTCAAGTATTTGAACTAAAGAACCTTTTTGCAAGGTATTTCAGTCACAAATTTTAGGACTGGAATAACTTTTTTTTCTTTTTTGTCTTAAATTCTTTCGCACGCCTGCATGTTGGCTCCAGAGCTCCAGTCAAAACCAGTTCAGCCTTTTCAGAAGGTAGTTCAACCAAAACACAAGAAAGCCATCCAAGTCAAAACTTCTTTGGTTGAGATCCGTTTTGGATTTTTCAAAAAATAGATTTGTTGTGTTCAAAATGGATTTAAAATATTCTGGAAAATAGAGATTTCCATTCTAATTTTAAAGTTAAAAATTCCCTTTTTGCAAAATATCTTAAAATTAAATTTTACTTTTTCAGAATTTCTGGAAAAGGAAGGTTAATATTAAAATTTTCCGAAAAATCATTTCCAGAGTATTCTAAAATTAAATCCACCTTTTACGCATTTTCTGTGTTTTGGTCCTCTGAGCAAATTAAAGTTACAGCTCAATAATTACGAATCCGAAACCTAACGTTAAAGACATCAACTGCCGAAGTCGGAGCACAATTACGGATTTTAGATTTTTGCCTCAAAAATCAGAGTACAGGGGTTTTTGTAAAATTCAATTAACTTTTAACTGTGTAGAAGTAATTGAGCAATCTAAATTATATAAAGTTATGGGTCAGTGATTACAAGTACGAAACCTATCATTAGTGGCGTCAACCATCGAAATCGGAGTTCAATTACGGATTTTAGATTTTTGCCTCCAATTTCAATTCAACCGTAGAAATAATAGAGCAACCCAAATTAAATTTGTAGCCAATAAATGCTTGTCGAAATCCCTTTTGTTAGAGGTATGTAACAATCGACGAAATCGGAGCACGATTATTAATTTTAGAATTTAGCCTCGAAAATCGTAGCGTAGTGAATTTGGATAAAACACAATTTAGCTTTAATTATGTAGACATAATTTATTAATCTAAATGGAAGTTGTAGCTCAATAATAGCGGGTCCAAAACCTGAGCACTAATTTTGCTATTAAAGCTCTTTTTTCAAATTATTAATCATTTTTCTGGGCATTAAGTCCGCTAAAAGGGACATAACCGCCAGCAAATTAAACTGTGGATAATTTCCTTGGGAGCTTTATGTAGGTCACGGCACCGTGGCTCATCAACCAAGAGAAAAAAAATATACAGGTGAACTCAAGGTATTTCAGTCAAAAAAAAAGCAAGTTTAACAAAAAGGTAGGTATTACAATCCAAAAATTTGGAACTGAAAAACCTTTCAAGAAGGTTGGTTAGTCCAAATACATAAAAGGTCAAATACTTTTCTAACCGAAAAACCTTGGTGGTTTGGCGTCTATTGGAGGGGGGATCAAAGTTGTGGAGATTAATCTACCAGCTCCGTAACCTTCCAGTAGGGTGCGCATCACGTGAGCTGTTCTGGTCTTGTCATTAGGCAGCTGGGTGATGGGTACAATTGTGTAAGGGATGACCTGTTCACAAATCGCAAGTGTACGTACTGCCTCCTCGTGGCAACCACTGATAACTAAGGCCACTTGGCACATTTTTGGTCATTTGGCATAGGCTAAAGTACGGCGCTAAAGGAGAATACCTTGACAAAAAACCCTAATCTAAGGTGGAACAGCATATGCCGAAAGATGAATGGCTGATAGGTTAATCAAGGCTGATAGGTTAATCAAGGCTGATAGGTTAATCAGTTTTATTTAGCCTTCCTGTAGTAAAGCTGGGTGACCTACAGGTGATTTGAAATTCCCAGCAACTCGTAAGAGTAAAATCAAACGGAATACGGGGCAGGAGTAGGAATATACGAGAGTGGGACAACCCTCTCGAAGTCCTTGGGCTCCAATGCTACCGTCTTTCTAGCGGAACTACATGCTGTAGTAAACATCTAGGAGGGAGAGAAATAAGCCCAGATAGTATGTATCAATTACCGGGAGGCAGTATTGTCAGGTTCATTAAGAACCTGAATATTGACTGGACGGATAATTAAGCAGGGGCCAGCACAATAGATCTTTAAGGTCGCAGTGCGAAGTGGCTGACCGCCCGCATGGCCCCCCCAATAATAATAACAATAACCGAAACCCCTTTTTTTGGACCGATATTTTTTTTTTCAAGTAATTAGTTTATGGCAAATTTTATGACCGAAACTTCTTTTTGTTTTTGACTGGTATTCTCGGAGCCGAACGTTACGGGAGGCCTGGATAATTTTCGATCAAAATAGTAAATGGCCCCAATTGCTACCTCTGAAATATAGTTAAAACTTTTGGCTCACCGTGCTTAAAACAAAAAAATCTGGTGGTCCGGTTTACAGAGGCCTGCCAGGCTATTTGTCTTCTCAATTCAGTAGAGTGCATCATTCGGCTCCGCCGTGCATCATCATTCGCCTCGGTCAATTATGAAACCGGTTTGTCCGTTGAATTTCCGCTACGTAATAGAATCTATAGTTTAGATTTTAGATTACGAATGATAGACTTAAAAAACATCTTCTGCCCAAGGTTGCAGGAGGATCTGAATATTTGGCATGACGGAATTGTAATAGTTCCATTGGCTGTCTTTCGTGTTTTGATCAGGTAGTTTGTATACTCTCAACAGCCCAAGCAAGAGAGTCAAACTGAAATTAGTTTCGTTCCGGTATACGGTTATGTTCCTATAACCTTCGTTATCAGTTTCGGATTCGAAACCGAACTAAAAATTGGAAAATTATTTTCTATTTTTAAATTGCAAAAATTTAGTTCAATTTGTCCGTCAACATGAGATTCAGTGCAGAAAAATTCTGCGCTGGGCTAACCTGTATTGCGGATGTTACGTCATCAGAAACCTGGCTTTTTGCTTAAGCCAACTTCTCAAAGTTCATTTCTTATTTGTCTCTTTGTTTTTAAGCGCACAACACTAATCTGAATTTCTTGCTGTTCGCTGACAGTCATTTTGTCAGACATGTATTCTTACATGTCAAATATATCCGAACTAATTTACGTTATTTTCTCAAAGCTTTTATCTGGCTAAAACATTACATTCAGACCCCTTTAAAAGAATGCTACAAGATAATTTTTGCAGTCATTTAACTTCGCCAAATTAGGTAAAACCGGATTTGGCGAATTTCCATCAAGTAAAATTCTTTTATTCGGCTAAAACTTTATATTGAGACCTCCTGCATAAAAAATTTGACTGAAAGATAATTTCTGCAGCTATTTAACCTATCGAGACAAGAAAGATGTAACGAAGGCTAAATTTTGTAATCCAAAGTATTTAGCTTGATAAAACTTTGAGAATTATGATTTGAAGATATTTTACATGACCAAAAACTAGCCGTGTTTTGCATTGCATAAAATTCAGACTTCCTTTCTGCGAAGACTCGCACAATAAACTAAAAATAACCAACCGCTTAAAATCTAGTGGAGAATCGCTTTCTAGTGGAGAATCTCTGGAGCTTCTCTTCGAGACACACTTCCCAGGGAGCTTTGAAGACCTGTTGGTGCGTAGCAATCATCAGGAATCACTGTCAGTAATCCCAGAGGATATCGTAACCAGGAAACGGATCCTATGGGCACTGAGGGGTTTTAAACCATTTAAATAGGCTGGTCCGGATCAAATTATACCAGCTGAACTTCAAAACAACTCAGTAATTATTCTTCCCTACCTGGAAGCTATATTCAAAGGGTGTTTGAAGCTGGGCTATATTCCTAGGTACTGGACGGAGGTCAATGTGGTGTTTATACCGAAAGCGGGGAAAAGCTCACATGTCTATCCTAATGACCTAAGACCAATAACTCTATCATCCTTTCTTTTGAAAACCTTTAAAAGGCTGCTGGATGTATACATCAGAGATAAAATAGGTGCCAGGAAGTGGGCATCGTCTCAGCATGCGTACACAAACGGTAGATCTGTGGACACTGCTCTGCACGCCTTGGTGTGTACGATTGAGAAATCGATTAGTTCGAAGGAATTCTGTTTGGTGGCCTTCCTGGATATAGAAGGCGCCTTTAATAATGTGAAAGCGGAGGCAATCAAGAAGGGATTGTCATTTTTGGAGGTGGACGTTCCTCTGATAGGGTTAATCAAGTATATGCTGGGAAGCAGGATTGTTAGCTCGAAGTTGGGGGACTCCACCATCAAGAGGCGAGTAACTAGGGGAACCCCGCAGGGGAGAGGGGGGGGGGGGGGTTCTGTCCCCTCTTCTCTGGAACATAGTGGTAAACGGGTTTGTTGGCTTCTGGATTAAAATAACCTGAAATGAAAAATCCAAAAGTTAAATTAAGAAAATATTTAAGTATTTGTAAATTTAAACTTATCTTTCAATTTGTTATTCTTTGTGCACCATATCTAAAACAAAATTATGTAATTTACTTTAGTTATTATTATTAATGAATTTAAAATTCTGAATTTACTTACCAAAATATTGTATTTTTAAACTTAAATTTCAATTTGATTTATGTCAAAATTATGACATAATTACTACAACAAACATTGTGATTACATGGACTTAGTTAAGTTGCATTTGAATTGAATTCAAAAAAAAACATATTTTAATTTAGATGTCGCTAACTTTCAATAATACCAAAAAATATTATTATAGCAACGCAGATGTCTCAATAATAGATTTATGTAACGTTTTATTGTACGTAATTAGTCATGATCATTATAAAACGAACTGCCGTATCGAACGCAAATAAAAGAAATTGTTATTAAAATTTTCAATAAATATATTTTTTTTTCTCTCAAATTTCAAGATATATTTTTTATTTCTATTTGCAAATTATACCAGTGTTTTTTTTTAATAAATTTAACTTGGGATAAACGCAAAGGCACATCAATAAGCCATTGCCCCAACATATTGGTCCTTCGAGCCGGATAGACTCTTTTTCATCGAAACATAAAGAAAGAAAAACTCGTTTTGGAGCATCCACATTTTTGCCATCGCCATCTTAAAAGCAGCATCTTATCAGCTTTAATCAAGCTATTTATTGGATCAAACTATAAAAACGCTGTAACTGGAAAATTCTGGAAAAGTAGAAGATTTTCATTCATCGGATTGGAAAACCACATGGTCAGATAAGTAGCAATTTTATTTCAAATTTAATTGGTGAAATCTTAGTGGCTATTCAAGATAAGTGCGAAGTGATAATCAAGTTATAAACTTACGACTTATTGAAATAAGAGTTTCCTAAAATGGCTGAACTAGCCGCTCTTAAAAAACAAAGAGCTACAAATAAAGGAAAGCTAACAAATATCATTAAGTTTGCAACGGAGGCTAACATAGACACTCCCATTGCGCAATTAAACGTGCGTCTTGATCGCGTGGAAAAGCTAATGCAGGAGTTCACAGATTTGGAGAGTTTAATATTCCAGATTGATGCAACTGAATCAGGTGACGCCGTATACGAGGAAAATTACTACAACGCGGTCGCAGCTCTAAACACTCTGATTCGAGAAAAGAATCTTAGCGCGGGCAACGGCATCATCAATCTGGATACTTCACATAACGCGACTCAATTTGGCGCTCGGTCAGAAGTGAAACTGCCTAAAATTCACATACCATCATTCTCTGGCGAATATTCCGAATGGCAATCTTTTTTCGATCTCTTCTCCACCACCATTCACGAATCTCCCTCGCTAAATGCCGTGCAGAAGTTTCAATACCTAAAAGGTCTATTACGGGGAGAAGCCGCCATATTGCTACGCCACATAAATGTTACTGAAGGTAATTACATCGGGGCTCTAAACAAATTAAAAGAAAGATATGACCGGAAGAAACATATCATTAATTCGTTTATACGCACCTTCGTTGAGCAGCCACAAATTCACACTTCGAACGCAACCAATATTAAACGCCTTATGGACACATCCGACGAAGTCATTCGTGGCTTAAAAGCATTGGGAGACGTTGCTGAATCTCGTGATCCTTGGCTTATTTATATCTTGATGCGCAAGCTAGATGATAAGTCCAAAGCGATTTGGGCCGAAACAGCTGCAGATATAGACAATCCAGATTTTCCACAATTCTTGAAGTTTCTTGCAAAGCGCATTGATACATTGGAATCTCTCACCACATCAGGCAGACGCTTCAACTCAAAATCTGAGATTAAAGGTCACTTAGTAACCGAAGAACCTACAACCACTAAATCATATGTTGTTGTTAATAAACATCCGTTCCAATGTGCAATGTGCAAAGATACTACTCATTCTCTGTTTCAATGCAAAGATTTTCATGCCTTAAGTGCAAAAGAACGAAGAGATTTTGCCAAACGGGACAATCGTTGTTTCAATTGCCTCAGTAGTAAACATCCAATATTTAAATGTCTATCACGTCGAAGATGCGAAAAATGTGGCATGAAGCACAACTCTTTGCTACATCTGGACGATCAACAATCTGGGACTACAACTCCAATTCAAGAAATTCCGGCCGATACAAATTCGCTTCATGCTGCAACCTCTACTTCTGAGAAAGTCCATGTATCATCAATACTACCAACGGCGCTAATTAAAATAATGGATGCTTCTGGAAAACTGATATCCTGTCGGGCACTGCTTGACTCAGGATCTCAAGCAAGTTTTATCACAGAATCTTGTGTGCAACGCCTGCAAATTAAAAAGCGCAATTCTCGTGTCTCCATAAGTGGATTAGGCCACTCTGACCCATTAATATCTAGAGGTTTAGTTACAGTGACTGTCAAACCAGAAGTAAGCCCAGAATTTCCAGTCGTTGCACTAGTACTGTCAAAGATTACTAGTAAATTACCCCAGCAGAACCTAGATATCACAAAGCTCAACACTTTTAAAGGAATTAAGTTAGCCGATCCAAATTTTGCTAATAAAAGTGAAATAGACATTCTTATAGGAGCAGATCATTTTTTTTATATTTTACAAGATGGGCAAATTCGAAATAATCCAAATGAACCAATCTTACAAAACACCATCTTCGGTTGGATTGTTTCCGGGCGTGTAAGTGACATTCCATGCAGCACTCCCACTACCATGTTAGCTACGACAAATCAGAAGGATGAAATCGTTGACATCGATAGAAGTTTAAGAAGATTTTGGGAACTTGACTCAATTAATGATCAGAAAACCATTTTATCACCTGAGGAAATTTTTTGTGAAACCCACTTCAACAACAACTTACAGAGAGATTTGGAAGGCCGTTTTGTTGTCCGGCTCCCTTTCAAGGAATCTTCTAATAATTTGGGTAACTCTCTAGTTCCAGCTATTCAACGGTTCAGAGGACTAGAACGTCGCTTTGCTCGCGATCCAAGTTTTGCAAAGCGGTACCACGATTTCCTGCGAGAATATGAGCATTTAAATCATATGACGGAAATTCCCACTGATGAAATAAAAGATACAGGATATTACATACCTCACCATGGTGTATTTAAATCGTCAAGCTCCACAAGCAGTTTGAGGGTCGTTTTCGATGGTTCCGCTAAAACCAGTACCGGAATATCGCTAAATGATTGTTTAGCAGTCGGCCCCACTATCCAGTCAACGCTATTTGCTATAATTTTGCGGTTCAGGGAGCATAAAATGGTTTTTTCGGCTGATGTACAAAAGATGTACCGTCAAGTGGTAATGTCGCGAGAAGACACCGATTTTCAGAAGATTGTTTGGAGAGATGATCCATCGAAGCCTATCCGACATTTCCGATTGAACACTGTGACATATGGATTGGCATCATCATCTTTCTTGGCTACTAGAGCTATCAAACAAGCCGCCGATAACAATAATTCTTCTTTGCCACTCGCTGCGAAGGCTATTTCTAATGACATGTACGTAGATGATATAATGACTGGAGCCAACAATGAGAAAGAATTACTGCAGTTGCAAGAAAATATTACCGGATTGCTAGCCGAATACGGGTTCCAACTCCGAAAGTGGAAGTCAAACAGCAGTCAAATATTGACCAAGGCTCCAACTGAGAAACAAGATGACCAACTCAAGCTACTCCAAGATCACATACAACAATCTTCCAATCCAGATAAAGTTCTGGGCATCACATGGAATGCTAAAACTGATTGTTTCATATTCACATCCAATTTACCAGAAACAAAAATTTATACAAAGAGAATAGTTTTGTCGGAAGCAAGTCGGATTTTTGATCCACTTGGTTGGTTAGCTCCTGTAGTTGTCAATACAAAAATATTCTTACAAATGCTTTGGGCAGACAATCTTCAGTGGGATGATCCACTACCTGTGAATAAAAGAAATTGTTGGGAAAAAATAAGAAGCCAATTAAACCAAATTAAAGTAATTTCCATTCCCAGATTTATTCAGACGCATTCCGAAAATATAGTCGACATCCATGGTTTTTGTGACGCGAGTCAAATGGCATACGCTGCAGTGGTTTATTTCAAGGTAATCGAGCCCAATGGCAACATATTTAGTAACATGGTCTCCTCAAAGACCAAGGTGGCTCCTATTAAACAACAAACCCTTCCTCGGCTAGAATTATGCGCTGCGGTACTACTTACTAATTTGATAAACCTAATAAGACGAGAAACTCACACGAATATAAATAATATATACGCCTGGACCGATTCGAAAATAGTTCTCGATTGGCTAGGAAGTCATCCTAGACGTTGGAATACATTCGTCGGCAACCGCACGGCTGAAATTATATCATCATTTCCTAGAAGTCATTGGAGGCATGTACCTTCCGCAGATAATCCTGCGGATTGCGCGACGCGAGGTCTATCACCACTGGAATTAAAATCACATAGACTGTGGTGGAATGCACCGGAGTGGTTACAAAAATCGCAAGAATATTGGCCACCACAAATAATAGAACCGATCAATGTCGAAGAGAAATCCAAAGAAATACTTACATTCACCATAACAATAAAGCCTCGAAATGAATGGCTAGATCAATTAATTGCCAAATATTCATCATTCATTTATTGCAAAGAGTGATTAGCTATATATTTCGTTATTATAAAAATTCTACTAAGCTCAAGGGGTCCAGAGTCGATGGTATTTATCTTCACCGCGAGGAGATATTCCATGCATTATATATTCTATGTCAATACGACCAGCATCAATATTATCGTGAAGATATTTCATCACTACAAACTAATGGATCAGTAGGAAAAGGCAGTAGTCTCAAATCGCTGAATCCTTATTTGGATAATATGGGAATAATCCGTGTTGGAGGAAGATTACAAAACAGCGAAGCTTCATATTCTACCAAGCACCCGATTATTTTGCATCCCAAATCCAAACTTACATCATTAATTTTACTTGATGCTCATCTAGACAATAAGCATGCTGGACCATCACTCCTGTTAGCCATCTGTAGACAACAGTTTTGGATACCAAATGGTAAATCGAAGGCCAAAGAAATTGTGAGAAAGTGCGTCATATGCAGCAAATTTAAAGCAGTGTGTCAACAGCAGCTCATGGGTAATCTACCAAGTTCGAGGGTTGAACTTGTACGTCCATTTCTAAAAACCGGAGTTGATTACGCTGGTCCCATGGCGATCCATTTAGCGAAAGGCCGTGGACAAAAAACGTACAAAGCATACATATGCTTATTTATATGTCTAAGCACCAAGGCGGTCCATCTAGAATTAGCTAGCGACTTATCAAGTGATGCTTTCTTAGGGGCCCTAAAAAGATTCACAGCTCGACGAGGCGTTTGTACAGAATTGCATAGTGACAATGGTACAAATTTTGTAGGCGCCGAAGCTAAATTGAGGGAAGCATTTACCAAAATAATAAAAAACTCCTACGATATTTCCAATTTCTTTTCCAGACACCGTATTACCTGGCATTTTATTCCTCCAAATTCACCACACTTTGGAGGTATTTGGGAAGCTGCAATAAAGTCTACCAAGTTTCATCTGAAACGCGTGATCGGCAAGAACATCCTAACGTTAGAGGAAATGCATACTCTTTTGGCAGAAGTGGAAGCTATATTAAATTCCAGACCATTGTGTAGTGTCAATGAGACCGACATCAACCCGTTGACGCCATCTCATTTTTTACTTGGGCATCCCACTAACAAAATACCAGAAATAGATGTTACCAACCTAAAAATGTCACACCTTACTAGATGGCAAATAGTTCAACAAATGAGCCAGCACTTCTGGAAGAGATGGTATATAGAGTATCTAACGTCCTTACAACAGCGTCCCAAATGGAGATTTAAAAGAATTCCTGCAAAAATAGGCGACATTGTCATCGTCAAAGATAGTAATCTGCCAGTCAACCAATGGCTACTTGGTAGAATCATTAATACACATCCTGGTTCTGATGGAATCGTCCGAGTAGTCACAATAAAAACAAAGAATAGTGAACTTAAGCGTCCAATTCACAAATTGTGCCTTCTACCGGTGGCACAGGAGGATTCTGGTGAAGCAAAAAACTGATTCACACACTTTATTTAAAATCATCCACTTAATTGTCACCGTTTGTTTACACCTGGAACTGCAATATTATCGAAGACATCAGAACATCCACAAATTCATCCAAAATATCACTGAACACTGCATTGAAGCAACCCAAGCAAAATTGTTATTGAATTAATAATTCAAGGCCGGCGGTATGTTGGCTTCTGGATTAAAATAACCTGAAATGAAAAATCCAAAAGTTAAATTAAGAAAATATTTAAGTATTTGTAAATTTAAACTTATCTTTCAATTTGTTATTCTTTGTGCACCATATCTAAAACAAAATTATGTAATTTACTTTAGTTATTATTATTAATGAATTTAAAATTCTGAATTTACTTACCAAAATATTGTATTTTTAAACTTAAATTTCAATTTGATTTATGTCAAAATTATGACATAATTACTACAACAAACATTGTGATTACATGGACTTAGTTAAGTTGCATTTGAATTGAATTCAAAAAAAAACATATTTTAATTTAGATGTCGCTAACTTTCAATAATACCAAAAAATATTATTATAGCAACGCAGATGTCTCAATAATAGATTTATGTAACGTTTTATTGTACGTAATTAGTCATGATCATTATAAAACGAACTGCCGTATCGAACGCAAATAAAAGAAATTGTTATTAAAATTTTCAATAAATATATTTTTTTTTCTCTCAAATTTCAAGATATATTTTTTATTTCTATTTGCAAATTATACCAGTGTTTTTTTTTAATAAATTTAACTTGGGATAAACGCAAAGGCACATCAATAAGCCATTGCCCCAACAGGGTTACTACTTGAATTGGAGAGAGAGGGTATTGAAGTTATCGCTTACGCAGATGACGTAGCTTTAGCTGTTACCGGGAAATTCCTGGGCACGATTGTAGACGTATTGCAGAATGCGCTTACTATCGTTACGAAATGGGCTGGCAAATGTGGACTTGGTATTAACCCGTCCAAGACAGAGCTGGTACTCTTCACTAAGAAATACAAAATCCCGGTAGTTGTCCCTCCTACCTTAAATGGCACGAGACTTGCTTTTACTGACAGAGCTAGATATCTGGGCATTATCTTGGACAGTAAGCTTAGTTGGAAGCCAAACATGTTGGAGAGAATAAACAAAGCTGCTATTGCTTTGTACTCCTGTAGGAACGCTATTGGTCATAGATGGGGTTTGAAGCCGGAGCTGGTACACTGGCTCTACACCGCTGTAGTGAGACCTGTACTCATGTACGAGGTGGGTGTTTGGTGGCCAGCTCTGGATAAGGTAACTTATAAAAGTAAGATTGAGAGAGTGCAAAGAACAGCCTGTATGCTTGTTAGCGGGGCATTGAGGTCGACACCGACAAGTGCCTTAGAGGTTATGTTGCACCTTCTTCCGGTCGACATTTTTGGCAAACAGATGGCGGCAAATACGGCTGTACGACTTGCAGCCGTCGCTCAGTGGAAGTGTCTTAGTATAGGACACTCTACTATTGTTAGATCGTTGAAGGATGAGCTGGCGAATCTTGACTACATTAAACCTACTCTACGCTTCGAGAAGCGATTTCGGACCTCTTTCCCTTCAAGGGAATCCTGGAGGGATAGACCGTTATCGGAAACAAAAGCGTTGCAATTCTTCACAGATGGCTCCAAGCTAGACGGCAAAGTGGGAGCTGGAGTATTCTGTGACAAATTAAATGTAAACATTTCTATTCGTTTCCCTGATTACTGCAGCGTGTACCAAGCTAAAGTCGTAGCGATTGAGGAGGTTATGACGTGGTTGAAGCATAATTTGTTATCCTCCGACGATATCACAATCTATGTGGACAGTCAAGCGGCGATCCGGTCGTTAGAATCGGTGTCTTTGGCGTCACGGGTGGCGTTGAGTTGTCACTCATCTCTAAATGAGATGGGTGAGCATTTCAATATCCAGGTAGTCTGGGTCCCAGGTCACTCGGGCGTCATGGGGAACTGCAGGGCAGATGAACTTGCTAGGCATGGTACGACTCTCTAGCTGCAACCGGAAAGGGCAACTCTGGGGAGGCCTATTACAGCGCTGAGACAAGCACTTGGGAAGCAGGCGCTATCCTCAGCGGGAGAAAGGTGGTCTAACACCCTCACCTGTAGAGTTGCAAGACAAGTTTGGCCAAAGCTGGACTTGGGGCGCACTAGGGCATTAATATCCTTACGCAGACGTGAATTAAGAACGGTCGTAGGAATTCTCACGGGACACTGCCTTTTTGGAGAACATGCAAGAAGGCTGGGTCTAGAGGCTAATGACTTCTGCAGAAGCTGCTTGGACGAAGGGGAGGAAGAGACGTTGGTCCACTTCCTTTGCTCGTGTCCAGCATTGGCACTCAGAAGGCACAAACACTTAGGTAAGTTCAGGATGGACTGCCTCTCGGATCTCGAAAACAGTAAAGTGCGGGACGTCTTACGCTACATAAGTAGCTCGAAATGGTTCCAATAGGGGTAAAAGGGGATACATCCTGTGGTATCACAATGGACCGTCACCGGTCTAAGTGTGCGTAAGCAGCCACTCCAACCTAACCTAACCTAACCTAACCGCTTAAAATTCAGACATCAGTAATCAGTCCAAATTCTCTTGTTATTTTCATTTCAAGTATTACCAACAGATCTTCCAATTCTTCAGTCAGTTCCAATGATTGACCCATTTTAGCAAGAAATTCAACGACTGACTCATTTTAGCAAGAAATCCAGTTTATTGCTTTCGCCGAAATTGCTCGTGTCCAGCATTGGCACTCAGAAGGCACAAACACTTAGGTAAGTTCAGGATGGACTGCCTCTCGGATCTCGAAAACAGTAAAGTGCGGGACGTCTTACGCTACATAAGTAGCTCGAAATGGTTCCAATAGGGGTAAAGGGGGATACATCCTGTGGTATCACAATGGACCGTCACCGGTCTAAGTGTGCGTAAGCAGCCACTCCAACCTAACCTAACCTAACCTAACCGCTTAAAATTCAGACATCAGTAATCAGTCCAAATTCTCTTGTTATTTTCATTTCAAGTATTACCAACAGATCTTCCAATTCTTCAGTCAGTTCCAATGATTGACCCATTTTAGCAAGAAATTCAACGACTGACTCATTTTAGCAAGAAATCCAGTTTATTGCTTTCGCCGAAAAATTAGGAGAAAACTAAGAATTAGCTTTGAGAAAAGTCTTTATGAAAAAGCCAGCTACCTCCGAGAATATCGTAGATTAAATTTATCAAATACCGCCTCCTTTCCGTTTCAGCTAAATTTGTTCTAAATGATTAGATCTCCAAAGTTGTTTTAAATACCGAAAAGTGAACGAAGTAAATGAAAATATCATCTCGGGTTTTTTTGGTTTTCGTTTCGGTTCCAGTTTGAGCCTCTGGCCGAAACGAAATAACGTATTGGCCTAAAAACTTGTATTTAACCTTTTTATATTAAATGAGAGCTCTCGGTAAATTTCGACAGAAAACGAGCAATAGAAAAGTAGAAGAGTATATGTATGAATGGCATTAGGCTTTGCGTTAACCAAATTTAATGACATTCGATATGTCCGATGGAGATTGGATTATAAAATGATTTTTTGATAAACTTCTAGAATATGGGCAACTGGAATGGAACTATGCTATTTCTTAGAATACGGTCAATTAGAACGGAAGGCTATTTTTGCCAGGATATTTCTTAACCGATTTCACCAAAAAATTGACATGTTGGACTAATCAAAATACTTATAAAGTTTTTAGTGAATATATTGACTAGGTGGCATATGTAAAGGTGAAGTTAACTGGTTTCGTTCGTAAAAGAAAGTGTTGGCGGCCGACACTTTTATCAATTAACCACCTTGCCCTTGCCTATAACAAATTGTTTATTTGTAGATTAAATTTAGCAAGATATTAGCATTAAATAATAATAATTTTAACCATATGGTAAACATTTTTTTTCTTTTTAATTAGCAATCAAACAGGTGTGATAAATTTCAATTTAAACGCGACAATACACCTAAATATATAATATAAATAAAAAGCTTATAATTCGTCATCGTCACACTCACACCAATCGTTTTTACTGTCGACAACCCGACAAAAAAAAACAGTTCTACCCTTTAGTGTAAAATTGTAAACGCCGTCCCGTGCCACATTCTAATAATAATGATTATCAGCATAAGTCCCACGCGAACTTTCCTTGTGTAAAACTATGTATTATACTTCCAAATAACCAAACGAAATTAAATTAATGACGATACGAAAAACTTCTAAATCGAACATCGGTTTGAAATTATTTGTTTTGTTTGTTGTTCTGTTTCAAACTGTTATAGTGTCTGACTAATAATATCAGTTATATCGTGCTTTATAAACAACAAAGGTTTAAGTTGCAAGGTTATCTATTTACTAAGAAGCATGATGTTTTATATGCACAGATTGTGTGTTTCTCCCATTTTATTTAATCGCAAACACTATTATTCAGCTAATACTGTAGTCGTGTAATTTCTTTCAGTCAGGCAAGATGCGATTTTCGCTAGTGTTTTGTTTTATTTTCATAATTATTCAAGTGGGAAATGTTTATACACAGTATACTGTCAATCATGAGGTGGCGAATTCAATACATAGCACCTTTGAAATGTACCGAGTGAGTATATATAATAGAAAGAAGGTGACACACTATAAAGTGACAAATTTTTGTTACATAAATTTTTATTTTAGAAACTCTACGATGAAAATCAAAATTTTGTATTCTCACCCCTATCATTCCGGATAATATATTCAATTCTCTATCAGCCGTCACGTCTTAGTAGTGAAACGGAATTAAAAAATTTACTTTTCGATACTACTAGGGAAACGGTTCCACAAAAAACCGATCTAATTAATGGTCAAACCCAGAATTTGGAAGATATTTTGAAAAGTTCAAAAATACAATTGGCTAATAAAATTTACTTGGCCAATAGTGTACACCTGAAACCTTATTTTAAATCTTTGGTTGCACAATATCGTACCGCCATCGAACAAGTTGACTTTCAGAATGATGGAAACACAAATATTGCAAATCGTATGAATAATTGGGTTGAAGAGCATACTAATGGATTAATAAAGAATTTGGTTGAACCAAGTTCGGTCACACCTGATGTTCAACTATTTTTAATAAATACAGTTTACTTTAAAGCCGATTGGTTGGTACCATTTTCGAAATTTAGTGTACGCCCTAAACCCTTCAACTTTGCTGATGGTACACAAAGTTCGATTGATGCGATTCATGAAACAGATTACTATCAACTATCCTTTAACGATGAATTAAACGTTGACGTTTTAGAATTACCTTACACACGCAATAGTGGTTTTGCTTTTTGGTTCATATTGCCACGAAGAAATTCGAATTTGAATCAATTGAAAGATAATTTGAGTGTAGATTTTGTTACAAAAATTAAAAATTCTTTAAGCTATCAATATGCTCGTATACAATTTCCAATTTTTGAAATCGAATCAACTATTGATGGTAAAGAAATTTCACCAGGAATATTTGGCAAAGCCGAATTCGATATAGTCGAGGATGGTTTTTCGTCAGTTGATGAAATAAAACAAAAAGCCAAAATTATTGTAAATACAAAAGGAACAGAAGCAGCCGCTGCAACATGTAAGTATCTTATAATGTAAGCAATAATTAAAAACAATTAAGTAATAATAAATTTATTACGTATTTTAGATGGAAAGATAACACCACTATCATTACCAATGGCGCGTCCTCCACCAAGACCGTTCAAAGTTAATCGTCCATTTATGTATGCATTGGTTTGTGAAACGACAAAAGAACCAATATTCTTTGGACATTATTCAAAAGCATAATTCTTATTTGTTGTATTAATAAAATAAAATTTAAACATATTTTTTGCATAATTTATGTTTGTAAAAGTAAATTTATAAAATTCTACAGAAAATAAATTATTCAGAGAAACTTCCGAGAAGCTGCTTTACGGGCAATTTTTAAATAATGACAAGAGGTATAAAAGTTGGAAATTATTCAAAAAGAGAGCAGTTTTGTTGTTCTTCTGGAGAGATACATACAGTTAAATTAAATTGGTCTCACTTTTATTATGTATAAAAACGTGTTTAAACATTATGGTATAATTTCAAATGTTTTCTCTAAAATTTCACTGATTCATCCAGCTGACTGCTAGAAGATCGGTGAATTCTTGGAAACGACTTACGTACAATAATTTGTATGGTAAAAAAAATTGCTACGACAGAAAAACGTTCCTTGTATAATTTCAATTTTTATTTAAAATGTTTTCCACAAAGTAACCAAATGCTATGCTGGAAACAGATGTGCAGAATTCTGCATGCATCGAAATTAGAGTACACTATTTTATATGGAATGAAATACATGTATTCTGCAAACCATGCAGAATTCTGCATGTTGTCTTTATTTCTAATTTTGCTGCACATCGGTAGGCTACATTACATAAAAGTAAACAAATCTAGTACAATTTGTGTAGTTTTTCTTTTTTTCAATCAATTTTTTTAATTTGGTGACAGAAAATAAGTTTTGTGTGAAAAGTGCCAAAATGGAATCACAAAATGTCATGAATAACAGCCGCCTAAAATCAAAATGTCATCACGACAAATCACAAAATGTCATAAATCAGGTAGCCGCCTAAAATCAAAATGTCATCAAAATGCAGTAGTGCAAAACTAGTACAAAAAACTTTTACCCTCAATGCATTTTTTTTCAATGGGACTGTTTGACAGCCAATAGAGTACTATTTTTACCATTCGCGTGAAAAATTTTCTACAATCGAATTCGACATAAGTTTTGTGTGACAAGTGCCAAAATACCACAAACAAAAAATTGGATTGTCAATAAAACACGCTCATGTAGTTCATCCAAATTTCTGCCGACAGCGCTGCTACCCGAAGTTCTGCTCATGTGCTTCCAGCATTAGATATTAGGTTACTGTGGAAAACATTTTAAATAAATTAAAACCAAAAAAAACTTCCAAAAAAAAAATACTCAGAATTATTCGAGAATCATTAGTAGATAATAAGTACCAGGGCGACCAGAGATCATCACCCTTGAAAATGTAATTTTAGCAGTCTCTTGTATTAGAGGAGCATCGAGTGAGTCGCGAGAAATAGCTAGAACGCTCAAGATGTCTGTTTAAAACGCATTTACGATTTTGCAAGAACGTCTGCAATTGTCAAAATGAGTGCCCTATAAAATTTGGGTGCCATACGATAGCTTACCCTACAAGACAAAAAACTTGGAATTTAGGTTATTTTCGGTTGGTTTCCGTAATTTTGTATAATGGGGAATGAAACATGAATTCATCATTGGGATGGGAAGTCCGAAAATAATTCAATGCAGTGCAAAAAACGGTGACATTATGGCAACAATGTACCACAATCATCACAAATCGAATTTGGTTTTATAAGCATCGTTATTTTAAATAGAAGTGTTAGATGTACATATGAATAAAAGAACGCTGGTTAGACGGTGATGGGATTTTCCTTTTTATTTTAAATTGTAGCCTTCAGTAAAATATTCACTCGCTGCCTAAGTGATTAAACAATATTAGCAAAATATTTACTCACTTTTGAGAGCGAATGCGAATAGCGCTTGATTTAATGTAATCCTACAGAGAGAAAAAGTGAAAAACAATCACATTAAATATCTAAATAATGTGGAGTTCTATGGTAGAAAAAAAATTGCTGTAAATCAAGAAAAAATGATTTACAGCAATTTTGTGCATACTATGGGAAAATATTATTGATGTTTTTCTTTGATGTAAATCAATTTTGAGAAATTTACCCCCACCTTTCTTCCAGCAAAATTCTAAATGTCAATTAAGATAATAATAACAACAACAAACGAGACTTCAGATTTGTAATTTGCTATTCATCAATAAAAATTACAAAATTGTTTATATTATTTACGACTATGTAGCCACAAAATGTTATAGTTTCCATTTTAAGTATTCTTTTTTAATAATACAAACAAAATTTCTCCTGACAGCTAATCTCACATCTAAAAAACCTGTTGTTTTGTTTCCATCACAAAATAAATTCGCTTGTACGTTCTATGGGACCCGTTTAAAATTGCTATATTTCAAAAATTCCATAGAACTCGACATAAGACTCTCGGTTTGTGTTTATCAATATAAATAAAGTTCCTTACCGCATGCTAGGGTTACCAACTTTCTAAAGTAGTCCGACAAGTCAGAGGTAAAAACTTAAGTTTTATATTTTAGTAATAATATTACTACAGTATGTATAGTCATAGTTGTTAGCGTTTTTTTGTTTAAATAAATAAAACAACCGAAGACGGCGAAAATAAATCAGCTCACAACTCAGACGCAACTAGAGGATTGTTCTCGGGGAATTCCCGGGACAAATTTCCCGAGAAAATAGGTAAATTTGTGTAAACCCGACTCCCGGGATAAGTTATATTTTTCTCAAAATTTATTCAATTTTTCAGTTAAATATTTCAAAATTGTTTTATTATATTTGAAAAGCTACGTACCATTCAAAAATACATCCTTCCTTTTTTTATTAAAGACGCAATAGGGAAGTTGTTTTATACAAAATTTGAAGGCTAATGAAACTCACACAATTTCGAAATACATTCATAGAGGATACGTACTACATTTATAGGCTATCGAATAATTTTTCTATTTCGGCAATATGGAATAGAATCAAAGCTGTGATCACTGTATTGTAAAATAAGATTTGAAAAGAAAAGTTGGTGCAGTCTAACGGAGGCTGAGGCGTTGCTGGGGATAGCGTATTGGCTACATTTTCTAAGTGATTGCTCCTTTGCTACAAAGACGCTTCTAGTGGACGAGCCAAGAAGTTGGAACCATATTAGCTGTTGGATGTTTTTATGGGAAAAAGAGTAAAACGCATAATAAATTGATAGATTTTGCAGTCGATATAGTGGCTTTATAACTTATTAATATTTAAGGCTCCAAAGCTAAAACCGTTACCGCTTGATGCCTAAAGCTTTTTTTTCATATGAATTTTACCAAATCACATGTAATTACTGGGACATTCATTGTTTTCAACCGAAAAAAGGTTGTTGATCCTGTCTTCCTACAAAGCTTCTGGAGAGTCCCGACTGGGAACAGTACCTTGTTTCCCTTATTGGCGGAGTCACTGTATCTATAGAAACGTGACTTCACCAGAGAATGAGATTAGAACGAGAGTATGGGATTCTTCAAACTATGTAGCGAAGGGCGTGCGTTCATTTTGTGTTTAATAAAAACTGCCTCGCTGATCAACGGAATTGGTAAACTTTCAAATGCTATATTAATATTAAGGCCTGAAAATACAGTTTCAGTTTACTGAAATTTTCAATATTTTTGGCGCCAATTTGCACTGCCTTCCAACAATCAGAACTTCCAATTATTCTATCTAACTAAGTAAAACTATCATAAAGTGAAACAAATTTAAGCGGCTGCATCTAAAGGACAGTGTTGGGTTTTTGGCAGGGCTGTGGAGTCGGAGTCGGAGCCGGAGCCGGAGTCGGAGTCGCGGAGTTTATTTTTATTTTCATATTTTTAAAGGAGCCGGAGTCGGAGCCGGAGCCTTGTGGAAGAGACAGACTCCGGCTCCGGATATTTTTGCTTACGTAGCCCAATTATTTATATATGCATTAGCGCAGTTCAAATTGGAATTCAAAATCGGACTAGCCAAAGTTAGGGTTTCTTCTCGAAAAATCTTCGTATTTTTTAAAGCCAACTACGCTGTTCAAGTACAATGAAATTTTCACTGGTCTCCAAAAATATAGAAAGATAAATTTGACGTGAAAATTTAGTTTGACGAGCTTCGTAAACATTTTAGTGCATACAACTTCATGTTGTCTCTGACAACGTATTTTATACAATAAAATTCTCTACGATCCACAAAACGCAAAAACCCAAATGAAATTGTCAAAATGTATCTTCACATTTATCGTCCAGGAAGATAAAAATAAAGTGAAAAATATGTAGAGATAAAATAGATACATCTGTATTCTGATATGAAAACTCCCATTTCGCTAGCTAAACTGCGCACCACAAAACGAAATTCAGCGGTGAAATTTTCATTTTTGTTTTCTCTTGTGTCATTTTTATATGAGAAATTTCATTTCACTTCAGCAGCGTACCGGGCTTAACTATCGAAATCTCGCGAAATTTAAGTCGAGATACGTGTAGAAAGTTGAGAAGTTGAGAAATTTGGGTTAAGTGCGCAAATCTAATTAAGTATTTTGTCATCACATTTTACGGAAATTACTGATGTTAAACCAAACAAAAAATTGAAAAGAAAAACATCAAGAAGAATTAACAGGGACTTACTGAACCTGACAAATTTCAAACGTGTGACCTTGCAAGCGGTAATAAATCAATAGAAACCTCCAAGTTAAAGCGCCGCAGTAAATAAAAAATACCAGCTCTTGTAAATTAACACCGACACGCTATCGTCTAGCTACTGCTTGCTTGCCAAATATCCACAGTTTTTCATTCAGCACATAAATAACAGCGTTTCACGGAAATGAAAACCCTATTTGCTTTACGCATGGAAAGATATATTTTTGATGTCGGGGGAGGAGCTGGAGTCAGAGTTGGAGCCGGAGCCGGAGCTGGAGCCGGAGTCGGAGCTAGAGCCGGAGTCGTTAATAAGTTTATGAATTTCCGGAGTCGGAGCCGGAGCCGAACATTTTTACTCGGACTCCGCAGCCCTCGTTTTTTGGGACATAATGTGAAAAACCATCATTACCTCTATTGACTTTAAAAATTCTAATGAAATTAGCAAACAAAAATTTTACGTTTCTTTGAAACCACAATTAGCAATTGTCGAGACTGCTTCCACGACTCGAAATTTAAATTGGGGAATTTAGATTCTGACCCAGAACACTGTCCAATAAAAAAGAACAAATTAAAGAATAGTTTAACGTTGTGTGAAAAACGAATTCAATTTTCGAAAGTAGGTAAAAATTTATTAAAAAAATTATGCTTCCATTTATTTTAATGATTTCCAGCATTTTTAGTTAATTTCCCGGGATCCCGAGAAATTTGGGTTTATCGCTCCCGGCTCCCGAAATTTTAAAAACAGTCGGGAAAGCAACCCTCTAGACGCAACTCACCAGAACCATTCATATTTATCTTTCAAATCTTTATTCCTTCTGTTTCTACTAATACATCATCTCTCTAGGCTCTTTCTGTTTCCATGCAATACGGATGAAACGTAGCGAAACATGGCAGCCCATTTCGTGACACCAAAAGATGAATTACTGAAGCTGTAGGCATAGTACCATATTCTGGATGTTATTTATGTTGCTCTGTTTGGTACAACTCCAAAGCCGAATACCATAAGTCCAAATCGGTTTCAATATTTGCTTATAAAATAGAAGCTTGTTGTATGTTGATAAAGAAGAGTTCCTTCCCATCAGCCAATTCATTTTTCTGTATTTAAGTCCAAATTCTTCCCTTTCCATCTTGACGTGTGCTTTCCATCGTCACGCCGAGATACTTAGCTGTGTTCGCCTGCGTTATTATTTCCCGATTTATGGTAATCGGAATATGTTCGAATCGTCTGTTTGTAAAGTTGATGTGAACTGATTTAGCTTCATTTATTTTTATTCTCCATCTTTTTGTCCATTTATATATTTGAGTTATAGCTGATTGTAACTTCTGTGTTGATTCTTTGTTGCTTTTTCCAACAGCTAAGATCGCCGTATCATCTGCAAAAGTTGCCACTGTGTTGTTTTCTAATGTAGGAAGATCATAAGTGTATAGTAGGTATAAAACCGGCCCTAATACACTGCCCTGTGGAACTCCTGCATTGATTTCTTTCATATATAAGATTCATCTTTTAAATGTATCGTTTTGTGTGACTTATTCCACGTTAATATATTGTAGAAATAAAATAAAACAAAATTTTATTTTAATTAACTATTAAACTTCCGTTTATGTGGAATTATTTTTTTATTTTTTATTTTTGTAATATCGATTTCGATTAACAAGTAATCATCTTCAGTTACCGAACTACTAAAGAAAATTATGAATTCTGTCATCTTTATATACCTGTTTTATCCCTACGTCATAGCCTACTTGATCAAGAATTTCGAATTATTATGTCGTATATTTTATTTACAGGAGTATTAATCTTATTATTAAGTAAATTATCATTTCTTCTGTTTTTATAGATCAATAATTCTTCCATTCGGTCCATATTATCACCTTTTCTCATTGTATATAGAATTTTCATGTTAGTATTCATGTCTATATAGTTATGTTGTGTTGTATTGATATGTATAGCAAAGTTTGATGTCGCATACATTTTACCAATATCACGAACGTGTTCTTTATATCTTTGACCGAAGGATCTACCTGTTTGTCCTATGTAGAAAGCAGGACAATCTGAACAAATCAACTGATATACTCCAGTGTCTAAAATTTCTTCTTTCTTAGGCTTTAATTGCATTTCGAGGTTTTGTTGAGTTTTAAAAGCAATTGTATAGCCAAAATTCCGAAATATTTTCTGTATTTTAGAACTCGTGAAGCCGTTATATTCCATTGAAATGTATATTTTAGATGTATCTTCTTCTAAATTTAATGTTGTATAATTTCGATACATTATTTTGTTTTTGTATGATAAATTAATTTGATCTATTATTTTAGGTCTATATCCATTTTGACTTGCGATGTATTTTATTATGTTTAACTCTTCTAGTTGATCCGCTTGTGTCATTGGTATAATATTTAATCGATTTATCATATGATTATACGCTGCCATTTTATGTTGTAAAGGATGATTTGATTTACTATCAATAGTTTGGTCTGTTTGGGTTGGTTTTCTGAATATTTTAAATTTATGTTTTTGATCAACATGTTATGTTGACATAAATTTAAAATATTCAGAAAACCAACCCAAACAGACCAAACTATTGATAGTAAATCAAATCATCCTTTACAACATAAAATGGCAGCGTATAATCATATGATAAATCGATTAAATATTATACCAATGACACAAGCGGATCAACTAGAAGAGTTAAACATAATAAAATACATCGCAAGTCAAAATGGATATAGACCTAAAATAATAGATCAAATTAATTTATCATACAAAAACAAAATAATGTATCGAAATTATACAACATTAAATTTAGAAGAAGATACATCTAAAATAGACATTTCAATGGAATATAACGGCTTCACGAGTTCTAAAATACAGAAAATATTTCGGAATTTTGGCTATACAATTGCTTTTAAAACTCAACAAAACCTCGAAATGCAATTAAAGCCTAAGAAAGAAGAAATTTTAGACACTGGAGTATATCAGTTGATTTGTTCAGATTGTCCTGCTTTCTACATAGGACAAACAGGTAGATCCTTCGGTCAAAGATATAAAGAACACGTTCGTGATATTGGTAAAATGTATGCGACATCAAACTTTGCTATACATATCAATACAACACAACATAACTATATAGACATGAATACTAACATGAAAATTCTATATACAATGAGAAAAGGTGATAATATGGACCGAATGGAAGAATTATTGATCTATAAAAACAGAAGAAATGATAATTTACTTAATAATAAGATTAATACTCCTGTAAATAAAATATACGACATAATAATTCGAAATTCTTGATCAAGTAGGCTATGACGTAGGGATAAAACAGGTATATAAAGATGACAGAATTCATAATTTTCTTTAGTAGTTCGGTAACTGAAGATGATTACTTGTTAATCGAAATCGATATTACAAAAATAAAAAATAAAAAAATAATTCCACATAAACGGAAGTTTAATAGTTAATTAAAATAAAATTTTGTTTTATTTTATTTTTACAATAGATTTCTTTCAATTCAGAAAATGTATCACCTAACTTAATCCTGAAGAACCTATCTTTCAAGTAAGATTCCAGTATCTTAGCAAATTCCATTGGTAGAAGATTTCGTAACTTGTGGTTAAGTCCTTCAAGCCACACTCTATCAAACGCTTGTGCAACGTCTAGAAATACTGTTGAACAGACTTTTTTCTCCTCTAATGCTTTCTCAATTATACTGGTTATTCTGTGTACTGGATCAATTGTTGAGTGTTGGTTGCGAAAACCGAACTGATGATTTGGGATCATTTTTTACTCTCGATTATCGGATTTAATCTTTTTACCAGAAGCTTCTCAAAGAGTTTGGACATGACTGACAATAGCGAAATTGGCCTATAACACTGCATTTATAAGATTGGTGAGCTTCACCAGAGCTATGAATAATTAGCAACATAATTATTTTGATTTTTTATTGATGTTACAAATCCACCGAAAGACTTAATTTTAAGTTTTAATAGTCTCAATTGCGTGTTAACGTTTGTTGATATTGGTCTAACAATTTGATACAAGCTGTTTAAATAATATTTTTTTGAAATTATCAAAGCAACTGTTACGTTTTGTTGCAGTTCTATTAATAAGCGCAAGTAACGAATGGTGAAGATATTTTAGATTATCTAACAAAGCACATTTCTCTCTAATGAGTAGTAGCGGCTGCTGACTGAAATTTACACCAATGCAATAAGTAGAATTATCAAAAACAATATGCAAGATTTTCAACGAGTATAACATTTATTATTGTGAATCATTTACTAAATTTTCTTCAAACAAAATGGTGTCTGAACTGTACTCATATGAACGAAAGAGAATAAAATGAATTCAACACTTGAACCATATTGAAAATTTGGGAGTAGACCAAAAGGCCGAGGCGAAGCAGTTAAATTTAACGAAACGGATGGAAGCCTTTAGAATCAATAAGAAATTCACAATCTTCTGTCTATTTCAATTTCTTCTACTATGGTTACCTCTGAGTATCGATTATGTATCTCACATAACTCGAGCTACCAGTTTCGAAGCATAGTCGACATAATTGTCATAATCCCGATGTTCAGAGATTATTCGAGTTTATTCGAGTTTCTCAAATTTTGATGATGTTATTCGATATTTTAGGGGATTTTCGATATTATTCGAGTTTAGTTTGCATTGAATTAAAGCTGCGTACATGCTATACATTTCTGGTGAAAAAATGTACACCACGAAGTTAGCTATATGAGTTGAATTATTTCCAACTAGAATAAAAAGTTCACCAGGGTAACCAATTTTAACAAAAAATTTTACTATTTTGCTAACTTCGTGGTGTACATTTTTTCACCAGAATTGGATCATGTACGCACTGTAAACGAAGCTTTGAGTTAGCTGCTGAAATTCTCAAAATTCGCGATTTTTAAACTGAATTAGATTTCTGAGTTTGAAAAGCGTTTAGTTGCTTAGCGTTAGTATTGAATTATCATGTTCGAGATTATTTGATATCGCCAATTAATTTTTTCAAAAACAAAAACAAAAAAAAAATGAAACATTATAGTACATTGTGTCATTAGGATTAAAAGTGATACTTTGTTTGACGAGCAATTATATTTGCATGCGAGGCGAAGCGCAGCGTAGCCGAGCAAAAGCAAATATTTGCGAGTCAAACAAAGTCACTTTTAATCCGAATAACACATACTATTTTTTCTTCAACGAAGAAATGCTTATTATAAACTAATTATACAAGTAAGTACAAATTATGTAATTAAAATTTCAAAATTGAAAGTAATTTTGTTGAAATATTTTGTGAAACTAAGGAGATCATGACTTTTGTTTGGTTTGACTATTGTAAGTGTCAAACTGCCAAGCTATAATTATAATATTTTTCTTGCGAACAAAATGTTTGAATCAGAAGATTTATCAAATTTACCTCCGGATGTGGTTCAAACAGCAAAGGAAATTGTATTAAACCTATTGCCATCAAAATCACGTAAGATTTACGAGTGCGCATATAACCGATTTTTGAAGTGGTGTACTGAAAAAAATGTGCAATCTGGATTATATTCAGAAAGCGTTCTATTGGCATACTTTGCCAATTTGTCTACGAAGATGAAAAGTTCGACTCTTTGGGAGCAAAATTTAAAAACAAGTCGATTTGTGCTTTATCGAGAACCCTCGAAATTCATTGCGTACACTAATTATAAGTACAAAATAGAAGGCCTTTAAAATTTCAAGATTGAACATTTTATTGAAATATTTTGTATAGTTAAGGAGGCCTTGACTTTTTTTTTTGTTTGTGTATCTTACCAAGTTATGACGTCTCATTTACTTTTAATATTGAAAATAGTGTTAAAAGAGCATTTACACCTAGGATTAAAAGTTCAGCCTAGCAACACTTACATTTTTTTTAATCGTAACAAAAAGGCCAACTTTAATGCCCAATAATAGTATTAAAACAAGCTACTTTTAAGACGTTTGGAGAAAAAAGATATTTAGAGATTTTTCAAGATTATTCCAGAATTCTAATTTTGAAAAATTCGAAATGTCGAGATTTTTCGAGCTTTTCAGAAATATGGATATCGGATTACTGTAGAATTCTAAGATTATTCGAATTTTTCGAGGTTATTCGTGTTTCTATATTCTATTGAAGATTATTCCAGGTTTTTGAATTTTCGGGTTTAGGTACTTTACCTTGCTGTTACTCGCATGATGTTACAGATTATTCCATATTTTTGAAGATGTTCAGAAATTCTTCGAGTTACTGCAAGTTTTCCAGATGGCTTGCGATTTTTCAATAATATTAATAATTGTTCGAAGTTTATACTCAAATAAATAAAGTAGTAGACCCGCATAATTATACCCTGGGCAATTTTTTTTGTTAGTCAGCTGACGAAGTGTGTGATATGAACTTGTATGTATGACTTTTAAAACTGTGTTGATCAAGTAAAAAATAAACCAGAACAGCAATATTGAGAGCCGTTTTTCCAAAACTGAACAAAGCAAAAAAGTAAAGGTTTTTTGTGATTTATTTGAAGAAAAATGGACCTAATAAGCAAATAATTGACTTAAATTCAACTCAAAACAGACTCAAATCAGGTTTGAAAAGATTTATAAATAACAACAACAAATTCACAATTATTTTGACGATCATAATTTCCGAGTTTTTTCAAATTAAAACAAACAACACTTTTGTTGAGTTTTGAAATAATTTTTATTAAATTCATGAACTGCAAAATTATTGTATTTCTTATAACACAAACTTTTTTTTTCTTGTTCATTATAATGTTTTTCAATATCTTCCGTCGCCTCATTTGCGTTTCCAGAAAGTACGTCAGCATAAAATTCTTGAGCACATTCTGGTACTACGAAAAATTGCATAAGCTTCTTTACATCGTTCATCTTTTTGCCTGACACTTTGTTTCTCTTTGGCAATAAACTAACTCCTGGCGAACTATTCGTAATATTGGATATGTTCCTTTTAAATGGTTCCACATCGATGGTGGATCCACTATAAGTGTTACTGACACCAATATTTACCCCTCCACTGTGCACCTTCGTGTAGCATATAACCCTTGCTGCACTTATTTTAAACGGCATTTTGGATTTCATGAGTCGGTTCATGTTCTTACCAATATTGAGGACCTTGCCGTCCTCTTGGAGTATTTCACGGTCATCTGGTGAAATTATTGTCTCATAATGTAAACATATTCATATACAGGATCGTAGTCTTGTAAATATGTTCTTCTTTTTATAGTAACTCTTTCTTTCCGATTTTTTCTGCCCTTTGGCATTGCAGTAACTGGTGTTTTATATTCGCTATTTTCCTGCATATTTATTTTAATGATCGTCATTCTAAAAACTTAATAGCAAATGAGCTGCAGCGGTATTATTTATTAAACGAAATATAACAATGTTAATAATGGCGGGCTCTGAGAAATAGAAGTAACTGTATCCACATTAATGTTACCTTGTTATTCGTATTAGTTTGTGAGACAATATCTCTCTTTTTCTCTTTTTTATTCACACACAAATTAAATTATAAACCAAATGTTCATTTACAAAGGTCAAAGGAAAAGAAAATAATTTACGCCTTCCACTTGTAACGTTTTGAAAAAAACTCTGCGAACTTTGTTTAGTTTTGGAAAAACTCGAATATTTAAAATATTTTTTGTATGGATCTTGTCAGGTTCAGGTCAAACATTATTAGGTTAATCGATAGGAAATAAAACCACGAAACTTTTGACACCCATATCTCATTTTCACATTTTGGGTGTTTGTTGAGTTTTGGAAAAACGGCTCTCAATTGTTGTTGGAACAAACATTTTAAAAATAATTTGTTTTCCAAGACTTGGTTATTAGAACTGACACTAGTAATAATTTGCTCTTTTGTTTTATTTCTAACTTAGATGTAAAGGGTAAAGAACGTAAAGGGTAAAGAACCAGTCGAGAATATTGAATTTTGGGCAAGAAGAATAATACGAAGCTCTTATTATCTATTGGTTATGGTTCGCTGAAATAGTTGATAATGAAATTATTTAGAATTTCTTTAGGACCTTTTAAACCAAAGATACTGTAGTAAAGAAAACCGTAGAGAACTGCACGAATCTCCTTTACACCCTAAAAAAAGTAACTTGGTTTGCTTTAACAGCGAAACGGGTTAAAAAATTAGAGGTGATATGTGAAAATTTAATGTTTACCAGTTATTTGAAAGTTCCTGAGGAATATTATTTTAAATCCAAAAGGTTTCTTTCTTATGGGGCTATTTAAATGTATGGCTGTAAGGAGAACTTGGACAACCCACAGAATTTGAATGAATTCGAAAACACGATTCGTACAAAAATTAATGAAATCCCGACAGATGAGAGTTATCCAGAATTTGCCATCAAAAGGATATACCAAATTATCAGTGTAAATGTTCGATATACTATTAACCTGTAATTTATACACCTTAGTTTGGTTCTTTTAGCAAAATAAAAATTAATTTCCAAAATGTAAATGGTTGGACGGCACTCGTTGTACAAATTATCTAATTTAGCGTAATTTCATTACTAGATAAAGCCCGTTTCCTCTCTTTCCAAGTTTGCAATTGAGGGGTCTAATTGCAAAAACCGATATCTTACAATTTCACAATTTTTCAGGAGGAAGCAAAAACTAATATATAGCAAATTTTAAAGTTTGTGTACTGATATTATATTTTTTAACGTTTTATAGGCAATTATAAAGAAGTTTTATCCAATTGGGCTGTTATAGGGTCATCCCATTTTTTTAAAATCTCTGTTTTAGATTGTAGTTATCGGTTTTTGAAATTTACCGTGTAAGATATAGTCTTTTGCATTTTAAAATAAAATTAAATTTATAGAACATAACAGAATAATATATTTCTTTAATAAAAATCAAGAATAAAACATTTCTTAAGTCATCCTTTGAGTTAAGACAGTAAAAACATAACAAAATAATAATAATATTAAAAATTCTGCTTAGACTGGAAATTCTTCAGGTGCTAAACGGCAACATTCGTCGGCTTCATCATGTTCGGGCTCAGTTGGAAAATGGTGGCGATCTACTACAGTTTTATAATATACGAGTTGATTAAAATCCCGCCATTTCTCACCATAGTGTGCTTTCAATAAAGCAGCGACGTCTACATATTTTTCAGGTTTCACAAAATTGCCTAGCGGTATTGCTTTTGGATTTATTAAAGATATTCTACTGGATTTTTTTAAAACTGATTTGCCAATATTCATATTGGCAATGTAGTTAAGCTCCCCCCTGATCAGAATAATACCAGGTTTTTCACCCCTTGTTAGGATCATCCTTTTGGCGGGATTAAATTGAAAGTGCCATTGGCCTGGTAGTTTGATATGTTTCTTAGCTTGTTCGCGCCAGTCATTTACATTACATTCGGTTGCCATGTTTATTACTTTTCCAAATTGTTGAAAAATGTCAAAGTATTCGCTGGGTTCAATAATATGATCCTTGGATCGAACTACCTTTTCAATGTTCCCAAATACTCGGTCAGGTGGCATAAAGCTATGGCCGACCACCGGAAAAATTAGTTCAACCGTCTTCACAGTGGCTGGAGCAGTGCTTAACCATTTAACTAGCATAGTTAACATAGTTGAATTTTTATTTTGCCCGCCGCATCCGTCAGCGATAAGCCTTACTACTTTCACCGATGGAAGAAATTCTGTTTCATTTAATCGATGAAAAACCGCAGATGCTATTTCGTTGGAAGATTTTGGTCGGTCTACTTCAGACCAGGCATAAATAAAAACGTTATCTTTAGTAAGGCGGCTTTTTGATGTCCCCTGCACGATGGTAAAATTATAAATATAAAACTGGCGTGAATAATACGCTATTTGATCCGGGATCTTAGGCATCGGCAAGTTTTTTTCACAGTCAAATGAGAATACTATTACTTCCGGGTCTGTATTTTTCAGCATACCGTAGAAAGCCGAAGCCTTAAGAAGATGGAGTTTTTTCTCGGTTAATATAGCACTTTTCTCCGTGTGCTCTGTTATAAATTTTAACCTTTCCTTAAACCGTAAGCACGTGGAACATGCATCAGTCAACGGTGAACCAAATCCAATATTGTATTCGGTGTTAAAAATTGTTCGAAAGAAAGATTCCTTGATTTTATCTGGCTCACTCAAATTTGTATTATACATTCGCCATAATTTCTTTAATGAAAGGTCACACGAAAGATACTTTCTTTTCGTTTGGGAACGGCAGTAATGACTTTCAATACAAGTCAGAGACTCAATAAAATTTCTCACTGAAACTTTTTTCTCCAAAAGCTTGTGGGACGTACGGTCTCCCCCACGTCTCTCTGCTGGAAGAGCGCCATCAACCGGAAATCTTTTCGCAAGGTTACAGACGCGATCCTTTTTGATACCCAAAATCTGCAAGAACGCTGTTTGGCAGATTTGTTTTTTTTTTATCGTACCAAATTATTGAGTATTTCATACTCATAGCACGGTTTTTTTTTAAATTTTCTAAAACGGTTCGCCTTTGCGGCGCTTGTAACTTCAAACTTTTAAGGATGAATGTATCTTGATCTTTTTTCGTTGTATGTTTATAGTAATTTGAAAGATATTGCTTAATGTCCCTCATGCTTAGTTCGCGACACTTAAAAACGTTACTAAATTTACCTTCGTGTTTACAAGTCGGAAACTCTGGTAGAGATGTAGGTATGTACCTATTAAGTAATAATATAAAAATAATAAACAATGAACACGTTGAATTTGGGTGTAATACCCGTTATATTCTCAAAGTATGTAAATCATTATCGGATAATAAACACTAACCTATTCCGTTTTTCTACAGTACGCTTCCATGCGGCAGGATTTCTTGCTTTTTTCTTTGCTTTTCCTGCGTCCACAGGTGTTATATTTTCTTTAACAGTTTCCATATTAAATTATTTTGTGAAATTATTCTCGGACAAATTAAAACCGTTACATTACATTCAATAGCACCAGCACATTACAATAACAAACACTATACTGAAACTATTGAGAGAATAATCCTTTGAACAACAAACAAAACTAAAAATGTAATGACACGTGATCGATCACCAATGGTTAGGATTGGTTATCGTAGATATCGTTTTTTGCATTTCATATGGTTACTAAGTTATCGGCTTTTGCATTTAATCGTAAATTTTGAATTTAAATAACGCGGGAAATATCGCCTTTTGCAAGTTTTTCGTTTTGAAGTCTTATTCTACTGGAAGAGATGAGTTCAGTGATATGCATAACTCATTTTTGAAAAATTTGAAGATCTCGGTTTTTGCAATTAGACCCCTCAATTAGTATAAAATACTTTCTCTTGCTGATAAACAATTTCGATTTTCTACTGATCACAAACTTTAATATTTCAGCAGGTTTACCAATTCCGTAATTGTCGCACAACATTGTTGGCGGGTTATTTTTAAATTTATTATGAGTAAAATTTTGCTTCAATGAAACAATTAAACTTTTCTAAGCCCCGTAACTTAAAGCCTAGACACAGCTCTACGTGAAAAGGTCTTATCTTACGAACTGTCACTTTTTTTTTATTTAAATAAATTCTAAATTAATTTAAAAATTTTGTCGTAAAAAATATTTCATGTCAATAACTGAAAATTTCAGTCAAAAGAAACGTAAATAACTCGTGAATCGTGGTGTTGTTAAAATGTTAAATTTTAATTTTTTACATTTTAGATAATGTATAAAATGGCCTTAAGTACAGTTGTGTTCATAATAATAGCAGCGCATTACCTTGCTTTAATAACTCTTAAAGCTTTTTTAATCCTTACTCTTTTCCAAGGTTGACAATGCTCTGAAAGTTTATTCTCTCCTCTCCTATTAACATTATATCATTACTGTTCCAAAAAATGCTTAATTCTTTTTTATGAGATTACATATGTTAGCGAGTGTTTGAACCAAGCTGTTCATAATAATAGCAGCAACGCAAGAAACATAATTTCAAGCGAGGTTTTTAAGGAAGAAATGAAACTTTTTAACTACAGTCAGTCAAGTAAGAGCGTGGTCGGGTTAATTTATAAAAAAATTTATTTGGTGAAACTTTCATATTTATAAATATATTGTACACATTACAAACGATGATGCAATTCGGTTAATATTGTGTCCAGTCACCATCGGCGTCGATAATTGCCTGACATCTCCGAGGCATGCTTTCTACTAATTTGACGGCGTATTCTAGTGGCAACGATCTCCAGATCGCAAGATAGCTGCTTCAAAGTGTGTGTGCGTCTTCCACGAAGTTTCTGTTTAATATATGCCCACACATTTTCAATAGGGTTTGCATCAGGCGACTGCGACGGCCAATCCAATGTAACGATGCCAGATTGAGTCTTCCACTCAGTACAGAGCTTGCTGAGGTGTTTAGGATCGTTGTCCTCTTGCAGAATCCAATCTTCATTTTTGCTGATGAACCAACGTTTGGCAGATGGCAGTAAAGCCTTTTAGTAGATTTTAATCATTTTTTCGGCATTTAGGTTGTCGTTAAAGAGGTACAAAGTGCCGAATCCCTGCTTTGAGAAGCAGCCCCAAAGATGCACCTTTATTCCGTGTTTTACGGTCCGCTGAACAAGCCTATTAGTGGAAGTTGACCAGGCTCGCGTGAGGACACAACGTGCCCATACAGAACATTCATCAGTAAAAATGACATTTTCAAAATCTCTATCGATATTCTCATGCGCCCAAGCGAGTCGCTTTTTCACATGTTTTCCAGTCAACAGAGGCTTCTTCATTGTGTTGCGCCATTTCAGGTCATGAGTACGGAGATGGGTTCGGATAGTTTCGTAGGATATATCTAAACCTTTTGCCTTTAATTTTGCTTGTCCTTGCCGCAGTGTTAAACCAGGATTCCGCGAAAACAGATTCACTATTCTTTTTTCATCTTTTTTGTCCACTTTTCCTATCGAGCCACGTTCTGGTAAATCATCGACATTTTTAGCCATTTTATATCGCTGTACCCACTTATGTACAAATGCCTTCGACTTTCTCATATATTTAGCAGCCGCTGATTGCGACATTTTGGGACCTTTCGGGTGGGTGCAAAAGAACACAGCCTCGTAGCGCGACGCGTATTTAGCACTCATGGCGCTTAACGTGATTCTCTTTCAAAAGATCAACGACAACTGAATCTTTGTTGACAATGCATCAAGGACAAAGCTTCCCTCTATCGGCTCGCAAAGGAATTAGAGCGAAATCTTTCATTACCTGTCGGTAATGACGACCACGCTCTTACTTGACTGACTGTAATTGGTAAGTACATATTCTTCTCGTAATTCGTAAAGGGCAAAAACCATATTTAACTGGATTTTAGAAAAGTAATGGATTGATCGAAGCACTGCTCGGATGAAAAGCTAAACCTTATTAAAAAAGCTTCGATGTGAAGGAACATCTTACTGTGAGATACAAGAAATTATCTGATGTTCTGCGAAAATGGTCTGTAATTCCGTAAAATTGACTGATAAGGCTGAAACACGTGGGCTTAAAAGGAAAACAACTGAGGGTATTGACCGACAAATCATACAAATGATAAAGAACGACTCTCATATAAGCTCAAAAAAGATAAAGAAGGAACTTCAGGTACCTGTAAGTGCGATGATTATACGGAGGCACCTATTAGAATCTAAATTGGCCGCCAGGAGTTCGAGAAAATTACTATTGCTCAGCGAGAGACATGTAGCAAAAAGAATAAAATTCGGTAAGGCGCACGTCAATTGGCCCCTAGAAAACTGGCGAAATGTTTTATGGAGCGATGAAAGTAAAACTGTCCTTTATGATTCCACAGGTCGTCGAGAATATGTGAGGAGACCTCCAAACACTGCCCACGACCCAAAGTACACAGTAAAGACTGTTAAGCATGGTGATGCAAAATTGATGGTTTGGGCTTGCTTCTCATACTATGGTGTTGGGCCGATATATCCTATAACGGGCATCATTGATAAATTTGTATACATTAAAATACTTGAAGACATTATGCTATACTGTATGCTGAGTATGAAATGGCCCTGAAATGGGTGTTTCAGCAAGATAACGATCCAAAACACACAAGATCCCCGGCTGACATTCGTTATAATGGGCATGCAACTAAATATTGACAGTTTTATTAAAAAACAATACACAGAAGTGGTGCTTGTTAAGATTTTTTTGATGAATTTTTTAATTATTCCGAAACATTGTTTCGGACTGCTATTTTTGTGAACACCATGAAATGGAATTTTTTATTTATATTAATTTTTAATCAAAAGAATAAATATTTGTTTGTCTTTTTAAAGCTTAATATGACAATATCGAATATATTTCATGAATAAATCTTAATCAAACTTGCGTTTTTGAAAATTTATACGAGTTGTTTCTTCTTCTGGATAGCGCTGGTATTAATATGAACACAACTCTAAATTACATATTTTTCACGTAGAAAAACTGTGTAAATTACAGAGTGTAATTAACTCGTTCAGTAAAAACATATCTATAGAAATTGTCCTAAACAAGAAAACATGGTAATTTTGAATCTTGGCATGATCTGGTTTTACCCTCAAGTAAAACATACAAAAAAAGTTTAGAACACAATCGACGCCCGTGCCCTTCCGATTGTTTTTCGGTGTTAAGGGCGGTAAAAGTTTTTTTTTTTAAATATAGCTAAGGAGATTATTAACATTATGGTTGATTTTATACGATTACAAAGCAGGAAGTTTCTGTCTTTTATGCTCTTATCCGAAAAAATAAAAACCAAATGAAATGGATTTTTGTGGCGTTTAAAAATTAATTTTTCTTTAAAATGCGGTTTAACACGGGTTTATTTTTTATTTATCCCAGAAGCAACATTAATTTCTTTCCCTTAGCCTGTATAAAAAAACAGAAAAATTAACTTTCGAGTGAATGAGTCTCATGTGGGTCGAACATTAAACTCTGCAAACACATGGAGAAAATCCGTTTTGCATCCCTTCCCTAACAGCCTAAAGGGGTTTGAATCCTGTGCATCACGATCTCAAACATTTTTATTTTGTATTTTTCGAAAACAAACAAAGATCATTCCCATAGTGCTCAATGTTTGACATCTTATAAATCCGAAAGGTTTAGTCTAAATCAAAAAAAGGTCTTAACTTTAGCTATGGTTGCCACTAAAATTGTTACTATGACCTTGATAGAGCGTATCAAGGTCAAATAAATAAATATAAGCATTTAAAATAATTTTTGAAACCCTGCAACCACCCTATAGGTGTGACGATATTACGACAAATTCAATCCCTCGAATTTTGTTTTTAATCGATGTTGATTTTTTAATCAAAACCGCCATCCTCCTCCAACCGGCAAGTAAGCTCTGATCGTATTGCTTCACCTCAATTTATTACCACAATGCCTCTAACATCCGAGGTAAAGCCAAATCTTTTCGCCTATGCGATTTGGACAGCCATTATGACATCATAATAATCTATTACTACGTTTCCATGATGGAGTTAACCGGGATTAACGTGGATTATCTTATCATGGAAACATGTCGAGTTTAGGATCTTCGTTAAATTTCTTAATCCAACTTAACTCAACGAAAGTAGTAGGGTTAGAAGGGATTCTATCTGTCAAAAGCGAAAAAAACAATTATACCAATTCAAAATGGAATTGCGAGTATTCTTTTCTCTCCATAATACTTTATAAATCATAAAAAACACAATAAATGTTAAATTGAAAAATTTCCACCATACAAATAAAATTTCCAAAAATGACTTTAAATTGTTGTGAAATGTCAAATTGCACTAGAATTTATAATTGCATGGAAACAATATGGATTAGCGCGGCCATGTTATTAACTCAACGAAACTCTTAAACCGGGTTAACTCTGTCATGGAAACGTAGTATATGAGACCTGGCTTACTATCAACATGTATTCTGAAGAATACTTCCCTGCTAACTAAGTCATTCACAGAAAAGGCAGAAATAATTTTGATACCGGGCTTAAGAGGGGGCGGGGTATTGATTGCGGTGTTAAAGATTGTGATCCTAGTCTCGACGTCATTGCATTTCGTTTCAAGGTGGCCAATACCTATATCGTCGTCATTAGAGTGTATGCTCTCTATAGATTGGACATAGATTATTTTGAAACGATAATCAATTTCATCGACTAAGCTGTGATGCCATCCGTACGTCCTAACGATCAACTAATAATGTTTGGATTTCACCGGCTGCCAAAGCATCCATCTATCAAACACCGACTATGAAAAATATTTTTCATGTAAACTGTACAACATATTCACATTTACAATACAATCGTGGAGAAATGTGAAAACGGTACAAACGAATGAATTTTAAATGAAAAAGAGAAGATATCTTTACGAGAAATTGCTCAGACAAGACATAGTATTGCCATACGGCATTGTTCGACGCAATATCACAAAAATAATTGTATCTAAAATAATGTCCTAAAAGGACATCGGAATACAAAGGTAAAGCCTTTAAACGATTTCCCGGCTGACTTAAAATTAGAGTTATTGAGTCAAGCTTGTTAGCAGTGTCATTTCTGATTGGCTGTGTCATTTTTACGTACGCAGTCATTTACATGGAGTTTGGAAGAATAGCGTTACTAAGAACAAAGACGTTTAAGATGTTGCAACAATTCTCTTAATTAACATAAAAGATGGCAGTAAGCTAATCTATAATGACTACCGAAGCCTAACAGAAAAATTGAAACGGACAATATATCCATTTCCAACTACACCGTCTATTTGACCTACAAAAACAAAGCACGAAACGGCTATTGTTACAACTTTCTTATCTTAAATAAATTACATAATTTATACTCATTTTATTTATGTTTATTATTATTCAATAGTATTAACCTCAGCTTTAACACAATTGCATTTTTGTTAATTTGTTTTTTTTCGAGTCGAACATTTAATAAATTGCACGTATTGCTAGTTCGTGTTTTATTATAATGGAGTGAGTTCAAATTTTAAAAGTATGTGTGGAATTGATCATTCTGTTATCTGTTCTTTCGATAATAATTGCCCATCGTAACTCGTGCGCTTCTTTGGAAACTGTTCGACCTTAAAGTCAAGGATGTAACTATTGTAAAATAACTCCAACTCGCCCATAACTGTCGAGGATGATTTATTGTCTTTTAGATTTCTAGACCAATTTGGAGAATTTGAACGAGTCACATTGCAAAAATAGTAAAATCCTAAATTTAAGCTCAAAATATGGAACTCTTGCCATGGCTACCGTAGTGTACTTAACCATTATGGAGAATCTTTAGGGATGGTTACTGAGGAGGATCCTTGACAGTATAAAAGCAGCATGTACATCAATTTCTTTCGATAACATGAAGTCGCGTGTCATTTTTTTGCCTAATCGTGCTTTTAAGCTAAATAAAGGTGCGATATTAGAAAGTGTTAATAAGGCTGCGGTCGAATTCTCAAGTAAATCATTTACTACGATAATATTCAGCGGATTTATTCGAGAATTCGATAGCAGCCTAAATATAGAAATAAGAATTAGGATTTTGGAGTGTGTCAATTTATGGGCAATATGCACTAGATTTATTTTTCAGTCATATCTTATGCGTAAGAACCGTACATTTTGTCTAAGTATCCAAAATTATTTTATTAATCTCAAGATTTTTCAACTTTCGCGGAAGTTTTATCACAACTAAGTTATGTGGTAACCATTAATAGGAATTACAAATATGCTTTGAAATTGTGGGAAATCTCAGTCGAAGTCCTGGCCAAAATGAAGAATCACTCGTTAGTTTTTTGGGGTAATCCTTAAAATGTGTTTCTTAGAAAAAGAGTTATTGAGGAAAAGTTAACGGTCTTAATACCTAACTAGATACCCATCAGAAAATTCGTACCCAAACACTCCACCACCTCCGCTGCAACCCGAAGCGGTTGAAGCGAAAAAAGCGGAGAGGAAGCACCACCATTTGCAGTGTCTCTACGTCTCCGAATATGGAAGCCGGAAAATGAATCGGTAAGAGGTCGATACCCGCCACTTGGGACTGAGGAACAAATCGAGAGACTACAAGGGGGTGATTTGTTCAGTACTTTGAAATAAGCACCGGAATTTCAGATTCGTAAATCAGTTTTTCCGAGAATTCAACTAACGGTGAAACGAAAACGTGGTGTCTGTTGCCTACATGGACGTACCAACCGTAAAAGGCTGCATGTTGATTATCGCACTCCGATCAAAGGAATGGTAAGAGATCGGTTTTCATTAAGTCGCAGCAGATTATTTTGGATTGAGTAACAAAGTAATTTGTCGTTCGCCAATTGAGTTGTTGTTTGGAGCGAGAATGAAATCACCGGAAGATTTACAGGATGCTGTTGAAAAGGAAGCGTACCTCTAGGGAAAATATGAAAATTGAATCGTCAACGGTGTCTCGCCCCATTTAACTTCGGAGTGACCAAAGAAAAAGGCCATCCTTTTAATTCTTATAATTCTTACTACAATGTGTCGTTAGATGAACCAGAATGTTGTTATAAGAAAAATGTAAAAAATTGTCAAATAGAAGAGTATTTTCAAATTTTCAAAAGTATGGCCTAAAACACTTTTTTCATATGAGAATACATCTCGAAACGTACTAGCTATAATCTTGAAACAAAAACCAAATTCAAGCAAAAATTTAAAGATAAAAACGATTCAGTCAGAAGAATTGGAGCTGAAACGACTTACTCGAATTTCTTGGTTCAGATCGTTCGAAATTTTTTACTGGTATATTATGCTGAATAAACCACTCTGGTAAGCATAACTGAGGCTTTGAGATGAACCAAACGTTATATTAAAGACTACAGTGCCGAAATGAATGACTCATTCTGATACCAAAGCTGTTATTGTTTGAAAGGTGTTGCTTGTTTAAAACACCAGGAGAGTCAACATGGAAGCTACTAGGCGCTCGTGCTTAGCTCAATTCCGGAAGAGCCTATTTCTGGTTCCTCGGGCACTCCCAAGCGAACCCGAATTATAAACGATACTATTCCTGAGTCAGCGCCGAAAAAATGCATACCTACACTGAGATTGTTGCTGGATAAGTTAATAATTTCTCTATTCGTAAAAACAAGCCGACACTGTGAGTGCTTTTCGATTAGAATTAATAGACAGATCATTGAATCTGCTAAGTCGTCAGGTTTTCGGACCGTAGATGCTGCAAGTGCAAATGATGACAAATACAAATGGTTTTGTGAGGAAGTCTTCAAAATAAAAAACATTTTCGCTAGCGGATCCTTGTGTTGGAACTACCAACAAAGGATTGTTGAAACCAAAAAGTTCGACAAAAGGATGGACAGTTGTTCCTTACAAACGTGAGGCTATAATCGCTAAACGATTGTATACAGGTTTGACAGAAATCCTTCGAGTGCATTACTGGTTCCGGCTCTACGTTGCAGTATGAATCTCTTTTAAGATTTTCTCCGGAACATAGGCGTTTTACCTTCTCCACGCCCAGACTTGCAATAAAACAGATCAACTTGCATCACTGTAAGTCAGTTCCATTTCAATTAAGGAAGATGCTTGCTGTAATGCGCACAGATGTATCCCTAATTCAGGAACCATACCTTCTTGATCCGAATCTTCTGTCAAATTCCTGTCATTAGAAGTCAAACGTGAATTGTTTATTAGTAATAATATAGTGCATCTGATAGCTATATTTATTACTTTTTTATCTGACAATTCTTTGGGCAAACCGAAACACATCTCCTATGATTGGGTGTGATGCTAATGCCCATCACTCAATATGAGGTAGTCCAAACATTAATCATCGAGGGGCTTCCCTATTCAATTATATTAACTCTTCTGAGCTTGATATACTCAATAAAGGAGGTGAGCCAACTTTTGTTAATTTTATTCGACGGAAAGAAAGTAATAGACATCAGTTTGTACTCTGTGTCTATAATTGATTTTTAATTGAAAAGTGACGAATGATATCATCACATCTGATCATCAGGTGTATCTCTTTTTCCATTACTCTTAAAAGACCACCGTTTAGACTAAATAGTAACAGGAAATTAACCGATTCGGATCTTTTCTCTCTCTAGCTCGTTCTTCTACTTGTTACACCGCGAGAATTTCGGTCTGCTAAGGATATTGAAGATTCTTGGAACAAACATTTCTGCAGTTCTGAACTTAAAAGGATAAGAAAATTGTTTAGGAAAATAAAGTCAAAAAATCTAAACCTGATTGGATTAGTTTCTTAGTAGACTAAAACTATTATAAAAATGGAGGTGTGGCGAACATACGACTTTCTTTTACGAAGAGAGAATTTTGAGAAATTTTATTTTTTTTTATAATTTTTTTTTTAAATTTTTTTTTTAATTTTTTATTTTTATTTTTTTATTTGTTTTTAATTTTTGGAAACATTTTGTATTAAGTAGTTTTTTGTAAACCTTATACTTTTTAAGATTTTTACAAAATAAATTTTCTGGACCAAGGGAGTGGCCACTTCCGGTTAGCCGATTTGGAGTAAGATTCACTGGAACCTCCCAATTTATCAAAAAAGCTTAAATCTGAGTTTCAGTTCGATTGGTTAAACCATCTGGGCTGTAGAGAGGACACAGACAGACTGACAGACTGACAGACTGACAGACTGACAGACAAACAGACAGACACCATTTCGAAACCCACTTTTTCGGACTCAGGGGACCTCAAAACAAATAAAACTCTAAAAATCTCAAGGTCCAAAATTTTCATGATTACTATACTTTATTTTACTAGAGTAAAAGAAAGTAAAAGAAGTTACGCGCACAAAACTAAGTAGATAAACTTCTGTGAGAAAATGAATAGCCTGTCGGCTGTAGCTAGCCTTACAAAAGGCATTGGCTAAAAATGATGTTTGTAGGCTTAATGCTCTTCCAATAGAGAGGCTGGTGAGTTGCCTCGTTCTATTAATTTCCCTCCTTGTGAAACTAACAGTTCTGATTTTGTTGTTTAGTATTGTTCCACAATACTGGAGCAGTACTGTGGCTGTTTTTACCCTGAAGGCTGATAAGTCTGATTATACGGACCCTTATCTTTCCGTCCTATTAGTCTGTCTTCAACATTTTCTACAAAGGATCATCGATAGAGTTGATAACTTCTGTAAAAATGCTCGTCCCTATGATTGAAAGATCCCTCATCAATAAAGAGTTTCTTGTGGGTACTGTTTCGGATATTGCCGGTGCTTTTGATAGTACTTTATTTGTTACAATTACTAAAGCCGGTACCTATTTTGGAATGGCACAATTGTCAAATGAATGGGTTCAATGCTTAAGTGTCACATTGTTAAAGCGAGGCTGGATGGCTCCCATTCCAACAGAATTACCACTTGATAGTAAAATCCAAAAAGTTGCTACCTTATTTTGGCAATTTACAAGAGCTTTTGAAAATCCTGGGGCTTAAAAAGGTTGATTTATAAATAGCTAGTTTTACCAATCCACCCATACGCTTCCATTCTTTGGTGGCCTATGGTCAAATTATAGACTTCTTTAATAAAACTTAATAACAAAATGTTCCTTGTAGAACCATTACTGGAATAATGTCTTCTACTCCATTTCCTTTTATGGAGTCTGTTCTGTACTTGCCTCAGTTGAACGAGTAATACCCATAAAGCATTACTTGTTCTATCGCGTTTCGCCTGAGGTACATTTTCGCCTGGGATATTTTTGATTCAACTATGGGGCATAAACTCATTAATTATAACGACAATTCATTGAAATCAGAAATCGATACGGGAGGTTTGTCGTTCTCGCAGGAATCTCTAGTTTTCGTTTCAGATGGCTCTTGCTTTGAACTTACTGGTAGATTTGCCATCTACATATATGATTTAAAATCTTTTGGTAGTCTGTTTTGCATTGCACTAATTTCAATGTTCAAAATTATTTTTGCAACAAAGTACAGTTTATTTCTTTTTAAAATATGGTCCAAATCTTAATTCCGAAGCAGTTTTATTTCCGAAATTAAAAATTTTTCCTTTGTACAAATAATTTTGAACATGACTGTATAGTGTCATTGAAACTTTGAATCTCGCTATTAACGATAAAACTATTTTTCTTTGTACGGATAGTAAAACTGTGCTCAATTCATTCAATAATTCCTTGACGATTTCAAACTCGCCAAGGACTGTAAACATTTTATCAACCTTCTTTGTTTCTTACAAAAGAGTTACGATCTTATGGGTGCTGACTCATTGTGAAATTGAAGGTAATTAGGTCACAGATTAACATTAATCGATCCTGAACCAGCGGAAGCCTCCTATTTTAACAACGGTAAAAAGGCTATAAAAACTTCGCTCAAGCTAAAATTTAGGAGCACATCTGGCCTAATCGCAGGTTTGCTAAGTTTGCTTTATATTTAAAAATAAATTTTATCATCATATCAATCGCATGGATCTGGCTAAAATGAATCTGTGAGGACTGCCTTGAAGAGGAAGACAACTGTACATACTTCGCGTATTTAGTTGCCCGGATTTCGAAAGGATTCGTTCACAAATATTTGATTGCAGGAATATCGATAGGCAGCATTTTCTACCTTGATCTAAACTAATCCCGTTCGCCAAAGTAGCTGTGATTTTCCGCGAATTGAGACAGAGTCCTGGGTTTGCACTATGTGCCCTTGTGGCAGCAACCGCAGCCGCGGGTAGAACCCACGGTTAGTGGTGTCCACAAGGCTTATCAAGTGTTCGAATATTAGTTAAAAGTCAATATCAGATAAATGGTAGCTCAGATTCAGTTTAAAGTTGACCACCCTTTCAAATATGAAAAACAGAATTCTAGGAAATTTTAAAGAAAATGCGACGGTGGTGTAGAGACAGGCCCAACAATTTCTTCTCGGTTGCTGAAGGTGAGTATCAGAGTAATTACACGTAATCTGACTCCATAGAAATAAAAATGGCTTTAGGGTCTGACAGATATTTAGATTTATTTAGATATTTAGACAGATATTTAGATTAGAATTTACCGGTAAACCTGGTAAAATCGGTTTACTTATAAGGAAATTGTAAATTCCAAATTAATTTTGAAATTAGAGAGTGTTTTTTTGGTTGTTTTCGGCGAGGTTCTCCTGTCCTGTTTCGTATCCTCTTATCTCGGATTTCATTATTATTGGAGAGATTATTAGAGTATAGATCATGATATTTGTTCATTTTAGTACCGCAATTGTCGCTAGTGTAAGTGGCTTTGCAAAATTATTCATTAATATCCAGATTTTTATTATTGAAATTGTACGTGATCATTTGAGATTAACATAATAAAGAGATTATTCGAATTTTTCTTGTTTAATCGAGATTGTTCCGCGGTTTATTATTAGATTTCTGAAGTTTTTCGACATTTCTAGGATTATTCGAGATTTTTGCGCTTAGTTTTGAGTTATGGGAGCTTCTCCAATTTCCTAGGTTATTCAAAATTATTCAAGAATGTCCAGGATATTTACATTTTACTTACATGGCGATAATTAGCGCGTATAGGATTTACTCTGGTTTTACATACTTACGGATAATTAGATATTTGAAAAATTTCCAGAATATTCAAGATACTTTGAAGTATTCGACATTTTTGAGATTATTTCGAAATTCTTGATCTTTATAAATTATCCTTGAAATTTGTGGTGTTTTATCGATATATTTAGAAATCGCCTTAGCATTGAGTTGATTGCAAGAAATGTCGTATTGTTTGAGCCCGTTGAACTGAATCACGTGCTGTTTTCCACTCTTAAAATCAGATACTTTTAATTAATGCTGTTGGTATATAGGGTGAATTTATGCTGTTAATTGGAACAGCTGATAAGCTGGTTTGTAGGCAATATTCTGTCAAATGAAATATATATATATATATATATATATATATATATATATATATATATATATATATATATATATATATATGTTACTTCCGTTTTACTCATAAAAGTAAGAGACGTGTTTTATTTCCAATTACCAAAAATCTGTTTTCAACAGGTTATGGGCCCAGATTTTTGGCTGTTTTATTGTGAAATCGGGTAAAAAACATAGTTATTAATTGAGTAATAAAGTAATTTGCGTATAAAGTGTATCAGTAAATTCGATAATTAAATAAATCATGGCATCGAATAGCGTTCCAGTAGAAAAATTAATGGGACGAGAAAATTATAATGAATGGGAATTTACCATGAAAGCATATCTTGAGCATGAAGACCTGTGGTGTTGTATTGAAAATAAAGACGAAACAAAAGATGAAATGAAGAAGGCCAAGCGGGAAACACAAGCAAAATCGAAGATCATCATGTGCGTGCATTCAAGTGTTTATATGCATATTCGTAGTCTAGAAACTTCAAAAGAAGTGTGGGAAAAATTAAAGAAAGTATTGCAGCATGATGGACTATCGAATAGAATCGCGTTAATGCGGAAAATGATCAACACCAAACTTGAAAATTGTCCATCAATGGAGCAGTATGTAACAACAATCATTTGTGAGTCTCAAAAGTTAAACGACATTGGTTTTATAGTCGATGAGGAATGGATTGGGACGTTTTTACTTGCGGGTTTACCAGAAAAATTTCAACCAATGATTATGGCCATGGAAAGTTCTGAAACGAAAGTTACAGGGGAGTACGTAAAATCAAAATTACTCATTAATGAGTACGGTGATACCAAGAGTTTGAAAAATACAGCGTTTATTTCCAAAGGAAATAGAAAGCGATTTAAACCAAGATGCTATAACTGTAACCAAATTGGTCATTTCGCAAATAAATGCAAGTTTCCGCTCAAGAAAAAGGAGACGGAAAATAAACAGGCTTTATTATCAATTTTTTCGGTAAATGAAACAAAAATTCATGATGAATATTGATTCCGGCGCATCATCGCATATGGATATGACAAATAATATGCAAATTATTACAAATTGTTCCAAATTGTCGACACCTAAAGAAGTTATCATGGCTAACAATGAAAATGTGCCAGTCAACTGTAAGGGAACGTGTAATCTGGACATTATAATTGACAATAAAAAGTAAACTGTCACAGCTGACGTAATGTATGTGCCCGAATTATCGACAAACTTACTTTCTGTTGGTCAGATCGCAAAAAATGGTAAAGTCATAGTTTTCGATGACCGCCAGTGTAGAATTTTTGACAAATGCAATCAGCTAATTGCAACAGCAACTCTTGAAAAGGATATGTACAAACTTGATTTGGACAAGAGTGTGTGTTCATTCGGATCAGTGGTCAAGGACAATTTTGAATTGTGGCATCGTCGTCTTGGACATATGAACGTCCAATATATGAAAGAATTACAAAAATCAGCGGGCATAGGCTTTATCGAACCAAGTGACAAAAATGACGTTTGTTTTGTTTGTTGTAAAGGAAAGCAGTCAATATCAAAGTACGGCAAATCAACGTCATCATCGAGCCATAAATTGGAATTGGTTCATGCAGATTTGTGCGGACCCATGGAAGAAAAATCAATTAGTGGATCGCGTTATTTTTTCTCCTTGGTTGATGATTACACGCACAAGACGTTCGTTTACTTCTTAAAATCCAATGATGAAGTAGTGTGTGTTTTCAAAAGGTTTAAAGCATTTGTCGAAAATCAATGTGGAGAAAAACTAAAGGTTCTGCGGACAGACAACGGTGGAGAGTTTTGTAACAAAGAACTCCAGAATTTTCTTCAGAGTTCAGGGATACAACACCAGACGACAATCCCATATAATTCACAGCAGAACGGATTGTGTGAACGCATGAATCGGACGATTGTCGAAAAAACGAGGTATCTTCTGTTAAATTCTGGTTTACCGAAACGGATTTGGGCCGAAGCAGTGAATACAGCTGTATATTTAATCAACCGTTCACCAACAAAGGCGTTATCAAGACGGATACCAGAGACGGTGTGGACAGGGAGACATCCGAATTTGTTGAACTTGAGGGTTTTTGGATCAAAGGCTATGGTGCATGTGCCAAAACAAAAGCGGAAAAGTTCGATCCAACAGCACAACAATGCATGATGGTTGGCTATTATGAAACTCAAAAGGGCTATCGTGTGTACAATCCAGTGAATGATAAGGTTTTCTCAGCCCGTGACTGTATTTTTGACGAGTCATGTAAATATTTAAACAACAATGGAGACGTCCAATTTTTCCAAATATTAAATAATGAACAATCGTTGGTTAGGGATACCACTCCGGTCGTATCTGATTCATCAGAAATTCATTCGGAACATATTTCTTTACCATTGCCGAATGAAGTGGGAGATAATGACAGCCCAAGCGATGAAGATGAATGTTCTATTGATGAAACGATTGTTGACGCACAAGTAAATGATTCTGATAGCGGTTATTGTCCCCAGACATTGCAGTAATTCAGAACTGTGAAAGTAGGTGTTCAGGAAGGGCACCAAAGTCAAACAGGAAAGAAAATTTTGTTTATTCATCAATTGAGTTATCGACGAATGATCCGCTTAGTGTTGAAAAAGCATTGAGTTGCAGTGATAGTAATTCGTGGCGACAAGCTATGAAAGATGAATATAAAGCAATTATGGCAAACGAAACATGGACTCTATGCAATTTACCGGCTAAAAGCAAAGCGCTCAACTCAAAATGGGTGTTTAAAACCAAATTAAAAATAGATGGTTCAGTTCAATACACAGCACGGCTCGTGGTAAAGGGTTGTGCCCAACGTGAAGGATTGCATTATGAGGAGACGTATGCACCGGTGGTGAAGTATAGCTCAATTCGCTATCTATTGGCATTGGCTGTTCAATACGATATGTATGTTGAGCATATGGATGCAGTGTCTGCGTTCCTTCAAGGTGAATTGAGGGAAACGGTGTATATGTTACAACCAGAAAGTGTGCAAATTGAAAAAGGCACTTTATGGATTAAAACAAGCCGGCCGTGCCTGGAACCAAAAGTTGGACAAGGTGTTGGTAGAGATCGGCATGACACGATCTAAAGCTGATAGGTGTATCTATCATAAAATCGACGAACATCATAAGTTGTTTGTTGCGGTATACGTCGATGATTTTTTGATTTTAAGTACCAACAAAGCACAAAGCAAGAGTCTGAAAGTCGAACTAGCCAAACGTTTTCAAATGAAAGATATTGGAGAGGTGCAAAGCATATTAGGATTCCGAATTACAAGGGATCGAGAAAAGGGAATTTTATCGCTGGATCAACAAGAATACATTACCAGGATTTTGGAAAAATTCAACATGTCGCAATCTAATCCTGTTGCGACACCAATCGACATAAACGTCAAGTTAGACAAAAATATGTCACCAACCAGCAAAGCTGAAATTGAGGACATGAAGAAAATTCCATTTCAAGAAGCGGTAGGCAGCCTTTTGTATGCAGCCCAGGGTACGCGACCTGATATTGCCTAAGCAGTGAATTTGGTGAGTCGTTTTTCAAATAATCCCGGCAAACAACATTGGGTTGCAGTGAAACGAATTTTCCGTTATTTGAAGGGCACAATAGGTGCGAAGCTAAATTATCGGAAATCAGAACAGGAAAACACTACGGGATTTAGTGATGCCGACTGGGCGAGTGATCTTGATGAAAGAAAGTCCACCACTGGTTATATTTTTCTCAAAGGCGGTGGAGCAATAACATGGTCATCACGTAAGCAACAAACCGTTGCTCTTTCTTCAACTGAAGCCGAATATATGGCTCTCTCGGCAGCCTGTCAAGAAGCACTATGGCTTCGAAAATTAGACGTGGAACTCAGCAGACCGACTGCGATTCTGATCTTCTGCGACAGTCAAAGTGCAATAAATCTCTCGAAGACAGATTCCTACTATCCTCGTACAAAACACATAGATGTCAGGCACCACTTTATAAAGGAGAAAGTAGCAGCATCTGTTATTACAATAAATCAAATTGGAACAGATCAGATGATTGCTGATGCGTTAGCAAAAGGACTTCCAAAATTAAAACATCAACAACATCGAGAAGAAATGGGAATTAGTATAAATTCAAGTGGGAGTGTTGGTATATAGGGTGAATTTATGTTGTTAATTGGGACAGCTGATAAGCTGGTTTGTAGGCAACATTCTGCCAAATGAAATATATATATGTTACTTCCGTTTTACTTATAATAAGTAAGAGACGTGTTTTATTTCCAATTACCAAAAATCTGGGGAAAGGAATTATTTGTTGAAATTTTCGGCAGATATGTAAAACATTTAAGAGATAATTATTACCGGGAAGTCACAGTCCTTTTCAATGGCTATGAATGCAATCGCGATAGCATAAAAGGGTCAGAACGTTTGCGACGTGCAAACAACATATCATGCCCTGACATAAGGTTCGAGCCTAACATGGTTTTACCATTTCCAAAGGAAAAGTTTTTGTCCAATAATACTTAACAATAAAATTCGCTTCATTCAGTATTTGAAGGGGGTTTTGGAAGAGAATGACATTTCCAAACAGACAAGCAGTAGACGATGCAGACTCGTTGATCGTACATACGGCGTTGCAGAAATATGCTGTCAACGGCCCGCCAGTTGTAGTAGTGGCAGAGGATATTGACATCATTGTACTGATAACAGCCCTGACCCCAAAAGATCAAACAATTTATTTCTTGAAGCCTGGAAAGGGAAAAAAGCCCCAGCAAATGTTTTCCTCCAAGGGATGCACGGCCCTTCGTTAGAGACAATATTTTATTTCTCCATGCGATTTCGGGAAGCGATACATCTTCGACAAATTAAAGGGAAAGGTACCGAAGAACAGAGACACGGAACTGGAAGCGGTCATTGAAAGTTTTAAAAACCATAATCTTCCCCACGAGACCGTATTTCAGGACGGGCAAACTGTCATTGCGCCGATGTACAGTGATGATGAAACACAAACCCTGGTAAAAATTAGATACGAGATCTTCAAGCGATTCACCAGAGACAGATACAGAAACCAAACCGCGCTCAAACTAGCAACCTTGCCACCCACACCTGAAGCTGCAAGGCAACACCTTTTTTGGGTATATCTGCAAGTCCAGCAGTGGCTCGAAAACGAATTATCACCAGAAGAATGGGGATGGAAACGTGCAGGTGGGTACACTCATGCCGATCCAAACCACTAAAGACCCAGCGGTTCCGGAACTCTTAAAGGTGATATTTTGTCAATGTAAGAAAGAATGTAAGGGAACATGTTCATGCAAGAAAGCAGGGCTACCATGCTCATCTATTTGTGGTTCATGTGAGTCCCGCCAGTGTTCGAATTATAAAGACAGCCAAGATACGTTTCCCGAAGAGGTAGAACTAGAGGAAACTCTAGAGCCAGAAGGAGTTGTTGGCGAGGGAGACGTTGATGACCAAGAATTATTATTGGACTCTTGTGACGGGGACTGGTGATTTACAGATTTATGTCATAATTTCAATGTATTTTGAGAATCTGCAAGAAATTGTTGTTGAGTATTATGGGTAAATATTCTTCACACTTTAGAGATTTTTAGTTTTCGTTAGGAAAATCCTAATGAACTTCAATACTTTGCGACATGTGCAAAACTGATTGTCGCTAGTTTCTACCCAATTGGTGGGGTCCATCCTGTTGTGATTGATCTTATGGTCTGCTTTCCTAATAGGTGTAGCTTCAGGACTCATTTGCGAGAAAAACAAGACGCTCGGAAACATAAATATCCTTCAAAATTATATGGTTTACGGCGTTTCTCATTTATGGCCCCGAGGATTTTGCCAGTGGATAGAATGTGGTGGCGTATTGAAATTAGTGAACGCACTCTTCTGGTGTAATTTACTTACAGTTAGTTTTGACATATTGTATTTATGAACGTGTGCACCGTGTTTTTAGACTCGACCGGTGTACTCAATTGTAAGAGTTGTTTTAGTTTTTTTTGGGACAGCGAACAAAACACACGCAAGTTTTTTATTCGTTCCACTGTGTATTGTATGTACAAGTATTTGGACTGAGGGTTGGAGAATTAGCTGGATCAAGACTAGATCAACTATTACAAAATGGCGCCATCTACAATTGGTTTACACAGTCCAAAACATTGAAAATAATGTATTTTCAACACCCCCATCTCAAATTTTGTAAAAAACTTGCATATTTCATGAGTCTCAAAATTTTGGATTTTTCAACCCGACGTTTTGCAAAAAATATTAATGTTGCGGAAAAAATCATTAGGACCATTTTTATAGAAAATTAACTGTTCTTCAATTTTTATTTGAACAAAAAATATCTAACTGCCATATTTTGGGAGCTATTCGCGGAAAACCGATTGTCCGGGTCTTTTAGGGCCATTTTCTCTCTCTGTCACACAACATTTTTACGCAAACTCGGGCTCATTTTCAAGGGGGTGCCAAATGCCACTCATCAACTAGCAAATAAAAATGGCAACTAATAATCTATAGGTTGGCCTTTTTTGCCCCTTTATTTACTGGACTATTTGGTTAAATAATGAAAGGATTGCACCGTTCAAGAGAAATGCTTATAAAAGTTACTACAAAATTTCGTGACTAGACTGAACCTAAAATAATTTTTGGATAGAATTACAACGTGGGAACTGAACTGTAAATTAAAAGAGATAAATCAATTAAAAAGTCGGAGCTAGACCAGGGATGAAATTGGCATAAATTCCAAAGTACTAAAATGTTGAGCAACAAAGGACTAAATTGGGCTTTAAAGTACTTTTTAATTTTTTGATGTGTTTACATTTCGTCGGCTCAGAATTATCCTTGTCCTTATATGCATTTTGCCTATATTGGAGAAAACGGCATTTGAAAATTAAATTAAGTTAGCTGGAAAGTTAAAGATGTTCCTGAGATTTATTAGAAGAAAGCTTAATTACGAAGTACAATGCTTGAAACTCAAAAATTATTTTAACTATTTGAGTTTAAAATTTAATAATTTTGGACCAACTTTTCTTAAAAGGCTTGTCTATTTCGTTACGATTTTGCCTATATCCTCGATTTTTGTGTATACTTATTTTTAGCATACATCAAGCAAGCAATGTTTATTAAAACAATAATATAAAAAAAAATTTAAAATCTATTTCTTTACACCTACTCTCCACCTGCCATTAGCATCGAGTTATACCATTAAAATTCGAACAGTTGCTAGTGTAGACACGAAATTACAACGACTTGCCAGATGTCATACAATCATTTGCTGCCAAAAAGGCATAACTTGATTATATACCAAAATGAAGGCACCGTTGAACGTTTCGAGCGCACCCGTTAACGTCAAAATATCGGTCAAGGTATACATTTTTATCATGGTGAAGTTCACGAACGAGCAACGTTTGGAAATTATTTAAAATTCCTACCCCAATTCTGAGTCGGTGGTCGCAAATTTAAGAGCGATTACTCCAATTTTCGGTCGTATAATAATTGTCCCACCAGTCGGGATCTGCATATTATAGTGGATGTTTTTGTGCCAGTGAGATGTCAAATTACCGATAATATCGCAGCCTTAAGTGCTTCAGTTCAAAATGAGCCAAATCAATTGATTCCACACCGTTTATAGGAATTGGAAAATCTCTCAAAACACATTGCGGCGACTTTTGAGTAAAGATCTTGGCTCACACCCTTACAAGATTAAATAACCTCAAGAGCTGAAGCCTCTTGATCATTTGAAGCGCCGAAACTTCTCCGATTGAGCCTTGTTTGCTAAAGTTTGGAGAAACTGAATTTCATCGAAAAATTATCGTCAGCGATGAAGCTCATTTTTGGCTTAATGGCTTTATCAATAAGCAACATATGCGTCATTGGACAGCAACAAACCCACATCTACTTCAAAAGACTCCATTACAATCACAAAAAGTGACTCTCTGGTGTGGATTTGATTAAAATTTCCTTCCAAAACGCTATACGCAGAGTCAATATCTTGTGTATTGCTGTGGCCGCTTCCGAAAATTTCTGTTTAATCCAGTTAAGGGCAGTGAGCTTGTATTTAAATATTTCTGTAGAGCAAAGGATATAATGCAAATCCATTTTTGTAGCACACACCTATCTGGACAATAAATGATGGTTTGTACTTTCGGATGAGAATTAATTTAGTTTTCCAACATTTTTCAAGTACCTTCGCGGCCACTAACAGATTCTTACCTAAAAATGTAAAAGTTGTTACATATTTCGAATTAGTATGTACAAAATTCCATTTAAAACTTCCTTATCACCATGAACCTTTCCCTATAAATTATAAACTCAAAATTTTCGCTTATAAAAGAAGTTCGAATTGTTAGCTGAAAGGAGTTGAAAGATATTTTGCAATTCAGAGCTGAAAATTCTAAATAGTTTGTTTTAGGTAATTTTTATTCAGAATATGTGCCTCCATTTATCGCAGGACGATGGAACACCAAATTAAATTGTTTGTTGAACGTATCTCTGTATTTCCATTTTTTGATGTTGATGTCAGGAGATTTAATCTTAAATAAGTTGAACATCTTGCTGATGTTGAGTGAGCATTCCTCAAGGATACTGCAAAACTCAAGGATATAGCCAAACAAATAGAACTGAAGAAAAAATTAGCGGATATAGACCAAATCGCACTGATATAGATAAAACCACATCTAACAAAATTAAATCAAAATTCTTTACACCTTTGCTCTGGAGGTAGACAAAAAACAAATCTCAAGGATATAGACAAAATAAAAAAATGCGATAATAAAAATTTGTGGAAACAGACAAATTTTTTAAAAAATATCTCAGAAACGATTGGAGTTAGCTGAATTTTGATGGAAAATTTGGTCGTTTTACCCTAGGTTTACCCTAAAATTGGACATAGATAACAATAATTTTAAAACAACGATATTTCACTAACTGACGACTTTTCACTTTTATATCATCACTAAAAGTAGCAAAAAGCTATTTAAACATTTTTCTCTTTCGGAGGGTTCAATTAAAAGATTAAATGCTGATTTTGTGAAGCATTGGAGACAGATATGAATTTGTTAAGAATTAAAGGCTACCCACATCAAGCATGAATTGCGAATGCGTGTAAACATTTTTTTTATATAAAATCACTACAGCTAAGTACAAAAATTTTATATGAAAGTGTTCACTCACATTTAGAATTCGCACTTGGTATTGTGATTAAAATTTAAATAAAGGATGAAATTTACTAAATATACTAAAAATTATTTACTTATCCATTTTAGTTATTTATAAGTAATATAATACTATATTCCCCTCCCACTGAACTGCCACAAGTTACAATTACAAGAACAAGACCACTATCCTTGCCCACCAAAATTACAAGGAAACAGCGTTATTAGCATAATCGCCCTGGCGGTTAGAATTTAATTTAGTCGAAATTCGAATAGTTGTTCAACGAAAAATGATTTGATCTTCGAAAAGGACTGCCTAACGTTTACAGAAAAAATTCAATCTAAATATTTTTTCGAAAGGACTGAAATGTTCATTAAAAGTATCGAAGTACTTTTTATTTTCTAAAGGACCGAAAAAAATACTAAAGGATCAACTTTTTCATCCCTGAGCTAGACGCTAGTCTTGAAAGATAATCTAAGTAGTATGTACATAATAATCCTACAATTTCACCAGAATTTAAGCCCTAGATAAACTTAGTGCATGAAAATGAATCAAATTGAATCAGTGACGCATGAGGTTGGATTTTTGGCTCATAAAATGGAATGAACATAAACTGCAGAAGTTAGGAATACACCTGGCTAACAAAACTAATTCATACTTGAAAATAACAACAAATATCGATTATCCGAGATTCTGATCATGAGATTCGATGTTAGATGATTTGAATTACAAAAAAAATGATTGCTAAAAGCAAAACAATAATTAAGTAAAAAACCCGATTTATAAACACGTTATACGTCAATACATTGCACCCATAGCGTTTTCTCATGATAAATTGGGATACATCAACCGTGAACATGTTTAAAACATTACAAACAATAAAATTTGATGAATATTAATGGATTTTACGTTCGTTTCCATTATTTTTCGAGGGAGGAGAGGGTGAGGACAATAAATTAATTCATTTAGTGTTTTAATACATTGATGATAATTTGCATAAAATTATTTTTTTTTTTGCAAACCAAAATCACGTTTATTTGAGGTTGAATGATTGTTGTTTGCCCAAATATGCCTAGACATTTTGTGGGTGGGTGGCTTGAGAAGTTAAAATCTGTTAAATAGATCCAGGAAGTTACTCACCTTTTTCTAGAGTACGTACGACGAATCGTTTAATGTATAATCCTTTCGTTATATAGTTACTTTGGTGTGATGTTTTTGTTAAGGAATTCACAATATTTAATATAATTATTCACTATTTTAACAACTAGTAATACCTAATTTATTTTTTTATTAAATTCTTAATTTTCTTTTAATTTTAATTTTTTTTCTCACAACGCAAACCATATTTTTTCACGTATTGCCACCAATTTTTTACTTTATTTGTAGATATCTGTTTTTATTTCTACAACACCCGATTATGATACACACAACATAATATTTAATTTAAAATAAACAAAACACAAAATTAAATCATAATATTTATCAATTTTTGCATTTCATTTATCTTCCAAAATCCAAATTGTCGAATGTCGAACTTCGCGTTTCTTTTGTGTTGGAAAGATCAAAAATAACTAAAAAAAAAACTGTAAATATGACAATTGCGGTGTCAAGAAATTTTTTTTTTTTTTTTGTTTTTATAAACGCTGAATTGCGGAATAGACGAAAATAGTTTAAATTTAGTTTGTCTATTAGCCGCGTGGAGTCGATGATCAGTTTTATTTTTTTCTTAAATTTCAATTTAAATTACGAATTGTTTATTAATAATTATAAGTTGTTCGTATAATTATTATTATAATCATATAGTTGTATCTCATTAAATAGCATGACAATATACAGATATGTAGTAATTTGTAAAATAACTCAATTTACAGATGACAATCGTAAAAAACGCTTCCACTAAAAATTATGTAGTTCTATTGTAAATGTGGCCAACAGAACAAACACAAAAATTCTCATACAAAAATTTACCCATTATCGATTCGTTCGTCGTAGCAGCGACATCAACAACAAAAATTTATTTAAAATTTCCAATTAGAAAAATTCTTTTGTTATTTTTTCGGAAAATTCAAAACAAACAAAAATCAGTGATAATGATTTTATTTAAACAAAATAAGTGAAATAATTTAGGATTAATAAAATAATAATAAGTAATCAAATTTTGTTCGTGGTGTCGCGTAATAGTGTTGTTGTCGTACAATGACTTCTACCGAATTGTATGTCAAGGTAAGAACTTTTTTTTTCTGTTAAAACAATATTCTTGTGAATAGAAAACTAAACAAAAATAGTTCCCCAGTTAAATAGTTAATAAAATTGGTGCAATATTTTAATTCAAATGTGTCATAAAAAAAAAAAATAATTGCCATCGAGAAATGAAGGGATTTTGCCATGTGGCTAAATTTTTTTTTTTTTTTTTTATTTGGGTTCCATTTTCATTGGTTATATATTTTGTTGTCTCACACCGTAATCGCGAATTTAATTTGATTAATGTCGCGAAAATGAAATCAAATATAACGTAGCCAAATAAATTGTTACACAATAACATGCATATCAAAAAATATATATATAAATATACATTAACTTCTTAATGTACTTAAAAAATTTAATTTTAATTATAATCGATAAAAAAAAAATCGTTAATTATTGTGGGGTAAAACGTGCGCGCGAGCTTCTATCTCAGTAAATAAAAACATAAAATAACTGTACTCATTTAGCCGTTTTTATTGTTATTATTAAACGTACATAAATCGAATGTATAAAAACGATTGATTCACGAATAAAAGTGTGAAAGGATTTTTGTTTTGTTATTTTTTTTTTTTGATTAGAAAGGTAATTAGATAGTACATAAAAATACTTTGTTCTGTACCGGATATTTCTTATCATTGAATAATTAATGTCATGACTTCTTAAGAGTAACCCAATTGTATTCTGTGTGTTTGTTTATGTTTTCTAGTACTGTGCGTGACATAAATTGCATGACACAATGACACATCTCTATGGCTGATGTTTCTTTTACTACTGTACTATGACGTCATTGCGTTTTTTTTTCTGTTCTCTCAAGATTTTTAAATCGGCTTTATTCTGCTGGAAAAAGATTAGAAGAAGTAATCTTTTTCGATTTTTTGTAGGAAGTTCAATGATAAACAAAATATTATGTGGGAAGGTTTTCCTTCCTGACATAATCCAGTTTAGGTATATATTAATATGATACATGATATTTTGTGGTTCTTATATTAAACCGTTTGGCTCGATGTAAAATTGTTGCTTTTATTATATTTACTTACGTGTTATTTAAAAGCCATGTTTCTTTCCACGTGCCAATTTTTTAATTAACTTTAAAGAAAATAAAGATGATGGACAAAAAATATGATGGAAAATAAAGAGACTGGGCCCATGGTTTTTACCCAGGATAGTTGTAATAGCCGAATTTCTTGACATTTGATCTGATCTGGATCAGATCATGTTTCATGAAACGACAAACAACAAAAACCACGACCCGGACCAAAATTTTGATCCAGAAACAAAATTTTGTAAAATTTTTGTGGTTGTTTTCAATGTAAACTTTGATCTAATCCGGATCACTATGTGTCAAGAAATGCGGCTAATATACACTGACCGGCAGAGAATATGCTAATGCTGTGTGCCTCAGAAGACTTTTCAAACTAAACTTTTGTAAGACCCAGTAATTCATGCAATATTTAAATAGATGTCACTAGGTTAAAAGTATTTAATTGTGCCTTACCGCCAACTAAACTTTTCAATGTCTCGTTTAAATAAATAACGTCTAATAAAAAATAAACCGAGTCGTTTATTAAAAGTATGTAAGTACATACATAATTCAAAATAAGATATATCTATATATACAGGGTGGGCCAAATACATTTTGTTTTTTTAAATGCAATAAAACCAAAAGTTCTCAATATTTTTTCAAATTTATTTTTTCATTGTAAAGAACAATCCTTCCGATTAATTATGGAATACTATTTCATTCATATGACTCGGCTGGCCTTGACGTATCCCATACGGTCGGTCCAATTTTTGAGCACATTTTCGATGGTATGCGGCATTATGTCTTCAATGGCAATGCGAATATTGTTATTGAGAGCGTCAATCGTTGCTGGTTTATTGTTGCACAATTGACTCCACAAAAGTTGTTGGTTTGAGGCTTAATTGCTGTGAACGACGACGAATTGCTGTCCTTGGCTCTTCAGCAACACCTGTTCTCACAGCTGCAATATTTTCACTTGAACGACCACTACGATAAAAAATTCTGCTTCTCTGATCTTGAACTGAACCAGTTTCTTCACATTTATCAATGATAAGATTAATAGCACGGTTTGTCCGACCATTTTCTCTACCGTATTTTGAACGAAATTTTCTTCCATCTTCTGAATAACTGTCACCATATTTAAAATAAGATTTAATAATGAAAACACGTTGTTCACTCGTGTAGCGATCCATTTTAGGTAACTGAAATGTTTATTGTACTTGTCGTCAGTCAAATAACATATAGTACTTTAGTACCAAAAATATAAATGGCGGAATATTCAAAAAGATACCTCAAATTTGAACAGCCTTTATGTATATATAATTTGTCAGGTTATGTACCGGTAATAATAATATGTTACGGTAACATTATTATTTATTTGTAGATAACACGAAACTATAACAAAACTGAAATTTACAAGCATATATTTGCTAATGATAACGCTTATATCCGCAAATACTTAAGACTGTCTGCTAATTCACTTAATAAAATATGCTGTACATTCGCCCACCATAAAACTTTTAATTGTTTCAAATTTTCAGTGGAGCGAGATATAGGCTCACTGGTATAAGTTTCAATTGATATATTGAGTGAGAACCATTATTCACAAAATTCTTGATATGTTTATGAAGCTTGCACACATGCCACATAAAAATTGTTGTACCGACTGCGTTACACATATATAAATCGTAAACTTGATTACATTATTAATTGATTGACAGTATGCGATAGTTCTGGTAAATTTATTAATATTTGTTGTGCATACCCCCGGGTTTCGTAAATGATGAAAGGGTCCTACGGAATAGTCAATTATATCGCTAACAAACATTCCCACCTCATGGATTTTTTTCTAATAGGTGACGGTGGATTTAAAAGTTCATTATAGATTCGGCAGCTAAGATCGGAGTTTTGAAGGAAGAAGGATTGTCGATTAGAGACAAACAGCTGAAAAAATTGGTAGAGGAAAAACCGTTATTGGATCCTTTATCAATATTATTAAAAATTATGGTAAAAATAGAGAAGGACGCATTGATGAGGCTACAACGATCATTCGATCAGCTTCAAATTCATGCTTATCAGCGTAAAAAAATTATGCAAAAGCCGGAGTCAAATCTAGCTTGCCAACGGTTCGACGTGTGATTAATAATGCTACGCATCTTAAATTGAAAAACTCCAAAAGAAACCTCATTTGAATGCATTACGCAAAGAAAACTGATTGGAGTTTGCCAAAAACCATATGTCATGGAAGCAAGAATGGAACCGGGTTGCATTTTCAGACTCATGGAAATGAAACTGATGCCCGTCAGAACCATTTAAATTAATTTTTTTTCGTTTATGTTAGTAATTTATTTTTATTTAATTTGTTTTTGATATTCAATTACATTTACTTATTACGTATTTTAAAAAATGTATATATGTCATACAAATTGAAAAGTCGTCGAAAAGTAACCTAATAAACTGCCTGTTCACTAAGCATCTATAAGGAAATAGCGAAAGCTTCAAAATTTGAAAAGTTTAGTTTGAAAAGTCTTCTGAGGCACACAGCATAAATATGCGATTATCTTTTGAACCGCGCTAAGTAGCTAGAAACATGAAACAAAAACTAAATTCAAGGTCAATCAAAGCGTGTTAGCTGTTATAATTGTTTACCAGTCATACGTTTACGGTGGTCTCACATTATGTGATTTCTCATATTATATACATACATATTATACGTAGTTTCTACTTGTGGTTTAAATAAGGAATTTTTTATTGGAACCTTAGTTCGTGTTTGTCGACTCATTAGCAATTGTGCTGGTGATGCTTTTAAGTCTGACACCGGATGATTACGATACTCCAGTAGAACATACGCAAAATCTTTGTTATCTTCAATTGATTTTTTAAGTCAACTCTTTGCTATGTGAACAGCCTTCTCAGCTTGTCCGTTAAATTGCGGATAATGTGGACTTGATGTGATTATCTTAAAATCCCATTGTAAACTAAACTCTAAGAATTCTTTCGACGAAAATGGCATATTGTCCGAGATCATTTTTATCGGTATACCATGTACACTAAACATTGTTTTTAAATGTTTGATAATTTCTACCGAATGTTTTGCCTCTAATGCCAATTTTCTCAAAAGGAAGTTCTGGGACATCATGCGGAATAAGTGGTTCCTTTCTATTACAGCTAGAAAATTTTTCGCATATTTTACATTTAGTCAACCTGTCCTCAATGTCCTTATCCATTCTAGGCCAATACAACATTTGTCTTGCTCTATTCTTTGTCTTTGTTATCCCTATATGAGACTCATGCAAGAAATCTAACATTTTGAGACGTAATTGACTAGGGACTACCAATCTATTTCCTATAAATACTAAACCGTTCTCACTATAAATATCATTTTTATATTGATAATAATGTCTTATATTTTCTGGTCATTTATTTTTACTTTTTGGCCAACCATTTTTATATACTCTCATTAAGTTTTGAAGCTGAATATCTTTTTCTGTTTGTTCCCTAAATTCCCGTTGTCTTTCGTCTGTTATATTAATACTGTGAACAACATCATTGAATTCTGTAAATTCATCTGGTTGCTCGTCTTTCAAATAAGAACGCGAAAGTTGATCCGCGATATGCAAGTCTTTCCCCGGAATATATATTACTTTTAAATCATATTTAAGAAGTGTTATCTTCGTTCTTTGCAATCGGGATGAGTTGACTTTACTTATTTCATTTTTAAGTATACTAATTAACGGTTTATGGTCCGTATTATTTCAATATGTTTTCCATTGTATATAGACATGAAATTTCGTACAAGCATACAGTATGGCCAGTAGTTCCTTTTCCACTTGCGCATAATTAACTTCGGCATCTGTTAAGCTTCTGGAAGCGTAACCGACTGGTTTTTTATTCTGTAGAAGAACACATCCTAAACCACTTTTTGAAGCGTCCGTCTGTATGTGTTTACACTATGTGTTTATTCGCGTCAAATATTTGTAATACCGGAGCTTTAATAGTTTTGTTTTTTAAAAATTGAATTTCTTCTGAATGCTTTTCGGGCCAAAAAAATACTGTATTATTTTTTAACAAATCACGAAGTAGTTCAGTCTCTTGCTAAATTTGGAAGAAATTTTCGTAAATAGTTTATCATCCCTAGAAACCGTTGTAATTCCTTTTTATTTCTGGGGTTTTCCATTTCCCAAATAGCCTTTACTTTATTTGAATCAGGTTGTACACCATTTTTCCCGAAAATGTGTCCTAAATATGAAACCGATTTTACTTTATATTGTACTTTGTCCGGGTTAAATTTAATATTTAGCTGTTTAGCTCTATCTATTACTTTCATCAAATTAGAGTCATGTTCAGCCTCAGTTTTCCCCGTGATTAAGATGTCATCTATATATATAAATGTACCCGAAATATTACCAAAATTTTGTTGATTTAACTTTTGAAAAGATTCTGGTGCTACATTAAGCCCAAATGGTAACCTCTTAAATTTAAAATTTCCAAAAGGAGTACTAAATGCACATAGTTTTGATGATTCTTCCGTCAATTCAATTTGATAGAATCCGTCTTTGAGTTCTAAAACTGTATAATATTCTACAGTTCGCTACAGTTCGCTCAGCATATTCACTCTACTGTTTCTTTTAATGGCTCTATAATTTTTAATTTTACTAACTGTTGTAATGCAGTTTCTACTTTCGGTTTTATTGTTAATGGTAATCGTCTTGGTGGGCGTATGACAGGTTTTGCATTTTTTTTTAATTTCAAATTAAGCTGCATTGGAAACTTTCCTAAACCTCTAAAAATTTCAATATTATTTTTTATAAAGCTATCTTTATCATTGAACGTAATTTCTAGAATCCTTTTAATTAATCCCAATTTCTGACAAGTGTCCCTACCAAGAATGGGTGTATCTTCTACATCTACTACTATAAACAATTCTTTATACACGTAATTGTTTCAATTCAAGTTCAACTTTATTTTACCTAATACAGGAATTTACATCCGAACCCGAGTCTAATTTGAAATTAATATAGACATTTTCTACTTTTATTTTTTCCGTCCATTGCAGGTTAGGAAATGAAGCTTGAACATTTACATCATTCACTACATTTATTTTACCAATATCATTATATCTTACACTATCTACCTTAATACAATTATCACTTAAAATATTTTCATCAAAAAAATTTTCCAACCCTATTTCTAAATCATTATTAACATTTTCATTTTCAATATAATTTTCAACAGTATCAACTACTAGGTCGCTTACCTCAACTTCATGTGTTTCTTTTGTCATACAACACCGTGCATAATGATTTTTCTTTTTGCACTTGTTACAGGTGCTATCATATGCTGGACTGATCTTCCACATTTTTGACACGATGGTAAATTGTATTGTTCGTTTGTCCTATTTTGTTGATTTGGTTTTCCCTTTGCTATATATTGTTCTTTTTGATTGTAGTTCCGATTATAATTTGATGTTTCACTTCGATTTTTATTCCATTTATTTATATTATGGATCTCCTTTTCCTTTTGAATTTCACATGCCTGTGCACCGGTAGTCTAATTTATTTTACACATCTCCATTGTTTTTTCCAATAATGGATCTCCGATTTTGATCCGCTTTTCTTGTAACGCTGTATCTCTCAATCCGAAAATCACCCTATCACGAATGAGATTCTCCTCTTCATTCCCAAATTCACATTCTTTACTTAACTTTTTTACTTCGGTTAGAAACTGATCGAATATTTCACCTTCCATTTGATTTCGTATATAATATTACATTTAGGAAGAAAATATTTGTCTAATTCTTCTATTTAGAATGTCGTAATTATCTTTATCTTTTTCCGATAATTTTAACGTTTCGATTATTTTGACTGTCTCTTCACCCACTAGATTTATTAATATCGCGGCTTTCACTTCATTTTTATTTTCTACACATGCGGCTTTTACGTAATTGGTGATTTGTCTTTTAAATCTAATCCAATTTAATTTAATATTACCTGAGCACATCATCGGAGCTGGTTTATTTAAATTTATCAAGTGCGCCATGTTTTATTGTTTTCCACTTTATTTTATATAATATTAAACAATAATTTATATTTTATTTAATTCTTTATTTTATTAATTATTAATATTTTAACGTCCACACATGTGTCAACTTTGCCGTCGTTCTTTCTCTTCTCCTCTCACCCTATATACCTTACTTAATTTTAAAACCACTCCTTTGGTTACAGTAGCGTGTACATTATATGCTTACATGCTTAATTTGTTTTTACACTAACTTCATTTTAATACAACACTGGGAATACTAAGTAGAAGGCTTTGTATCATTTCTTGCGGGATGAGATTCCACTCTTCTTCCGTTGCAACTTTCAACCCTGCTAACGAATCTGGCACGGGATTTCTAGCTCTAATGCGGCGTTTTAGAATGTCCCATACTTGTTCGATCGGATTAAGATCGGGACTCATTGGTGGCCACTTAAGTGCACGAATGCCGATATCTTGGAGATATTGTCGTACCTTTGCAGCTACGTGGACTGGAGCGTTATCATGCATTAACACAAAACTGTCATAACCTAAGAAGCCCACATATGAAGCCCAGTCTGCATTCATCCTCAAACCAATCTCCACCAGCTCCGTACGGCCCTCCCAACTGATTCCACTCCAGTTTGCAACGTAACACGGTGGGTAGCGTTCTCCAGGTCTTCTGTATACAAGATTCCGTCCATCTGGTTTCCATAATTGGATTCTGGTCTCATCTGAAAAGAGAACAGTGGCCCATTGATCAGTTCCCCAATTTGCATGAGAATGAGCAAATTCTAAACGGTTAGATTTGTGGCGGAGAAGAAGCCGTGGAACTTTTAGGGGCCGTTTTGGAGTTAGGTTCGCTTCCTTTAATCTTCGTCTAATTGTTCTGGCACTAACATTCACACTAGAAGTACGCTTTCGATCACGTAACGAATTAATTTTTAAAAATCGGTCGTCATGCTCGCTTGTGCACCTTTTACGTCCTTGTCCGGGCTTTCTTTTATACTCTCCGATCTCACGATATCGCTTAAGTATTTGTGAAGCCGCCGAAGACTGGTTCACTCCTAATTTTCGTACGATTTGTACTTGAGTATAATCTTCCTGATACAACATGACGACTTTAACCGCCTCCAGCTCACGAACGGGTGCCATATTACAATGAGTCTTATTTTAGGTGTTTGCTTTAGAACACATTTACAAGAACTAATGGTACTGCATTTACAAATAATTGATATGCAATGGAACAAAAGCCGATCGTTGCGTTGGATTTCAAACACAATTCACTCTTGATTAAGCATTTTTGAAAATTTTAATTGATTGGCTTGCAGTAGACTTTATTCAAGGTGGTTTCTGATAAAAATATAAATGTGCTATCATTTGACACTAGTAGTATTCAAATTGATCAGCAGGATTTTTTTTTATTACAAAAAAAAAATATGCGTTAATTTTGTCCAGGAGTGTATATAAGCGACCATATACTATTCCAAGTATTTTTCCATAATGCCACTCTTTTCCATTTTTCTTGAAAATTACCAAGTCACCGACCGACATTCAATGACGGCAAAGACTTTATCAAGTTGTTTCGGACGAGCAACTGTTCTGAATTGGGTATCTTTGTTATAGTCAGTCTGCCAAAAAATAGTTCCGGTGAAATTGATTTACCGCAATTGCTACTCCCTTTTCAGCCATACCATTGCTTTGAGGGTATCTAGGGCTTCAATAATTGAATTCTATCGTTCGTTATCCGGTTATATTAAATATGGAACAAAAGTCATCAACAATATGTCCAGATGTTTTATTATTAATCCTTGTCGCAAATAAAAAGTTTTAGTATGCATTAAAAATTGACATGAAATCACGACCGGCATGAGCCATGTGAGCAGTGGTTCGTGTAATCACTTGGCCATTTTTCCTTGCAATTTTGTTGGAACTACCAGTCGTTGATTTCTGAATAATAGTATATTTTCAAAAGGCAGTTCCGATTTAAACTTATGAAATACCCTGCAAAAATCGTTCAATGATCCTTTGAGACACAAACAGACCTATAGTGAGCGCGTGAATGATTCCAACCAATTCTTTTTCTTCAGAGCTTGCGTTTGCCTCCAATTGTATTCGAGAGAGACAATCAGCAAGCAGCATGTTTTTCATCGGTTTATAAACAATTTCCATTCCCGGATACTTTAATAACAACATGAACATTCTTTGTCATCTTGGTGGTGTGACGCCATCAATGTCACACAAATTCAATGTTTCAAGTGGCTTATGGCCACTCTCAAGAACAAATCTATGTCCATAAACGAAGTTATGAAAACGCTTGCATGCAAAAACCACGGCCAAAAGTTCTTTTTCAATTTGTGCCCAGATCTGTTCACATTTGCTGAGAGTTCTAGAAGCAGAAAAGACCCGATCCAAGTCCATCATTCGAATGTTATAACAACATCATGTTTCGTCCCTCCCCCACCCCATTCAAATGGAATATCTTTCCTGGATAATAATCTTAATTAATGAACTTTACCAAATACTTGAATAATCCCAGCAATCGCATCACAAGGCGTTTATCGCGGTCGGTTCTTCATGATCAATATTGCTTCAACATGGTTTTTTGCCGGTTTAATTTTTTCATCCGATAAAATGTGACCCATGAACTTAACTTCCGATTTACAATACTGAATTTGGTCCGAGCTAAACTTATTATAGCGTGCATGCTCAAGAACAGTAGCGAAGATTTGATCATGTTCTTCCACACCGGCGGCTGTTATTCCCATGTCTCCACCACTTGTAAATTATTAACCCAATCTGTTGGGTGAGAAACCGGAGAAATGATTCCATTATGTACCATCTATTAGAAATTTTGTAGAAAATTGTAAGCAAGCACACAGTATTACAATTCAGGCACAATTTAAACGTACGTTTTTATTCAACGAGACTTGAAAAAGCGATTAAGATACATTGACTGGTTATAAAGTATGTATAAAAAAAAAATATAAAGGCTAAATTACACTACAAACAGAATAATTTAACTTGAATGAACTTAGTGACAATTAGCAAATTAAATCGTATAATTTGTATACATAAAATTATCGTGAAATTATATAAAATAAATTACATTTTAGATTATTATTCCAACACTCCTCCTTAATCTAAAATTATTTTACTTCTTAATTTCTGAAATTGATCTTTTGCCAGTCCCTTGGTTAATAAATCAGCAACCATATTTTCCGTTGGGCAAAAACGACAAACAACTTCCTTTCTGTCAATGTATTCCTTAACAAAATGAATCCTCACATCGATATGCTTGGAGCAATTAGTAAATTTTTCAGTCTCGATCCACTTCAGTACACTTTGATTATCTTCATATATTATTGTGCAATCATCACCGTTCCAGTTCAAATCACTTAACAATCGTTGGAGCCACACAGACTCTTTATAAGCTTCTGCTAAAGAAACAAATTCGGCTTCTGTACTTGATAAAGTCACACAATTTTGTCGTTTACATGACCAACTGATTGGTCCACCTAAGCAGAAAAATATAACCAGAATTCGATTTACGACTCTCAAGGGCATTCAGCCCAATCTGCATCAGCATATCCGACCAAATTAAATTGTGCAAATATAGAGCAAATATCCAATAGCAGCTCGATATTTGTCTATGTTAACAAATATTTCATCACGTGGATCTTTATGATATGTTGGACTAAGTGGAATATCGGATTCCTTTCCTTCATCCAATGTGAATTTCCTGACAACATTCTTTATATATTTTTCCTGATCCAAAAGAAAATAATCACCGTCAAATATTACTCTAATCACAAGATAATTATTGATTTCGCCCAATTTTTTAATTTCAAAATGTTTTGTTAATTTATCCTCAACTGTTTTTGACAAAACTTTCGAATTGCTGATAATTAAAATATCATCAACGTAAATCAATACATATATACTGCTTCCTTTGATGACGGATTTTGATACGTATACAAACAATTATCCGCAGTACTTTGTTTTAAATTGCATTTAATAAGAACATTGTGTAAAGTCTCATTCCACACGCGAGCAGATTGTTTCAAACCATAGAGACTTTCACCTTGTTTCACGAAACCAGTTGGCTGACGCATATATATTTCTTCTTGTAATTCTCCATTCAAGAAAGCGGTTTTTGCATCATAATGGTACACTTTCATTTTTCGACTAGCAGCAATAGATAATAACGTACGAAAAGTAGTATGGCGCGCGACGGGTGCGAACACCTGATCATAGTCAGTTCCAAACTTCTGACTGAAACCTTGAGCAACCAACCTTGCTTTGTTTCTTTTTAAACTTCCATCACTATCCGTTTTCAGCTTATATACCCAGTTACATCCAATAGTGTTTTTACCTATTGGTAAATCAGTCAGAGACCAGGTATTATTGTCGACTAAGGAACTTATCTCATCCTCCATAGCCTGAATCCATTTATCCCGTTCATGACTTAATATTGCATCATTATAATTTCATGGTTCACCATTTATGACTACATTTACTTCCTCAATATAATATTTAGGGGGAACACCTTTGTTTGGTCGATTTGAACATCTATTTCACTCGCTATGTCTTTCCGATTTATTTCACCCGGCTCTTTTAATTCATCTACAGCACCCAAATTGTGATTGTCAATAAATTTTTCCGAAATTTCTAAATCAGCATCGATACATTCTTCAACATCATTCTGGTCAACACCGGACTTCTTTATGTCAATACTATTATTCAATTTACAAGAGGAAACATTAACATCATTCATAAACTTAACATCTCTTGAAATCACAACTTTATTTGTCGATGGCACATATAAACGATATGCTTTTGATTCAACATCAAAACCTAACAAAATGGCTTCTTTTGCCTTTACGTCTAGCTTCCTTCATTGTTCGTCAGGAACTTTAACGAAACATTTGGATCCAAAACGTCTTAAGTTCATATAAATAGGTTTTCTTTTAAACCAATATTCATATGGAGTTTTGTCTACATTTTTCCACGGAAGCCGGTTTTGTATAAAATTCGCTGTCATGACTGCTTCACCCCAGAATCGTTTTCCCATATTTGCATCAAACAAAATACACCTAGTCATTTCGATCAATGGGCGATTTTTCCTTTCCGCTATCCCATTTTGTTGAGGTGAATATGGAGCAGTACGTTGAATTATAATACCTTCTTTATTTAAATAATCAATGATATCTTTACTCATGTATTCGCCGCCTCTGTCACTCCTAATCGCTTTTATCTTTTTACCAAACCGATTTTGGACCAATTGATGAAACTCTTTGAATTTGTCAAATACTTCTGATTTTTCTGACAACAGATAAATGGTTGTGTATCTAGAAAAATCATCGACGAATGTAAGTACATATCGCTTACCCGCAGGCGTAGATGTTTGCATAGGTCCACATATGTCAGTGTGGATAAGATCAAGAATGTTCGTTGATCTCGAATATGACTCCTTCGGAAATGGTAAACGTGCCAATTTACCCTCACACACACTTGACAATCATGACTACATTCTGGATCACACTGACATACCTTCAACAAGCCCACTTGTTGGAATCTGCTTTACCATTTCAATATCTTGATGTCCCAATACACGGTGCCATTGATGTACAATTAATTTTTCCTTATTCTCAATAAAATTTACCTATATTGTTCTGCGTTCTCATAATATACAAATTGTTCTTAATATCACTAACCGCAATCTGATGTTTTCCATTTGGTCACCATATTTCACAGCTACTTCCAGAGAAATCAACGTTAAAACCTCCTTGTGTTAGCTGTTTTACAGAGATCAAATTACTTTCAATTGATGGTACATACAAAACATTTTCAATCATGACCTTCGTTGCTTTGCCATTATTATTTATAAAATTGACAGGAATCTTTCCTTTACCAATTGCTTGCACAACATCTCCATTTTCAACAGAAACTTTTTCTTTGTGTGAATTATCAAAATCAATAAAACTTTCGCAATTATAGCAAATATGGCAAGTAGCACCGGAATCTAGAATCCACCCATCACTTTTACCAACCAAAAACAAATAGTCATTGCATTCATCTTTGTTTTCAACAACATTTGCGTTTTGTCCATTTTTACTCGATATACACTCAACTCCATAACTATATAACCACTCGTTTTTTTGAATTTTAAAAATAACGGATTAAGATATTTTCAAACTTTTGATGCCAGATGTTGAATAAGGACGTAATACATATTAAAAAACCCGTTACAAAATTCAACTGTTTTAAACCAAAAAACAATTTTTTTAAAATTGCTATGTTCCATAACTATATAACCACTTTTTATTACACGTTCAAACTTTAATAACATAAATAAAAATTTAAAAAATTAATATGCCGTCGGCCCCCCTTTGTTTTCGACCAACGCCAGAATCCTATTGGGCATACTTCCAATCAATGAATTAATAATTTCGGGCGATAATTCATTCCAGGAACTTTCAATTGCCAATTTCAACTCATTGGTCGTCGGGAATTTTCTGTTACCCTCGTAAACCTTTCTAACTAATAATCCCCAAAGATTTTCTATGGGATTTTGGTCTGGAGAACAAGCGGGCCAATCTAAAATTGGTATGTAATGCTTATCAAACCCAGATTTGGTTTGTTGACTCTTATGGATTGGAGCATTATCCTGCTGGAAAATCCAGTTTTCCTCTTGATGAATGTAAAGAAAAGGTAAAAGGTTATCTTCCAAGACGCCAATGTACTCCGTGCTATTCATTCTGGTTGATGGAAAGGCTAAGGTAAGCGTACCCACAGAAGAGAAAGCCCCCCATACCATTAGACTTCACCACCAAAATTTCGCTTCGAGAAGTACAATGGTTCCTTTCTAAGGTCTCTCCAATAGTACTGAATTCCATCTGGCCCATCGATATTAAATTTTTTTTCATCAGAAAAAATCACCTATTGATTAATATAATGGTTAGTTATAATAAATATAGAACTAAATTTTTTCAATTACCTTTGACCAGTCCTGTCTCATATTTACCTTAACAAATTCACGTCGTGCAGCTTTGTGCCGTGGCAATAATTTTGGTGCATGTTTCATTTTTGTTTAATTCAGGTGCCCAACACCTTTTAAAGCCCGACGGATCGTGTTTTTGGACACATCTAACTGTAAATCGCTTTTCAGGTGCTTAACAGTTTTCGTGGAATTGCTGGCGGCTTGAACCAGCCCTCGTATTTCCCGGCAAGTCATCTCTTTTTTGGGTCCTCCGGTTTTTCTTGTCCCGTAAGTAGTAGGGTTTTTTAAATAATTTTCAACCGTTACATGATGGCGGCCTATTCTTCTGCCTATTTTCCGAAAAGAAAAACCTTCTCCAACGAGGGGTGGATTTTGCCTTTTTCCTCGTCTGATAAATATTTTCCACGTGGCATTTTTTATACAGCACTTGATTATTTAACAGACCAAATAAAACTAAAATATTTATTCATTTATTCGACTTAGAGAAGAAAGGCTACTATGGTTATATAGTTATGGAACATAGCAATTTAAAAAAAAATGTTTTTTGTTTAAAACAATTGAATTTTGTAACGGGTTTTTTAATATTTTGCTGTATTAAGTCCTTATTCAACATCTGGCATCAAAAGTTTGAAAATATCTTAATCCGTTATTTTTAAAATTCAAAAAAACGAGTGGTTATATTGTTATGGAGTTGAATGTATTATGCTTTTGTGACTGATGAAATTTTCTACAATTTCGTTTAAAATGTCCAACACCACCACCACAATAATAACATTTCAATTTTTCACTCCCTCTATTTGTGTTTGAAAATTGTGAATGTTGAATATAATTATGCGTTGAAACTTTTAACGCCGAACCTTCTTTCCTCGTTCCACTATCACGCTCATTTCGTCTTCGATATTCTTCAATAATCGTTGATTGTACACAACTGGTTGACAATTCTTCCTCATTTTTACTTTCCATTGCGACGATTAATGTATCGTAGCTGCTAGGTAACGAACCAACTAATGTTGCATTCATAAAAATATTTGAGGTTAGTTTGCCATCACCCAACGCCAGAAATTGTTGAAATAATTCATTCATATTTTTAATATGAGCCTCAATATCGCCATTTTCATCAACTTTTTGCACCATAATTTGACGAAGTAAACGAACTCGAATACCTGGAGTATTCCGTTCATGCATTTCTTTCAATGCATCCTATGCGGTTTTTGCTACGGTCTTTCCCCGTAAATGCACATACTGCGATTCGTCCACCATTAGATTTTCATCTGCATTAACAGGTTTCACATCTTTCACATATTCCCATAAACCTTGCACCTTTAATATTGTTTCGGCGCGGAAAGCCCAGTTAAAATAATTTTTATCTGTTAATGGCGTGAAAGAAAATTTTGCATTGCCAAATGAAACAGCCATTATAATCCACTTATAATCGATTAAAATACGTATGATACTATTTTCACTATTACATCTGGGCCCATAACCTATTAGAAATTTTGTAGAAAATTGTAAGCAAGCACGCAGTATTACAATTCAGGCACAATTTAAACACACGTTTTTATTCAATGAAACTTGAAAATGCGATTATGATACATTGACAGGTTATAAAGGATAAATAAAAAAATATAAAGGCTGAGTTACACTACAAACAGAATAATTTAACTTGAATGAACTTAGTGACAATTAGCAAATTAAATCGTATAATTTGTATACATAAAATTATCGTGAATTTATAAAAAATAAATTACATTTTAGATTATTATTCCAACACCATCTCACCAAGTTTTGGCTTAAGTTTTTTAACTATCCAATCCGACAAACGTTTTTTATAGTGAATGACCGGTTTTGCATTTTCTTCTACATGTAAAGAAATTTTTCCAAGTCTGGTGAATAAGTCAATGTTCTCAATTCTAGAGTCAATATTCAGTGGGCTAATTAATCGGTTCAAATTTATCATCAACAACAATTAATTCTGTTATCCGTTCAATATTCCATTTAGAATCCCACATTTTAATTTCAGCAATACCAAAAATTTTGATTTTCAATTTTTTAACAATTTTCAATGGAATGCAATTGACATCCGCTCCTTTATCGACTTTGAATTTGACTAAATTATGCCTCCTATTTTTAACACTGAGTTGCTTTTAATTTCCTATGTTTATCCAATGATTTACCTGCTGGCATGTCTGCCTAGTTAAGATGGTTGGTGTTCGTTTTCCGTTGATGTATTGCGTTCGTTGTACTTTTGGTGACACATCCGGCGAAAATTACTCTTCTGGCGTTCATTCACCACCACAGTTGAAACAAAATCGTTTGTTGGTAGCATTCACTGAGCCGGTGCCTATGTTTTCCAATTTCGCCACCACTGCAATCGATTGCTTTGATGCCAAAATGCTCTTATTCTGCCAATTTACGCTTGCTTTCTTGCATTACTATTCTTTCCTCGTTTCTTCCCTCTTTACCTATACAAACTCATTTTAGGGTGAGGAATCATTTCTTGATTCGAACGCCATCCAATGTCCGTCGAGCAATTTCAACTAAAGTTTCTTGTCAAAAACCCTCGTAATTATGCGATCACGCAACATTCGATCTTCGTACGAGGCTTTACATGCACAGTTGAATTCACAATGCTCAAGGTACGAAGTTCCTTCAAGAATTTATTAAATGCCTGATGTTCATTTTAAATTAAATTGAAAATATTATTCACAAATCTTTAAAAGGCTTCAGTGAAATACACAAATCAAACAGTGCGCTCACTAATTCATACTGCCCAAAGGGAGTAACGTGTGCTGTGAATTTAATGGAGTTAGGTTTCCTTAGCTTTCAATTCCTTATAGGTACAATGTACTATACAGAACCGTCCCTCGTAACTTATTAATCTGGCCTTCTACAAGTGGTAGGGGTAACGATTCCTTACTGTTTGTTTATTTAATTTGCGATAATCCATACAGATTTGTTTAGTTCCGTCCTTCTTATGTTCCAAAACGATCTGATTGGCATACTCCGAACAGCTTGGTCTGAATATCCCTCCTTCAACCATTCGTCCATCCTGTTCCGCTTTTTGAAATACGTTATCTTCATTGACCATACGTTTTCGTCATTGGACCACATCTTAATTGTGACTCCCAATTCCAGCATTGCTCTTAGATATATGGTGAAGCTTTAATGAATGACAACGTAATTTTCATATGCACCTTTTGATGTGTATTATGGGGGGTGATTAATACACTTGCTAATGGTTATGTTGATACACGCTTATACAAATGAAACAGTATACATATACGTCTTGCTACTCGAGCGTTACAATAGAGAATGCTTTATTAATCCTTTTGACAGTACTATCATGTACTCTATAATTCCACTAGGTGGGTTTACAATGCAACGTTGCTATTTAGTACAGCGGTGTTTAGTACACCCTAAAAGAACACATACCACCTTTTTTGAAAAGTTCGTATATTGGTTCAACTCTTGAGCCGTTTAAACCGACTGGAACTGCAAAGGCTATATTCTTAAGCGAATCTGCAGCAACTGAGATGTAAAAAACAACATTTTTCAAATCAAGGATCGTGAAATATTTGGCGCCTTATAGTTGCTCAATTTGTTCATCGACCAACGACAGTGGATACCGGTCCCTGACAACCAGCTTGTTCAGTTTGCGAAAATCCACGCACAACCTTAATGATCCATCCTTTTTCGTTGCTAGTACCATCGGACTAAGTATATTAATTCGAATGGTTTTTAGGAATTATCTTTTTGTCAAGCCATTCTTCGATTTCATCGCGCACATTTTTTAACTCTCGAGAAGATAATCATTGTGCTTTTTGGTGAACTGGCTCATCGCTATTTAAAACGATCCTCATCTAAATATCACTCTTACTCTCAACCTTTTTTGGGGGAATAAGCAACTTTATGATTCTTATTATTAAGTTCGAATGCTGACTCACACCTCATCAGGCTTAAAACTCCACCGACGAGTAAGAACTTTTTCATCGATATCGAATCGGGCGTGATTACCGTGATTATTTGATCTATCAATTCTTATCTACACAGAAAGAAATTAAATTAAAAAATGAATGGTGATCCAAAAACTTATGTCGCATTCTTAACACATTGATTGCCTTAGCTATCATTTCTGATAGCCAGTGATATTTCCTTAGGCGCTACGATTTTCAACAACCTACGTTCATTTTCCACATGCGGGACATCTGTGAAAATTCATAAAAACATTCGGAATTTAAATTCCTGTATTCTTGAATTCGCTATGGAATTTTTTCGGTACTAAGGGAATATTTTCGAATGGATATAAGCAGGTGAAAAAAATTCCCCATATAGGAAAACGTCAATAATTACATAGATTTTGATAGATGTCCACATGTGGAAATGAAATCTCGCAAAAGTTCAGCTTCTCTGACCTCGTTACTTTAAAAGTGAACAATATCAGTTAAACTGGAACAGGTTTCTATTTGTAATACTCAGAACCGAACGAAACGAAGTTAAAATACCGAACCGAAACGGGAATCCTTTATATTTTAAGCGGTTTCACAGCTGTAAGGAACGTGATCGTAATAATTCGTCTTGGGGGATGTTGAGCGAACCAAATTAGTACAAACTCAGCGCCCATCGAGAGAACAGTCACAAAAAATAATCTCGACGATTCCAGTACATCGTTCTTATCCATAGAACCATTGTTTCAAATGCACATCATTCACTTACAGCAATTTGATTGAAACTAGAAGGTACATTTGACGCTATTTTAGTACGACATTTCGCCGGAAGTATTAGTAAAATGCCTTACTGGTCCTAACGCTTTGTTCAGCGAGAGTTAATGTGCCAGCTTTGCGTATAATGTTTTAATTGACAAAACTTTTCCTTATTGTAACAATGACTTTTAATAATACTTTAGAAAGTCGACTTCGGATTGTTCTTTCATGGATTCTTTTTTATCAACAACGTGTCTATCTATCGGTAGTTGTTAAAAAATAAACCGATGATGACGAAGCTAACCGTATTGGTCTTCTAATTTATTATTAAAAATCATTGTTACAATAAGGAAAACATTTTTCAATGAAAATTACATTTAAAAATAACTAAGTTGTTTGTTTGAAATAATATTTTTGAAGCTTTGATAGATATTGAATAATGTAACATTTATTGCTGACTATTCATTATAAAGTTGTAACAGTGTAATTAAACCTTATCTCTCCATTTATCCATTAAGTTTACTTTAGCCAATTTGGAATAACTACTAACTACTATTTGTAGGCACAACTCGGAATTGTTGCAGCACCACACGTATTTTGATATTTTGTAGGGGCGTTACAAATTTTCATTTTATAAAATACTTCTAAGTATTCAATTGGCATTTTATGTAATACGATCCCTTCCGCGGCAAATTATTTTCTTTTCTTCTATCTTATATTTTTCTTTATTTTCACGATTTACTCATCGAAGCATATCAATTCAATTGATTTTTGGTTTTTTTAATGCGAAAAGACAATCCACAAGACATCTCATATATGTGTATGTTTTTGCGAAATAATCGATCAAAAGACAAAGTATTTGTGGGTTTTCATTTATGTCATTATAATTTTATTGAAGCAATTTTCTTATCTAATTCAAATTCTTATCATTAAATTAAATATTAAAAATTATGAATCATATGTTATGATTATCATAAACAAAATTAACTTTTGTTGGTGGTAAAATATTAAATTTGTTGATTTTATTATAATTTGAATCATTTCGTATATTTACTTTAGGACGCTCGAGTATGGGTACCCCATGCACAAAATGTTTGGGAAGGTGCTATAGTATTGAATGATTATAAACTAGGTGATAAGGAAATTGCTGTGCGAACCGATTCGGGTGTTACAAAAAAATTGGAAATTAAAAATGAGCAATCATTGCCTCATTTACGGAATCCATCGATATTAATCGGACAAAATGATTTGACGGCATTGTCATATCTGCACGAGCCAGATGTCTTATATAATTTACAAGTTAGGTGAGTAAATTTGCGCATGATTAGATATTTTAGTAGATGATTGTAAACATTTTAATTACGTTTGGGGCGATAGGTTTTGTGAACGACAAGCAATCTATACTTATTGCGGTATTGTTTTGGTTGCTATAAATCCATATGCTGATCTGCCGCTTTATGGATCTGATATTATACGGGTTTATCGTGGACATTCCATGGGGGAATTGGAACCGCATATATTTGCGGTTGCCGAAGAAGCGTATGCTAAATTGGAGCGTGAAAAATGTGACCTTAGTATAATTGTGAGCGGTGAATCAGGCGCAGGTAAAACTGTTTCAGCTAAGTATGCTATGAGATATTTTGCGGCTGTTGGTGGCAGCGAATCGGAAACACAAATCGAACGTAAGGTTTTGGCGAGCAGTCCTATTATGGAGGCGATTGGTAATGCAAAAACTACACGAAATGATAATAGTTCACGTTTCGGAAAATTTACAAAGCTTTTATTCACAAATGAATCAAGCGTAATGTCTTTGACAGGTGCCACAATGCAAACTTACCTTTTAGAAAAATCACGGGTTGTGTTTCAAGCACCGGACGAACGAAATTATCATATATTCTATCAGTTATGTGCGGCACGCGAACAATATCCTGAGCTTATGTTGGACCACCAGACTAAATTCAATTATTTGAAACAAGGTAATTCGCCGGACATTGTAAAAATTTCTGATTTGGAACAATTCAATGAGACAATAAGTGCGCTATTAACATTAGGCTTTAAGAATATCGAAATCAATGATATCATTCAAATATTAGCTGGAATTTTACATCTTGGTAACATTCAATTTTCGAATAAATACAAGGAGACGGGTGATACAGTGGAAGTGGATCATGAGGGCTGTGATGTACCTGCAAATGATTTGCATTTAAATATACTTTGTGATATCCTTAAATTGAATGTGAAAGATCTAATAAAATGGTTGACAACACGACAAATTGAGTCGTTCAATGAAAACGTATTAATTCCGATTCCACTTGAGGCGGCAATAGCGGCTCGGGATGCACTCGCAAAACATATTTATGCAAAACTATTTGAATTTATTGTTTTGATTATCAACAAGAGTTTGATAAGTGGACGGAAACAAAATTGTTTTATTGGCGTTCTCGATATTTATGGATTTGAGACGTTTGAGATTAATTCATTTGAACAATTTTGTATAAATTATGCAAATGAAAAATTACAACAACAATTCAATCAACACGTGTTTAAATTGGAACAGGAAGAATATTTGAAGGAGGGAATTATGTGGACCATGATTGATTTTTATGATAATCAACCGTGTATCGATTTAATTGAATCGAAACTTGGAATTTTGGATTTGTTGGATGAAGAGTGTCGTATGCCGAAAGGATCGGATGAATCATGGTGTGGCAAACTGGTCGAAAAATGTTCAAAATACAAACATTTTGAAAGGCCACGATTCGGAAATACTGCATTTCTAGTGAAGCATTTTTCCGATACAGTTCAATACGAGACTTACGGATTTTTGGAAAAGAATCGTGACACCGTTTCTAAGGAGCTGGTTAACGTGTTACGAGATTCAGATATGCAATTTTGTAGAAAATTATTGGAGCTTGATGATGAGGATCATACAAAAGCGTTGAGTCAACCGCGATCAAATGTGAAAATGGTGATCAGTGCTTCTAAAGTTGCAGTAAGTTTAGTTTAATAAATTTTATAGTTTTTGAGTGCTAATCAATTATTTTATTTAGCCACCCCCGGAGAAAAAGCGACGTGTTAGTTTGTATTTTTTCATTATTTTTGATATTCCCATTATGTCTTTCTTCTCTAACTCACTTCCAAGTAAAGCAAACTAACAAATTGCATGACTGCAACCCAAAGCTTTTGACTAGAAATATTTAATGTTTTTTTTTTTTTTTTTTGCAAGATACTAAACGAAATATTTTATTCTCTCTTAGCCAATCGTCAACAAGCAACATCGTCAGACAGTTGGGTCCCAGTTCCGGGACAGCTTAAGCCTTTTGATAACAACTCTGCACGCAACGACGCCACATTATGTACGATGTATCAAGCCTAATGATGAAAAATTAGCTTTTAAATGGGACCCTCCAAAGATTGTACAGCAATTACGTGCTTGTGGTGTTTTGGAAACTGTTCGCATTTCAGCAGCCGGTTTTCCATCTCGATGGACTTACGAAGACTTTTATGATCGTTATCGATTGCTTTGTAAAAAGGCACAAATCGTTGAACGGAATGTTAAAGTAACGTGTTCAAATATAATTAAGAATTGGATTGCGGATCCGGAAAAATATCGTACCGGTAATACACAGATATTTCTTCGTGCTGGACAAGTCGCTTACTTGGAACAATTAAGAGCCGACACGCGCCGCAAGCACATCATTCTCATTCAATCGGTTGTACGTCGTTTCATTTATCAGCGACGTTATATCCGCATTCAAAAATCAATTTGTGGAATTCAACGTCTCGCTCGCGGTTATTTGGCACGTCGCAAGGCACAAGGCCTAAGAGAAAATCGTGCGGCTATTACAATTCAACGTTACGTAAAGGGATGGTTGTGTCGGTCAAAATTCCAAAAATTGCGTTTCTCTATTTTGGGTATTCAAATTTATGCGCGTGGCCTTTTGGCACGCCGTCGTTTCAAAATTGCTATGGACAATTTCAGAGCTACACAAATTCAACGATTCTGGCGTGGTTGCTTAGCGCGCAAATTATTTAAAGTGAAATTGCGACGAATTATTAAGTGTCAAGCAGCGGTACGTGGATTCTTTGCGCGTCGTTTGTACAAGCGTATGAAAGCTGAGGCGAGAACCATTTCTCATATTCAGAATAAATACACGGGGTTGGAGAAAAAGGTTATGACACTTCAACAGAAACTAGATGATTTGAATAAAGAGAATAATTTGCTTCGTGTAAAATCTGAGGAGGCGATGGAATTAAAACAAAAACTAGATGTAATGCGACCTCTTGAAACCGAAGTAAAATTACTTCGGAGCACTTGTCAACAACAAGAACAACATATTGAGAAATTAAAGAAAGAAGTTGATATAGAACGGGATGAAAAGATGTCGCTGCTTACTGAAAAAGAACAGCAAGAGAAAACGAATGAGAATCAAAAGGCAGTTTTTGTGACCGAAAATCAAAATTTGAAGCGACAGATTTCAGAATTGGAAGAGGTAAGTTCCAAGCAGGAGGATAAAATGTCATTCCGAACGCGAATATTAACTGAAGTCGATACAAATGGAGAAAAAATTCATCAGGCTTATCAAAAGTCCATTAAAGATAAAGATAGTCTCGAAAATGAAAATCAATTCTTGCGACAAGAAATCAATCGTTTGTCCGAAGTGCACAAAAATCATAAAATCGCAACACACTCGCGTTCCATTAGCAATGCGTCAAGTCAAAATGAGGAAGATTTTGGATATTCTTCGGCCAAAAATACACTTGATAGTAAGCGTACAGATACAATCACACTTTCTAAACAAGACATCATGTCACCTGGGGCATCGCCCGATGGTAAAGGACAAATTGGAGTCATATTGCGGTTACGAAAATTGCTCGAAGACGAAAAAAACAAAAATAATTATTTAGAAAATCAAATTTATCGTCTGCAGAACAAATCTAGTGTCGCTTTGACCACCGAGGATTCTTTAAAGTATAACAAATTCTATTTAATTTTAAATAAAATTTAATATTATTTCTTTTGTCTAAGTAGAATGTCAGAATTGGAAGTTGAAAATGAGAAACTACGACAGGACTATCAATTACTTCGAAACAGCATCAAACGTGGGGTTGAAAGTGAAGAGATCGAAGGTAAGAAAACTACTAGAAATTATGGATAAGAATAAGAAGACTATGAAAAACTATGAAAATTTTAGCTCAATACAATACGCTACAAGAGGAATTAAAACGGCGACGAGATGAATGTATTCAGTTACGTACTATATTAGCACAGCAAAGTCACTCGTTACGTTCACTTGGATCGACTACTCTTAAAAACGATGCTGATCATGTGAACGAAAATGGAGAGTTAATCGAGGCATTCCAGGCACAAAAATTAGTTAATCGACAATTAGAATCGGAATTAACCGCACTTACCGAAGAAAATAATGCAAAAATCGAGGAATACAATAAGCAAATAGATCAGTTACGAAGTGAGCGCGATTCACTTCAAAATATACTACTCGAGAAGGTTGACGAGAGTGAAGATGATACGGTCGAAGGTATGCGAAATACTCAAATGTATTTGAAGTATGAATTAGAACGAAGTACAATATCGTGTGCCGAAATAATGGAGAAATACAATGTGTCACTGGCCAAATTGTCCGAGCTCAAAAAGAAAAATCTAATTTTATCGAATCGTTTAAGAGATCACGGTTTAAGAGATTCAATTCTAATCGAAGAGCCACAGAGTATGGCGATTGTTAAGAAAAAACAACAAGTTTACGATGGAATGTTTAAATATCGACACGAGGATGAAAGTAAAATTCTTCAAAGGCTTATACTCGATTTAAAACCAAGAACTGCGATTACTTTGCTGCCGGGACTTCCCGCCTACATTTTGTTCATGTGTATCCGATATACGGACCTCGTGAATACAGACACGCATGTAAAAACGTTGCTTACAAATTTCGTAATTATGGTTAAAAAATTCTTTAAACAACCGAATACTACCGAGTGTCGAGTTCTGTGGCTGGTAAATTTGCTCAATTTGCATAATTTGCTTATACAGTATGGCGGCATTGAAGAATACATTAAATTGAATACTGAAGTACAGAATCAAAAACAATTGAAAAATTTTGATTTGTCGGAATATCGACAAGTGTTTTACGAAACTATAACAATATTCTACAATACTCTTGTGGTGCAAGTGCAGAATATCATCAAGACGTATATAGTTCCAGCAATTTTAGTACACGATGAAATGGCACGTGGACGAGGTAAGTCAAATTCAACTACCAAAATTCCATCGCTTTTTTTTTAATTTCATATATGTTGGTTTCGTAGCACGAGGACGTTCGCTGAGTCTAACAATCGAGCAAAATCAAACAACCGAACCAAAATCACTCGTAAACCACTTGGAATATTATTACAAGCAACTAAAACTCTTCGGACTTGACGATTCATATATTGAGCAAATATTCAAACAACTTATTTACTATATTTGTGCGGTGGCATTAAATAATTTAATGTTGCGTCCGGAACTTTGTATGTGGGCGACCGGAATGAAAATTCGCTATAACATTAGCTGTCTAGAAAGTTGGGTACGTGAAATGAAAATGTCGTCAGAAGTGCTTACTCCACTGTTACCATTGATTCAAGTTACTTCGCTTTTGCAATCACGAAAATCTGAGGAAGATGTTCAAACCATATATGAACTTTGTTCAGAGCTAACGTCTGCACAAGCCTTGAGAATTATTAAGTCATATAATCTGGACGATTGTGAGCTACCAATAAAACCAGCTTTTATCGAAAAATTAACCAAAAAATTGAATGAACGATCAAATAAGGTGAGTGCAATTTATTGCATAATAGTTGCGATTTGCTCAGTTTTCATATTTTGTTTTCTCGTTTCATTTCTAGCCAACAAACACCGAAGGTTTTATGATGGAAGAAAATCTTGTCTACCCCATTAAAGTAATTTATAAGCATAGCGATATTAAATTAGAGGAAATCGAAATACCAGAAATATTAAATCTAGAAAAATTACTTATCAAAATCTAATTTGAGCTCTAATTTTCTTATTTGGTTTTTTTTTTTTTTTTTTTTTTTTGTGAACATTCTAATTGGATTAAGACTGATCATTATTACTTTCTTTCGATACAAATTTATAAACAAATAAATATTTTTTTTAGCTAAAATATATTAATATAAATATTTACACACAAAACACATATTATATAATATATTATATTTATTGTTATTAAAATTAAAATATTCTATTTATTGTTAAAACAATAACAACATTTTTATTAGATTATAAAGAAAAAAAAGTTATATTGAGCAACTTAGCTAAGACACATAAGTACTTAAAAGTATTAGAAAAATTCAACATTCCATTGAAAATAATAATTTATTTATTTTTAAAAATTGTGGTATTATTTACCGTACTTATATAATTTAATTTTAGTATAAAATCTAAAAAAAGCCAATTGTGCCGATTAATTTAATTAATAGAAGAGTCTTTATTATGTATTATTGTTTAGGTTTGAATACTAGATAAAATTCATTCCATTTTGAACAGCTCATTTTATATATTTTTAATTTATTCAGCTAATAACTAGTACCATAATTTTATTTACCATATAGTTTTGCGCCATTCTGATGATTTTTTTTTTATGTTTAGAAATATTTACATACTTAATTTATTGTTCCTTTAGTGCCAGCCGGATTTAGTTTCATTAGACTTACATAAATATTATTTTGGGTACAAAAACAAAAATATTGAAAAAATATTGAAGATAATTTTATTGAAGATAATAGATTAAAATATTGAAGATAATAAAATTAGAAACGTAATGTATGTATATTTACCAAGCAATGATAATAGTATTTATGTAAAAAAAAAACAATTTAAAATTATTTATTTAAGAAAAGATAATAAAGAAATATATTTAAATGTTTATAAGTTTTATTTTAATTCGAATCGAAATAATTGTGGCCTCGTTACTAGGGTGTTGTTTCAGCACATTGCGATTTCTTTAACGTACAAATTTTGTAATGGGTGAACCAGCGAGTCAGTAACAACTTTAAGTAAGAATGCGATATACAGAAAGTGCATGTTACTGACCAGCGAATCTTTAAGAACTGTTCGTTCAGTTCGGCTGTCACTTAAGAGAGCGAAAATTAACGCGCAAACTGAAGGAAATGTCAGAATACACCAAAATTTTCACGGCACACTTTTCTTAAAAATAATAATTTTGCTATTCACATTACAATTTGAATACTGTATTTGTCAGTTATTACGGATTCGGTGGCTGATATGTCAAATATTCTGTAAGGAAATATTTTCGTCAAATTCTGTAACGATTCTTACTGATTCGCTGGTTACCCCTTAATTCGTTAACGTAAATTTACCGTTGAATTTATTTTTGGTAATTTTTTCTCAAAGGAACTTTAGTGTTGCCTTTTTCTAGGGACGGACGAAAGTTAAATACTTGTTCTACCTAGTCGGTATTGAGGAGATTATTTATCAGTTACTACAAGAATAATTTGTATGTTTTAAGGAGGATGGGTTCAATTTCCTGTCCGTACATACTACGCAATTATTTTGAGTCCTTTCTAAGACACATTTTCTTATTTTTTCACCTAACTTATATCCCTGTATTGAACACCATTTTACTTACCGTCGTCCTTGTGTTCTGCTTATTTCAATAAAGAGAACCGCCGCATGTTCTTCTTTCTTTCCCGTGATTTTCGAGAGTTGCTTGAAAAATATTTTTCTATTGTGTTCAGTATATTTCCAGCTCAAATACTTCTCCTACCCAAACTAATGAAAATCACTCCACATCTCAGACAACATTCAAGGAACTCTCTCGGTTCGGTAAAAGCGCTTCTTGGTTATGCTGAGACTAACTGGTAAAAGCAAAAAGAGTTGGTTGCGAGACTTTTATCGACATTTACAAATTGTTTGCCATTGCTATAAGAAGTAGGAATGGGCTATCTTTAACGAACGAAATTATATTTCGATTTTCGCCCAATCGTGAAATCATCAACGTTTGTAATGGCCCTGCCATTAGTAAAACTGCTAAAAGTTTTTTGTGCAGGTATTTTGCGAGAACCATCAGAAGTTCTCAAGAAAATCCAGTGATCTCTGTTGATCTCTCGAAGGGCGCACCACCGAATAAAATTTAGTGAAATTGAATTCAGACAATAGTCTATCATTAACCATATCGATTTCTGGTGCTAACGATGTGTAATCATTAAAAATTCTATGGCCCACGACTTATCCAAGAATGTCTCACATCCCTATGATCCTTAGCCGAAACGCAGCAAAACATGTTGTGCTAAGAAAAAAAGAACGCAGCTCTGGAAAGAATAGAATTGATTCCATCCAACCATTGGCCACCATACCAAGCAAGCATAAGATAACATCAGTAGAACCAACGATTTATAGATGAACGACAGCATTTTGGGAATGATACTCCAGGTTTCCCCAAAGGCAGGAGCATTTACTATCCAAAAAGACACCTAAATGCTTAACGTAGTCGGACCTGTTATTCGGCCTCCCGAAAAGAGAGGGCACAGTTAGCCCTAAAAAAGGTCTAAAATCAGTTTTAGAAGGGTTAACGTGTCAATCCTTTCCACCAAACCACGCCTCCACAATACGTACAGCATTCTGCGTTAAATCGGATAACACCAGCAACTGTAATAACCAGATCGTTAGCGTAGCTTTGAGCAACAAAGCCTGCCTGCTGAAGTTTCACAAGTAGATCGTCCAATCACCAAAAACCATAACAGGCGTGAGACCACACCTCCCTGAGGACCTTTAGATAAGTTCTTCTGATAAAATAATTGTCTTATCCGTTTGACTGCACTTACCATTCCTAAATAATATGTATGTGCAGTCTTTAGAATTTGCTCAATTTGTTTATTCGGGACTACTATCTTGTCTCCTTTGAAGGTTATTCCTTCGTATACTGTTGATCCCTCCTTGAAATTAATGAAGTGTTTGTTCTCATACGGGATGTTGTTTTCTTTATCAGACCACACTAGTATCAGATGTAGTGTCTTCCTTAAATTTCTGTTGTACGTCGTATGAGGTCGGTAATATTATTTGAACTTCTAATTCTTCTTCATCTGAATCAACATTTTCCGTTTTCCAATCTCTGTCTTGCGCGTCTGCTATTGGCATTTCTGTCTCATTTTTTATATACCACATTTGGTGCATATTGTAATACATCAAACAATATCCTGCGTAACCTCGGTGGAGCATGTTCTATTGTTCTATTAAAAATTGTCTCCAGAGGCTGGTGATCCGGGGAACTTCTTACAAGCACCTTTGATGATTATGCAACTGGGTGATTTTTTACATAAGCACCGCACCTACTGCCTTTTGAATTGCATCGACCGATAGTATTATGTCTGCGTTAACATCAAAATATCTAAGGACTGGAGCCTTAAGCAGGCCACACACGTACAGTTTTAACTGACAGTTTTAACTGTGCAGTTATAATTGTCAGTTTTAACTGTGAACTAAGATGCACACACACGTTCAGTCTAATCCTACAGTTATTATCATAGATTTGAATGAGCGGAACGATTTGTCTGCTTTCGGTGTGGTTTTTTTAATATTAAAAAAATTAAATAAATAAATTCTAAAAAGTGGTCCAAGAATTGGCTTCAAAAACGAAATTTAACTTCCCATATAAATTTATTAAAAGAAATAAGTGAAGAAGAACCACTAGATTCAGGCTCTTAATGAATCTGATAATACTACTGGCCGGTACAAGATACATACTATCCGGGCTCATTGTTCTCCCTCCTAGAAGTTGAACTCTTTGCTGGAAAATGGCTGAGCATTGGCACAGAACATGTTCCGCTGATTCCACTTCCAGATCGCAGAAGCGGCATCCATCTGTCGTCCTTAGGCCTATCTTCTTAAGGTGATACCTTAAGGGGACTTGACCTGTGAGGAGGCTAGTAAGTAGCCTCAACTCAGGTTTCCTAAGTTCAAGACACACCTTAACCCTGACAGACGAAGGTGATATAAATTTCTTCGCCTGTCGTAAACCTGGAATTCTGGGCCAGTAGGAGGACTTTTGAAGATCCTCCCAGCGTTTTACCGCTGCTCTAAGGTGTCCCTTAGTGACGCCGCAGAAGGGTTCTGGCCCATAAATGAAGAGGCAGAACCCTCACGGGCGAGGCCATCTGCTGCATCGTTTCCTTCGATTCCAGAATGACCTGGCACCCACAAAAGTGTTACCTTATTTGAGCCTGCCAGATGTTTAATAACCTTCAGACAATCCCATACCAGCCTTGCCTCAACGGTACAAGACCTAAGAGCCTTTAAGGCCGATTGGCTGTCTGATACAATATAAACCTTTGCATCGTTTAGGCCTTTTGCTATGCCTATCCTAGCGCAAAGTTCTATAGCATGTAGCGTTTGCATGAAAATTATATAAATAGTCGAACTAGTTTTGTATAGTTCAATGTTTTAGTTATTATAGGACACGTCCTCTCATCTCAAAATTCCGACACAAAACTGAGAACTGTGCAGTTAAACCCCCACACACGTTCAGTTGAGTTAATCATTTCAGTTAAAAATATAAAAATTTTAAAGTTCTCAGTTAAACTGTACAGTTAAGTTTAACTGAACTGAAATACCCACACACGTACAGTTTAAACTGACAATTTTAACGGTACAGTTAAAACTGTCAGTTAAAACTGTACGTGTGTGGCCTGCCTTAATGACTGTTTTAATTTTGCAAACGCTTGCTGCTGATCGTGTTTCCAAATGAAACTGATATCCGTTTTCATTAATTTCCTTAACCCTATTCCTACCGAGCTGTGTCTCTGAAATGAGTAATTTGACTGTGTGTTTCAGGGTCACAGCTAGGTAGTTTACGTTACTAAAATAGCGTGGTAGTAATAGGGTTAATGGTGCTGCCATTTCTGAGCAATTGGGAATGAATTTGGATACATATGTAACCGTTCCTAAAAATCTTTGTAGTTGCTTTATATTTATTGGCATTTCTATTGTACCTATCACGTTTATTTTAGCATCATCCGGTTTCAAGCCCTCTGCTGATATAATATGTTCTAGAAATTTCAGCGTTGTTTTATTAAATACACATTTGTCCTTTTTTAGTTTGAACCCACCCGGCCGTCGTGATCCTCTGAATCACCTATTTTGTTATGTTTTCTAACTTCCTCGCCGGATTTTGCGTGTATAATTATATCATCCAACGAACATTCGATGTTTGTTAATTCTTCCAATATCTGCGACATTATTTGTTGAAACACTTCCGGTGATGACGACAGACCAAATGGTAATCGTAAACACGTCAGTTTTAAAAATATTAGGGAAATTACACTATATAGTTGAACTTAACGAAGAACATACTTGGAAGCGTCCAATTGGCCAGGTTCGAATGGCAGGACCAAGGGTTGGATTTCACAATAATTACCACAACTATATGATCAAAATTTAAACGAATTAATAACAGATGATCAGTGGAATTCGACTAGCTCAAATGTGGCTGAAAATTAGAAAACTAACTGACTTTCAGAATCCTACTAAATCAATTTCAAATGTTCCAAATTTACCTACACTGATAAACGAAAAGTTATCGGAAAATAATATTGAATTTTCATATGATAATGTTTGTTCCAAATCAAGAAAGGGCAGTTCACTCACTAAATATAGATGACACTAACTATAAATGACAGATGACTGAATTAAATATTAAACCTAATTGTAATCCTCGAAGATTAAACAGACAAAAATCGAGGTTTACTGTATTCATTGTATTCGTTTTAAGATTACGAAGTGTAAAATAACTTCGTGCGAGGGGGAGAAACTGTCATATATGTATTTTGTAATGATAATTTTGTGTCTGCAGGGTACTAACTAATTAAACTAATTTAACTCCTGGGGGCCTATTCTCGAATTCCACATCCATTTTCCACATGTGGACATCTGTCAAAACTCATAAAAATTGAATTTTTTCGGTACTAAGGGAATATTTCCGAATGGGTATAAGCATGTGGAAAAATTCCCCATATAGGAAAATGTCAATGCCGCATGTGTTTTATATACGAATTACAATTTTCGAACCATTTTTTGACAACTTTGACAGATGTCCACATGTGGAAAATGGATGTGAAATTCGAGAATAGGCCCCCTGGTAGGAAATTCTTCTTTATGATAAAAATGAATACGTGTAAAGAAAGACGCGGAATATAACGTACACTCATGCATAGTTTGACGAATTATGTTCTTGCAATTTATTATGCAATAGTGTGATGACGTTGCTCGATTGTCGCCATGTAGTGTTTTAAATTAGCTTCTCTGATGATAAATCTTGACAACTTGTGATCTCGGTGCAGTATTGTTTCTTTTTGAATTGGTTAGTCTTCCTCCGACTCTTAGCAGGTCATTTCGGTCTAGAAATGGAGTTAGCGTCATACTCATAAGTGTACTACTCCTTGGTAAGTTTTGATTTGCTTTTAACTTCCTTAACAATGGTTCAAAAGCTTTCTGCAGTGCAACTCTAATTATTGCCCTTAGCAACATGTTGATTTCTTCTGGTTTAAAATGGGAGATGTTTCTAGTTTTTTATTTTGCAGTATGCAATGCCGTGAACAAACTGGTGTAATGATGGAGATCCTCGTTTTGAACGAGTTTTGAACCAATTGGATATTTTGACGCATCATCAATGGCTAATTGTTACAATGTTTTTGTAGCCAAATAAGTTGCAAAAGCTGTTCATAGGTGATAGTTTTTAATGTAAAACTGCTCATTGGCTTATTTCGCATCATTGACTTATTTATCGTCAGAAGATTCGTTGAAAAATTTGATCTTTCCAATCACATAACGGTGTCTTTTTTCCATCTAATCAATATTGCGGTAAAGTTATCTTGTGAGGCTGGACTTGCATGCATCATTTCATTTAGTTATGTGTCTGTTGTTGTTTTGCAGGAATCATCTGTGGCGACATAGTCGTTATAATAATAATCAGTAAAAATGAAAAAAGGTTCACAGCACCGAAATAAAAACATAGAAATCAGGTGCACAACCTTGTTCCTTTTGACATAGAAAAAAAATTGTTTCCACCACCGAGAAAAATAACAAAAGTAATTTTAAATTATTCACCGCTAATGCCACTCAAATTAGCACATACGGACATAAAATTTTAAAGTTAAATTTAAATCTTCGTAGGGATTTTGTTTGGAAGTTTATAATAGCGGACGTCGATAAAGCTATCATAGGTGCAGATTTTTTGAAACACTACGCCTTGTTGGTGGATGTTAAAAACAAAAAACTGCTAGATCCACTATCGTCGATTTATGTTCGTTCTAAAGGAACAATAACGTGACCATCTTCAATGCTAAGCACAATTTCTTCCGAGTCACTGAACCCGGACATATATTCAAATTATTAAATCAGTACAAAGAAATAACAGTAGACAAATTAAATGTCAGTAGCTATAGTTTGAAAGTTCCACATGTTATCTCTACCACGGGACACTCTTGCGCATCTAAGGTTCGGAGGTTGTCTCCCGAAAAGTTGGAGATAGCAAAAAAAGAATTCGACATACTGTTAAATCAAGGAATTTGTCGTCCGTCGGACTCAGAATTGTCCAGCCCATTACAGCTCGTTCAAAAAAAGGACGGATCATGGCGTCGTTGCGGCGACTACCGCATGCTGAACTCACAAACCAAATCCGATCGTTATCCCATTCCATTTTTAACCGAATTTGCCTATCAGTTGCACGGATGTAGGGTATTTTCAACAATATATCTAATCAAAGCTTATCATCAGATTCCGATTAACGAGGAGGATATTCCTAAAACGGCAATGTGTACGCCCTTCGGACTTTTTGAGTTCACGCGGATGACTTTCGGAGTTCGAAATGCCGCGCAATCATTTCAAAGATGCATACATTCGGTTTTAAGAAATCTGGCGTTCTGTTTTCCATATATTGATGACCTGCTGGTAGCGTCACATTTAATGGAGAAACATTTACTCCATCTCAAAATCGTTTTCGAACGATTAAAGGATGCAGGTTTAGTCATAAATGTTAGCAAGTGTGTATTTGCGTTACCTAAGGTTAATTTTCTAGGGCACGAAATTTCTTGTGATGGCATAAAACCATATAATCAAAAGTCGAAGCTATAAGTAAAATCCCTAAACCAGAAACAATTAAATCTTTACGCAATTTCTTGGGAATGATAAACTTTTAAAGGAAATTCATTCCGAATGCCGCGGGAGATCAAGTAATTTTGAACGAATTACTCAAATGGAGCAAAAAAACGATAAAAGAAAAGTTACGTGGACGGACGAAAGTACGCCATTACCCTTGTACACCCTTCTTCGGAAGCTGAAATAGCAGTTATCGTGGACGCGCCCAATACAGCCATCGGTGCCGTGGTACAACAGCGAGTGTCGGAGATCTGGCACTCATTGGCTTTTTCTCAGTAAAAACTGAACGATACGCAACGCAAATATAGTGCGTATGATCGCGAACTATTAGCAGCCTATAGTTCGATTAAACATTTCAAACACCTACTTGAGGGCCGACAATCTACTTTATACACAGATCATATGCCCTTAATCTATGCTTTACAGCAAAATTTAGATAAGGCATCACCTCGACAACGACGTCACTTAGATTTCGTATCTCAATATACCACAGACATTCGGCACATTTCCGGTAAAGATAACATCGTAGCCGATACATTATCAAGGATTGAAAATATAACCCTTGACAGCTCAATCAATTATGACAACCTAGCAAAGGATCAAATCACAGATCACACGTTAGCGAAGTTAATGGAAACAAACAAGTCTCTTGTATTCCAAAAATTTCCAATATTTGGTTGCAACAGCGAAATTTATAGCGATATTTCCACCTGGAGAACCGGCCGTACGTCACGGAAAAATTCCGAAGATTAATTTTTGACAGTGTGCATAATTTAGCACACCCAAGTATTCGAACAACAGCAAAAATGTTGGCCAGAGATTAACAAAGACGTTCGAAATATGGCCAAAACATGCATAGCATGCCAAAAATCAAAAGTATCAAGACATGTTAAGTCCCCAATAGGTGAATATAAAATCGCAAGTCGGCGGTTTGATGAGATCCATTTGGATATTATCGGCCCACTTACACCATCGGAGGGAAAACAGTATTGCGCGAAGCTGATAGCCCGATTTACGCGTTGGCCGGAAGTAATTCCTTTAGCAGATATAAAGGCTGACACCGTGGCAAATGCCATATTCAAACACTGGATTTGTCGGTGCGGAGTACCATCCAATATCACAACAGACCAGGGTTCACAGTTTGAGTCAGCTCTATTCACAGAGTTATCGACGTTCCTGGGTTTTAAACATAAACGGACTACCGCATACAACCCGGCATGTAATGGCATTATTGAAAGGTGGCATCGCGTTTTAAAAGTCGCTTTAATGTGTCATAACAACACACAATGGACTAAAATTATACCAATAGTAACCCTAGCCCTCCGAACAGTACTGAAAGAAAAACTAAAAGTTTCTCCCGCAGAGTTGGTGTACGGGGAATGCTTGCGGTTACCAGGAGATTTCTTTATAAAGTCTAAATCAAACACAACCGTTTCCGATTTCGTAGAGCAACTGCGAAAGTATTTCAAAAATGTTCAACCTATCCCGGCAATAAGACATGGTAGCCGTAACATATTTATATTCAAAGATCTCAATACTTGCTCACACGTGTTCGTGATCTCTACAATCGCCATACGAAGGACCATTTCAGGTCATACGAGGCACTTCCAACTCTTTCGCAGTTCGCTTTTTACATCCTACCTTAGGCAGTAGCCAAATCAAGGACGTACGGCTATAGACCCGTTTTCGTTTAAACCTGCACATTGCCTTGCTTCATGCCAACCTATAGTGCTGACAGAAAGGTGGGGGGGGGGGGGTCATAGATGTGTTCATCTTCATCACCCATCGTAATCAGATGATGAAAAATCCCTTTTGCATCCCGCCCCTGTAGGGATTCGAACCCGGTACTTTCCGATCCAACCGCCGCAGCTTTAACCACTGCGCCGTATTTTTGTTCTTATTTGTTACTTTAATCGAATATCTCGCACGAAACTGTATATATGTGTTGCTTGTTGCGAGTAGAAAAGAATACTTCACGATGCCTATCGGTGGTGGAAAATTATGTCAAAAGGAACAGGGCTGTGCACCTGATTTCTATGTTTTTATTTCGGTGCTGTGAACCTGTTTTCATTTTTACTGATTATTATTATAACGACTACGTCGCCACATCACTCCCCTACCAGTGCGCGACCAGCAAACGCTACTATATAAACCTACTTGGTCGTTTTAAGCCGACTGCACGGGCGAGATTATTTCTGAGATTATTTTTATCCCAACATTTTCCATCCAATGAAATCACTGTATTGATAAAAAAAAAAAAAAATCTCCTTCAACATTTCCCCTCACGAGTTAAAATTTATTGAAAATAATCTTTGGATAAAAATAATCCGTCTCGTGCAGCGAGCTTTACTGTACGGCCCGATTGTGTCTGAGCCGCAGACTGTACATTTTGACTAAACGTTACTTTCTTTTCAGGACGTGTTTATTGAATTACCTGATTTGGGATATTTAATATTTGGGTAAACGAAGATGTATGCATGGAATCAGGTTCGCATTGCTCCACAAAACAAGGCTTTAGTCTATTAATTGAAATATTTGTGTCTCTGTTCCTCACCCTTACTGTGAAATCGTTATCGTGACTTAATGTGGGCACCCATATAACGAAACAAAAATAAAAAGTGTACAAGTGCTGTATAATTGAATTGAATAAAAAATAAAAACATTCAGTGCATTTTTTAATTCATGTTCATCTTCACGATATAAAAATATAATATTCCGCCATTGTATTAGTGAAATCTATGGAGCAGCAGATATACGGAGATATCTATAAAAAATTGGTGGTTACATTATTTGGTGAATCGTTCTGCGAGCGCGACGAGATATAATACCATACCCATAATTGGTAGCCCCATACATCAAACACTACCCTTAATCTCGTAGTTATCCTATCTTCTATAATGACAGAATGATGTGGCATGTATGAGAAGCATCTGTCATACAATCATCTTTAATGAGTTCCATGTGGTTTAGTTGGATGTATTCGTTCATAAATTTGTGATATTGATTCTTAAAGTCTTCATCATTCTAGATTCTTTTTTCATCTGCGGCAATCTAGCTGCTGCTTTGCCTTTAGATTTACTGAGCTTCTTGTTGTCAAGTGATATCCGAACCTCAAATCGTCCATTTTAAACCATTTGTGTGTTTCTTAGTTAGGCTTCTTTTATATGCAGTTCTTCGGATTCCCAAAAGACTTTTATTCCTTGTCTATGTCTGCTAATGTGATGTGGCTGTTTAACCGTCTGATTGGGATGCTGCTGTTTTTATTTAGATCACCAGAAATGATCCATCCTTTACGCCTTCTAACATCATTTCTCCATACAAGTTGACGCCTATTAAAAGATGAATAGGTCGACTAGGATTACTTCCTTTTGTATCTTGTCTGGAAGTGGTTTAGTGATAGCCCTCAGAACTAAAGCAATATATTGAATCTTGAAGATCAATGGAAATGCCCGGACCTTGCTTAATAAAAGTAATAGGAAAATCACTTAGCCAAGTTCTTCATCGATAAACCGCAAAAGTTCTACACCGATGGAATTATGAAAGTTCCCGAAAAATGTTAACAGGTCTTAGATAATAACGACCAATATGTACTTAAATAAAATTCTTTCTTTTTTCCCAACCCAATATTTTTGATTTCTTAGATTACTTCAGTATTACATAAAGAGGTAGAAATTAAGACAAAAATAACTTCTCCTAATACCATAAAGCGAGTTTATAAAATATTTTTTCATTTGGGGTATCCACGCCCAATAACATTAGACAACAGGAAATTTGTCTTAAGTGAGGAATTTGGAATGGCTGAGTTAAACGGCAAAATAGATCTTTGCTGAAACTTCTTAAAATAAACAATGCACTTAATAGACATTTAGAAAGGACCTTGATGATACCACTCATCCCCTCACATTGAGACAGGAAAAACGCTAACGGAGTTGACCAGACCATAAGAGAGGAGCAAACACCAACAATTTGCTGGTAGATTTTAGAATATTTAATGTGGAAGGAACAAATAAAACAACTTATTGTTTAGATGCATCAAAACATTTTTTGTTATCGTATAATTTAGGTACATACATCACAATTATATTATGTTTCCCACATAGATGAAATGAATTTTTCGATGCCTTGCAAAGTATTCTGTCCTTGAACAATCGGAATTATTTAAATGTGACAAACACTAAATTTTGTATGTATACTTACAATTGTAATGGGATGTTCTGTAGGATATCTCACAGTTGTCCGGAAAGCATCTTCCATAATCGACCGAACACATATATCATACTCCCATTCGCCTATTTGTAATTGTCCCGTTCTTCTATGGAAAAATTTTCCTTTTCCATGTTTTAACCCATTTTTCCAGAGCCCTTCATATCGATTATAATTCGCTATATAAAATACAAAATAAAAGGAGTCTAGATAATTGTTTTAGTTTTTTTTTGTTTATTTTACAAAAAGTATGAATAAGCAGATATAATAAACGCCGTAACTAAACCAAGGATATATAGAAAACTATACATTTTCATTATTCAGTGTATAAAATTCTAAAGTTTAATTAAAACTGGAACACCAAAATATCGATTTGCTATAAAACAAAGCTATTACAATGAACAGCAGGAAGTAATGTTAACAGTTTTCTGTTGTCTTCTTTATTATAATATGACACTTTAATTTGCATTGCATGTTCAAATTTAATATTTCCAGAATCATAAAAACGCTGTCAGTAATAATAAAACGAATATATTTTTTCACACGCTATCCATTAAAATATTTCACTAGTATTTATGTTATACATATTGAACCATCATTTCTAAAATTAAATTTACAAATTTTTTATAATTTACCATAAAGCATAGATCCCCGACCATCAAACTTATCATTTAGCCATTCTCCAATAAACATATTGCCATTGTAATACCACATTACACCTAATCCAGATCGCTGATTATCTCGCCATGTTCCATAATAATTACCGGTAGTAAATAATTTTTCACCTTTTCCATCTTTAATGTCATTCTTCCAATGACTTTTAACAAATGCCCTTAAATTTCCATTCGGATTACGATTTTCAATTATACCAAAACCATGGCGTAAATTTTTATTCCACCCACCAATATACACCAAACCATATTTATCAACTTTTATGCCATGACCATGACGCTTTGCATTTTTTACAAATCCTGTATATTTACAAGTATCCGGCGAATGGATGGAACTACGATAACCAGTACCTTCTGTTATTTTTTTTAACCAATTGGCACGAGAATTTTTTTCACACGTTTTATTATGTAGAAACGGCATTTTATAATTGTGAATATGACGCAACAAAACTAATACAAAAGAAAAAACAAATAAACGTGTGCACTACAACTGACAACCGAAAACTGTTTGAATTCAGAAATTTAGATTTTGTTTTACGTTGTTTAAACGAAACAAAATATGTAATAGATTATTATTTGGTATATACAGTGTATTTTGAGGGGTACGAACTGATTTTGTTTAAAATTATACAACAGAAAAACTGAATTTCACAAATTGTATTCGTCGGATAATTATTGTAATTATTATATTCCTGGATTACTGTGGATTGGGTTGTTCCATGGAAACGTCGATTGTATATTGTGCTGGATCAGAAGTTGTGGGTGGTGGTTCAGACGATGTATCAAGCTCTCCTGGCTGATAGCTTGATTCATTCTGTAACGGATTAGAAGAATTTTCAACCGATAATGTTTTCTTTAAAGAGGAATTACATGCTACACATGATCTGGCTTCTTTTAGTTTTGCAGCTATTCTATCTTGTAATGACTGCGGTAAATTGTTCGCTTGTGATAGTTCTGAATTTGATTCTTCTTCTTGATTTGTATCTGGATTGGTGTTTTTCTGTGGTGGTTTAGACAGTTTATTTTGTGATGTTTTCGAGGATTTGGCGGCATGTAGTGGTATAAGCGCTCCGGCCTCTGAAGCGTTAGAAGCTGCTCCCGCTTGTGCGTTTTGAGCCTCTGGTGCTGCAGTATTTGTTGTTTTAGCCTGTAATGGCTGCTGTGATATTGTAGGTTGTTGTGATACATGGAATGAACTGGAACCTGATATTTCCATCCATCCTTCTAACGTCGTATCAGGTTCTTTCTTATTATTTTCGGTGGGTGAGATTAATTCAGAATGTGTAATTTCAGTTTTTGATGAGTCAGCAGCCGCATCAGGGGCCGTATCCATTACTGCTTCAGTAATTTCAACAATTGGAGGTTTGAAAAACATTTCAAACACAGTCACACCAGGCTGTAAAATTTCGACTGCATTCAACGGATCATGAATTAAAAGTGTAGTCATCCGATAAGTAACACACCAACACGTAAAACCTCCGTTGTCGTAAACAATTTGAATCAGATACTCGGTGTTTGGTTTAAGAACTAGTGATTCACCAAGACTAATTGTTTTATAAATGGTATCATCTTTGAATTTCTTATTTAATTTTATGACATCCGTATTATTTGTGGCAAGATCTTTTCCAATTATTTTGATCTCATGGTTTCCACCGGCCCCATACCTGAACCCAGCAAATATTACTTCCTCAGAAACTATAAATTTTGTTTCACTTCTTGTGTTATTATTCAATATGTTCCTTCTGTCGAATTTCTTTTCACAAGTTTTTCTTGGTTTTGGAATCGGTGTCGGATCTTTAAACATTACACAAATATCACTATCCGCAAATAGATCACAATTGTTAAGTACACTTTGGCGAAACTCGTCCATTGTCATCTGTGCATATCGAATTAACTGTAGTAGTTTTCCGAATTTTTCACGTCGCTGTGTCAAGTCGATTTTATTAGTCTCGCAATTTTTATTCATCCAACGTATCAGGCCATTGAATATTTGAATTTCTTTAACGCTTTCATCGACGCAGTCCAATTTTAAAATATCTTCGATGACACTCGGTTCAATTAAAGGAAACATGCTTAAATCCATTATTCCACTTAAATTTCGGGCGATATCATATTTAAGTATATTGTATGGCAGCTCATAGTGTTCCGTTACACAATAAGCATAGACCGATAGACGGACTCGAAGCGGAACTCCCCGTTGTAGTAGAAAATCAAGAATTTGATTTTCCAATTTCACTATTTTATATTTAATTGCTAATTTAAATAATTCAACGCTATTATCGATATTTATATTGCAGTCATCTGTATAGATGAAACGAATAAATTCGTGAAAACTTTTATAGCTAAAATTGTCGATAGAAATTAGAATTGTGTTGCTGGCTGTTCGTGAGGTTGATTTTTGCATTGATTCGAATTGCTCTTGAAATATAATACTTCGTTTCATCAACTCAAGTGAGTGGGCATAAATTATGTTATTTTCGAAGTCGAACACAACATTGGATAAAAATGGATTGTTGAATAGCTTTTTAGTAATTTCTAACATTGTTAATTCCGGAGCGTTATTTAAAGCAAATTCCATTTCTAATATTCTCAAATCAAAATTAGATAATTAGAATTTTCAATTAAAACATATAATTTTGACGCGACTTGACACAATATTTCAAAGGTATCATGTTCCAATGACTCTGTCATTATTTTTTATTTGTCAAAGTGAGCATTCCACAAAATTATAATTTTGGCTGTGCTAGTATGAATGCAAGACAAGTAAACGGCAACGCTGGTTGGGAATAGATTCATATAACTTGTTTACTTGTGCGACTAGTGTCTCTTCTTGTATTTCTCTGACTGTAGGTGATACCTGACCATATCCATATGGTAGAATTTAAAATCGTTTTAGTCACTGGTGGTTATAGTAAAGCTAAAAGGTATCATATATATGGTCGAAAGAACGGAATCGATGAGCTCAGCTCAACGTACAAAATTTTGTTTTCAACCGCTTATGTCACCCCGTGCGGCATATAACTTAGCTCAAGGCCGATAATAGTGGTCGTGGGGTTTAGGGCACACGGCTGAAATCCTAGATTTTACCGCATTTTTTGATTGGAATTTGTGGACCAAAAGTACCACTGGTGACTATTAAACAAAAATAGGAAAGTTTAGAACAAATATTTTCGGATCCATAGATTGAACCCTTATGGTAGAAATTTGTCGACCGTAGTCACAATGGTGAGATTAGCGCTGGTTCATAATAGTTTTTATATAATGGTTAGGTTGTTGGGTTCTCTTTAAGAGGGAATCAGTGGCGCGTTACAAGCAGAAAGAGTGAGGGCGCGTTTCTGCACACTGTCACCTGTATCTAATGAGACAGCTAGCAGACACTAATTGTATAGTCAAATGTTAGTATGTTGATTTGTGTTTTATTTTCCTCCTTTATACTTACCACTGTTTCTGGATTTTTTTGGTTCTTTTGCAAAATAAAAACTAATTTTGTGTAATTCGACTCTGTATTTCTGATTTTGATGTCCTACATTACATACAAATTTTGGTGGCTCAAAAATCACTGAATTACCCTCACCAAAAAAATGTTTACATATTTTTCTAACCTCATTTGAGTTGTTCTACATTTTCAATTTTTGTTTTTCATAATTAACAATTTTTGGAATAAAAATTTTACTACATGAAAAATTTTATTGGTCAGCTCAACTTATTTAGAATGCCGGTGGGCTATCCCCGACAGCAATTGTATTAAAAAATTTGTTTGCCTATTTTCTTATTAATGAAAAAAACGCGTACATGATCAATCAATACTATGCAATGATAAATTTGGCACCCCTTTCGGCGGCACAGGGGTTAGCATGTTTGCTTTAAGCTCCGGAGGTCCCGGGTTCGATTCCCGGGAGAGTGATGAAAAAATCACGGCTGGTTAATGTAGGATCAATGAATTAATCACTCATTATCATCTCATTAAGCGGCCAAATCACCCCCTTTCGCCAGCGAAAAAAGATGATAAATTTATGAGCTTCCATAGGGTGATTCTAACAATTAAGTAACGACCGTTGGTAGGCGTTCGTTACAGTAACGTTTAGCCGAACTGTTATCGCCCATTCACCAGAATTTGGCAATTTTAATCAAGAAAGGCAAACATAGAAATAATTTCTCTTGTCCTGAAGAATGTTTTGCATACTTCAACGAGGACAAGAGTTATTTGCCGCTGTCACCCTTTTGGCACATCCGTTGAACGACACTGAGTTCAACATCACTACAGACTCTTCCAGCTTAGCTGGTTGAGCTGTCTTTCAACAACGGAACCATGGATGTTGACAACCATTAGCGTTCTTTTCAAAGAAGCTATCTCCAGCTGAAATAAAATACTCTGTATTCGATATAGAGAACTTCTTGCTATATACTTAGCAATCAAACATTTTTTAGCCATTTCGTCGAAGGTCGAAATTTCTCTATTTTCACTGACCATAAATCTTTAACAATAGAAATTGCGTCAAAATCAGAACGTAGTCCCGGCAATTAGGATATCTCGATTATATTGCACAATTTACGACCAACATTCGCCACATAAAACGAAACAAAATGTGGTGAGCGACTGCTTATCCCGTTCTAGTGAATTATATTCACCAGAAATCAACGTCCTCCTCTTTCGACACGAAAGAATTATCACAACAGCAACAACGTGCAATTGATCAACAGATACCTAAACCTGCAACTTTGATCAACATATTGGACAATAAGCAGCAAATTTGGTGTGAGACATCGACATGTCAAAATCCACCCTTCCTCCCCAAAGATATGTGATAAACAATCTTCGATAGCTTGCATGGCTTATCATATCCCGGCATCCGAGCCACACGCAAATTAATTATTTTGAAATACTTCTGGAAATGAATGAATACTGATACAAGCAACTAGAAATCTCGTTTAACTAGCAATCAATGTTCGCATTAAGACAATAGCTTATATTCCGAAAGCGCATGGACTTGACGAACGTTTTCACAGACAACTAAAAACCGTTTTATCAGCTCCATACATTTCAGTGGCGTACTGACATTTCAATAGTTGTTTTGGGTATTCGAACATCATTCAAGGAAAACCTCAACTGTACGGCAGCAGAGCTCGTTTATTTAAAAAAAAAAAATTCAAATTTTATTTCACTTAGATTAGATTACACTTGGCCTTCCTGACCTTCAAGATTCTCCTCAATCTTCGCTCCCCTCTGAATAGCTACTGACTGCTGGTTTTTCCACCAGTTTCATTCGCTCGGCTGGGAAAACGCCGGTAAACTTTCGTTTGTTGCCCACAGGTGCTATATCGGTAGCCCGATATCTATCCCCATGCAGTTTCTATATAACCTGGAAGGGGCCCCTATAAAGCTGCTGCAGCTTGGTGCTACTCCCCGTTGAAACCGTCTCACGCTTCACCATAACCAGATCTCTGTCGTGATAGACATCTGGCTTCTTATGATGTGAATTTGAAATACTTCTTACTGTACTTTTGATGCCGCTGAATGTTTTGCGAGGCTTCCTCTCGGTACTTCGTTGTTTGCTCCATGTAGTCCTGTCATTGATTTAATATTTTGTCGCCTTCCAACTCGAGAGTCAATTTATCCTTAAAAATACTTCTTGGAGTATATCCGAATAGTAGTTCATGTGGTGACTTTTTTGTCACCGAATTTGCGGTTGTGTTGATCGTCCATTGTATCTGCCGAAGTTTTGTCTCCCAATTTTGTTCACTTCCCTCGCTAACCATTGTTCGAAGTGAACTCAACAGAGTCCGATTTGTACGTTCCACCTGTCCGTTTGCTCGAGGGGTGGCGATCGCATTTAGAATATGTTTGATGTTTAAGTCTACACAGAATCGCTCGAATGTTTTGGACGTGAATGCAGAACCTCGATCCGTTATTATCCGTGTCGGCGTGCCGAAATGGATGATGATATCTTCTATAGCTCGAACCACAAATTTAGTGGACGTGTCTTTTGACGGTCGACAGTGAACATATTTGGTGAATGCGTCAGTAATGACGATGAGGTAGGCATTCTTCCTTGATGACTTGATAAAGGGTCCTAAATGATCTATGTGCCACGTATGCTGCGGGATTGGGATTTTCTCGATCGGATGCAATTCAATTCCCTGACCGCCACCTTTATCCTTCTGATACAAACATTCTACGCAGGATGCGATATGCCTTTTGACATAAGGTCGCATTTTTTTGAACCAAAAATTCTTGCCTATAATACCAAATGTTCTCTCTAACCCAAAATGTCCTGCTGAATGAGTCTCTGATACCAATCGGCCACGAAGGCACTTTGGAACAACGAACAATTCGTCCCCACTTTCTCCTTTAAAGTACACACAGTCATCTCGATTCACGAAATAACTCATCGCCCGATCTTTTCGTAAAATTTTGTCTTTCATTGTAGAAACTTCTTCGTCGGTTTTCTGCAACGTAATCATCCATTTATTGCTATCTTCTATCAAGAACACATCCAACGTAGCTCCACTTGCTTCAACACTTTCCAAAACAGGTGCTCTGCTCAACGCATCAACATGAGCCATTTGCTGTCCATTTCTATGCCTGATCTCAAAGTCAAATTCCTGCAGCCGTAGCCATCAACGCGCAACCCGAGGAATCAAATCCTTCTTTGTTGCAGCGGTTCGTAAAGACTCACAATCCGTGATGACAACAAATGCTTTGCCAAGTACGTACACTCGGAATCGTTCCACCGATTCCACGACAGCCAGGGTTTCCAATTCGTAGCTATGGTAATGTTGCTCTATGGCGTTTGTCTTTCGGCTAAAATAGGCGACTGGTCTTCCACGGTCTTCCTAAACCTGAATTAGTAATCCTGCTAACCCAACCGCACTGGCATCCGTATTTATCTCGTGTCGCATTAACGGATCATAAAGAGCCAAAGCATTTCGGGAACATAAGCAAGCTTTAAGCTGGTTAAAAGCTGCGCCTTGCTCATCGCCCCACGCAAAACCCTGGACCTTCTTAGTGAGATCGGTCAATGGCCTTGCAACCTCAGCGAATTTCGGAAAGAACTTCCGAAAATAGCTTGCCAATCCAAAAAATCTCCGTACATCATGGACGCTAGTCGGAACATCGAACTTCTCAACGCACATGATTTTCTCGTTTCCTGGACGGATACCATCCTTACAAATTTCGTGGCCCAAGAACTCGATTTGTGTTTGTAGAAACCTGCACTTCGAAGGTTTCATTTTCAATCCGTATTCTCGTAGTTTGACCATGAATTCTTTTAGTAGTCTAGTATACCTTCCTCAAGAGTCGCTGGTGGGATAACCACATCATCGAGATATGTAACAATCCGGTTTCTGAGTTAACCAGCCATTGAATTCATCATACGCTGAAATGCTGATGGTGCATTAACAAGCCCGAAAGGCATACGATTAAACTGGTACTTCCCATCTGGCGTTACAAACGCAGTTAAAACACGCGACTCCTCATCAACTGGGATCTGATAGTACCCAGACGCCAAGTCAACCACCGAAAACCATGTCATACCGGCCCGCCGCTGTAATTGATCATCCATGTTCGGCAATGGGAAATTATATTTTACAGTTCTGTCGTTGAGCCTGCGATAGTCGACACAAATGCGATCTTCACCGCTCTTCTTTTTGACGATCACGATTGGGGATGCATACGGTGAAGTCGATAGTCTTATGATGTTATTTTGCACCATTTCCTCTACATGATTTCTAACAGTTTCCCGCTGGGTATAAGCAAGTCGATAGGGCTGATAGCAAACAGGTCTCTCATCCTTTAGCTTTATCTTAATTGTTGTTGCGAGAACGTCTGGCACAATCAATATTTCACAATTGGTCAGAGTGACATCATCAATTTGTATTTCTGCCGTTAATTTCCCCATTGTACTGCATACCCCATTTCCAAATCCACGCAATTTCTGGCTAAATTTCTCATACTTCAAAACCATTTTATCGGCAATATTCTGACACAATATCGTGCATTCGCTTCCCAAATCAAAGAAAGCGTCCACGTTGATCCCGTTTAGTCTAATAGGTTTTGAATATTCACATTTGCTAGCAACAATGCAATTAATAGTTTTGACATTGGTATTTGTAGAATTGGGTTTTTCCTGTTTGTTTTGATTGGTGAGACTCTGATTCCGATTTTTATTGCTACATTGGGCAGCATAGTGCCCCTCTTTTCTACAATAGTTACCTATAACTGACCGCATGTCTCGTTTATACGGCTGGTAGTCGTAGCGTCTCTCAGGTCGATGCACTTGAGTATATATGAGATGATCGATTCGCCAAAACACCCTGGTCTGAAAATGTTTTATTGTCATCGAGTTGTGTGCCCGGAGTCTCAACATTAATTCCGAGAAAGTTGCAATTCTCATAACACTGAGTGAGTAAATTAGATTTGAATTCCCTAATCCGCCTATGATGTATTTTATTATATTTTTCTCATCGATGGAACGGATTTGTAGATAACTTTATTGCAATATATTATCAATCACAACAAAACTAATTTACATAATTCAAAAATGAAATAAAAAATTTTTATTTTTGAAAATCAAAGCCGAGGGCGCCGAAAAGTACTTTATTCTTCAAATTTCAAAACTTCTGTATTTATAACATGCGGCAATGCTTTTTTGACGCAATGTTGCGCAGCGCATCGAATGCGGCAAATTTTATTCCACTGAACTGTATTCATCATATCTAATCTACATTATCGACTTCATGCAGTTTTTTTTGTATTTTTCATTTTGTGTTGTCACTCACGATTTTGACATTCATAAGATTAATTTTGTTATTTTATTTAAAAAAAATCGAATAATCCAATTAAATATAACCTTTTACTGTAAAATTACAATCAGATAATATTAAAAACAATGAAATTCATGTAGATCCAATAAACGAGCCTAAGTATTGTAATTTATATCTATTAAAGTCGGGTTGCAGAAAAAAATCACTGGAATCGACAGGCATGAATGAAAACATTAAATCTAGAAAACACAGGTACAATAAAAGAAAACGTTCAGGTGCTGATAAATTACATGATCTGGAACGTACTATAAATTCAAGCAAATCAATTAAGGTAACAATAATGAATGATTTAAATACCAAAGTGTGTGATTCGGTTCTGAATGAGAATGAAAGCGGGAAATCTGACATTGATGACGGAGGTGCAGAAGGCAATACATTTTTACTAAAAGTTATCTTTAGCAACAACAAGAGGTACAGTGAACTTAAGACTAACGTTTTTAATTCCATTAAGCATGGTTTGAATGGTAAACATTTGGTAATGGTAGAAAATGATGATAAAAATTTGATTGAAATTTTTGAAAATTCCGACAAAGCCACTCAAATTGAAACAGAATCGAACAAGATGAATGCGGGGGGCGATGATCTATTTACCATCGACACAGAACCCGAAACACAATCAAACAAATCCAAAGCTATTGAAATTCCGGTGTACACAAAAGTTAAATTTACAAATGTTATGTTAATGGCTGAGAGTACCAAAACGAAAACCAATGTACCAAATAAAAGCAGATCGTCCGGAATGAGCTGTTTCAATTGCGGTGAAAATCATAATTTGAAAGATTGCCAGAAACCGCGAAATCATGCAAAGATTCAACAACGTGTAACCAAGCTTAAAGGCGGTGAACGTTATCACATTGAACTTAATCAAAAGTACGCCAATGTTGTACCCGGCAAATTGAGTAAAGAGCTTCGAGACGCTTTAGGATTGAGAAAAAATGAAATTCCTTCACATGTTTATCGAATGAGGTTATTTGGATATCCACCTGGCTGGCTAGAAGATCACAAAATCTCAAATTCGGGACTAACGTTGTTTGATTCGGATGGGAAGACGGTTGTAGGAGATTCGGACGAAGAACAGGGAGAAATAGTTGAGAAGGTGCAGTATGACTTAAATAAAGTTATTGAATTTCCTGGATTCAATGTTCCACCAACAAAAGAAAGCCAATATGATGTAAGTTGAAAGTATTTGCCGGAAATATTATGTAAAAATTATAAATGTTTATTGTTATTTCAGGATTTTCATAGGAATAAAGTTCCTCCGTTGTCGGTAAATCATTCAAAGGAAGCAATGATCAGTTTCTTAAGTGACAAATTAATGACACCATATAAACGCAAGAAACTGTTAAACTTTCCTGGGGTCAACACTAAGTCAGATGATAATAATGTTGAGGAACAGTGTATGGAAATAGAAGATGATGATGATTTTTGCGGTCCAATACTACCACCAGGTACACAACCACCGCTTCCAGACGAGGACATTTCAGGATGCAATGCACTACCACCACCACCTCCTCCGCCAGTTAATACAAAATCGATTGACAGTGAAGAAAGTGGTGAACTAACTTCTGATGATGATGATGATGATGAGGAGAAAAGTAAAAAAGAGAAAACTCCATCCAGCCTGAATGTAAATCCGGTGTCTACTGATCCACCATCAAAATCGGTTACAACTTCAACCGTTGTTAGTTTGGAAACAGATTTGCCGGACGAATCATCTGAAATGAATTTGTGTAACACAAAATTTGAAACTAATGGCACACCACTTTTGCAATTTTCACCATATACATCGTTACCATCGGGTGATAAATTTTCCGTTGGTGTAAGCGATGTTATAAATTTTGAAAATTTACCCGATTCAACGGGAAAATATGAAACTATGAAAGAAATTATAAAACGCGTGCGAAATCAAATGGATAAAATGCACGAGGAGTTATGTTAGTTTAAGGTGTGGTATTCGAAATTGTATGTTTGTTTTAATTAATCGTATTTTACATAAGCTTGGGGATTCGAGCCGCTGGATAGCAAATACTATTTATTGTGTACCTAAGATTTTTCACGACTCCAGTTATTGTAAAATTATTATTAAATTTTCAGTTTGTAAATTTAAATAAAACTTATTTCTCTTAAGGATTTAATTTTAGATGGATTTAGTCTTTTTAGATTGAACTTTACCAATTGGACGAATAGTTTAGAAATTCGGTTTTATTTAGCTTTTAGAATACATACTGTAAATAAAGAATTTTGTATTAATGAATAATAAAATATTTCTATTGAAAAATGCTTGTTTATTACAAGCCTGAATATTATACATACATACCAAACTCACTTCAGATTTTTTTCATTTTTTATTAGATTTTAATTCACAATTGGAATATAAATTGGCAACTAAAATTTTTTGCTCGACTTATTTAAAAAAAACCCTTGCATGAAAATACGTACCTAATTAATTTACTAAAATTTATTATTTTAAGTATAGCAAGTAATATATTTATACTTTATTATTTTAAAATACAAACGTACAAAAATTTAGAAAAGAAAACAATTGTTTGTAAACAGTGGTCCCCTCATGCCTGTTTTAGAACAGTTAAATGTCGCCCGAAATCACCAGTTGTTAATTTGGAAAATTTGGTGACCATTATTAAACTAACAATGTCATTTCAACATTTCTAGACTATTTTCGAAGCAACAGACTTGGTTGATCGCCACTACTTCTGATGCTAAATGATAAATTGCCGATTACGTTAACATTGAATTGGGTGACCTTTGCTTCGAGTAGTCCGCCTTTGGTGCATCACTTGTAAAAGCCCATTCATTTAAGACACCATCTTCAAACATGAAAATAGCGGATCAGTTTGTTGAAGCAACCCACATTCAGACGGAAACTTTGAGTTATATTAAACTAACACCCTCTAGCTTAGTCAAAATTAATCGATCTGTGCCAAATTAATCACCCCATAAAACCGAAGAATCGCCTGGTTTTCGTAATAACTGCATATTCCATGTGTCAATTTTAAACATCGCATCGCGGAGTATTAGCGGGGGTTCGGTATTGTTTTGGCGATATCCTATTTTTGACATCTTACATCTCAGAGCCTCTTATTCGGAAAGTGAGCGGCAATTTTGCCCTTGGTCGTGGAAAATTACTCATCATTCATCAACAGTAAGCATTATCTTTAATTTAAAGATGCTTCATGCCTTACGCATTATCGCAATGACATCATCAGGCGGCGAGGAAAGCCGTGCCACGAATCTTCGATTTCTAGCGATTTATAATGTTTGAACCACTATAGCGTAAAGAAACAGTGGAAGTTAATTAGTTTTAAATTAAAATAATTAATCTCCAGATAAATTTTAATCAGGTTCTCCTCCCGTACATACATTATCACCATTATGCATCGCCATAGGTGAGCGTTGGCTTCGATATATATCTTGTGCTCTGTGGCGACCACAACATCGATGTCATCGCTAAACCCAAATTCGTGCGCTTCATCAAGAACATATTCAACCTTGACTGCGTTTCCAACACACACGGTGTCTTTGGAAGGCACTTGCATGTATCTTACATTCGTCAGAAAGCTGCCGGGACCATGCCCATGCGCTTTATATCGTACTTCTCGAACTGCCACCCAGTACTTAATCGATTGCACACTACCGTTGTAATTTATTTAAAGCCATCAAGATTCTTCGGTGGCGTTTTACGAGTCGTGTTAGTACCCGCGACTCCAGGGGCTTATAATCGGTCTATAATTGATTCCTTTATTCGGCCTACCTCGTCTAAAAATTCGAATGTTGGCTTGACATGCAAATTAGTTCCCCATATAAAATTTCCAGTCACACGCATGAAAAAATATCGGCTACACTTCGTTGCCCTTCAAGAAACTCGATTGGCTAAAGGTGGAGACCATGTATCGCAAGGCTAAACGTTGCTGTATAGTGGAGAGGATCTCGGCAATTTTCATATTGGTTTTCTTCTTGGGGAGCAATGCCGAAAATCAATCACAATATTTTGAGCCCTAGGTCAACTGTCATTCGGGACCAGAACAAGAACCTACGTGTTAATATCGGCGCGGTACTCGACTCATAGAACGAACCTTATTCCGATCTAGGTGCTTCATGTTCAACATGTGTCGCGGACTTACACATGAAGCTCTTTGAAATACACAAAAAATAAATTGAAGAAAACCCTTTCACGAAAAGTAATGTGGTGAAGCGAAGTAATGCCTGTTGAATGGAAAGTGACCTTGTTATACCCTATCTCTAAGAAGGGAGAGTGCACCATGTAAAATGGCGTAATGTAACCACAAAGTTACGTTAAATATGAGAACAAATTATAATGAATTTTTCCAATTAGTTCCAGTGTTCGACTAGGAGATGCGCTGTCACAGATACTCTTTAAATGTCTTATGTTGGAACAAATTATATCACCAGATGATATCTGCGTGATTGAAACATTACTTGATCAGCTTTTTCAACATCCTTTGGTGTAAAAATCAACAAGTTCAAAACAAAATATCTGATTTCCGTTTTTTGGAGATAATGACGCAATAGACTTAATCACACTTTTGTGGCAATGAAAAGATGCAAGTACTTGGGATCTCTTGTCCCTTATGATAGTAGTTTGGGGAATGATATCAAGGAATGTCCTGCCACTATAACTGTAAACTGCTAAATTCCAAATATCTTGCAAATGTTGGCAAACTGAAGTTGTAAAGGAAGTTAATCAGGCCCGTTGTCATATGGGTGTGAGAATTGAACCTTGACAGATGGATACGAAATATGGCTGATAACATTCGAGAGAAGCGTCATGCAAGAATATTTTAACGCGAATTTAACGCTTCGGCTCCTTATTTGATAGTGTGTATGAAGCGTCATGCTGTTGTCTCTTTAAAATATCTTCTAATGAAACATCGACAATAGCTAACGATGCGGAATATTTTTTATATCAGAGACGTTTTCTATTTGCTAATGCCCAAATGGGTTTATTATTGTAGAGCTTGCCACTGGAAGTCTGTTCAGCATTCTGTTTAGAGCTTATGTGTTACCGTGACGCTGGACTTGATTTATCTTGAACCTCTGAAATTCTATTAACGACGAAGGTTTAATACTTGTGGGAATGCAGTCGAATGAGTAATCACAGAATCGGTCTAGAAGTCACCTCTAATTTTGGCACCTGCCATGCTACACTTACCTTACGGTAACAATGCACCGCATAATCATGTCGTGGTTTTTACAAGCTAAGTTTTACCCGTTTTAATTGGCGCTACCTTAGTTTTAGATGAAAGTAGTGTCACATTGATGAAAATTGTGAAACTCTCCATCGAACCAAAGAGAGTAGGTAGTATGTACATTGTTTCTTGGTTGGATACGTTTTCATTACAATGTAAAGTCTTGTTAAATAAATTGTAGAAGGCTGGCCATTGCTTACAGTCACCATAAAACAAAGAAATTTCCGTGGTCTGTAGTTTGACGTTGGGACTCTTCTTATTAATGCCCTGATTCAAGATTTGGATTTTATTGTTGTATGTTGACGAACGAATCCTACTCGGTGAAACGAATCCTACTATTGGCATTCGCTACAATTCGTTAGTGATTTTTGCTGAATAAAGCCCATGAATCTGTGAGCTCACAGTGCTTCACTATTTTGTGACAAGCTGCTTAAATTATGCTTTAACAATTTAGCTTTTACTAGTAGGAGCTTGTAGGGGTTTGCTTGCTCTATACTGATACTAACAGTGCATTCACAATAAAAAACGTTTTACTTTTGACTTATAGGTTTGTACGAATTTCCAACATAACGAACAAAAATTTTTGTTCGTTATGTTGGAAATTGGTACAAACCTGTAAGTAAAAAGTTTTTTCATTGTGAAGGCCCTGTAACTAAACATTTGTTCATCCTCGTGTTACTCACTCCAATAGTGCTGTGGCCTGAACCTTACTTTCTTCAGGTATGCCCGTTATTGCCAGTAGCGTAACTACACATATCGGGCCCCCTACAAAATTATTCTTCCATTCTTCTGCCGGCGCTAAATACCATGAAAGAATTTGAGAGCCTCAACGATGCTCTCCTGGCCCCTCTATTCTCTTAGTCGCGTCACTTCATTCGACATGACAATTTATCAGGTCACTTCAACTAAAAATTGGTACTATCTTAGTTAATCGAAGTGACATAAGAGAAACATGAGAAGCACTCATATTACACGAGAGAATGTGACGTAAAACGTAAAACTTCAAAAGACGATTGGCGCTGGAATCGATTAAGAGAATACCAAAATTTGATTGTCGGTGCAAGTAACACGACAAGAGAACGCCAGATACGGTGACCGAATAGGTCCCTTTCAATGTGTTTCAGAAATCAGGATAATATCGATGTTGTGTTCAATAAAGAAATTTTGTACCGCTAGTTTACGTTACACTACCACATTGGCGTTCCAAACAGTTAATTTAAATTCATTCATTTTTGGTTTTTAATGAGAAGTTGCATGCGGATATGTTTAGCAGCAAGAGACTTGGTTAGGTTTGGTTTGGGTGGCGGTCGACTAGGACCAGGCATAGACACAAAAATGGTCCGTAGCCATACCACAATAATTATTTCCTCCAACTCATTGGAACCATTTTGAGTTGTTAACAAAGCGCTGGATACTCCTGACGTCCATCCTACAGAGGTCCGTCAGGTCTTTGAAGAGGGGTGCCCCTAGAAACTTTAGTCTGTTTCGTGCCAGTCGAGGGCAGGTGCAAAGAAGATGAAGTACTGTCTCTTGCTCCTCTTCGTCCTCGCAACTACGACAGTAGTCATGTGAGAAGACACCAAGTCTACTCGCATGCCTTCCTATGAGACAGTGCCCCGTAATCACTCCAACAACCCCACTGATCTGACTTCGCTGATGTGAGGTCAGCTGTTTGGATCTCGCCAAGTCCAACTTTGGCCAGACCTGCCGAGTTATTACGCAAGAAGCGATACTTGACCATCTGTCATTCGTCAGCTTGCTAGCTTCTTCCTGAAGCAGCAGTTTGCATACCGCAAGAGGCATTTCAATATCCTTTCTGCTTTCTGAGAAGTGGTCCATTGTACCACCTCGAGCCAGTTCATCAGCGTTTATATTCCCTGTACTTATGAAATGTCCTGGCACCCATAAAATATGGATGTTGAACTGATCTGCCATCTCGTTAAGAGATGAGAGACAGTTCTGGACTACTTTCGACGTGAGGAAGTGTGATTGAAGTGCTTTAATGGCAGCCTGACTGTCCGTATATATGCGAATATTATAAACCGATATAACATTATACCTCAACCAGTCTACGACTTCCTTTATGGCAGTTACTTCAGCTTGAAAAATGCTACAGTAGTCGGGGAGGAGACGGAAGGAGAGATTTAACAGAAGTTCCTCGCAGAACACTCCAGCCCCGACTTTCCCGTCCCGTTTTGAACCATCAGTGAAGAAGATTATAACTCCTGGTTCCAAAACTGCACCCATCATCCAGTCCTCCCTGGATGGGATCCTAGTTCGGAACTTTGTGTCAAAAGATAGTGACGGGACAGTATAGTCGGTGGTCTTGGAAATTTGTTTGTTGCACAAAATAGATGAGTGCCCTGTATTGTTGCAGGCCCACATTAAGATGGATTTCAGCCAGCAGTACAAGCTGCCAACTGTTTCCCCAAGATATCTAGAGGAGTCAAAAATAGCAGAGTCTCTAGCGCCTGAGTGGCTGTGCTCCTAAGTGCACCACTGATCCACAGAGAGATTGTTCTCTGAACTTTTGTCAACAGCTTTTGGTTGACAGTTTTGTCCAGAGCAGGCCACCAGACTATTACCCCATACAAGAGAATGGGTCTGACTACTGCGGTATAAAGCCAATGTACGATGCGGGACCCCAGCCCCCATCCTTTCCCAATGGCATTTTTGCAAAAGTATAGCGCTACCGAAGCTTTCTTTACCCTTTCCAGCAAGAGACTATTATTTGCATAAACTTATTCATAGATTTTATAAATTCTAATTATAATTTGAGCTGCATTGGTTTGACTTTTCAAAATATTGTTTAGTGCTTGCTGTTCCGCTCTTTGACATGAAGTCATTTTTTTTCATAACTCCTTACACACCACGCATCGTCTATAGCTTGCGATATGATTTTCACCACAATTACTGTATTTTCTAATCTCCGGTTTGCTTTTATCCAGTTCATACTTGCTGCTGTCATGAAGTTTGCCACATAAGTATTACACAAACAGCCGGGAGTTTGCAGTAGTTTTGCGAATGTAAGGCTCCTCTACTTTGTCTTTTCTATACAATAAATATCTGATATCATAGATTGCGTGCTTACCCTTATTTTTTGTTACTTCGGGTTCCAGCTCAACTTTAAACATTGGTTGAGGGTTTCTGTCACGATTTAAAATATTAGGTAATTACGTTTTTCACCTTGAAGTTCATTATTGTTAGCTCTTCGCTTATTTCCTCTCGCTGCACATTGGACTTCATCCCTTTTATCACGACCGTATGATTCTTTGGGTGCTCTTTTGTTGGAATGAGAACATTTTTTATATCCGTGTAAAAGAGATAGATATGTTATGTATATATATCTGCGCTGTGCTTTTATGTTTATGAAGATGTGAAGTTTATGCTTAACCTAACGCTGTGTTTCTTATTTCCGATCTAATTGATCTGATCGATCTGAGTACTAAAAAGCTATGTAAAAACACAGATTTTTAGTACTCAGATCAATCAGATTGATTAGATCAGAAATAAGAAACACAGCATAAATATATAATCTTTGATTTTGTAACATGTACAGTCGTGTTTTATTCTAATTGTATTCTCTCCGAATTAATTATATCCCAACAGGTTATGGGACCAGAGAAACACGTTTTAATATATAATTAGTTAAGCAGATAATTTTTTAAACCATGGCAAACAATTATATTCCTTCAATAGAAAAATTGAAAGGCAGAGAAAATTATAACACGTGGCAATTCGCAGTCAAAACGTACTTGGAACATGAGGACCTATGGCAGTACGTCCTGAAAGTAGATGATACTAAAGTACAAAAAGATATTTTAGCAAAATCAAAAATTATTTTGCTTCTTGTTCACCGGTTCATATTACTGAAGCAAAAAATGCAAAAGAAGTTTGGGATAAACTTAAACAAACTTTCGAAGATTCTGGATTAACACGCAAGGTTGGTCTTCTACGTGATTTAATTACAACAAAATTGGAAAAATGTGATACAATCGATCAATATGTTAACAAAATTATAATAACCGCTCACAAACTCATAAATATTGGATTTGTGGTTTCCGGTTAATGGATTGGCACATTTTTATTGGCAGGATTGTCGGACGAGTATAGACCGATGATAATGGGGCTTGAAAGCTCTGGTATCTCTATTACTGGTGATTCGATCAAAACCAAATTGCTGCAAGATGTGAAAGTTGTAAAAAAGAATTCTAATGACGCCGCTTTATATGGAAAATTCAATAAAAATTCGAATTTAAAAAACCGAAACAATACCTCAAAGGGTCCGAGATGTTACGGTTGTAATAATTTTGGACATGTATCCAAAAACTGTCCCAACAAGAAGGATGATAAAACTCAACATGAGTCGAACCATCAGTATAATAAATCGTCATCTAGCCAAAACAAGAAAAATTTAACCTCACTTTTTGCTAGTCTAAAATCTGGATCAATAGTTGAAGCAGATGAATGGTACATTGATTCCGGTGCCTCATCACACATGACAGTACATGGTGAATGGTTGCAGAACATCAAAGTTCCTCCAAAAAGTGAAATTATTATAGCGAATAATGATCGTATTCAGATAGCCGCTGCAGGTGATGTACAATTTAATATATTTTCGGAAAACACTAATGATGTGGAACCTGTTTATGTTAAAACCGTTCTACATGTTCCAAATTTATCGACGAATTTACTTTCTGTGAGCCAGATGTGTTCTAATGGCAAAAGAGTAGTGTTTGATGTAGACGGTTGTAAAATTTATAATAAAGACAGTGTGTTGGTCGCGACTGCTAAACTAGAGGATAATATGTATAAACTAAATCGTGCTCCGGATCAACTTGAAAAAAAAAAATTAGTGTATGACAGCTAATAATGTTTATAATGAATGGATGTTATGGCATCGCCGTTTAGGCCATATGAATTTTGATTACATGAGACAATTGCAGAACATTTCCCTTCCATTCTGTGATAAACAACTATCTGTTTATACTAAAAAGCCATGTGTAGTATGTTTAAAGGGTAAACAAGCTAAACAACCTTTTAAAAATACTGGAACTCGTGCAACAAAAGTGCTACAAATTGTACACTCCGGTGTTTGTGGCCGGATGGAGATAGATTCTCTAAATGGTTCCAGATACTTTGTAAAAATGATCGATGATTATACCAGAAAAACTTTTCTTTACTTTTTAAAATCAAAGAATGAAGTAAAAGAATCATTTTTGTATTTTAAGAATGCCTTTGAAAACGAAACAGGACAACGAATTCAAATTCTACGAACTGATGGTGGCACTGAATATCAACCACTTGATAAATTACTTCGTGAATCTGGTATTCAACATCAAATAACAGTGCCATATACTCCTGAACAAAATGGCGTAGCTGAACGACAACACAGATCTATTGTGGAAAGAGCTCGTTGTTTGTTGTTTGATGCAAAGTTACAGAAACAGTTTTGGGCTGAAGCGGTTTCAACAGCTGTGTTTATCATGAATAGATCACCAACCAAGGCATTATCCGATAAATTAGTTCCTGAAGAAGTTTGGTCTAATAAAAAACCAGATATGAAATTTCTAAGAATTTTTGGTTGCAAAGCTATGGCTCATGTACCCAGTCAAAAACGTAAGAAATGGGATGCCAAATCAACAGAATGTATTTTTGTTGGTTATCCTTCTGGAACAAAAGGATAACGGTTATATGTGCCTGAAACACAAAAAAATAATTCTTGGCCGAAATGTTGTTTTTATTGAGACTGATAATGACATTTTAACTCTCAATGGATGTAACGATGAAGCTGATCTCGATGCTAAAAAAGAATCAGAAATGGAATTCTTTATAAGACCTGAAGAAAATACGGTGCAAGTGGGAGTTAATGAACTTAAAGATGACAATTATCAGTTCGAATGAGAATCTGAGTCAGATTATCAATGAAGATGATTGTTGTGAACCGTCTCAAGCTGAAAGTGATTTCTATGGTTTTTCAGATGAAGAAGAACAGAATATAAATGTCCAAGCTGTCGTAAAGAATTCAAAACAACGACATTCATCAAGAAAATCTTAGTTACCAAAGAAATTTGATAATTTTGTTATGAAGGCAAATACAAATAAATTATCTGATCCTTTGACCGTTCAAGAAGAATTAAGTCGATCAGACGAAAAATTCTGGAGAGAAGCCATGAAAAGTGAATATGACTCTCTAATCGAAAATGAAACATGGACATTAGTGAATCTACCTTCAGATCGAAAAGCAATTGATTGCAAGTGGGTTTTTAAAACCAAAATTGACGCTTCTGGTAAACTACGTTACAAAGCACGGCTTGTAATCAACGGATGTGCTCAAACAAAGGGGATAGATTACAGTGAAACATATTCACCAGTGGTTCGATACACATCCATACGTTATCGAATGCCATTGGCTTCTAAATTCGATCTTGACATTGATCACATGGATGCAGTCACTGCATTTTTACAAGGAGATTTAAATGAAGATATTTACATGTTACAACCCGTTGGCTATGGTAATGGCACAAAAGTTTGTAAAGTAAAAAAGGCTCTTTACGGATTGAAGCAAGCCAGCAGAGTATGGAATATTAAATTGGACAAAGTTTTAACCAATATTATATGTTTAAACGATCAAAAGTAGATCCATGTATTTATTATAATATAGAAAAATCAAAAATGATATTTTTAGCAGTTTATGTGGATGATTTGCTGCTATTTAGTAAGTGTGCCGAAATTAAAGATAAAATTAAAATGGAACTTAATAATCATTTCAAGATGAAAGATTTCGGTGAAGCTAAATCCTGTTTAGGAATAAATATCACACGTGATCGTGAAAAGCATAAAATTTGGATAGATCAAGAAAAATACATTAATGAAGTTTTAATCAGATTCATCATGTCCAATTGTAATCCTGTATCTACTCCTTGTGATATAAATTTGAAACTGTCGAAAGAAATGTGTCCGAAAAACACAAGTGAAATCAATGAAATGGAGTGTGTGCCATATCAACAAGCTGTTGGGAGTATTTTGTATGCTGCTCAAGGTATCAGACCTGGTATTGCGTATGCAGTTAGTATAGTGAGTCGTTTTAACAATAATCCTGGTAGACAACATTGGAATGCTGTTACGTCCAGCATGAAACTTGAATTCTCAAAATATGGTAATTCAGATCTCATGGGATATTGTGATGCTGATTGGGCTGGTGACATTGATGAAAGGCGGTCAGTTACTGGTTACGTATTCATGATGCAAGGTGGCCCACTTTCATGGAATAGTAAAAAACAACCAACTGTAGCGCTATCCACAACCGAAGCCGAATACATGGCCCTCTCTGCTGCAACACAAGAAGCTATGTGGCTTAAAAATTTTGAAAATGAATTTCAATTTGGTAAACCGAAATCGGTGAAGATTCTATGTGACAATAAGAGTGCTCTCGATCTTGCTGCAACTAATGGTTATCATGCACGAACTAAGCACATAGACATAAGACATCATTACGTACGAAAATGTGTTGAAGATCAGAAAATAAAGATTGCATCAATCTCAACGGGCCAGATGGTTGCAGATATATTAACCAAAGGATTAAGTACGGACAAACATACGTCCTGCTGTAGTGGACTTGGTTTACTGAATTGAATATATAGTATGTTCTAGTGGGAGTGTTGGAGTGAGAACATTTTTTATATCCGTGTAAAAGAGATAGATATGTTATGTATATATATCTGCGCTGTGCTTTTATTATTGTCATGAAGTTTATGCTTAACCTAAATATGTATATAATCTTTGATTTTGTAACGTGTACAGTCGTGTTTTATTCTAATTGTATTCTCTCCGAACTAATTATATCCCAACATCTTTAAACCATATGGCTACAATTTTTCTGTAGATCGATCGATGTTTTTAGCTTGAATCTTGGTTTCGCTGATCTTACCACATTTAATGTGGGCAATATAAAAGTTCTCTTGTTTCTGCGTTTAGTGTTGTCAGTAAGTTTTGATGGCGCCTCTCTTAAGTAGATTGGAGGAAGTATCTCTTTAGGCTATTCCTCCTCATCCTTGATATCACCTTCCACTTGAAGAATTTCGAACCGGTTACGGAATATTATAATAAAAAAAAAATTTTTGAACAACTGTAAGGATTAAACTGAAGACCAGCAGCGCGTTAATCTATACTCTTACCTCCCCTCAATCGGTCGATGTAGTTGGTTGATTTGAAATTTAACATTTTTTTTGTAGGTTATAATTACTGGAAGTGAAAAGGATTATTTATAGGACGAGATTAGATGCACAGTCAATTTTTAATTTGCACGATGAAAAACGATTCTGAGCCTGTGGTTTAAATTATGTTTCACCTGATCTAACATTAATAAAATCCTTCTGAACTAATATTTGAACGCTTGGTAAATTATCGTGGGCCCCAATTACCTTGGGCACCACCCGCAGCTCGGAGTGCTGCATGCAAACATTACAAAGAGTGGAAAACCACCTATGTACTAACGTGATAGTTATTGTTTTAATTCTACATATTTGTTAGTTCCATACCCAACTAAGATTAATAAAGACAAAAAAATTCGATTAAAAATGTATACGACTGTTAAAATGTCTAATATATTTATTGTGCCACAATTGGTATTTAAATCAAAATAATGTAAGTATATTTATATGTCTTATATCGCATAAATACTTCTTGAAGTGCGTTTAACTTGTTTAGTACATGTATTAATTTAAGATTTAATAAAATTAAAAAAATAATAATATTTAATCACATTTTTAAACCAGTAAAAATATTTACATAAATTGTATGTTTTGTTTTTGTTTAATATAAAATAATATTAACAATTATTTAAAATTAACTTTTAATAATAAATCCCAAAAAATAATTAAAAAAAAAAAAAACAAAAGTGTATTTAATATAGGTAATGGATAATAAATAAAACAAATTAGGGATCCTTTTGTTTTACATTTGTTGTTAGCCGACAGAGGGTGGTGGAGAATCATCATCGTCCCGTTCAATCCCGTTAAACACTGATGCGGTTGGCTTTTGTACATCGCCTATATTACGTCTCATTCTATTTGGTCGTATCATATACAATATCACAGCAAATATTAAAAATAATGACATTACCATAAAACTACCACTTTCATTATTTGTTGCGGCCGATTGGCCTGGAAGATTTGTTAAATCAATGCATTCCGTGTCTGTACAATATGATTGGCCTTGCCTTATCTGTAAATTCGGAATAGAGATAGCAAGTGTTAATTAATGTTAAACACTTTAAAAGTGTATTGGTTTTACCATTGAAAGAAGGCGCCTTATTGCTAGCTCATGACTGAAGAAACATTCACAACCATCAAACTCATCACCCATTATTATGCTTTAGGTTTTTGTGTGCTGATTTTTATAATAAAAAGCGAACTGTTCTGAAATTAAAAGAATAACAAAAAATTTAATTAATATTACACATAAAGAAACAGCATTTTTAAATTTTATTTGATTAAAGCTCTATAATTAAATCTCCCTTTTTCAGAATATTTAAAAAAATTTCTAAAATATTAAGGTAGTGGTGAGGCGCTGCCAAATCCAAATGCTTAAATTCTGTTTTACTTCAAACTCTTAAAAAAATATACGAAGCGTAGATAAGACCGAAACTGGAGTATAATTCGCATATTAAGATAGGCGCTCCTAAAACTCACATAGCTGCACTTGATCGAATACAAATAATTTTCTATTCTATTATTTAAATTCTATATTATAATGTCTAGTAGATACAAATTTTGCATGCAAGTAACCAATATTGTAAAAGAACTTAATAGAACCAACCTGGAAAAGTTTGTGGTGGAGAATAATGGAAAGGAAATAAAGTTTCCAGGAGAAACACGAACGAATCAATTAAAATAAAGGCACTGTAACGAACGCCAGTTGGCAATCGTTACTTTACCATCCATCTTAAATATTGTGATGGTGACACCTAGCGTGTGATAGAATAAGTTAAACTAATAGCTCAATGTCTCACTGTACTAAATGGAATTTTCCTTGATAAAACAGTTCTAAATGTTTCTACACTATTCTAACTAGAAAAGTCATGAACTTTCGAGAAGTTTGGTTTGCGTATATAAAAAGGCGAACAAGATCGAATTGGATTATTATTCGAATTTGGAATGCGATAGTGAGCGTGTTTTTTTATTAGCTCCGGATAGCAAGCTATCGGGAGCTCATGGGAAATTTGTATTGAAAGTTTTGCTATTATACACATGTGTCGCTATTAAACAAAAAACTAAAATTTTACCTAACTTCATGCAGTTGTATGACATTTCTTCCGAATAAAAAATCGGAATAAAACTATCTAAAAATCATCGGGAGATTGTTGAGGGGCACGGATTGGTTTTAGCTGTCTCACTTGACAGGCGACGGTGGTAAATTTTGGTAAAGGAATATTTATTTTTTTTTTAAATTAAAATAGAAATGAAATAAAATTTACTAATGTTTATTCAATTGTGTATTATGTTTGCAAATTTTGGAAAAGGAAGATTTAATTTTTTTTAAATTAAATAAACAGCGATTTTTAGTTATTAATATTTCCACATCCAGAAATAAATGGCGCCACTTTGACTGAGACAGCTAAAACCAATGCTAGCCAAATAATATTTTGATGAAACGGACATGCATGGTACAAAAGTCAAGTCGATTCAAAACAAAAAGTTGCTGTACGTATTCTACGTATATGTGAAGACACAGCTTAATATCACATAAATTTGAACCCCAATTCGGCATATTATGATCCAAAACACGTTCTATGAGGGATATTACTGATCCAAAATCACATCCTATTCTCGAATTCCACATCCATTTTCCACATGTAGACATCAGTCAAAATTCATAAAAAGTGAATTTTTTTGGTACTAAGGGAATATTTCTGAATGGGTATAAGCAGGTGGAAGAAATTCTCCATAAAGGAAAATGGCCATGTATCAAGTGTTTTATATACGAATTAAAATTTCCGAACGTTTTGATGCATTTTGACAGATGTCCGCATGTGGAAAATGGATGTGGAATTCGAGAATAGGGCCCCAGGATGTGATTTTGGATCAGTAATATCCCTCATAGAACGTGTTTTGGATCATAATATGCCGAATTGGGGTACAAATTTATGTGATATTAAGCTGTGTCTTCACATATACGTAGAATACGTACAGCAACTTTTTGTTTTGAATCGACTTGACTTTTGTACCAGGCCTGTCCATTTCATCAAAATATTATTTATCTTCATCTTCGTCACCTTCCGACAATGATGCATTTCGATTATCGTTTTGCTTTCTAGCTTTTAAAAATATTTTTGCAGCTTCTACTTTAACGTATTCCTCATCAATTTCCCGATGATTTTTTATTTAGAAGAAATGTCATACAACCATATGACATTTGAATTTGACATCCATCAAAATTTTTAAACCAAAATGAAGTTTGCCACAATTAGGGTTGTACAAAAACCAACAAAATTTCAAATTGCCCTTTGCTCCCGATAGCAGCTCCGGATAGCAGCTCCAGATAAATAGGTAGTGCTAAATATTTTTTTTTATATTTTTAGTTAAAAAGTTGAATTAAAAATTATAAATTAGTTTTAAATAAATTAGTTATATGTATAAATAGCTTGTCAAACATTAGTTTTATAACAGAAAATTAGCTGCTCCGGATACCAGCTATCCGGAGCTAATAAAAAAACACGCTCAGTGTAAACTTGTAAGAATGATTAGTATTTGGTAAGCGATAGTGTAAAGATTAAAAAGGAATTAAAAAGTGATTTAAAAAGTGTTGTAGTGCGAAATAAAATTTATAAGAGTACAGTAAAATTGTGTGAAAATTATTTAAAGTGATTTTGTGAATTATCGTTAGTAAATAGTGTTGTTATAATTTTTGTGTGACATAAATAAATTCGTTGGTGATAAATTGAATTGATTTTGTATTATTCACAATCCAGTGATGCGACCCTTAATTGACAAGGCAGAAATGTAACAATATGTAAAAGTTCAAAACCTCGTTTCCAAACCATTTCCCAATTTTTGCCATACATTAACTTTTTATACCAACCGTCCAATTTTTTTTTATTCAGTAAAAGTTGAAAACCCTGTTTTCAAACTACTTTCTAATTAGCTTATTATACCAGTAATGGCTTATAAATACACGTCTTTTAGGCGCAGCGCATAAGCAGTTATATACATTTTTGCTTATGTACAAGAAAACGAAGTCCAACTAGACAATAATAATAAAAATTACTACCTAGTCCATTCATGATAATTTCCAACATGCAGAACGGTCAGACATTTTCTTTTTCTTTTACATTCCCCAACCTATTTTGATCTTAATGATCAACAACATTTATTACCACATTCCATACGCAACACAACAAGGTTACTTCCCATCTCATACCACCACCCACGACCAACTTACCTCCCACTGCAGCTGGCAGGAAATGAACTGCTGCGGGTGTAGAGATGAAGATAATTTCTTTGCAAGTCGGGCTGAGGCAAATCAGCCTAATGTTACAGCACAGAGTAGGAATTTAAGAAATCAGGAGTTCTTTCATTTGTATAAATACAGAACAAACTATGGTGACAATGAACCAGTAAACATGATTGATGTCCAAGAGTTTTAATAAAATTGGCCATTTCTGTAACTTTCACTTAAGCAATAATTTCGACCTAGGCCACAGATGTCAGCATTTAAAAAAAAAACGGAAAAATTGAAAATGCTTTCTCCCTACTTGCTCATATCGTCCACCACCGCAAACTATCGAATGTAAAAATAAATTGTTCATATTTGCTACCTAGCTCTAGTACTGGGCATGATACAGTTGCAAATCGTTGAATTTTTTAGCTTCCATAGAATCATAGATAATGGCTCTGGCACAGTTTCGAATACTATGCAAATTTTTATAAAATTATCGAATATGCAATATAAAAAAGGCCATTTTTACACTTGATAGTTTAAGATGGTCGCGGCGATAATACTTCGTTGGAATTAAGGTAGGGTATACTCATATTCGTAGTCTAAGTAGCTTCGTATCTTGCAGCTTCCACAGCTCATCATTGTTTTCGACTCGATGGGTTAGGCTAAAACACAGCGGTAAACAACTGGGCTGGGGTCCCGGTCTAAAAACAAGCTCAGTCTTTAACTGTGCATCGCGGATCTCTGCACATATGGACATTTTTCTACGCTACTCGTGGGATTCTTATGGAAGATCTACATATAAACAAAGAGGCCGGGACTCTCTGTAGGTACATCGGATTCTAAGCCCCGTCCTGAAAGACAGTATATAAAGCGGGACATAAGCAAAAATATTCCTGGTCTCTCAATATAACAATTGCTGTGAGGCGTTGACCGATAGGTCTGGTTCACAAACACTAGTAATTAAGAAGGACAAAAGCTCACATAAAGCTAGTCTCTCTAATTCTTTGGGAAAGGACATAATTTCTAACAAAACTGTTCTCGGAGTACCAAATTATGAGGCCCGTAGGAGGGGAACCGCTTGCTTGGGCTATGATGGTTACTGTCAATAAAAAGGGTGGTTCCTCTGGCAGCTCTCAATCCAAAAGGCGGAGATCTCAAGAGGTCAAGGTTGCAGGAAACTGTAACCAGGCCTTTCAGAGAGCTTCTTAAGGACCAGTTGATTGTTGCGGTGATAGGTAGAGCGCAGGAGGATGGTAGTGTTGCACCCGTCAACTGGGTGAAGGTAGAAGTGGCTTTAGCTGCGACCTTCCTGAATGTAATGCGGGAGAACTCGGGTCCTGCTCCAAACTGTAGAGATGGAGGATGGCACAGCAACCATGTCAAATTGGCAGCCTGTGCCTGTGATCTATCTCTAAACGAAGCCGGTAGGAAACCTGGGTTAGGTTTGGCCTGGGGCCAGATTAGAGGTTGTAGTAAGGAAGGATATCCCGAGCAGGCCTAAAGTGTGAGCTTGGATCCCTGTGAAACCGAGCGATCCAAGTTAGGTTTTGGAGATGCTTCGAACGGGCAATCTGGATCTTCCAACATCCAACTGAAAGTCAGCGAAGCTGGAGGAGCCAAAGGCTGATTATAGGTCAGCTATAATTATTATAAATGATCAGTCGATAGACGCTCTGGCAAGGATGAGGGTGTCACAAGCTTCGGTTTCGGGCCTATATCACACTAAAACTTTACAAAAAGGATGAGGCGGGTAAGTCTGGGCCTGGTAGTGATGACCCGTTGCTGGGTGAGAATGTGTCCGAAGTGGGTATTGAAACACTCTCGTTGGACTCCGAGATGGCCAGATCCTTGGGGACATAACGTGGGCTCCAGGGCGACTCGGTGTCAGACTCGCTTTCTAGCGGGGAATCAGATACGACGGTGATGGACGGGATGGTGTAGATTGATGCTTAGGCTGCTTCAGGTGATGGAGTTGAGACCGGGTCATTGGAGACCGGGTTATGGGACTCTGGGTCCCAAAATATAAAGTGATGTTTTCCAAGAAGGAAGGTAAGATTCGTTTCGTGCATTCTCGCTAAAACTAATCTAATCTTGTTTGTGCTGTTTAATTGCAGAAACTCAGAGATAGTGGCGGCTGGCATTGAGCTTGGTAGAAATCTCTGTCATGTAATTTTAGGTGTTAGCCCACTTTTATAACTAGAAACAGACAAGAGGTGCTAGATATCACGCTTGTCTCAGATTTTATCTTAGTGGTCGAAACAGCTCCAGAGCTCTCGTCAAAAATGCAAAATCCTTTTTAGAAAAGCCAAGCAAACAAGAACTGCTGTGGATGGAGACTGCTACAAGGAAATCCTCAGAACATATGAAATAGGAAGTGCCAAAATAAGTAACTGGAGGCTCCACTTTGGTAAAATACAGGAGCCCTCGGAGGCTGCGAGGTTACGCAAAGTACTGGCTTCAAATCCTATCATTCCGAGTCATCTCCAGCGACCGGATGGTTCTTGGACCGCAACTAGTGGTCATAACCCACTTTCCAGAGTGCTCTGAACTGGCGCTTGAAATGCCGAGTGCTTTTATTGGTTCAGGCGTTGAAAATCGAATAATAAGCAGGAGAAAGTTAGTGTGGGCAATTAACAGCTTTAAGCCATATAAGTCAGCTGCGAATGTTCAGCAAGTCATTGATTTGGTTCTATCCTGGCTGGAAGTTATGTTCAAAGGCAGCCTGGAACTTGTTCATATTCCTAGAAAATGGACTGATGTAAATATAATATTTATACCTAAGGCGGGAAAAAGCTCTCATTGAAATCCCAAAGACCTTAGGCCTAAAACCTTATGCTCTTTTCTATTAAAGATATTGGGAAGACAAATAGAAGCTCACATTAGAGGCTGTATTAAGCCGGCTAGGTAGTCGAAATCTCAACATGCAAACAGGAAAGGGAGATCGATAGAACCGCTCTATACTCCCTGATTTGTCCTATTGAGAAATTTCTAAAATTTAAGGAATACTCCTTGGTTTCTGGATATAAAAGGTACCTTTAGCAACGTTAAGCCGATTGCAAACTCCATTAGCAGATTTGTCAGTCTGGCCACACCGCAAGGTGCAGTCCTGTCCCCCCTTTGGAAATTGGTCTTAAGTGATCTGTTACTGGACCTGGAGGGACAAGATTTTAGGGTGGTTTCTTATGCGGATGACGTTGCTATTGGTGTCTGTGATAAGTATTCTTGTACCTTAAGAGAGCGCATGCAAAGTGCTCTTTGTTAATCCACGTAAAACTGAGGTGGTCCTTTTCTCTAGGAAATACAAACTTCCTCAGATTGATCATCTTACTTTAAATGGTTTTAGCTTGACTTTTACTGATAAAGCGAACAGCAAACTTAGCTGGAAGCCTAAAATATTAGAAACGGTAAAGAAAGCTTCTATAGCGCTATACTCCTGTAAAATAGCTATTGGAAAAAGATGGGGTCTTGAACCCTACATTGTATACTCAGGCATAACAGAGACATCCCTGATACCACTGATCACATTATTCTAGCTGAGACTAGCTGAGCGAAGAGATGTTGAACCCTGAAGTTTTGAACTTCTTCACGGATGGTTCAAAAATGTATGGTAGGGTTGGTTGTGGTGTTTTCTTTAAGAAGCTAAATGTGAACCTCTCATTTTGTATTCCCGACTATTGCAACGTTTTTCAGGCTGAATTAATCGCAATAATGGAGGCGGTGGATTGGTTGAGTATAATGTAATGTGTGTAAGGGATATTCGCATTTTTTACGGACAGTCAGGCCGCTATTAGAACGTTAATATCTTATTTCCTTACTTCAAAGGTAGCCCAGGGCGCGACGGCATTTCAGCGTTGCGGGGGAATGAAAAGGCAGATGAACTCGCTCGGCAGGGTACAAATTGCCTCACTTTACCATGTAAAACTTCAGGAAGAAGCTAGGAGAGCAGTGAACAAGAAAATCATAGATGGTCCAATGGTACCACGAGAGTTATAACAAGCAGATTTGAGCAAAACTAGATCTGTTAAGAAATGGACAGCTGGTAACACTTCGGTTTTTATCTTCTAGGTAGATACAAAACCGATGTTAATTTTGCATTACAGCTTAGAAAATTATTTGCCGGAAGAGTTAGAACCAATTTTTAAAATGAATTAATTTCGCTAGCCAAATATTTTCGGCGGAATTAATTCCCGCAGGATTAATTTGATCCTTCGTATGTAATTTACAAAATAATTTTTGTTTTGACAGTAACGCCGTCTCAAATGACCTGAATCTGCGAGTTGACTGTCATAGCTCTGAGTTGACTGTCACGTAGCTACCTCTTAGACTATATATGTGATTATTCAAAATTTGGAATTTTTTTCTTTAGCTTATTGCAGATTCTTCAGGATTTCACTACTTTTAGGATCTACGATTTAAGATTTATCGCGATTTTTAAAGTTAGTTTAGCTTTTAGAGATTATTTGACAATAGAGCATTCAGTGCGAAGAAATGGTAAGTTGAGCGACTAATTTTACTAAAAAATCAGTAATGTGAACACCGTCAGAAACTTCTTAACATAAATAACATTTTTAACGAGCAATATTTAAACCACACATTGTTTCTCGTAATTGTAAAAATTGAACAGAATTTCACATCAGCTACACCATTCGTAATATTTTCGTATTACAAAATAGAAACCGATTCAGTTGAATATTGTGAACTAGCACACTCTTGTTCAGTGATTAGAAACAACATTTTTGTAATATAACAAACCACATTTGGCGGATTTGATAATAAAATATATAACAAAAAAAAAATGTTCTAGATAAGATTATGTATGTAGTGTACCAAATATTTTTTAAAAACAAATCAACAATAATTGAGACATCTACTAATAACTTATTTTTAAAATATAATTATACGAACGTTTTTTTTTTTTTTTTGAAGCAGTTGCCCACTTGATACTTAACTCTAACCACTATAAAACAACACTAATTGGAAGTTCAATTTTTGAAGTTCCTCACAGCTTTTAACGTACTAAAAATTAAAAACAAATTAAAAAAATAAAATCAACACGACCATGATGATAAAAAAAAAACTGACCTATACGGTGTAGCGGTCGGCGGTTACAAACATAATATTTTGACTGGAATTTGCTGAAATTTTAATTCGTTTGGTTTTGAAATTATTTTACGTTTTATACATCCCCAGACAAGGTTGAAAATAAAAACACTGTACTTTTGGATTAAGGTTAAATTTGTTACTAAATAACAGTGTAACAGTAGTAGTATGTATATCAAAACACTGATGCGATATAAATTAGCGTAAAGAAATGATTTAATTACAAATGCGAAACAAATTACAACACTGTTATTGTGTATATAGGATATAAGAAACTGTAACTGTATACATTATTATTATTTACTGTTAGTCATACACAATACACAAACGTTATACGGTGACGTGTGTTTCCAGTTGGAAAACTATAAATATAAATAGAACAACAGTTTATCAACCATAAAAATATTTTATTTTGAAAAGTGCTAAACTTAATTTAAACAATATTATTTTATTGGTGTGTGTCATGTGTGGCAGGTGGATAAGCAACAGGTTCTAGTCCACATATTTTCGATATGCACACGAATATGATTCGTTTACGATGTCTTGTGTGAAGACTGAAGACCCTAACAACCATTTAAAGTCGTGAGAATAAAGAAAACCGAGGACAGAGCAACCTCTCTTCGAATACGAGAGTTAGTTGCAAAAATCCCCGATGGCTCGTTCTCTAAATAAAATGATAAGCCAAAGTCACGTTTGACGGCAACATTTTTTTCGAACTACAATACATAGAAAACGAGGCAACTCAAGAATATATATAGTACGAGAGCCAGCAATGTTTTCGAGAAAGATTTTTAGGTCGGCTGGTTTTTTGATATTTCAAAGACAATTTTTAACAACTAAAAAACTGAATACGATTTTCTCAAATAGCAGATTTACGACGATCTTGCAGTAAAGACACAGTGTTTTCGCATTTAACTACATCAGAGGAACTATTACCTAATCAAGTATTATCTCGACTGTTTTCTTTATATGAAAGATATGTAAATCGCACAAGGCGAGGTGATTATGGAAAGACAGCTGAATACTACACGACTTATATACATTTGGTTAATTATTACGACACTCTATCTATAAATATATAATTCCAAAAATAAATAATTAATTGATTTGTTATAGTTAATCAACAAAACTATGCTCGGTGGTGTGTAAAATATTCAGACAATTTAAGTAATATTCCTGAAACGCATTTAGTACTTGAAGATGATTTCAAGAGAGGTTTCTATGGAGTTAAAATAACCGATAAAACTTTTTCATGAGTACCAATTGATTTTACACGGGAGAAAACTATTAACACTAGAACTACCGACCGGTCAAAATGACCGGTTATACATTTATTGAATTCGATTTTTTTAATTATTATGTTAATACGTTTGTGGGAATCTGTGATGACTTTTAATTTGACAACAAAGTAATTATGTTAAAATTAATCATAAACTTCCAAATAATTATTAACATCATAATTAAAAAAAATTGAATTCAATAAATGTACAATTCGTCATTTTGACGGGTTGGTAGCAGGGATGAAATTGGCATAAATTCCAAAGTACTAAAATGTTGAGACACAGAGGACTAAATTGGGCTTTAAAGTACTTTTGTCCACGACTAACGTATAATATACTCATTATACGTTTGTTTCTTCAATTATAATGATATCCATTATTCACTGCTAGTTTATCTAGTAGTCCCAATTGAAGCGAACCACTCAATTAATTTTTTGGACATGAAGATAACACGAACTAATTCTTCCTTAGATTTTAGCATATATCGTAAACCAACGTATACGGACGCCATCATCCCTAGTTCATCTAACCATCCTCATAACATTAAAATGTCAGCTTTCTACTCATTTTTGGACAGATTAATTAACATCCCATTGTCGAACACAAATTATAATAAAGAATTGAGGTTTATTCTGAAAATAGCCACCAATAACGGTTATACAGAGCAAACCATAATTAAATTATTGAACAAAAAATTAAAAAAATAAACGTTATATAGTATTAACCCCACGGACAACACATCATCCCTGGTTTGGCGTCGTTTAGATTATGTTGGTAAAACTAGCCAGAGACTGAATAACATTGTACCCCGATTTAGTGACATTAGGTTGGCTTTTTATAATAGAAACACTATTATGAAATTAATTTTTAACAACATAGAAAAAACAGATATCCTTTCCAAGTCAGGTGTTTACAAAATTGATTGTAATGATTGTAGTTTCAGCTATATTGGACAGACAGGACGTAATTTTAAAATCAGAGCCAATGAACATTTATCAGGGCTTAAAGAGTCTTCTTTTCATAATCATTTAATCCAACAAAACCATTCCTCATCCATGAATAATTTAGGTATTTTGCATATACAAAATAAAGGTAGGCGTTTAGATACCCTAGAATCATACGAAATTAGGAAAGCTATATTTTTTAACCAAGATATCTTAAATGAACAAAGAGAGATTAGATTTTCACCCCTCACTGATCCTGTGTTATTTCATAATCGACCTTCATAAAATAATATTCTCTTTTATTTCTCTTTTATTCTCTCTTTTATTTTTACTCGCACCCCTAAATTATTTTATGATAGATGTTATGCCTTTTTTCTTCAATTTGCTTATATTTTTGGTTTGTATTAGTTTATTTTGATGGCAAAAATTTTAGTTATATGTATATATTTTTAAAATTTTTTTTTTTTTTTTTTTTTTTTATGATTGTTAGTCTTTGTGTGTTTTTTATTACTAGTACTTTTATATTTAAACCACCATATTTGTAAGTAACTGTTAGTTTAACTCCTGATGATGACCTAACAAGTCGAAATCGATTGAGAATAAATTGTACGAGTATCTCAAATTTGCGAAATATTAAACAAGTGTTTTATTTAAAATGTTAGTAGTCCCTTCTTCCATTATCCACAACTACCAAATAAAAATTTCATTTTTGAAATTTTATCTCTTGCTATTTTCATTATTATTAAATTGAAACGTCAAAATGTCGACGTAAACTGTTCTAGGAATATTTAAAGGATTTGATAATAAAATACAATATTTTATCGGTCGTGGACAAAGTATCGTATTCTACTCGCATATAATGGCTGTTATTCACTCAGATGATTTACGACACTCGCCTATCGGCTCGTGTCGGTTAACTTCATCTTCGTGAATAACAGCTATCATTATATGCTCGTTGAATAATATACTATTTAATTTTTTGATGTGTTTACATATCGTCGGCTCAGAATTATCCTTGTCCTTATATGCATTTTACCTATATTGGAGAAAACGGTATTTGAAAGTTAAATTAAGTTAGTTGGAAAGTTAAAGATGTTCCTGAGATTTATTAGAAGAAAGCTTAGTTACGAAGTACAATGCTTGAAACTCAAAAAGTATTTTAACTATTTGAGTTTGAAATTTAAGAGTTTTGGACCAACTTTTCTTAAAAGGCTTGACTATGTCGTTACGATTTTGTCTATATCCTCAATTTTTGTGAATAGTAATTTTTAGCATACATCAAGCAAGCAATGTTTATTAAAATAATAATAAAAAACAAAATTCTAAAATCTATTTCTTTAGACCTACCTACCTAATTAAAATTCGAACAGTTGCTAGTGTAGACACGAAATTGCAACGATTTGCCAGATGTCATACAATCATTTGTTGTCAAAAAGGCATAACTTGATTGTATACCAAAAAGGAACCCACCGTTGAACATTTCGAACCGGGTGCGTTGAAACGTCAGTCGAGGTAAACATTTTTATCATGGTGAAGTTCACGAACGAGCAACGTTTGGAAAATATTTAAAATTGCTACCGCAATTCTAAGTCGGTGGTCACAACTTTAAGAGCGCTTACTCCAATTTTCGGTCGTAATAATCATCCCACCAGACGGTCTGCATGTTATAGTGGATAAATTCGAGTCAAAATATTCAATATTGGATGTTTTTGTCCCAGTGAAAGGTCGAATTACCGATAATATCGCAGCCTTAAGTGCTTCAGTTCAAAAAGAGCCAAATCAATTGATTCCACACCGTTTATAGGAATTGCGAATCTCTCAAAACACATTGTGGCGAATTTTGCATAAAGATCTTAGCTCACAGTCTTCCAAGATTAAATAACCTCAAGAGCTGAAGCCTCTTGATCATTTGAAGCGCTGAAACTTCTCCGATTGGGCCTTGCTAAAGTTTAGAGAAACCGAATTTTATCGAAAAATCATCGTCAGTGATGAAGCTCATTTTTGGTTGAATGGCTTTGTCAATAAGCAACATATGCATCATTGGACAGCAACAAACCCACATGTGGTTCAAAAGACTCCATTACAACCACTAAAAGTGACCGTGTGGTGTGGATTTCATACTGGAGGTGGAAAATTGGGTCCAAACAATCGATCGCTGCAAACGTGCTCGCGATGGTCATATAAACGAGATTGAATTCCATAGTTAAATGTAACATGTGTATTGCACCTGGAAGAAATTTTAGCCGATATAAATTTGTTTTTAAAATTTCTTTTCAAAACGCTATGCGCTGTTGTGACCGCTTCCGAAAATTTCTGTTCAAATTTACAATGTGTATATTCCGAATTATTATGTACAAAATTTCATTTAAAACTTCTTTATCATCATGAACCTTTCCCTTTAAATTATACACGCAAAATTGTCGCTTATAAAAGAAGTTCGAATTGTTACCTTAAAGGACTTGGAAGACATTTTACATATCAAGCATCACTCAAGGATACTGCAAAACTCAAGGATATGGGAAAAAAATAGAAGTGAAGAAAAAATTAGCGGATACAGACCAAATCGCACGGATATAGATAAAACCACATCTAACAAAATTAAATCAAAATTTTTTTACAGCTTTGCTTTGAAGGTAGACAAAACACGAATCTGAAGGATATAGACAAAATAAAACAATGCGACAATAAAAATTTGTGGAAATAGACAAATTTTTTAAAAAATATCTTAAAAACGATTGGAGTTAGCAGAGTTTTGATGGAAAATTTGGATTCATTTTGGTCGTTTGACCCTAGGTTTAACTGACGACTTTTCACTTTTATGTCACTAAAAGTAACAAAAAGGCATTTAAACATTTTTCTCTTTCGGAGGGTTCAGTTAATGCTGATTTTGTGAAGCATTAGAGACATTTGTATATGAATTTGTTAAGAATTAGAGGCTATCCACATCAAGCATGAATTGCAAATGCGAGTAAACATTTTTTTTAGAATTACGATATAAAATCACTAATCTATATATACAAATTTTAAATTTGTATAATATTAGTGTGATGTTTTCAATTAATTTGATTTAACTAAAACTGAAAATTACTTCAAAATTAGAGAAAACCAAATTCGCTCGTAGATATAGTACGGCATATTACATTTGATCTCTGTGATGATTTATCCATTTTAGTTATTTATAAGTAATGTAATGTAGTTACAACTATATTCCCCTCCTACTGAACGGTCACAGGTTACAATTACAAAAACAAAAGCACTATCCTTGCCCACCAAAAACACAAGAAAAAAGCGTTATTATGTTATTACGCTTGTTTGCCGTTGGTATTCGGTCGTCCTGGCGGTTAGAATTGAATTTAGTCGAAATTCGATTAGTTGTTCAACGAAAAATGATTCGATCTTCGAAAAGGACTGCCTAACGTTTACAGAAAAAAATTAAGTTTAAATGTATTTTCGAAAGGACTGAAATGTTGATCAAAAGTATCGAAGTACTTTTTATTTTCTAAAGGACCGAAAAAGTACTAAAGGATCAACTTTTTCATCCCTGGTTGGTAGTTCTAGTGTTAATACTGATGCAGCTAAACGATTAAGTGAATTGCACATTTTACTAACTCTTTAGCTGCACGTCAACGCTGGACAAAAGTCATAGAATTTGAGCTGCTTTAATTTTTCGTTTCCTTGATATTTGTGGGTTAAAACAATTTCAGGGCGTAACTGCAGACTAAGAACTTAATAGAATTAAATTTATTCTGAACAAGTTGCTGATTTTGTAGAAATATTTAAGAAGAATTAAAATCAATTCGATTTTAGTTTAGATCCAGATAATCTTTATAATATTGCGACTGAAAACCTGCTACTTGAGATGTTGCTGAGTTTTTATTGAATATCGAAAAAAACGGTATGCCTTAAGAAAATAGTTTATAGATGATTGTTAATACAAAATGGATACATTCGACAAGTCTACAAACAAGTTGCATTGAAGATGCAAAGTGATTTATTTGGTCGAACGTTGGGTATTATATCTTTGAGCCACAAAGTTGCGATTGAGAAAGTACTTACGTTTCATAAAGTTCCAGAATTTCAAATAGATCGTGAGACACTAAAGAATGTTTTAAAAGTATTTTGCCACCTACGATGATGTGCATTATCGCGAGTGAGACGAATCGTAAGCCAACATAAACAACCGGAAGGAATATGATATGACGTGGAAATTGACGAGCTCTACGCCCTCATTGGGATTATTTTATATGCCGGAATGAGGAAGAATTGGGATGAGCGACTAGACGAATTGTGGCATAAACAGAGTCGGCCCTTTTTCAGAGCATCGATGTCGTTGCAGAGAGTGGAGCAAATTCTTTGCTTCATGCGTTTCGATAATCATCGAACTAGAACAGAACGATTACAAATTGACAAATTAGCTGCTTTCAGAGATGTTTGGCTACTTTATCAGGAGAATCTGAAATTAGCATATAGACCAGGAAACTTAACAGTCGATGAACAACTAATAGCAACAAGAGGGTGATGTAATTTCCGGCAGTACATCCCTTCCAAACCAGGAAAGTATGGAATCAAAATATTTTGGGTCGTCGAAACGAAAAACTCCTATCCATTGAATGGAGAAATGTATATTGGTTGTCAACCTGGAGAGAAGAGCGCAAAAGACTACGCATTCAACCTAGTGAATAGACTAGCTCGTCCTTACGTCAACAAAGGACGTACTATAACAATGGACAACTTTTTTACCAGTTGTGCTCTTGCCGATTATATGATTCGTCAAAAAACAACAATCATAGGAACCATTCGAAGTAATAAACTCGATTTGCAGAAAAGAAGTTGAGAAGTTGTTTCATCACTGTGGTGAAGTCAGCACATTAATCGGCGTGAATTTAGATGTACATTAAGCGGCGGGATTTTAGATATAAGGATTGTGAATATGTCAGAGAATGGACGGGATGAGTTTAGAAGAGTAAACGCTACGACAAGAGAAAGAACAAGAAGTGAATAAAGAAATAGATATTATTTAAATATATATTTAAGTGTTTATTGATTACGGAGTTACAACAGTGGCGACGAGGTAAAACGAATCCGCGTATTATTATTACTAAAATATAAAAAAAATTAATTTGAAAAAACACGCGGTCACATGGTTAGAAGATAAATAACCTTAAAATAAGTCAAAAAAAGAAATGGAACAAATTGTGGAAAAGTTACTGCGACAAATGCAGCTGGATGCAGCCGAAAGACAGAAAAAAGACGAACAGATTCAAGAGATATTCGAGCATCTCGCAAGGCAGCAAGGACCCCCGCAAGGAGCTGAAAATTTGAAGCAGAATTATTCGATCGTCAAGGATTTGTCGAGCCGCATGGAAAACTTCAGTTATGATGCGGAAGTGAATGCAACATTCGAGTTATGGTATAGCCGCTATGAGTCACTTTTCACCGAGGATGCGGCATTGTTGACGGAGAAGGCAAGGGTTGGATTGCTATTGCAGAAACTGACCACCCAGGATTATCAGAAATTTGCCAACACTATTCTGCCGCGCAAGCCTATGGAGTTAACGTTGATAGAGGCTGTCAAGGAGCTTAAACGCATTTACGGACACAAAGAATCGCTTTTTTCGCTGCGATACAGATGTTTGAAGGTCTCGAAGGGCGAAGATGAGGACTATAAAAAGTATGCTGCCCGCGTAAACTCCATGTGTGAAAAGTTTGACATCGCAAAATGCCCGGCAGAAGATTTCAAGGTACTGCTCTTTGTCGACAAACCACAGGATTCAAGCACGTTAGAGAGGTTACTCTCGAAACTAGACCAGCAGGACACGGGAACAGAGGTAGACGGAGGACAAAAATTGAATTTACAGGAACTGGTAAATATCACGGAACGTCTGAACAACCTCATGAGTGACAAAAGAATGGTAATTCATCCAGATACGGTCAAAGCAGAAATGCTGGAAATCCGAAAAAAAACCCAAGAGAGCCGGAACAAGCAACAGAACCAAGGACGGCAATACTGCGAGACAGAAGCACCGAGGCATAACGGGCAGCAGACACCGAGATTCCCATGCGCGTTTTGCGGTGAAACCCATTTCTGGCGTGACTGCCCATTTAAAATCAAAGAATGCGAAACATGTAAGGTGCGCGGACATAAGAGCGGATTTTGCCTGTCAGCGGCGCGTGCAAAAGCCAGATGGGCAAGATCACGAAATAATAAACGAAGACAGAGCTTCGCTATCCAGTCAATGTCAAAGGCAACACGCAAATCTGTTATGCCAATCATCAATAACCGCAAAGTCACACTGCAGCTTGATACGGGTTCAGACTGGACGATCATCTCACGATCAAACTGGAAAGGCTTAGGGATGCCAGTTTTGACTCCGTGCAAAGAACGGGCGATCAGTGCAACTGGTGATTGTCTCGATATCACAGGCAGTTTTCAAGCCAAACTGAAGTTGTATGATCGCGAGGCCGCCGGACAAGTCTACGTTGCAAACTCCAACCTGAATGTTTTTGGAAGCGATTGGATGGAACTCTTAAATCTTTTTGACGTACCGTTGTCGACAGTATGCAACAGGGTTAACGCGGATGGAGAGCTATCTCTGACAGAGGAGGTCCAGGCGAAATTCCCCTCTGTGTTCGCAGACGTGCTGGGGTTGTGTAACAGATTAAAAGTACTGCTAAAATTAAAGCCAGGGGCGAAGTTGGTTTTCTGCCGTCAGCGGCCCGTACCGTACGCAGCCGCACAAGTAATTCAGGATGAGTTGCAGAGATTACAGCTGTTGGGGGTGATCCAACCAATCGAATATGCCGAAACAGCGGCCCCTATTGTTGCGGTGAAAAAGAAAAGTGGAGGAACTCGCGTAACAGCTGATTATTCGACAGGCCTCAATGCAGCACTTGAGCCTAATCAGTATCCATTGCCGGTACCGGCTGACATCTTGGCGAAGCCCGCGGGGTGCACTGTCTTCAGCAACATCGACCTATCGGATGCTTTTCTGCAACTGGAGCTCGAGGACGATGCCAAGAAACTGATGGTGATCAACACACATGTCGGTCTGTTCCAAGTAAACAGGATGCAGCCGGGAATTAAGACAGCACCCGGCCTTTTCCAACAGCTGATGGACACAATGCTTGGAGGAATGCCCACAGTTGCAGCATATCTCGACGATATCATTGTGGCTGGGAAAGACGAGCAGGATCATCGACAAAAGCTGTTCTCGGTCCTTGAACGCATTCGAGATTACGGGTTCACCCTTAAGCTCGCAAAATGTTCGTTCGGCCAAAAGTCGATTCGCTATTTGGGCCACATCATCGACGCTAATGGGTTGCGCCCGGATAAGTCTAAAGTTGAGGTAATTCAACAATTGCCAGCGCCAGCGGACATTTCAACGCTGCGTGCGTTTCTGGGAGCCATTAATTGGTATGGAAAGTTCATCAAGGGATTGAAGGACCTGAGAGAGCCACTGGATGAGTTGTTACGGGAAGACGTCAAGTACGAGTGGACCCCTGCTCGTGATGAGGCGTTCAGGAAGCTGAAAGAAGTTCTGACGACAGATCTCGCCTTGGCGCATTATGACCCTACGAAACAAATCATTGTTGCCGCGGACGCATCTAGTTACGGAATGGGGGCAGTACTATTGCATAAATTCGAAGATGGTTCAGAGCGCCCCATTATGTACGCAGCGTCATCATTTAGCAAGACCGAGAAAAACTATGCACAGAACCAGCGAGAAGCGCTTGCGCTAGTGTTTGCACTAAAAAAATTTCATCGTTACATTTACGGTCGGAAGTTCGAGCTGCGCACCGATCATCAACCATTGTTGCGATTTTTGGATCAAAAAAAGGAGTTCCTGTCTATTCTGCAAATCGGTTGCAACGTTACGCGCTTATCATGCTCGCTTACGATTTTGATATCAAATACATCAGCACAAAGAGTTTCGCCTACGCTGATTTTGTTTCAAGACTCATTAATGCGCAACTGAAACCGGAACCTGAGGATACTGTTATCGCAACCATTCGAATTGACACTCATGCAGAGTGTTTTGCCATCGAATCAGCAAAATCATTACCGGTTATCTTCAAAACAATTCAAGTGGAGTCTGCAAAGTCCGAGGTCCTGAAAGAAGTGGCTTATCTCATCAAGCAGGGCTGGCCTGGAAGGAAAAATCAGGTCAAAAATAAAGAGGCGGCAGAGTATTTCGCACTCCGAACATCACTTTCAGTGATTGAAGAGTGTATTTTTTATGGCGAACGGATTGTGACGCCGTTTCCATTGCGTAAGCCTATTCTCGAGGAACTACATGCGGGTCATCCAGGGACAGTACGTATGAAGCTGTTAGCGCGAAGCAAAGTTTACTGGCCAGGCATTGACAGCGACATCGAGTCACATGTAAAAAGATGTGGTATTTGCGAGATCAATTCGAAGTCACCCAGGAAATGCACGTTGCAAGCATGGCCAATGCCGAAGGGTCCTTGGTCACGGATTCACATTGATTACGCCGGCCCCGTCAATGGGTTGTACTATCTGGTCATCGTTGATGCATTTAGCAACTAGCCGGAGGTTTTCAAGATGAACAGTACAACATCTGAGAAGACCGTTGAAAACTTGATGGAAACATTCGCCCGCCATGGATTGTGCGATATCATCGTTAGCGACAACGGCCCTCAGTTTAAATCCGACTGCTTCAAGAAGATGTGTGCTGAGAACGGCATCGATCACATTACCACGGTACCATACAACCCACAGTCAAATGGCCGTGCCGAGCGTTTTGTTGAGCTGCTCAAGACGGGACTTGAGAAGTTGAAGGAGGAAGGGAATGTCGACGGAATCTTGCGGAGATTTCTGTGGTGCTATCGCTACACGCCTTCGTATGCACTGGGGATGAAGTCTCCATACAAGCTAATGTATGGTCATGATATGAAGACTAAGTTGGATCTTATCAAGCCCTCCGTAAACCGATGCAATGTGCGTAACACGAGAATGGAGCAACAATTCAATGACCATCACGGGGCAAAGTGGAAGGAGTTCAATGTAGGGGATGTCATTTATTTCAAGTCCATGCTTCGCAACAGTAATTTTGTATGGCTGCCAGGGAAGATCGAGCGCCGCGAAGGAGCTGTCAACTATGTGGTACAGCTTGAACCGCCAAACGAGCGCCGCGTGCGGGCTCACAGCAATCAACTGAAGTTCCGGTACGCCGAATCCGGCAATGATAGTTTGTTGATGGACATGTTCGAGGTCACGCCATTACAGGAGGTTGTCGAGCCGATGATCTTGCCCCAGCTACAACAAGCACGTGAACCATTCAACGCCAGACATACTAACGAAGCCATCTATGTCAATGAAGGCAGTCAAAATGATGATAATCAGCAGGAGGTGCAGCCCCGCCGTTCAACACGAACTACCGCTGGGAAGATGCCTAGTCGCTTTGATGATTTCGACATTAGTCGATATTAGCCGATGCAATATTTTAGCAGGGGAAGAGTGTGGTGAAGCCAGCACATTAATCGGCGTGAATTTAGATGTACATTAAGCGGCGAGATTTTAGATATAAGGATTGTGAATATGTCAGAGAATGGACGGGATGAGTTTAGAAGAGTAAACGCTACGACAAGAGAAAGAACAAGAAGTGAATAAAGAAATAGATATTATTTAAATATATATTTAAGTGTTTATTAAGTGTAACTCGGATTACGGAGTTACAACAATCACGCTTTTATTTTGATGGCTATCTCACTTTAGTGAGTTACATACCAAAACCAAATAAAAATGTGCTATTATTATCGACTCTTCATAATAACGATGACATCGATGAAACTTCCGGCAAGCCGAATATAATTTTAGACTACAATTCCAGTAAGGGAGGAGTATATACTATGGATAAGTTGGCCAAGACTTATACATGTAAACGTATCACTCGTAGATGGCCAATGGTGTTGTTTTTCAACATGATACACTATACGAAATAATGATAGGACCAAAAACTAATATTTTAGTTGAATAATGGTCCTAAAAAAATAAATATTTATATATTCTTAAACCAGTACCAACTTCATGTGTGGTACACTGTTACAAATAATTATTTAACTTTGAATATTCCATCCTAACGAAATAATAATAAGACCATAATAATTTTGATCCCAAAAAAAAAAAAATATTTAGCAATTAAATGTTTTGTTTGAATTTAATAGTCAGTATTGGCACCTTGGTTGATTATTACATGTTGTAAACGACGAGGCATAGAATTTATCAGCTTTTTGATCACTTCCTGATCAATTTTGGCCCATTCGCTTTTAAACAGCTTCTTTTAGTTGCCGAACAGAGTCGGACTGATGACCATTTTTGAAAATACGTTCCGATAATATTGCCCAAAGGTTCTCGATCGGGTTAAGATCTGGGCTACAGGCGGGCCAGTCCAATAATGGGATACCGGTAGAGTTAAAAAACTGCTTGGTTAGTTTAGCCGAATGCATTATCTTGTTGAAATATCTATCTGTGCCACCCATTTCGTCTCCATAGGTAGTTAGTAAATCGTACAACAATTCCACATATTTTGCGGCATTCATTTTTGTTGAGATAATGCACATAGGAGTTTTTTTATAGTACCCCATAGCCCCCAAATCATCAATGATCCACCACCATAATTACGAGACATTCGCTCCTGCTTTCTTGCACGGGTGTCATGCCAATACTTCTGCGACCCATCAGGACCATCGAGATTGAACTTCTTCTCATCTGAAAAAACAACTTGGGTCCACTCCTCTTCCCAAAATTGGTGTTTCTTCGCAAAATCTAGCCTCGCACGTTTGTGATGGATTTTCAATCGTGGTTTTGCAATTCTTTTTGTGTATTTTAAGTTACAATCAGCTTTTAGAATCTGCTGAGCACATTTTAGTTTTTTTTTTACGAGGATCGTTCAAATCACATTAAATTATTTCCTAAATTATTTAAAAGTCACAATTACAGCTAAAACAAAAGTATAATTGTACATTAATTAATTCCTTACATGATACAATAACACTCAACGACGTTGGTCCTATGATTATTTCGCACTGAAATTTTATTGAATTGCTTGATGATTTTTACAGCTTTTAAAACTGTTTATGAGTGATGTAAAAACAAATGATATAACATTAATTATTTTGTTTTTATGAAATAAATGTGGTTACTTTGTTTGGTCCTATCATTATTTCGTATAGCGTAGATGTGGCAGCTATTGCTGCCTTTAACATATATAAACTAGCTCGCCCAGATGCGTATGTACAAAAGAAAAGCAACACACGTAAACTTTTGCTAGAGATCCTTGCAAAACACCTTGTTGATCAACATATTCGAAAGCGGCTATCAAATCCAAACGCATTGAAAAAAGTTGATGATAACGTCGATATTCTAAGACAGCAACCAGATGCTGGAAGTAGTTCGCACATTACAAAAAATCGGTCTCGTCGTTGTAACTTCTGCGATCGGTCTGCTGATGTAAAAACAAATATTAGTTGCCACATCTGAACCATGCCCGCACCTGCAAGCGTCATCATAAAATAGTTTGCAATGCCTGCTGTACCATAGAAATCCAAGACGTAGAAGTTATCGCCAGCTGTGAAGATTTTGAGGACGACTTTGATTAAATATTGTTCCTTTTTAAAATAATTTACATTTATTATAACATCGTGAATTAAACTATATTTTCAATGTATTCCAATGAATTATAGTTTTATTTAAATAATTTAACCAAATACACTTTTTTCCCTTGTATTATATAATAAACTAGTGGGGTAACATGTTACCCCCATGCACAGACCGTCTGTATAAAACACGGCACCGACGGAAGGTTAATTGGCCATATTCCAGAACTACATCAAAAAATCATTTTAGAATCCCATTAACATTTCCATCGTATAAATCGAATTTAATGATATTCGGTTAAGAAATAACCAAATCCTAAAATGTGCCACTTTGTACCACATGCAGTTCTGAAATATGCCATAGCGTACATGAACCATACCGTGGTGTACCATAAGCCGTATTGAAATAAGCCGTAATACAACATGCCATAGTATACCATGTGCCGTAGTATACCATATACCGTACTGAAACATGCCCTACTGACCCTACAATTGTAGTGTTCCCTTCGATTGGTCAATACGATATCATGGATTTTGTTAACCACTTCCTCAGTAATGACTTTAATGACACGTTCTGAGGGCGAAGCGTCATTCATGCTGGTTTGAACAAATCGAAATTTTCCAATCAATCTACATGAACCATGAAATGTAAAGGTTTGTGTAAATAAGCGCAAACAGTTACAAAATCAACGCTTGAAATTGGGATGCGTTCGTAGAAAAGATTTTGGACCGCCATCTCTCGAAATAAGTTGACTTTCCAGTAAATATGAAAATCATTCTTCATTCGCTAATTAAACTCCTTTTACCCAATATGGCTACGACCTTACGGATTTTCTCATATAATGCGTGTAAAAGTTTAATTTTGGAAGATCATTTTCCACTCTTTTGAGAATATAAAATTTTAGCTGAAATCGTTATCAATCGTTAATCGTTAATTTGATTAATCGCTCCAATCAAAATTCTGGGGCCCTACTATTGCTTTCGGCATACATTTTCGAATACTATCTTTCGCCTGTATTAGGCAAATGAAGAAAAAGCTACCACGAGTCAATATTTTCTATTCTTGTTCTTTTTAACGACGAATAGTGGCATTCGAAAATGTACGTCGAATGATTAACGTAGATTCTCACACTTTACAGTGAGATGGTTGTGCTGGAATTCAAGATCACTTCAGTAACGTTACGGTCTATTTCCGAAGCAATTTTCAATATAACAAGCAAATGACTATTGAAGATTGGAGGGTCGCGATTTGTTTGTAACCATAGCTCACTTTTTCTACCTTCAACAAAAAGCGCTTATCCTACTTATAAAATCGTCAATCTGATCTCCATATGAGACATCTTCGTTTGTATGTTTATAGGCTGCCAATACTTTTTATAGAAGTATTCATAGGTTTGCAAAACCTTGTGTTGATTGTGAAACATTGTCAAAATTTGAAAATAGTTTTTCCAGGTTTCAAATAACTTATTTGGAATAAAAGTTTTTAGTTCTCCCAATTTTTTAAATACCCTCAATTATACCACCAATTCAACTGCAAATTATCTTTCAAATCAACCCTTAACTAAATGCCATAACTCAACGAGTAATGAACCCCTCACACAACCCCAACGTAAGCTAACTAAACTCCAATTCAACTTCAGCTCAACTTGGCTCGAACTATATCTCAACCCTCCACTCAACTTCACACTCAACTTAAATGTATATTTGCTTAAGTAAAAGTCGAAGAGATGGTTAGTTCGGTTAAAACTCTTGGATACCATGTTTACTAGTTTATTGTCACCATAGTTTGTTCTGTTTATACAGATGAAGGAACTCCTGACATCTTCCATTTCTACTCTGTGCCTTTATTTTAATTGATTCCATTATAAATAGTGCATTGAGTTGATCTAGTAAAATATTTCCAACAAACGAACACTTTAAAAGCTCTCGTTTACTTTCCAATGTTAATTTGATAGGATTTGCAACCAGTAAGATATGGTGGCAATCGCTTCAGGTGAACGTGGTATGGTAAATTTTGATCATAATCCCATTTTTCCACGTTATATAGTGTATAACCTTTTTTTTGGATACTCTCAATATTTTGGATGTAGGCATAATACAGGATCTTAATTGTCTCGAAGCCATAAATATCTCTCGTCCAACGCTTAATAAAACCAAGCATGGAATTATCTCTAGGCGCGCATTACTCAATGTGCTTATAGAAAAGCACGTTTTTAACGAAAGTAACCCCTAGGTCTTAAATCTCGAATACTTTTTGTAAAACGTATGCCATTGGAATGATATCAAAGGGCCGAATGTCGAAGGGCCGAATGTCGAAGGGCCGAATTTCAAAGGGCCGAATGTGTCGAAGGGCCGAATGTCGAAGGACCGAATGTCGAAGGGCCGAATTTGTCGAAGGGCCGAATGTGTCGAAGGGCCGAATGTCGAAGGGCCGAATGTCGAAGGGCCGAATGGGTCGAAGGGCCGAATGGGTCGAAGGGCCGAATGGGTCGAAGGGCCGAATGGGGCGAAGGGCCGAATTTTTTTTTTTTGTTTTGTTTTTAGAAATATAATTTTTAAAATTTGTTGTTTTAAGAAATATTTGGTAATTTTTTTTTTGTCAAATATAAATTAATTTTTTTATGAGTTTATGTATTTTATTATATTTAATCTTTGGATATTCTATCGACAAAAATATTGCATTAATTGAGGTTGTTTATATTTTGCGTTCCTTTTGGTATTATCAAGTGAAAAAATATTTGTACATAATAGGTATTTTACCAAAACCAAGTCTTATTATATCAATATAAATGGAATATATATGTAGGTATACACATATGTATTACTTTTGTAGTATAACCCGCTCGTATATAATAACAAAAGGCGAAGGTTATTTTTTTCTAATATGCGTACCAAATGTAAATAGATTTTAAATAAGAAAAAGGAATTTTGTCATAAAATGTCATAAAAATTCTTTCATTTACCAACGATGTTATTTTCGAGAACATTATATAGTTTATTACTATTGTTTTAGAAAAAAAAAAAAAGTAAATAATGAATCCTAATTATCGGTCGGCTTTCTTTCAATCTCACTATACGATGTATTTTTTTTCTCTACACGACGAACACATAACAAACAAAGGGATGGAAAGATTTTTAAGGGGTGGGTCTACAAAAAAGAGTTTTATTGATGTTTTCCATTCGTCCAATCATAAATTACAACATCATGTATTTGGGTAATACTTTTATTCTAAATAATCCGCTCCTACGTGCGGCACGCAGTGCGACATGTTTGCTGATCCCGGCTCCTACGTCCCCCGAAGCTCAAATCTAAAGCCCCTCGGAGGGCTAAGCGGGGGGAGGGGAGCGCAGCGACCTCCCGCGTGCCCGTGAGAGTTACCGAAGCCGTTAGCCTCTACAATTCCAAGTTAAATTAGTCGATGTCATTTTTCTTCAATTTATTTTCCTCAGAATAAAGAAAAAATAGTATGGGAAATTGCTATGCAAGATTTTATATTGCAATATTTTATAATTGCAACTTTTTGTAATTGCAATATGTTGTAATGCAAAATTTACATACCAAAGTCAGTTTTCCTATGTCCCTTATTTTAAGTTGATTTGTTATATGAGTAGGCATTTGTTTACTTACATCAAGATGGTTCAGATTCAATTAATAAAAAACAAATTGTAATAATAACACAAATTTTATTTAAAATTATAATTCCGGAAGTTAGTTTCTCTTCTTGAGCTTTTCTTCTTTTTCTAGATATTTTTGTTATCTTTCTCTTGTCTTTTCTTTTTCTAGATATATTTGTCCATGATGCAAATAGGTATATAGAATAACCAAAACACATAATACAACATTATTTATTTATGATTATGTTCATGGACACATCAATAAAACTCTTTTTTGTAGATCCACACTTGAAAAATCTTTCCATCCCTTTTTTTTATGTATTTATCGTGTAGAGCAAAATAATGCATTTTCGTATAGTGAGGTTGAAAGAAAGCCGACCGATAATTCTATCTTCTACCGAGGATTCTTTGTTCCAAAAGACAAATTCCACCACTTACTTTTTTTTTTTCTAAAACAATAGCAATAAACTATATAATGGTCTAGAAAATAACATAGATCGTAAGTGAAAGAATATTATCATCAGTTTAAAGAACAGAGGTAAATTGAATTTTTATGACATTTTATGACAAAATTCCATTTTCTTATTTAAAATCTATTTGCATTTGGTACACATATTAGAAAAGGGTTATACTACAAAAGTAATACATATGTGTATACCTACATATATATTCCATTTATATTGATATAATAAGACTTGGTTTTGGTAAAATACCTATTATGTACAAATATTTTTTCACTTGATAATACCAAAAGGAACGCAAAATATAAACAACCTCAATTAATGCAATATTTTTGTCGATATAATATCCAAAGATTAAATATAATAAAATACATAAACTCATAAAAAAATTAATTTATATTTGACAAAAAAAAAATTACCAAATATTTCTTAAAACAACAAATTTTAAAAATTATATTTCTAAAAACAAAACAAAAAAAAAAATTCGGCCCTTCGACCCATTCGGCTCTTCGACCTATTCGGCCCTTCGATATTCGGCCCTTTGACACTTTCGGCCCTTCGACACATTCGGCCCTTCGACATTCGGCCCTTCGACATTCGGCCCTTCGACATTCGGCCCTTCGACATTCGGCCCTTCGACACATTCGGCCCTTCGACCCATTCGGCCCTTCGACATTCGGCCCTTCGACATTCGGCCCTTCGACATTCGGCCCTTTGAAATTCGGCCCTTCGTACCCATTCCATGCCATTAATTTGATATTGTTGTATAACAGGGTTAATTTTCCGATGGAACGGTAAACTCTTACACTTGTTAATGTTAAGACGTACATTTGTAAAAATCAGGTCTAAAATTTGGTCTAGACCAAAACGGTATCGATGAACAGACAGTTTTTGTTGATTGCAATTTTAACATATAATTGCCTGCACTAAACCCTCAATTCGATGCCAAAACCGAACCCCTCACTCAAATACAACTCACTTCAACCCACACCCTATTTAACTCTAACCCGACCTCAACACAACCATAACTCAACTTCAACTGAACCTTCAACCACAAACTCAATGTCAACTCAAACCGTAAATCAACACAATTTGGAAATTACATGGATATATGAACTCAACTTACTCCTTCGCTCAACCCTAACTCAACACCCTACTCGAAAACAACTCAACCCTCAATGCAACATTCAACTAAATGCCGAACTCAATTCTATAAACCCGAAATAAATCGTCCACTGAACTGCTAAACGAACCCCAACTCAACCCCAAATCCAAATTGGACAAGCCGGACAAGGGATATAGACAAACATCCAGACAGATGGACGGCCATTTCTTTTTTTGCTTCAAAACGTCGAGGAAAATGGTTTTGGAGCAACAAAATGTTTCGTCAATTTTCAGATTCAAACTTTCTCTCTGTTTTTTGTTCCGTCGATCTATTTCACAAATTATGTACGTCAAAAAATGTTGATTTACATCAAATTTCACAGCAATTTCCATTAATTTTGTGATATTTTTCCAAATCATTCTGGCTTAAATTGCTATTTCAAATTGTATTAAATTTCTGGTACAAATTCCAGAAAAATTATTTGGCGTAAATTCAGGGGGCTATGTCGTATTACCTTGCATTGTGGGCGATTGCAACCTTAAATTTGTCAAGAAAAATAGCATATCAGTCCGACAATCTAAACAGACGTTTCCAATTTATCGGCCGACATGTTCAAATTCGGCGGATAAAATACAAAAATGTGTTTTCTTTAATGAAAATTTGCTCGTTTTACCAAATTCATAATGAGGATTTCTATAAATTCGAAAATGTCGGACGGACATGTCTTCATAGGGCAAACCATTAAGAACAAGCAAATTTTCAGCCTACTGCACTTTGGATATTCAATACCGATTATCGAGTACTCGTTTATTTAATAATTTAATCGAATAATTTAATCGGTTACCCGCATAATTTGATCAGTAGGCCAATTCCTATTTAGTGAAATGAAATGGTATGTTTTCGCTGAATAATTTCATTCCATAAACTTGTATCCTAGTTCTCTTTGCAAGATTTACTATTAGTACAAGTTCTAAATCGAGAAAGCATGTCAAATAAGAAGTTTTGTCATTATGTTCATATTTTTCGTGATTTACTTTCACATACTGAACTGAAATACGAAATTCTCAGGGCACACTAATTAACTCAACGGGAATTAATTCCGCTGAAAATTTTTGTGTTTGACGAAATTAATTCTATTTTCAATATGAATTAAATCCGTGACATCCAATTATTTTAAAATGAAATAATTTTGCGGGGATTTAGTTCAGAAGGCAGTTGGGCAATTTTTAAAAATTAAATGTCGCTGATTTAATTAATTTTCTGAACGAATTTAACTTTACCGATAAATATGAATTTATTCTGCCTCAAAAATTCTAAGGCTGACATACAAATATTGTCATCGAAAGTGAAATGAATGTAACATCTTGAAATGAACTTGAACTGAAATGTCACACATACATTATACCTTCACGAAAAGGTACTAAAAATCTTTTTGAATTACAAAAGTTAGAATCGAATTTAACATTACAACATTTTAACAATAATAAGGTATTTCTCAACTTTTATTAACAATTAGAATTGCTTTTCGGTGACCAAATCTAAATATTTTTAATTCGAAGTAATATTAACCATTAATCCAAATGCCATTGACCCCCTCCCCCCGCCTCGGAAAATTTTTTAAAGGTGGTTTTAAACATATTTATGATTTTTTTTAATATTCGAATAATCGGGTAACCCGAGTAATTTGAAACTCGAGTAATTTGGCTAACCTATCTGCACTTCAATTTCATAGATTTATTATAAATTGTATGTAGTTACTGTGATCCTCATAAACGCCAATATCACCTGTGGAGGTTGAGCTGAAGATTGAGTTAAGAGGTTCAGTTGGGGTTTGATTTGGGAGTTGAGTTAATTTTCAGAACTGAAGTTCTGATTATCTCGTGAGGTTTCAGCCCTTTATATTTTTTTAATTGTCATAATTCATTACAGTTCATAAATACTGAAAAAAAATCCACGCCTGGTTGTGGAAGGCTAAATTTATTACAAATATTTCGATTATAAACAGTCAATTTATTGGTGACGTGTTCAATATAAAGATTTTCATTGTAGAGCTAGGAGTCAATCAAGTGGTTTTAAAACAAATGTCCACTCACAATCATTCTGTAGACGCTGCAAAAATGGGCTGCCCTTCAAGTTACGCAAAGATCGCATGAATTTGCTTACAATGAAGCTCTTTTGGGAGTAAAACTGCCAAAAAACAGTTCTCTCAAGCGAGCAATAAAACCCATTCGACAAATTGATTTAAATTTTCCTAATGAAAATCCAAATTCCAGGGAAAATTAAAAATGTATGACAAGCTGAAAATGAAAAATAAAGAAGTTCCGAATATTAATGCCGTATATTAATTTTTGGTATTAAACAAAAATACCGTCCTACAATCAATGCCTACAAAAATGTATTTCCATCAATAACAATTAGGCTGTGCTACTTCCCTGTCACTTATGATTTAGACGCCGATCTAAAGCCAACATCGGCTCTTGATAAAGAAGCAAACGTAGAAGAAACTTTTCTAGATTAGCACCACAAATGTCAAATACATACTTGTGAAATTTTCCTCGAAAGTCTACATAAGCCTAGACTTTCGAGGAATGAAAAACCTGGAATATTTACAATAATTTGGGTTTGCCGAAACCAAGTGTATTCCTAATTAATTAGCCATATTCCAGAGCTAGTCGAATTTCATACTAATTGAAACAAAATGAAAATGAGTTGTTTAAAAAATATAACCTCAAAACGTGAATAATTGAAAGTTTCTGGATTTGTTTTTAACCAAATGTATAAGAATAATGCCGCGGCTACACGAATGGAAAATGTAAACCAACGTTGGAGATTTGTCCAAAAAACCAATCGTGTAGACAGAAAAAAAAAATAACAAATACAAATGAAGGTTATATTGGTCCAACATTGGTAACCATTCGCTCAATAGGCGATTTTTATAAAAAGATCAAAGGAAACTACCAACGTTGGAGTGTATATTGGTACTTCGTCTAAACGAATGGTGAGAAAAAATGTATTTTTGAATACTTAACGGCAGATGTCACTAAATACAACTGTAGATGTGATTATATTTTATTAATTATAAACAAATAAATTCAAAATGGAATCTGACTGGTCGGCTGAGTTTGTGCTAGAATTTATAAATTTATATCAAAATTATCCCGAAATTTGGGATTTAAAACACTGTCAACATAAAAATAAGCTCGAAGTGCTTTTAAAGCAATATGTTTGCATTGGCTTCCATCTTGTGGGAGATATCGTAATTAATGTATGACTAGTAGTGACAACTAGTGATAAATATCAATATATAAACCACCAAAATTTATTATACATTGGTAGTAGCCATTTGAAAAATGAACATTGGGCAAATCGTGTAGACAGTCAAATTTTATTTCACCAACATTTGTCCAACATTTGACAAATCACATTGGGCCAATGTTGGTCGTAATTTTCCATTCGTGTAGCCGCGGCTTAATGCTAATAAATTCAAATAGTTTAAAGAGTATAGAGTATGAAACCTAAACCGAAATATCTCTTTATCAAATTTTTTATTTTATTAACAAAAATAGAAAAGTCGTTTGAAAGAGTGGCACAGAAAAAGTTCAAAAATCTTAATTGAAAAATTATGTTGTCCAAATTTATTAAATTTGATCCAAAATATGGAATAAAATTATTTCGGGCTTAGTAATTAGAAGTTAAATAACAATTGCAGTTTCTTTAAATTATCCGCAAAATTTTGACTAGTTGCTTGCAGCAAGCTGGTCAAGACTAAAATATCGACTACATATACCATTTTTGAATTTCAGCAATACATCTGCTAACTAAAACTATCGAGTAAACCATTTCCCAAAATTTTGCAAAAATATAGTAAAGCAGTACAAAAACAACAATTGATGACGTTACATTTAAATGGTGTCGAATATCTATTATTTTTTCGCATGTAGTAATGAAATCAAAATCAATCATCAACGTGAAAATAAAATAAAACATCGCACTGGAGTAATAACCCAAATTGGTAACAAAAATGTATTATCTCGATGTAAATAAGGTTATAACGGAACCTGTAGCATAAACTGGACCACCACCTGCAACTATTTTGTTTAGATTCAGTATTGATTCATGTGCTAACAAGTTTATTAAAGTATATACTGCACCTACACCATTTACAACCTATTTCTAGTGCTCGTGAATTGAGGTTAACCAAAACGAAATCTAATTCTAACTCAAAATAATTACAGTGTCTCAAAGTCAAAATTGTACAACATTCAAAAGTATATTTTTCATTATAAATTATGTATGTAGAAAATTAGGCTGATGAAAAATCGTTTACCAATTGCCAAATATAACTCAAAATCAAAATGGGACAGATACATTCGTATACCTCTTTCTTACAGTTGCTTTGTATTTTTTGATAAAATAACAGTAGTGTTGAGTCTTGTTCTGTACGCGTTACGGAGTAGACCTAAAAAAAAGTGAATAAGTTAAGTCGTAATAAGTGGTTCCGGGTACTGCGTAATTTCGTAAAAGGCCTATAATTTCGTGCACAGAGCGAAGGAATTGCCTTTTTTACGATTTATAACAAACACGTTGTTAAAAAAGATTCAGGATCTGCTCGATATTATTTGAGCGATCCATAATTTATCGTGCACTAACGATATGAATCTACACCATTTTACAACGTGAACACACTTTTAACAAAAAACACTTTAATAGATATAAAAATTACTATTAAATATTACCAATAACTATAAAATACAACAATTAATACTTTTTGTGAAATAACATAACCTATCCAGTGCCCCAGGACTTCCATCGAGAAGTTTCTGTGGATTTTTTCTGGAAAAATATAACTCACTGGTTTTATGGATTGAAAGATCTGACCTGAGCAAATTTTAAAACAAACAAACAAACAATAGTGTTTTGTTTCAGATCACAGCGTGTATTCATAGAAAAAGATTTCTTTAAATTTCTAAACTGTGTATAGTGCATTAACCAAAATGGGGAAACATACATCATTTGATTTCGAACAATTTTGAAAAAGTTCTTCAACTATTAATAATATCATACAACGTTTTATAACTTCAAATACAGTTGAGAGTAAAGTCAAAGTTAGTACTAAAAAATCTTTAAAGAAGCTGATGAACTGTGGATAAAAAAAATCCAACTTTGAGTGCCCCAAAGCTAGTTGTTGAAGTGGAAAAAGAACTAGGGAAAAAATCAGATCCCGAAACAATCAGAATAGTTCTGCTTAAACTCAATTTTCATGGAAGAGTTGGGCGGAAAACCCTCTCATCAGCAATTTAAACAAAAGCAAAAGAATTAAATTTGCAAAACAGCATATTAATAAGGATTATTCCATTCTGGAGTAGAGTGTTATTTACTGATGAGACTTATTTTTATAGATGGTTTTATGGACCAAAATGCTTATTTGAAAATTTTAAAAACAAATTTGTCAGGAAGGGGACAATGATCCGAAGCATAAAGCTCATAAAATTCGAATGTGATTGCTTTACAATTGCCCATACATCCGTGAAACTCCACCGCAGTCTCCGAACTTAAATTAGTGCAATTTATGCACGGAAGAATCTAGGCAGTGATAAAAGCTTTCCGACAAAATACTGAAGCTTTTGTTTATAGTGCTTTAAAGCATAAGAATGGAATATTTATAAAATTCCAAAAATGAAACATGTTTTTTTAGTTTAATTTGTTTTTTGCTTGGTGTCCCATTTTGACTTTGATACACTATATACAATGTTTCTATTAAATTTTATTGAGATCGTGCAGTTTATTTTTTTACCGTATTTTTATTGCTTTATGTATACGTCACAGATATCTATCGTATTTTCTTCAAATTGTTTCATCTATTTTGTTTATAAAATTTAACATTAAACGTACTTACTGCCTAGACAAATTTACAACAACAACCACATTTCTTGGGAAAAATGTACATAGTTTTAATTATTTTGGATTACATTGGTTTCCAAGAAATTAGACCAACCGATTAACACCAGTTGTGTGTTAGGGATAGGCACATTAAAACTGAATGAAAAACACTTAAATTTTATTTCAATTGGTCAATATTATAGCTATAGTTAAAAAAATAATATCAAAATGTAAGATAAATCCAAAATTAATAATTGTAAAAATAAAATGTTTACTATCAGCAAAATAACCTCTTGCTCTAAAAATTTAATTTCAACGTTTTTGACATATAAAACGTGCTCAGTTTTCTTTTTAGTTTGTGACCTAAAATTGAATACGTATATACATAGAATGAGTTTTGAAAGCATAGTCCAATATTTTATTAACAAAATACACTTATCTAACAATAATAAATTAATGAAATTCATTCATAATTTGTTTGTTTTATGTACTTCTGTTGCATAGAACTCCCCATATAAATAGTTGACATTTGTAAGTCTATTCCATCCAGGATAGGAACCAAGCGCAAATTTTAGCGAAAAAAAACCTCGATATAAATTTATTGTAGTTGACTAGAAAAACGTACGTTCAATTCTAATTTTTTTTTTTTACAGCAGACGGCTGTGCATTTTTATTCATTTTGCTATGTTTACAAAATACTTTGACGTTTTAAAAAATTGTTGTGGCAATGTGGCATAAAGATCAGACGCAGATATTTTCAGTTTGCGCGATTTTAATTTTTTCCAATTAAAAATATATTGATTAAATTTTAGGTATCTAATATGAGAGTTTAAAACATCTTTTGGCCAATGTGCAGCAAATATTGTTAACACTTCTGTGGATATACTGGCATATGCCATCAAGCAAAAATGCTGCTACATATCGTTTAAATAAAATTATTCTATAAAATGGAACTTTTAAGTCCTAGTCCCAGCAAAACATCGTTTGACTTTAATTTTGACTCATTTAAAGTTTCATACTGTTTTAAATTCTTGAATTTTATACGAAAAATTACCGTTTGTCTCAACAGATCCACCAACATTTTTGTTTATCCGCGAAAGCTTAAGGGTAAAACGGAATTCAAATTTTCTACAATAAGGTTCTGTCTTTTTGTCGGTTGTCTATTTCCCTATAAGGAAAACTTATTACATATTATGAAATTACAAAAAAAAAAATTGAGGTGTGGCCAACACACGACTTTCTTTTACGAACAGAGAATTTTGAGAAATTTTATTTTTTTCTTAATTTTTTTTTAATTTTTTTTTTTATTTTAATTTGTTTTTAATTGTTGGAAGAATTTTGTATTAAGTAGTTTTTTGTAAACCTTATACTTTTTAAGATATTTGCAAAACAAATTTTATGGACCAAGGGAGTGGCCACTTCCGGTTAGCCGATTTGGAGTAAAAAACATTCGGACCTCCCAATTTATCAAAAAAGCTTAAATCTGAAGTTTCAGTTCGATTGATTAAACCATATGGGCTGTAGACAGGACACAGACAGACTGACAGACTGACAGACAGACAGACAGACACCATTTCGAACCCACTTTTTCGGACTCAGGTGACTTCAAAACAAATAAATCTATAAAAATCTCAAAGTTCAAAATTTTCATGATTTCTATACTTTATTTTACTAGAGTAAAAAAAAGTAAAAAACCCTAATCCATACGAATCGTTCGTTTAGTAAAAGTTCTGCAAAATTATTTTTTGGAAATCGCACTCAACACCCAAGGGCCAATATCGGCAATTGCCAACAATGATGACAAAGCTTTGGCTAGCACATAGAATAGGTCCCTCAAATACTTAGTTAGAAAACCCTAATCCATACGAATCGTTCGTTTAGTAAAAGTTCTGCAAAATTATTTTTTGGAAATCGCACTCAACTCACAAGGGCCAATATCGACCATTGCCAACAATGATGACAAAGGTTTGGCTAGCACATGGAATAGGTCCCTCAAATACCTAGTTAAAAAACCCTAATCCATACGAATCGTTCGAATAATAAAAGTTCTACGAAATTATTTTTTGGAAATCGCAATGATGATAAAGATTTCGCTAGCACATGGAATAGGTCCCTTCATTACCTAGTTAAAAAACCCTAATCTATACGAATCGTTCGTTTAGTAAAAGTTCTGCAAAATTATTTTTTGGAAATCGCACTCAACTCCCAAGGGCCAATATCGGCCATTGCCAACAATGATGACAAAGGTTTCGCTAGCACATGGAATAGGTCCCTTCATTACCTAGTTAAAAAACCCTAATCCATACGAATCGTTCGTTTAATAAAAGTTCTACGAAATTATTTTTTGGAAATCGCACTCAACAATGATGATAAAGATTTCGCCAGCACATGGAATAGGTCCCTTAATTACCTAGTTAAAAAACCCTAATCCATACGATTCGTTCGTTTAGTAAAAGTTCTGCAAAATTATTTTTTGGATATCGCACTCAACTCCCAAGGGCCAATATCGACCATTGCCAACAATGATGACAAAGGTTTGGCTAGCACATAGAATAGGTCCCTCAAATACCTAGTTAAAAAATGGAGGTGTGGCCAACACACGACTTTGTTTTACGAACAGAGAATTTTGAGAAATTTAATTTTTTTTTTTTTAATTTTTTTTTTTTTATTTTTATTTGTTTTTAATTTTTGGAAACATTTTGAATTAAGTAGTTTTTTGTAAACCTTATACTTTTTAAGATATTTGCAAAATAAATTTTATGGACCAAGGGAGTGGCCACTTCTGGTTAGCCGATTTGGAGTAAAATTCACTGGGACCTCCCCATTTATCATTAAAGCTTAAATCTGAAGTTTCAGTTCGATTGGTTAAACCATCTGGGCTGTAGAGAGGACACAGACAGACTGACAGACGGACAGACTGACAGACAGACAGACAGACACCATTTCGAAACCCACTTTTTCTGACTCAGGGGACCTCAAAACAAATAAATCTCTAAAAATCTCAAGGTCCAAAATTTTCATGATTACTATACTTTATTTTACTAGAGTAAAAGAAAGTAAAAGTGGGGCATTTGTTTACCTTGAATAAACAGAAAATGCTCCTCAAGCAATTGACTAAATTAATGTAGAAAACTTTAGCATAGGTAGCATTTTAAACAATCAAATAATCCAGTGGTATTCTTAAATTATGTACTTATATGTATCGTCATAGTAGCAGGATTAGAAATATGAATGGAAATTTTGCTCGCATAACTTACATAATTTGTTAAAATTATAACGAATAATTTATTTTGATTTAAAAATATTTAAACGACATTTTAAAATTTTATAATTACCCTCAATACGTACTACTAAGATTTTCTCTAATATATCGAGTTTTTTAATTTGGTTTCATGCACGAAATTATTTTGCAGCAGTTTTGGTTGCATTCAATTTTTTGTTTTTTAAATAAATTTCTATATCGAGGTTTTTTTTCGCTAAAATTTGCGCTTGGTTCCTATCCAGGTGTATCATAAACGTACGGTTTACGAAGACTTTGCTATACTAAGGTGTTCGTAAACGTTACACTAAAACAGTACGAATATAGTACGTAATGTGTACTTTTGTCACATAAGAAGTGAAACAAATTTGCGAAGACTTGTGTATGTATTAGTATGTATAAAAGTGTTCATAGCGTGTACGCTTAAACGTAATGTTTACGAACTGCTTAAGCGTAACATTGACGAACGGTTTAGTGCGAATGGCCCTATTTAATTAGAATAAAACAATTTTTTTAAATCAATCTTATCTTTTATTTGTATTTTTCTTCAAACGATCCGCAACACAAAACACAACGTGCTAAATTTGTTAATTAATCTTTTTCTGAAATGAAATAAAATGTTTCAATCATAGATGAAGTATTTCGAGTATTACTTAAATACCTTTCAAAATATTCATTATAATGATTTTTATACGATATTATGGATATAGTGCTGCTCTTGAATGTCACGAAACACTAACAATAATTATCAGAAGTTTTTATATTTTCACAATACGACAACTTTAATTTAATTTGTACAAAAAAAATTGAAAATAAAACAAAGCCGCAAGATATAATTGACAGCACTGTGTATAGAGAATGTGAATGTAGTAGTGTGTTGCAATGAGTACGTTTATGCTTAGGGTTCAACCTGGTTTGAACCTAGGTTATCTTTTACTATAAACGGAGTCGAGTCATCTTGTAGTTAACTCGACTCGACCTAAAAAATTTCCAGGTTCGAGTCGAGTTAACTCTAAAATCATCCACTATTAACGGAGTCGAATCGAAAAATAAAAACAACAAAAAATAATAATAAAAAGACACCATTTTGATTTCTTAATTCGTGTGCGCATCTCCGATTTTTGTGTTTCTGTAATTTTGTATACTGCAAACTTGTAAAATAAATTGCTTTAATCATAATTTTAATAATCATAATTTTTATTGAAAATACAAATTATGATTTTTTTTGACGTTTCTGACTCGGTTTCAACCTAGTTTCGACTCGACTACGATTTGACTCTGCAGTATAAACGCTAAAAAAGATAACTACAAGATGATCCAAAGTTAACTAAAAGATGACTCGACTCTGAGCATAAACGTACTCAATAAGAACCTTTCGTAAACTGTTCGTAAACGAAATACTTTTGATGTATATATTTTTGCGCCGGGAGGGTTCCTTATAGTGTGGCATTTGCGGCAAAACCATAGAACTGAAAAGTCGCCCTATTCATTTTGAAAAATAGCCAACTATTCGAAATAAATTTTATAAAAAGGACATCTAGTGGCCGGTATTATTACAAATAATTCGAATAAGATTTAAATAAATCAACTATAAGCGTATTTTGTTGACCAAAATTGAATTCGAATTATTTTGGGTTTATTTGTTTTCCAAGAAAATAGCCAATTTGATTTAATTGACAAAAGCCAACCTGTCCAAATAAAATATAAATTTAATACGTATTATGACTCTGGTGGCAGGTATCATAACTAAGAATTAGAATTATGTTTAATTAAACCCAATTTTTTTTTGGGTTAATGTTATTCTTGCGGGGATTTATCCTATGCAATTGTTGTTGTAAATTTGTCAAGGAAATACGCTATATTTTCTTTTGATTTCATTGGAAATATTTTCATCTCATTGGAAATATCCGTTATGCTACCGGCCCATTACATGTTTTTCTTTTATTTAAAATTTATTTCGAATGGTTTTGGCTACTATTAAAACGAATTAAATCTACTTCGGCTGTTTCTTTCCAAAATAATTAAATCCAAAATAATTAAAATTCAATTTCTCTCGAGGAAATTCCCTTATTATGTTTACTTTTAGATATTGTTGTACGAGTTTATTACGACACAAGATGTTTGACCCCTATTGTCTTGGAATCATCTTTGAATCTGTTTAGAGTCTAAATTTTAAAATCGTGTCTTGCTAATAGCAACAATTTGTTTTGGTATAGATGAACGAAAATGTAGTCCAATAAAGTATACAAATGCTTGGAAATACAATACTAACTGTATTTAGAAATCTGCTTCAAACCGTATCTATTTTCAGTTTTGTACATGAAATAAGAATTGTAAGTAACAAACAGTAATCCTGAGCCTTAGAATAATAACAATGGTCTTTTTAGAAGCGACCGCTTCGATCACGAGTCAGTTCTTTATTTTCTCTTACACAACTCACTGCGAAGGCTACACCAATCTCGTGTTTTTTTTTAATTTAAAACCGGAAAATTCTTTCATTTTATAAATTTAGATTAAACAGAAATAAATTACCATTTTAAAAAATTTTCAATCATTTAAATTTCTCATTTTAAAAATTTTCCTTTATTTCCAACTTAATGAGGCACAATCAGTTTGAAAGAAAATCATTAAACATCCAAACCAACGTGGTTCGCTTCTTTTTGAAAAAAATAGTTAAATATCTTGAACGATATTACCATAATAGATTGATGGTCACTGCTAATTGCCTTCTGATATAAATATTTTTTCATAACTCGCGAGATTTACTTAAGATAGTGAAACAATTCTGCGTCTACCTTGTCGTTCTTTTTAACAACGACATTTGCAACTTTGATGGTCATTTTGAAGGACATCTTCATCGATATAACTTTTTTTAATTTAACGTTTCAGTTCGAATTTATGGTACGGTATTTTTGACCAGTGTAGTGTGTAGCCGTGTACCATGTCGTTGTTTTCTACACCTCTACGGCTTGCGGCCTATTAGCTAAGCCCGATTAGTTAATCTAGCACTAATTTAATTGCGTTGAGAGACTAAGGTTTAGTCAGTAGTGCCATGAGTTTGTGGTATCAGTATAACACAAAAATATCGACTCTCTTGTAAATACTTTAATTATTAATTAACATTTTTAGTTTTTTTTATACCACAAATTTTTTGGACTTTTAAAAATTTGAATAATACGACTAGGTCCATCTGTATTAAAATAGCGCAAGTTGTATTTACGCTAGCTAATACCACAGATAAGAATAGACAGATGTGGATCTTGTATGGGCCATCTTTACATTCCAAATTTCAATAGCAAATTCCAATCCAATCTGTTTAGACCAGGACTTATATATAATTTACGCATTTCTATCCCTTTTTATCCTTTTACCCATGACTATTTTTACTACATCAAAACAAAAACGAAGCATTTCGTTTTTTTTGGTTTTCGTTTGTAATAAAAATAGTGGGGAAAAGGATAAAAAGGGATAGAAATGTAAATTATATATACGTCCTGGTCTAAACAGATTGGATTGGAATTTGCTACTGAAATTTGGAATGTAAATATGGCCCATACAAGATCCACATCTGTCTATTCTTATCTGTGCTAATACTGAACTTGAAACATTATACAGATATTCTCTGTCAGTGGTATAATGCTGCCAAGAGACTAGGGATTAGCTAAGCGAGATTAGTGAATTTTTCGAGATTAGATGTAGTGTGTCACGTTCAAGGTTAGCTAATCTCTTTTTATTTCAAGATTAGTGTGACTAAGCGCGATTAGTAGACTAATCCCTAAATATATTGAAGCTTATGTCTTTTTATTAAGTTTAGTGGAAGACTGTACAAGTGGCGACATTATATGTAAATGTTAAAATAAATAGAAATTACACGAATTAATTAAAAATAAGTAAAAAAACTGATTTGTTAAAAAAAATTGTAAATAAAATTTGCCCTATTTGAATACAGATGGAACTATCATTTATATTTAAAAATACATACAAAATATTTGTGGTATAAAAGAAAAAATGGAAAATTTTAATTAATAATTAAAGTATTCAAATTATAATTTATTTGTTAAACGTTTATGTTGTTTTTATTTTCATTTATTTTTCAAAAAAAAGCAAAAAAGTCAGCTCGACAAAACATGATGACATTTGTACTAATATCGATACCACAAACTAATGGCGCCAGTAACTAAACCTAAGTCTGTCTTTACAATTAAATTAACGGTAATCGAGCTTAGCTAATCCTTGGCCTGTCATTGGTATAAGTTAGATTGGATTGAAATTAGGTTTTCGTTCAAATTCAAAATGGCGTTGAAATGAATTTGAATGAATTTGGCCTCACTTTCTTTCAAAGTGCTCGAAAGGCGCTACAGTGTTTCTATTGGCAGTACTGGCTGAGGGCTGAGAGATTGATCGTACAGTTTATTTTTAGTGGTGTTTATTTTGTTGTTTGGCATAGATTGGTTGTTTTTTGTTCCTGTAGAGCCTGAAATCTTCAGTGTAGTTTGGTCGATCACCATTTTGTACGTCACTGTTTCCTAATTAACACAAAATAATTACACGATGCATGGGATGCGGAAGGTTGATTGGACCATGCTTTTCGGGATCTGCAGCGGTGGGAACGGCCGGTTTATATCGGGCAATGGAGTGAACGCTTAGGCAGATGAAGTTTGTGATTTAGTTATTGGTTTTCCATGTCATGTGCATGTCAGTGCTGACATATTGTAGATATTAGTTTGCAATGGTGTCGTCTTGTGCTAACTGTTTCATTTTATTTTATTTATATATATTAATTAACATTACTTAGACACCTGAAACAGGGTCGACTCTTTACTACTAATAAATGTTTCTTACCCTTCGATTTTAACGCAGGATTACTTGCTTAAGTGAATCCAATTTAGTGATTTTTTCTAATTTAACCGTAGTGTGCCATCTTTTGGTTTAGATAATCTCGTTTTATTTTGTGTTTACTGGCTAACGCGTTTAGCAAACTAATCTCTCAATATTTTGAAGTTGGTCTCGAAATTATGAGTTTACAGAGGGTGAATTTAGTTCTTTTACGCGAAAAAGTTGTAACATTATAGGAAGTACAAGTGGCGCTATTGTACGTCAGATATTTTAACACCATTGAAATTTTGAGAATAAATAAACGTAATGGAAAAATAATTTGTGGAATTTTATGTAAACAATTAAATTTTTTTAAATCTATTTTGAACAGCTACTATGAAAATAAACAATTTAATGCGGATGCGTTTAAATCACAGAGTGTCAACACAATTAGAGTAGTATTAGATCACCTAAGTAGCTTTATCCAAGCACGTTTAACTAATTCGCAGTCTATCAAGGCTAAACTTATGCTTGCTATAAAAAGTAAAGACACATAAAAATTATGAATTCAAGCAATTCTGGTTGAAATTAGGAGCCAAAAGTAAGGGGGAATGGTTCAAGTAACAATAAAACTGTAGACCAATGGTCGGGGTTAATACACTAAATTCAGTAAATGCGTTTACTTTTCTCAAAAGGGGAGAGTTTTAAGTGTTCTAAGAATTGACTTTCCGAAAAATTTTAAAAAAATGCGTGTTTAAAAGCAACATGGATGCCTAAAGCGAATTGACCGAGAATTGGTCGGCAGCCAAAGAAGTAGTAAATTCGGGTTTAAAAAACTCTTTTATAAAACTTGACTAAATTTATATCGAGAGTAACGAGTCATCATAGACCACGATTTAGCTAAATGTGCTTAGTAAGCGGATAAAACGACGAAAGTTAAAACGACGGGTGGAACTATTGGAAGAAGCAATAAGGAAATCTAATCTCTTTGATACCGACGGGAGCTATTTATGATATCTGAAGAAAACTATGAAATAGCAAATGTTGTCAAAAAAAAATTGAAGAATCTCAACAAACTACTAAATCTACTAAATAAGAAACACAAAACATCCACACACAAGAATTCGTGCAAAGTGCACTTCCAGACATTTTTGAGTAAAGCGGTCCAAAGTTAAGAGAGCATCGTCATTGAATAACGTGGAAATGCAGGGAATTAAAATAATTTTAGCAAATTTCAAGTTTGTGTCTGTTATTCATAATGAATTATGTTTATTTGTGTATTCGAAAATCCAAGATGATTTTACAGAAATTAAACCATCTTCACTTAAATTAAACCGGATTAATTTAATCGTTCAAAACATATTTAAACAAATTATTTTTTTCAATTACAATTAAAACCTCTGACGTGTAATATCGCCATTTATATTTTCTATAAAGTTATAACAACTTCCGCTGAAGACACTTGAACCATCCAGATAAACTTCAAAATATTGAAAGATTAGTTAACGAAATACGTTTAGCCATCAAAAATAAAACGGGATTAGCTATAAACCTGAAGTTGACACATTACGACTAAACGAAAAATTCACTAAATAGGATTTATTAAACTGATGTCTGTCACCGCTATAAGCGTCATTTATAAGATCACTACACCATATAACACACTACATCGAATAGGAAATGAAATAAAAGCAAAAAACCACCTACATTTTTTATTGTGGAAGACACACTAAAAAGGATAGCGGTAAGGATTTTTACGTAGCACTATCCCAATCTAAATATCGGACGATTGAAAAATTGATAGGGTCCAGATACATAATAAGGCCATGCCATGCATAATACGTTTTTTCTTTTTCTCGATTCCTAGACTAGGTAGCACTATTTTCCCCCATCATGATTAATTAGCACTAATTCGGTATTGACGATATGAGAAGTTAAGTCCTAAATTCAAGAAAAACATTAAAATAGCGCCGAAGCTTCTTTAACCATGAGGCCAAAATGGGAACTAAAACAGAAACGAAAAAAGAAGACATTCTCATTAGGTGAAATGGTTTTAGTTTTTAATATCAGACCCAATTCATGCAATTTGTTTATTTGCGGGTACCCGCATTAATGATCAACATCTTCACCGCTTACAATGGTCGGCGGCTTCTTCTGCGCACTTTTACCAGTATTCGCACTTGCACGTTTAGTGATGATTGCGAATGACATTTCTCTTATTGTTATAACTAACTACATTAGTTTCAGATCAGAATCAATAAATACATTTATAGAAAATGGCGACGGAATATTTCCAATTATACAATCAAATTGATAATGTTTTGCTGAAAGCTGGAAATTAAAAATTCCTAACGTATATTAGATTTCATAACGAAGAATATTATTAAATCATTAATATTTTGACTAGTTAGATGCTAAAAATTAACTTTTGAACTAAGCGTTGTACATGTATGCGATAACAGCAAACTAGAAATATGTAAATACGACAAACTAAAACATAACAAGTTTAATATACAAGTACATAAGTACATACATGCACAAAATAGATTTAAATAGGCAGTGAAATTTAAAACTTTTGTTTATTTTGCTTTATTTCCCCAAAAAAAATCACATTCTTATCAGCTAGAATTGATAAACATTCACACATATGTAATCACATAAAGTTGCACACTATTTACTGATAACGGTAAACTCCTCCCAAAGTTGGTTTGCTATGTATGTTACAAACTCCTGATTCCTTTTTAATTTTAACCAACTGTATCCACAATAAAATATTGTGCGCAAATCGGCATATCCAAACTTTATACATTACGCAGCCAAATTTACTAATATTATTGCAAACTATTTTTTTAATTACATACTACATACTGCAACAAAACTAAAATCTAAAAATTTTTTATAGTTTTAATTATTTAAATTTATATATTTTAAAGGTCACTGCAATATGTTACATAATATTCATATACATATTTGTGTATGTGACGTAATATTTACGATTTATTTTCTGCGACAGTTGCAAAATACGAAAGAAATTTTAAATTCAATGACGTTGAGGTGTGACATTGAAATTTAAATTTGATATTTTGGTGGAATTACATAAATCATGTTTCACACATAAAACGTTTTTGTTTACTTTTTAAAATTATATGGTTTCTGCCGGGGAAAACCTTGAAAACGTGCTCATCTGATGACTGATCTAAATATGTATTACATACAAAAAAAAGTCAAATTACCATAATTATTTGATAATTTTTGGAATTTCCCCAAAATTGTAACGCCAATATTGTAACGCAAAATTGCTTATTTGAAAGAGTTCAACGGGTATAAAGTATAAAACAATCCCAAAACAAAAGTTGGTATAATTGAAAGTCAAGAAGTTCTATTTCCAACCAAAATCAGTTATACAAATTTTTTTTTTATATGGCAGATTATTTAGCATTAGTTATATCATCACAGAATTTTTGGACTTACTAATACCATGGTGTTTGATGATTTGGTGTTTTACTCCCATTATACTACCATTTACGGAACAATACCAATTTCAATTTAGCAATATGCTCTAACGTAGGTGTTGTAAAGCCTGATTAATGGTAAATGAATAACATCGACGATAGAACTTAACGGATAATACGCCTAATACAAAGGATTTGTTATCGCGATAGAAGGTATAAAAGACAAATTTGGGATTGAAATGTACGAATAAACCAGACCTGCTTCATTAACTGTTGATCATAGTCTTATATTTAGTTACGATTCGCGTCATACACAGACACAAATCTGACCATTGTCAGAGAGTAGTATCCAGAAAACATATCTTGATTAATATTCAGTGGAATTGCAAGAATCTCATCAACTATGGCTCTAACGTTTGAATCCTAATTTATTGATAATCCCACCACAAATACAAAAATCTGAAAAAATTCAGCGTTATCGGCAATCGATAACATGGAAAAAAATCTATGTGGAGCGGTAGAGTACTCAACTAAAAGTTGTTTCCAAAATTGTGCCTACCGTAGAGTTTTGGTAAAAAATTCAGTGATCTCTGTATGGTTGTAACTCTTTACCACCACCCAACTAACTCTTCATAGCGATTTTGGTAGAGTTCTACACCCCATTAAATCGTAGCTTAAAATCGATTTTCTACAGAAAACTTTAGTAAAGCTCTACCAGTCAAGACTTATTTCTCATCAATTTCCGGTGCAAGCAATGAACTGAATTTCTTGCTGAAATTAAGAATAATTAAAGTTGTTAAATTTGCGAACTAAAGCATTTCATTTTCACCAACCTAAAACTTAAGAAAATGTTTCCTTTTAATTTAAACTAATGCCATCTATGGATGGGGATTTTATATTATATAAAACTGAATGCATATATTTATAGCAAAAGAAAGAAAGAAAAATATATTTATAGTAGAACAGACGTGAATAATTTTTGGGTATTTGAATTTTGTGCTAGAAGCGCGAATAAAGGTCCCAAAAACCCGGGAGATGGTTGGGGAGCAGTGGAAATTAGGTCTGATAAATTGTTATACTTTTTAATATTTTTTTTTTGTGCAAAGCGAATCAGTTCATTCACGTAGAAAAAAAAAGCAAAATTGTAAATTCGTTTATGACGGGGGGTATAAAACTGTGTAAAAAAATGAAAAAAGAGGTAAGATTGTTTATTTAGTCGCATGAAAGGAATATTTAGTGAAAACGGTCAAGATGGGCGCGTTGTATTATGAGAAAATAGTGTGAATGGTGTCAATACGTGGATAAAAATTGAAAACGTGGTGTAATGGTAAAAAATTCATGTGGTGTAAAATAATAAGGTAACGGGAATATCAGAGAGCGAAATTTACAAGAGAAAGAGTGTGCCGTTAATAAAGAGAATACAAGTCGGTGTGCTTATGGAAGTGTATGTATAATAAAGTGAAAATAAGGATGATTGATGATTATACAGTTGGACAAGTGAAATCTTGTGAAAATTAAATATCGATTTATGATTTATCCGTTAGGGATAGGGTAGTATTAGTAACACAAGTAAATTTTATGAAAATTGGATGTTGATTATCCGTTGGAATAGGGAAAATTAAGTAGTGGTTTACCCTTTATACTATAGTTGACGCTTATCAACACATGAGAATCCTGAGAAGGTTAATGACAGCCAATGAATTGCTGCGAGGAAATTGTGACGATAATTGAAAATAGGTCAAGTAAGAAATGGATTAAAAAATTAAATAGAGGAAAAAATAAGGTGCACCTTATTGGACGAAATAAATAGATATCGTCAGTGTGCGGTTTCGGTGGTGGAGGGTTGGGGGAGGGGGGGTGATAAATTAAGTACTTAATGGTTGTACGTTTTGTGTTCGTGTTAGGTTGATCGCACGATGAGCTGGTTATGAGTTGAAAGTGAATAAATTCAGAGTGAAGTAGATCTAGCTTCAATTAAAATGTGAAATACAGAGTAGAATGATAGATAGGTGAAAGTTGGGGAAATTAAATGTTGTCAAACCAGTGTCAGTAAGTAGACAATTTGGTTGAATAGGAATAGTTAGAGCTAATGAAAAGAAAGGGTGTAGTGGTATAATGGAGAGAATCAAAAAATAAGTGAGGAGCACTCCTTTAGGAAGGGTTAGGTTTGGATTGTGTGATGGGGCCGGTCAGTTGTTTGAGTCCGAATCACCTCGCTTCTATTGTGCAAATTTGTGTTGTAATATTGTGGAGGTAATGAAAATTTGTATAAGCAACTTTGTAAGTAGTACTTTGTTTCCTTTTAGTGTCATGCCCAAGATAACATCAGACCATTTCCTAGCCGGTTATATTAGGGCCAACATGGAGCAATTGAGGGCCATTATTAAAAAATTGGATAACAGAAACCGAAAGTATAATCGCTTCGATCTGGCGGAGTGGCAGGAGGAGGTAGTTAATATAAACCATGAGATCCAAACCCAGATTGGGCTAGTAAGGGACCCCGATATCGGGACCATCATATTAGAATATCACAACCTATCGATATTGACAGCGAAACGATTAAGTGAGCGTACATGGGGCCAATGACAATGCCAAGAAAATGCAGAACGAATTAGTCGGATTTGGAAAATTATGCCTCAGATAACAATGAGCCCATGGCTCTAGAGTACCTGTCGAAGACAGAACCAAGTAGGAAATTCAAACCAACAAAATCTTAAGAGGAACAACACTGGAACAATTCCGATATATTAAAGTATAACCAAAACCCAGCCGATCTAATATCTTGTGGTATAAAGACTGAAAATTTGTTAAATAATAAATTGTGGTGGAAAGGTCCAGATTTGCTACGGGGGAATGTTGAAAGTTGGCCAATATGGGTCTCTAAGGTATTTGGTAAGGAGTACAATTAACCATAATAGTAAGCTAGGGCTAAATAGTAGTATTTCTTTATATGGTGTATAAAGTGGTTCATTTGGAGTTGGTTAGCAGATTAGATACTGATTCCTTCATTGCTGCATTGACTCGGAATTCAAGACTATCGACACCGATAAGTAATGATCCAACCGATTTATCAACATTTTCACCGGGTCATTTTCTAACTGTCTAATCGATTATTACAGCCTACGAGACTTTGTTGGCTGAAATACCGTCGAACCGGTTATCTGCTTGGCAGCGAGTACAGAAGACGCAGCAATAATTTTAGGCAAGATGGTCGCAGGAATATATCACTGAACAGCAACGTCGCAACAAACGGGCTAACGAAGGTAAGTGGTTGAAGGTGGGAGTTTTGGTGTTTGTTAAATGTTTTATTATCAATGGATGCACTCACACGAGAAGAGCATATTTGTACTGCGCTAGTAGTATTTGAATAGTAGTAAAGAATTATCTAATAAAATCCTCGAAGATGAAGAGAAAATTCATTATTGGGTGATCTTGTTCGTTAAGCCGGCCAATATGTTACGGTCATCGTAATGAAGATAAACCAACGGATATTATTTTAAATCATTGAATTTATTTTATATAAATTGTACGCACATATTATTATTTGAAAACGCCATCTGTGCGCGAGGAAACGAATTTTATGGTGGCGGAATACGGCGGATTATTGTATTGCGGTGCTCAGTTTATATTAGGTAATTATCAAGGTCAAGGAATAAAAACAAGTGCACTATATAAATAAGGAGTGGCAGTGGAGTAAAAGATGAAAGTTGGATTACCCTCACATTGGCTGTAATATGTTGAATGATACTACTACCTTCTAAAATCGCGAATGTAGGTTTTTGGTTTGAATTCTAATGTGAAAAGTGTAATAATAATGTGAACGAATCTTAAATTCTCATGTGCATCAACCATCATACAACCAACATGCACAAGTTTTAGTTGAATAAAGAACATTATTATTAACGTTAAACTAGTTGTGTTGTATTATTTCTAACTGTACATTACATGGTGTCAGAAGTAAAAGAAGCTAATTAAATAATTAAAAAGTGAATTCAAGAATAATTTTCAAAGCAAAAGTCAAAAAATCAACGAACAGTAAAATCGAACGGAAAATTTCGTCATCGAAACATTGGATTGCAACGTGCTTGTGAGTCATCGATACGAAATCAAACACATGTTCATCGGGAAATATCATCATCAGAAAGTAATCATCGGACTAATTTGAAGCCTAAACAACACGTTTTTTGCGAGTGATTTGCGAGTTTGCTTGGATCCCAAACCTCTCAATAAGTGCCTCAGGCGTGAACATTATTTGATACCCACTGTGGATGACTTGACCTCAGAATTGGTTGATAAGAAAGTATTCACAGTATTAGACTACTCAAATGGATTTTGGCAATTGGAATTGGATGAAACGAGTTCAGAATTGACAACATTCATGACACCCTTTGGTCGGTATAAATTCAATAGACTTGCGTTTGGCTTAAATATTTCACCAGAGATTTTTCCAGAGACGCATGGTACATATTTTCGGTGATATACCGGGTGTTTTTGTGTATTTTGATGATATTGCAGCAATAGTAGCCTGTAACGAAGAGGAACATGACAGAATCTTGAAAATCGTTCTTGAGCGTGTTCGCTCGAACAATGTCAAGTTCAACCCGGGCAAGATTCAATACTGCAAATCAGAGGTCAAATTCATGGGTCTTATTTTGTCGGATGGAAAAATTAGACCGACCCAAAAACATATTGATACCATTTTGAAAATGAAAAAGCCAACCGACAAACACGCCGTGTCACTTATTGAGTCTTTGTAAATACTTGGCAAAGTTCATTCCAAATCTGTCAAAGATGACAGCGGAACTGCGTTTATTATCAGGGAAAGAAACTCCGTTTGAATGGAACGAAAAACACCATATTGAACTTGACAATATAGAGAAAATAATCACATCCGACCCGGTGTTAAAACCATTTAATCCGGAAATTCCAATCGTCATTCAAACAGATGCATCAAAAGATGGACTTGGTTCGGGTTTGATTCAAGAAGAGCATCCGGTTGCTACACGAACCACACTTGGGAATTGAAAAAACACTGGCCAGGGCCAGAATGTTGTACTTTTGGCCGGAAATGAACACAAAAATCAAAGAAATGATTGCATCATGCAATATTTGTGAAAAGTTCAAACGAAACAATCAAAAGGAACTATTGCTTCAAGAAATAAATCCTAAGTATCCATACCACATCGTGTCAGTTGATCTATTTGAATATGCTGGTCGCGATTTCATGTCAATTTTTGACGCATATTCAAACTACTTGGTAGCAAATAAAATCAACAATAAGAGCTCTTCACACATTTTCGATAAATTTGGTTCGATATCCAGTAAAATTGGATATCCGTCGATAGTTAAAAGTGATAATGTTGAATTCAACTCGTCTGAATTCGAGAAGTTTTCAAGAGATTTCAAGGTCCAATTCAAATACTCGAGCCCGAGATATCCGCAAAGCAATGGGTTGGCCGAAGCGAATTTTGAAGCGTTGCTACGAAGCAAATGAAGTAATCCAATTCCAATACAGAATCATGGAGTACAACACGACTCCGGTGGCAAGTATGAGTTTCACACCATCAGAGCTATTCTTTGGCAGGTTGATCAAAACAAGATTGCCAGTATCGGAACAACTTCTTGTCAGAAACAACATGAAAGAGGAAGATATTCAGAAAAGAATTCAAAATAAGAAAGAACGGCAAAAAACTTGGGTGACTTGGTGATATTTAAGAAAAATGAAAAAGAATGGCATTATGGAAAAATAATTGGAATAGTTAATGAACGCTCATACATTATTGAAGATGCATTTAACAATTATTTTAGACGTAACCGTAGATTTATAGCTAAAACAAAGAATGAAGATTTTAGTGCTAGTGAATTGTTATTCGAAGATAATGTTAAATCGGGTCAAATAGTTAATTTGCCAGAGGTTGAACACTCCCGCTGTAAATGTGAGTGCGGACGAATTAGATCTTCCAGTGAACATCAAAAATAACTCCGCATCGGAATATGATACAGCTGAAGGTGAAAATTCAGAAGCAAGTTCGGGTAGTGATAGTGAGGTAGCTCCTCAACCTGCCATTCAAGCTCCAAATAATCAAGGAGAAGTCAGAACGCGCAGTGGTCGTAGTTCAAGATCGCCGGATAGGTATGGCTGGTGAAAATTGTAACAGTCATAGGGGTTTGCCTGGTCCAGATCATGCTTGTTAATAAGTTAAAATTAGAATTAAAAAGAAAAATGCGTGTAATAATAATGTGAACGAATCTTAAGTTCTCATGAGACTTTTGTAAAATGAGCTACTGTAACAAATGTCATTGACAGGTGTACATCACACCAGAAATCCCATTTTAGAAAACCCAAGATTTCTATATATAATTCGAACCATTGGGATTGTGCAATTTTGTGCCTGTAATTAGAAAATTTGTGCATAGCGTACTTTAGGAATTAGGATGGGATTTCTCACATGATTATCACACCAGAAATCCCATATATTCCGTTTATATAATAAAACATATTTTTCGGAGTATGATGATTGTGCAAAATTGCGCGTTACTAAACTGACCTTGAAAATAGTTTATATTGGCCAGAATCGGCCTTAGAATATCCACAATTGATCAAAATCGTGGTTTTTCGAAGAGGTTATATGAGCGATTTCCAGAAATCCCACCTTTTATTAACATTCGAATTAAAACAAAGTGTGGTTATTATGCTGGCCAAGTTTCACGTTTGTGCATATCACACTTTAGCCAGAATCGGCCATAGAACATCCACAATTGATCAAAATCGTGATTTTTCGAAGAGGTTATATGGGCGATTTCCAGAAATCCCACCTTTTATTAACATTCGAATTAAAACAAAATGTGGTTAGTATTCTGGCCAAGTTTCACGTTTGTGCATATCACACTTTAGCCAGAATCGGCCATAGAACATCCACAATTGATCAAAATCGTGGTTTTTCGAAGAGGTTATATGAGCGATTTCCAGAAATCCCACCTTTTATTAACATTCGAATTAAAACAAAGTGTGGTTATTATGCTGGCCAAGTTTCACGTTTGTGCATATCACACTTTAGCCAGAATCGTCCATAGAACATCCACAATTGATCAAAATCGTGATTTATCGAAGAGGTTATATGGGCGATTTCCAGAAATCCCACCTTTTATTAACATTCGAATTAAAACAAAGTGTGGTTAGTATTCTGGCTAAGTTTCACGTTTGTGCATATCAACACTTTAGCCAGAATCGGCCATAGAACATCCACAATTGATCAAAATCGTGATTTTTCAAAGAGGTTATATGGGCGATTTCCAGAAATCCCACCTTTTATTAACATTCGAATTAAAACAAAATGTGGTTAGTATTCTGGCCAAGTTTCTGGCTAAAGTGTGATATGCACAAACGTGAAACTTAGCCAGAATACTAACCACACTTTGTTTTAATTCGAATGTTAATAAAAGGTGGGATTTCCGAAAATCGCCCATATAACCTCTTTGAAAAATCACGATTTTGATCAATTTTGGATGTTCTAAGGCCGATTATGGCCAATATAAACTATTTTTAAGGTCAGTTTATATTATTCTGGTATTCTGGCCAAGTTTCTGGCTAAAGTGTGATATGCACAAACGTGAAACTTAGCCAGAATACTAACCACACTTTGTTTTAATTCGAATGTTAATAAAAGGTGGGATTTCTGGAAATCGCCCATATAACCTCTTCGATAAATCACGATTTTGATCAATTGTGGATGTTCTATGGACGATTCTGGCTAAAGTGTGATATGCACAAACGTGAAACTTAGCCAGAATACTAACCACACTTTGTTTTAATTCGAATGTTAATAAAAGGTGGGATTTCTGGAAATCGCCCATATAGCCTCTTCGAAAAATCACGATTTTGATCAATTGTGGATGTTCTAAGGCCGATTATGGCCAATATAAACTATTTTTAAGGTCAGTTTAGTAATGCACAATTTTGCACAATCATCATACTCCGAAAAATATGTTTTATTATATAAACGGAATATATGGGATTTCTGGTGTGATAATCAGGTGAGAAATCCCATCCTAATTCCTAAAGTACGCTATGCACAAATTTTCTAATTACAGGCACAAAATTGCACAATCCCAATGGTTCGCAGAAATCTTGGGTTTTCTAAAATGGGATTTCTGGTGTGATGTACACCATTGACAGTGCAGTGGAGCATGAACTATCATACAAACAACATGCACAAGTTTTAGTTGAATAAAGAACATTATTATTAACGTTAAACTAGTTGTGTTGTATTATTTCTAACAGTACATTACAAAAAGACTTCCATTTTTGTAATAATTTTTTTCATGTGGTGGCAGTCAATGTGTTAAATAAGGCTTGGCGTTTTGAATTCCTGCAAATATTTCTTTTAAAACTTTGTTACAGTTTAGGGGATATATAACCAAAGTAACTTCTTAGAAAGGAGTGATTTCCTGTGCCATTATTTTCATGTCTTGCCAAAATGGTCTTAATTATTTTGTGTGAGAATCTTTTCGATGGCGGGACTCTGCACAACGTTTCTATCAATTTGGCCATGACCCCATTAAAACTTGGTTATGACTAAAATTAGTGGATTTGAAGATTTTCTAGTTGCAATGTGGAATGGTGTATTAAAATTTTGTAGCACGTTTGATAAACATTTTTTTTTTTTAATATAAATCCAGTTAGTTATAACCATAATTTATAGCTAAATTCAGTTTAATTAAAATCTTAAAAAACTACGGCATCAGTAAGTAGGCGGATAAATAAAAACTATTCGTCATCAAGTCAAACTAGTAGTGGAGTAGTAAAGTGGCATGCTGCATAATTATGCTAATTAGACTGACACCGAACAATAAATACGAAATAGTTTCACTACATAAGTATGTATGTTCCAAATAACCTGTCCACACAGTGAATGAACTACTAAAAATTAATTATCACTTTCATAATTAGTAGAATTTTCTAATAATGACACCACTATTTAAGACGACGACATAAGATACAACCAAATACATTCACAAAATCACAAAACAAGAAATTTGCAAATGTGGCACAACACAATAAAAACAAAAAAATTGTAAACATATAAAAACAGACACACAGCTGTCAAAACAATCATTTAATAAAGAATTATTTGAATAAAGTAAAATTTCCTATAAATCTATAAATTACAAAACAATTTAATTGCTCTTGTAATACATATTTTAAAACTTTTGGAAACATAAAATTTTTAAATTTCAAGTCACAAATCCAATAAGATAAATTAGAGGAAATTTACGAAAAAAGAAAATGGACGAATAGGTACATGGACAAAAATATTAAATCGAATTGTTATTTAACACACAATTTATGAAAATAAAATAAAAGTCTTACCTTTTGTACTGTACTCGTTATTAATATTTAATCCAATACTACTAGAAAACAACAAAATGAATTGTATTTATTCAGAACGCACACGAAAAATTTTGAAAATCAAAATGAATGTTTTTCGATTGTTTTTTTTTTTTTTTTGTTTTATTTATTTTTGTTTTTACTGAGACGAGCGAGAGTTTGACAGATGCGACACACAAAAAACACTGCTGAATTGAAACTAATTCATATATGAAATTAAATTAAAAAAAAAGTAAAAAAAAATAGAATCATATAAGAAAGAAGAAATAAAACGAAATTTGAAAAACAATACATATGGCATATGAAATATGAATACATAAGTCTTATTGGATTAGGTCTTGGATATAAGCATATATTTCGATATCGAATTTTTTTGTTTCGAAAACATTTCGGGAATTTGTGTCTTTGATTGTAGTTTGGAGAATTATTTGTGGAGATATTATTTTGAAAGTGGATGAATGATGTACCGTGTTTTTGGTAATCTAAATTTATTGTTGTTGTGTCTGTTTAAGTTATCGACATCGCGTTATGTTGGCAGCCCTGATAAGAGATAAATCTTATTTTAACAACATAGCGTTGCTCAATCATTGGTAAGTAGTTAATATAACCAAATTTTGCTACGATCAAAGGAGAAAATTATCGTTCTGTTTATGGTTTGCGAGGTATGTGGACACGTTCTAGGCCAAAATGCGGCTGTTGTAGACCATGAGTAATAAACAAATTTGCCGAAAACTCAAAAGTGAAGAGTGAAGGTCTTAAGTAAATTTTTCGATATACAAAAATCACAAGTTAGGATTCGATACCAGTGTTTGATCATGACAAAGGGTCCAATGATTACCTGACCAAAAATGTCTGGCACCACGTTTTCAATTCCAAAACTCATTGGACGGGAAAATTATGTTTTCTGGAAAGTTGCTGTAAAAGCATATCTTCAGCATGAGGAGTTGTGGGATTGCATGATCAAAGATGATCAGAAACCAGAGAGGCGTCAGCAACAATTACATGTAAATTATGTACATGTGCAAGATGCGGAGTCAGCCAAAGGAGGTTGGGAAAATTTGGAAAAAGCGTTTGCGGATTCAGGATTAACGCGAAGAGTTGGTTTAATGAGAAGTTTAATAACCACCAGATTGGCTGATTGCACATCAATAGAAAATTACGTGAATAGAATTGTATCACCTGCGTGCGAAACTGAATGCGATAGGTTTTACGGTTGGTGATGAATAGATATAGATACTTTATTATTAGCCGGTCTTAAAATTAGCGTTTGAATCTCAGATTAGTAGCACTGTTGCTTTAATTAGTAAGAATCAAACTTCAATAAAAAAGGGTAATCTCAAGTTTGTAAGATGTTACGAATGTAATAAGCGAGGTCATTTTGCTGCAAGGAATTGCCCAAGGAAGTAAAACATTTTATACAACGTTTATGAGTAAAGTAAATAATACTGACTGGTATTTTGATGCAGCTGCAAACTGATAGTATAACCAAGATATTATTGTGAATAATAATTTGGTGAGATCCTCAGATGATGTTATCTTTCGTCCAGGCCCTGATTCTATTCCACAGAATGATGTGAATGTTGATAACAATGTCGAAGTTAGAAGATCATCGAGAGTTCCGAAACCGATAAATTTAAATGATTATGTTTCATACAGCGCAATATCTTTTGAGGTGAATGATTCGTTAGCAACTGAAGAAGCTTTTAGTAGAGCAGACTGCAATTTTTGTAAAAATGCTATGAAAAGTGAGTATAGCTCCTTAATCGAAAATCAGACGTGGGAACTCGGTGATTTACCACCGAATAAAAAACCAATTGGCTGTAAGTGGGTTTTTAAAGTAAATCGAGATGTTAGTGATAAAATGGTGAAACACAAAGCTAGATTGGTCATTAAAGGTTGTGCTCAAAAAAAGGGAATAAACTACGAGGAAATGTAGTTTCCTACTACAAATAATATGTTTCATAATTTGCCTGTCGTGAGATATAGTTCAATACGTTTTTTATTGACGATGGCAGCAAAACACAATTTGGATATTGATCAAAATGGTGCGATCACAGCGCTCCAAGGTGACTTGGAAGAGGTGATAATATACATATATGATCCAACCTGACTTTCGCAAAGAACAAAAAAGTGTGTCGTCTTACAAAATCGTTTTCTATGGATGGTGCTTTAACAAATTTTGGATTACAAAAATCGAAAGTCCGTCCATGTATTTATTTCAAAATTCAGGGTAACAATCATAATTGCCGTATATGTTGATAATTTTTTGATATTCTCTAATGATGAAAAATTTAAAAAATGATTTAAAAAGGGGATTGATGACATCATTTAAAATTAAAGATATTGGTCCTAGGAAAGCGGGAAAGATTTCGATCGATCAAGAGCGATCTACAAAGGGATATGCGTTTGTATATCAAAATGCCTCAATTTCATGGAATTCGAAGAAATAACCAACATTGGCGTTATCTACGACCGAGGCGGAATATGTGTGTATAACTTATGCAATACAAGAGGCATTATGGTTAAGAGGTCTTCAAATGGAATTTATGAAAAACACTTCAGAGTGTGTTTCGATCTATTGCGATAGTACAAGTGCCATTCAATTGACTTCAAATGCTGTTTATAATCTTAGAAAAAAGCGCATAGACGTTAAGCAACATTTCATTCAAGAAAAGATAGACGATAAGTAGATTCAACCAAGATACCAGATGAAATGATTGCAGATTTGTTGACGAAGCCGTTGAGCCCGATGAAACATATGAACAGTTCGAAAGCTTTATTCTAGTGGGGGAGTTGAAAGTTGAATTAATATTGTTATGTTGGCAACACCTTTTTGTATGTATAGGTATAATAAAGCAACCATGCAAGTTTCTTTTGCAACAGTATATTTCAATACATATCCAAAGATTTTAATTTGAAGGGGTAAAGCACCGATCAATTCAAGTGTTTAATGTTTGTAAGTGGTCTTCATTCAGGATCAGATGCCCACATAGAGCAAGTCTCTTGTTAAAATTGGAATCAACAGCACCAACGGATGTGATGGTCTTAGACAAATTGGTGCACAATTATTCGAAAGCAGTCCACAACAATGATTGGTAAAAATTCCGCGGGTACCTCAGGTCAACTAGCGGCCACTGTGAATCCAGCAAAAAAACTTATAATGATAGAAAGGGAAATAAAAACAGTGCAGGTTTCTCAAAGCAAGTTGGACAACAAAGTTACGACAGTCAACAAAAGCCAAGAACACCATGCTGGTCATGCAGACAGATCCACTTATACTGTGACTGCGATTTTGCTACGCACAAGTGTTCTAAGTGTGACAAAGTATAGGGCACAAGAAAGGTTGTTCGTCATCAAAAATGCTAAATACAATTCAACACCAGAACAAATCTGGTTTTGCGCAAATCAGCAAAGTGGATTGTTCCAATAAGAGGCGTTACACCACAATTTTCATCGGCAACGTGCAAGGTAGAGACGACGTCATAGACCCTCCTCGTCATTTACAAATCGACACGGCGTCTGATATATATGTCATTTCACAACCGACCTGAAAGAAATTAGGAAGGGCGGGTACATTGTCAGTTGACGAAACGATTCAAGCAAAAAGTGTTTCAATGCATGGAATCAGGATCAACTAAAAGATGGAGAGAAAATACCAAATATCAAAGTTTCCAGAAGAAAGAAGGAAATTTCTTCATGGTGAAGATGTTTTTTTTAATGGGTTTGGTACACTTTTAGTGCTCCCTGTTGATAGTCCTCAATTAACTTCTTCTTTTGATTATCGCAGTAGCTGTGTCTCAAAGGTACGCCAACCCCAAACTTCACCGTTTTGATGATTTATAAAACTTGCAACATGCATAGAAATTTGAAATTTAACTCCCCAAAGCCGCTATAGCATTAGCCCTTTGCGCCAATTTGAATCAATTTCTTGAGAGCTTCCATCGATGAAGAGTGGTGTTCGGATAAAAAGACCAACTTTCACGTTCTAATACACAAAACAATTTAGAAACTAATCTTTAAATAGAATCTCATGAAATCATCCAGTTTCTTCTTTTGTTGTACAATATATCGGTTAGGTTTTGCTATGCAATGTCCTGTGGTATTATTATATATAAGTAAAGTAATTCGGCCTTTTCAATTTTCTTTCACCAAAGTTCCTTTTTATCAACGTCGACTAAACATCGGATTTGGCGTGCAAAATTTGTTGAGATTGTTTGTTGCGTTTAATTTGTTGGGTTTGTAATTGTGCTTGTTGTCTGCATGTAGATTTTGTTATAGAAAAACTGCTAGACAAACAAAGTTTTTCAAAGAAATGTATCGGTGTTCTGTTAGAATGCTCCTGAATCTGCTTTTACCCCTGGCACTAATCGATTGATTGTGAAAAGCCCTTTATGAGTATCGAGAGTGAATAAGTCTATGTTTGAAAAGACCTTGCAGTTGGATATATCGGCTGGTATACTATTAAAGGGTATTAGTGAGGCTGAAGTGCCTCATTTAACCCTATGGTTAATCGCTATAAATCCTGATTTTTCCGCTTGGTTCACTAATACTTTGGAAGGCACTGGTCGCTTTGGCCTAAAATCTTGCCTTGCGCCTTCCTTTAGATTTAAATGTGCACATTAGAAGCAAAAGGGGAAGCTGATGGATTATTTCTCACTAGACACTTTTTAAAGATTGCTTTTTAAATTGTTTTGTGTACCAGCAATCGTAAAAATGAGGCTTTCAAAGAAGCGTGAGGAATTTTATTTAGGTTACCTGAACTCTGAACGTAAAAGTGATGGTCTTATCATCGAATACTACTCTTTATCGATGGAAGTTTGTTAGAAATTGATTCGATACTTCCGTTAAACACGAGAAGGGTTCGATGAAATGATCACTGGAGACGTCCAATATTACTGGTTACTGAAGCGGATTGATTGAAAATGGCATTGTTGGAAATGGCCAATAACGGAATCGTTACTTGGTAACAATTGCTGAATTTAAGCAAAAAATCTTAGCCGAAGAATTTAAGAGAGATATGCAAATTTTAGTAGCAGTAAATAACAAACTTTCTCCATTTTCTAATTTCCTGGCTTATTTTTTATCCAGTTCAATATTTTTGCCCTATCTGCCTTTCCTACTGATTGCTTCCTATTGGAGAAATAAGGAAACATTACATAATACACTGCAATAGACGATGAGAATAAAAAATAGCTCCTCACTGGATCTTTTAAGAATACATTTCCAGAATTCTGGTTAAACAAATTTAAACTTTTAAGCTTTCATATTTTGTAGCTTTCTAAATTTTAAGATTCCTAAATTCTGAAATTTTTAAATATATTTTAAAGTTTTAAAGTTCTAAATTCCTATTTCTATATTCTATATACTAAATTATTGTACTCCGTATTAAAATTCCTAAAATTCTTGTGTTTTAAAGTATCTAAATTTTTTGAAATTTTTAAAATCCAGAATTTAGTTCCTAAATTTTGTAAACTGCTCATAATTTTTCAAATGTGTAAAATCTTTAATATTCTATTGGTAAATTTGCATTTGTAATATATTTTCAGAATTCTGAGGCTTTTCCAAAGTAGCTATACATTTTTCTGTTTTAAAATTTCTAAATTTCTATTTATGTTTCAACTTACTAAATTTTAAAGCTCTTCTCCTGAGTCTCCCCTTTTAAAAATAGAATTTCAAAAATTTCCAAAAAATTCGTAAAATTTCCAAATCTTAGAATTCTCCAATTTCCAAAGTTTTATTCATAATTTTTGAAATTCTGGTAATCTTTCGAAATTCTGGTTACTAAATTACCAAATTGGATTGCAGTATTTCTAAAAAACAGAAATTCTAAATTTTCAAATTTCCTGACTTTTAAGAAGTAATTTTCGGAATTCTAAATTAAAAATATCGCTTAATTATCTAAATTCCTACAAATTCCTTGCTCAAATCTTCTAAATTTTGTTCAGATTTATTAATAAAAGAGATTCCTAGAATTCTTAAATCTCACGGATTTAAAATCTTTAATTAAATAACTAAATTGCTGCTTCCCTCAGTATTTAAATTCAACGTTCCTAAGAAACTTTCCGAATTCTATATTTCACGTATACCTACATTTTAAAATTTCGTAAGTTTTTAAAATTGAAAATTTCCAAATACGATATTATAAAATATAATTAATTGTCCTAAATATTATAAATTATATTATTATAATATTTGTATTCTAACTTACTAAATTCTTGAACTCCTCATAAGAGTAGGTTTTAATACCCCAAATTTGAGAATTTCTGAATTTCAGAATTCCTAAATTTTGTAAATTTATGAATTCTTTTTTAGAATTTTTTTTAATTTTCTAATTTCCTCCTTTATTAGTTAGAAGAAATTTCCAGAATTCGAAATCCACAAATTTTCCAGAGACTCCAGAAATTTCAATAAATTTCCATGTTTTCAAATTTTTAAATTTCTGCTTCAATTCTAACTCCGCTTTTAAAATTTTAACTTTTGAAAAAGATTTAAACTCCTAAAATTTTAAATTTTTTAAATTTTCTAAATTTTTAAAAAAAATTTAAATTATTTTCTGCATTCTCTCATTCCTAATTTTTTGAAAAACCTAGAATTTATGAGTTTGAAGGATTTAAACATTTTATTATCTATCCCGTATTATAACTTACTAACATTTTATAATTTCAAAATTTGGTAAATATCGTAATTTTCTAAAAGCCTAAATGTCTAAATTTTGTTAAATTGTTGATTCAAAATTTTTTTTTAGAATTAAGACGTGTTATACTTATATTTTGTTGTAATTTTGTTGAAATTGTAATCTTTGAGACTGAAAATTTCGTATATTAGCTTACTTTAAAAATTCTCGACAGCTTAGAGTTGAAATTTCAAATTTTCTTGCTTGTTTAATTCCAAACGTTTCAAATTACATAAATATATTTCAGAATTCTCGAAATTTCCAAATTTCTATGCAAAGTCAAATTGATAGACCAATAACTTAAAACTAACTGTTCATTGGAAGAATCGAACAATTTGAGGACAAATTTCAACTAATTGAGGCAAACAAAACGGTATAAAGAAATATTAAGAAAATTTAGAAGATACAAACAGTTTTCGATTAATTCTTATAAATATTTTTAAGAAACTCAAATTTGTTCTTACAAACTCGGACAACGGAAAAGGTTGGCGAGAATTCGTCAAAGAGGATAGACGTGTTTTTTTCTATCCTCTTCAAAAATTTAGTTTAATTTAATTTTATTATCTTTTTTTTATTTTTTGGGATTGGTGAAAATGTTTTGTGAAAATATTTTGTGGTTTTTGAAAAAAAAAAAAAGTGTTCTAGTTTTTGTGTACAAAATAGTGATATTTATAGAATAAAATAGTGAATTAATTCGTTTACAATGTTTTTTTTTATGTGTTGTGCCAATCAATTAATAAAATTTTGTTAATTTAGTGTTTTTTGAACATTTGACACATGAGACAGGATTCTCGTGTTAAAATTAACATAACTGTACCACTCAGGAATCATTATAGCCAGGTAATCCCACGCCATATGCTCTTGTATGTGGTAGTGGAAATAATTATTAATTGTATTGATTTTGTACTGTTGGATGTATATGTTTGCAATTGATGAGTGTGTAAATAAATATTTAATTTTGTATTGCTGATAAATTTCCGTTGCTTTTGTCCGTATACAAACAAACACATTTAAATGCGGCCCTATTTGAATGCAAAGTTTTTCGTTTACTATGTAACGGGATCGAGCGCAACCGTTTTGTTATTGTTTTTGGCATGAACTGAAAACAATTTTGGTAAATGAAATGGATTGATAAAATTTATATTTTATATTTTATCAAAAGTCAAGACATAAATTTTATGCTATTTGTTTTCACTTTTACTTCACAACGGTAGGAAAAGTGAACCGAACTAAGAAAGTCTAACCGATTAAAATACTAAGAAAGATTTTGGCATAAGGTAATAATTTAACATAACCAAAGTGAAACAGAACTTCCTAAATAAAGGCAATCCTAGTGCTTTTATGAGGATTGTAGCCCAATTCCCGCTTTCCATTATTGTTTCTAAAGTTTACTGGAATTTATCAAAATTTCAAAGCCTCTGAAAACCACAAAAATTTTTTAAATGTGTTCTACTGAAATCAATCAATTTGTTGGTGTTAAATTGTAATTTGTATATATAGATTGGGGCACTGTGCTGATTGGGTGAGCGGCGTCGCGCGTTGTCTGGGATAGGGGAAGTTTCCTTTTGTGTGATATTGTGTACTATGTTGCATTGCAAGAATGTTTGTGGTGTTGATGAGAACGTTTCAGCACTTTTTGGTTGTTGAATTTAATAATATCAAAGTGTTATGGTTTGTTCAAGTATTTTGTCTGATGGTGTGGTTGTTATGAATTATACTGGATTGTGTGTGATTGTTAGATTGTCTCCTAACTGCAGAGGTGTTGGTGAATTCTCGCTCAACCCCCAGAAACGCCAAGCGTACAGCAGCTGTGTGGCGTGGAGGTTGTATTGGCTTGTGATATCTATTTTATTTTATTTTTTATTTATTACTAACTAATTTATATGGTTTGGTTGCTGTTGATTGGGTGGTGAAGCGGTTTGATTTTCAGAGTAACTTGGGAGACTCTGTTTGGGTCTTGTTGGTGAGTGTCGTATATGGGTGCATGTGGTGCTTGACTGAACGATTGATGTTCTAGACCTTTTGCGTAGTACGAGTATATAATAAATAATTTAAACATCATTAACTGAGTAAATAAGTGGGTAATTTATGCATTATTAATGTCCTTTTGCAAGATTTTTAGGAAATTGCCGATTAGTTGAATTTTTGATAGTATGGTTAAGTATATAAAAATATATATTTTTTCAGCTTTTATTTTTGAATCTAGTTGCAGTGGGTGAACCATTGATTGACTGTCTACAGGAGAGCGGTGGCTGATGAAGCAGGTGCTGTGAATTTGAATTGTAGCTTGGCAATTTGTAATTTTTTAACATTCCCGTAGAATTTTATTGTTGATGTTGAATTATTCATATGGCTTAATATTATGGTTGAGGTTGGTATTGGTATTGGGGTCCGTACTGGGGTTTAATGTTCATACTTGTTGGTATAATTGTTAATGATAGTTTTGGTATTAGTATTCATATTGGTTAGTTAAAATGGTTTTAGTTTTAGAACACTCCTGAGAAACTCGACCAAGATGACAATGGCTGTGATAACAGCACGATGGCCAGATGGTAGTTGGTTGAATGATTGTCAAACTATTAATGGTTATTTATTTGTGGTACATAGGGATTGATCTAGAATCTATTTCAGAGAATCAAATTTATACTTAATTCATTTTAAAATAATTATTATAAAGAATTAATGCATATTTTAAATTTAGGAATGTCTTAAAGAACCTGAAACAACCTTACAGGAGTTGGAGCAGTAGATGAACTTTAAATTGTATTGTCTTGTGCTAAATAAATTACTAAAAATATATTACATACTAATAAATTTACTAACTATCAACTGTCTTGTTGCTAACATTCCTTTCCCATCCCTCGATTTTGTTATATGTAAAAAGGTGTACGACGGCAGCCTGGCCAGGGGCGGATATCACAACTATTAGACTTATGTGGTTATCGATGTGGCGCCTTCCTTTATGGGGTGAAATATTGCTATGTTGGCTTCATGAAAAGCGGAGTATGGTGGTACATATTTCCTTGGTAAGGGAGAGTTATGGTGTCGTGTTGCAACATGGGTATAGTGGTGTGGTATTCGCATTTATAATACGGGAGACTTGCTTAATGCTTGATCGTACATCGCAATAAATCAATCAATCATCAATCAATCAATCAATCAATCAATCAACAAACTCGGACAACGGAAAAGATCCTACTGGAGAAACAAGGAAACATTGTACACAGTGCGCTACACTTTTGTAAAATTCTAAGTAAAAAGTTGTACCCTAAACTTTTAAACTTTCAAATTTCGTAGTTGTCTAAATTCTAAGATTCCTAAATACCGAAATTTTCAAATATTATAAATTTCTTGCTTCTTACATTTTCAAAATATTTTATAGTTTTAAAGTTCTTAATTTCAACTTCTATTTCCTAATTTACTGAAATCGTGAACTCCGTGTCTTAAATTTTCGGCTCTAGAATTATACTTTTTAAAACTTTTCTATTTCTTAAAAAATTTAAAGTCCTAAAATATTAAAGTTTCTAAATTTCTATTTCTATTCTCACTTACCAAATTCTTGAACTCCTTTATTTCTATTGTTACTTACTAAATTCTTTCTGAATTCTTTAAATTTGAAATTTCTACATAAATCCCAGAATTCTTCTAACTACTTCTTTCTAACTTTTAAGAAAAAATTGGCAGAACTCTAAATTCTAAATATTCCCAAATTTTTAAATTTTGTTGTTAATTGAATATTCCTATTTGAAATCTCCAATCAATTTTTGTGTTTTAAAATTCCTAAATTTTTCTTTTATCCCAACTTACTAAATCCTAGCTCGTAAGTCTTCGCTTTAAAAATTTGAACTTCAAAAATTTCTAAATTGCAGTATTCCTAAACAAAAAAAGTTTTATATTTTCAAATTTCATGACATTTGAAACGTAACTTCCGGAGTTCTAAATTTAAAATATTTCTTAATTCTCCAGATTACTACAAAGCCCTTGCTAAAATCTTCTAAACTTTGTACAGATTTTTTAACTTTTCTCCTATGTCTTTTCAGATATCAGAATTTGTTAAATTTCACAAATTTCTGAACTTTGTAATGTTACGAATATTTCAAATGAAATGCTGTATTTTAAGAAGAAACTTCCTGAATTCTATTTTTTGTCGTATCCCTAAATTTTAAAATTTCATAAGTAGTCGAAATTCAAAATTCACAAATACGAAATTATTAAATATAATAAATTATCAAAAATATTATAAATTATCCTCACTCAGATTTTGCAAATTTTTTTCATGATTTTTAACAATATGTTGCCTTATTTTAAAATTCCAAAAAATTTGTATGTTAATTTTCTATTTCTATTCCTACTTACTAAATTCTTGAGGTCCTCATAAGAAATAAATTTCAGGAATTTAAAACCTTTATTAAATTCCTAAAATTTAAAATTTCTAAATTTCAGAATTCCAAAATTTCTAAATTTTGTAAATTTATGAATTTCATAAATTTTTAAATGTTTAAAATTTTTAACTTAACTAACTAATTTAGCTAATTTCGAAATTTTCTCCTTTATTAGTCAGAAGAAATTTCCAGGATTCTAAATTTTATATAGGTATTCCTAAATTCAAAGAGCTTCCAGAAATTTCGATAAATGTCTCGCTTTAAAATTCTAACCCTCTCCTAAGTTTTCGGTTTTAAAATACTCACTTTTAAAAAATTTTAAATTCTTAAAATTTAAAATTCTAAAATTTTGAAAATTTATAATTTTTATAATTTTTAAAATATTTGTTTAATTTATTTTCTGCATTCTCTTATTCCAAACTTTTTGAAAAATTAAGAATAAGGCTTTCAAAGAAGCAAAGAAGCATTATTGCTTAGTAATAAATTGCAATATTCCAAAATCACAAAGATTCTAAATTTTGTAATTTTTTAACTTTTAAGGAGAAATTTGCTGAATTCTAAATATTAAGTATCTCAAAATTTATAAAATTTGAAAATTCCGTATTTCTATTTTAAACTTTCAATAAATCGTTCTGTATTAAAATTTCTAAATTTCTATTTATTTTCCAACTTATTAAATTTTAAAGCTCCTCTCCAGAGGCTCCCCTTTTAAAAATTGAACTTCAAACATTTCCAAAATTCGTAAAATTTTCTAAATCTTAGAATTCTTCAATTTTCAAAATATTATTCATAAAATTTTCTAAATCTTAAAATTCTTCAATTTCCAAAATATTATTCATAATTTTCGAAATTCTGGTAATCTTTCGAAATTCGGGTTACTGAATTACGAAATTAAAGCATTTCTTATTTCTGAATTGCAGTATTCCTTGAAATCAGAAGTTCTAAATTTTCAAATTACGTGACTTTTAAGAAGTAACTTCCGGAATTCTAAATTTCAAATATCCCGACACTATCTAAATTCATTGCTGAGATCTTCTAAATTTTGTTCAGATTTATTAATAAAAGAGACATAGAAAAGGATGTCTCCCCAGATCCCAGAATTCTTAAATCTCCCGGATTTAAAATCTTTAATTAAATAACTGAAATTCCCAAATACGATATTATAAAATATAATAAATTACCTTCGCTCAGATTTTGCAAATTTTTTCAGGATTTTTAATATAATGGATCTCTATTTTAAAACTCCTAGAGATCTCTGTACTAATTTTATATTTCTATTCTAACTTACTAAATTCTTGAACACCTCATAAGAGTAGGTTTTAATATCCCAAATTTGAGAATTTCTGAATTCAGAATTCCATAAATTTTTAAATGTTTAAAATATTTAATTTAACTAATAGCAATTTTTTTAATTTTCTAATTTCCTCCTTCATTAGTCAGAAGAAAGTTCCAGAATTCGAAATTGTATATATCCCCAAATTCTCCAGAATCTCCAGAAATTTCAATAAATTTCCATGTTTTAAAATTTTTAAATTTCTGCTTCAATTCCTACAAACTAATACCCTCTCCTAAGTCTCCGCTTTTAAAATTCTAACTTTTAAAAAAATTTTAACTCCTAAAATTTTAAATTTTTTAAATTTTCTAAATTTTTAAAATTTTTTTTAATTATTTTCTGCATTCTCTCATTCCTAATTTTTTGAAAAACTTAGAATGTATGAGTTTTATTAACATTTTTTAATTTCAAAAGTTGTAAATATCGTAATTTTCTAAATGCCTAAATGTCTAAATTTTGATAAATTGTTAATTCGAAAATTTCTTTTAGAATTAAGACGTGTTATATTTTGTTGTAATTTTGTTGAAATTGTAATCTTTGAGACTGAAAAATTCGTATATTAGTTAACTTTAAAAATTCTCTACGGCTTAGAGTTGAAGTTTGAAATTTTCTTGCTTGTTTAATTCCAAACGTTTTAAATTATATATATTTCGGAATTCTCGAAATTTTCAATTTTCTATGTAAAGTCAAATTGTAAGACCAAAAACTTAAAACTAACTTTTCATTGGAAGAATCGAAAAATTTGAGAACAAATTTAGAGTCAACTAATTGAGGCAAACAAAACGGTATTCAGAAATATTAAGAAAATTTAGAAGCAATAAACAGATTTTTAAGAAACTCAGATTTGTTCTTACAAACTCGGACAACGAAAAGGATCCTACTGGAGAAACAAGGAAACATTGTACACACTGCGCTACACTTTTGTAAAATTCTGAGTAAAAAATTGTATATCTCTAAATTTTAAACTTTCAAATTTCTAGCTGTCTAAATTCTAAGATTCCGAATTACCGAAATTTTCAAATATTACAAATTTCTTGCTTCTTACATTTTCAAAAAAATATTTTATAGTTTTAAAGTTCTAAATTTCAACTTCCATTTTCTAACTTACTAAAATCTTGAACTCCGTATCTTAAATTTTCGGCTCTAGAATTCTACTTTTTACAACTTTTCTAACTCTTAAAAAATTTAAATTCCTAAAATTTTAGAGTTTCTAAATTTCTATTTCTATTCCCACTTACCAAATTCTTGAACTTCTCTATTTATATTCTTACTTACTAAATTCTTTCTGAATTCCTTAAATTTGAAATTTCTACATAAATCCTAGAAATCTTAAATTTCTTAGTTTCTAAATTTTATAAATTATGTGTTAAATCTTTAATTTTAGAATAAAATTTCAAAATTTAAAGTTTCGAATCTTTCTAAATCGCTACGTTCTAAAATTTCTATGTCTTTGTAACTGAAATTTAAAAATAAGCTTAAATAAGCGAAAATTAAAATTGTAACTTTTAAAATTATTAAAATATATTGTAATTTCCAAAAACAAAATTTTTAAATCTCTAATTCAATAAATAAATTGCTACACTCCTTAATTTCTAAATTCAGTATTTCTTAATAATTTCACAGAATAACAAAGATTCTACATTTGGTAATTTTCTAACTTTTAAGAATACGGAGCAAACGACGCAGTGGTTAAAGTTGCGGTCGAGAGTGCGGAATCCATGGGCCGACCCATCTTCCTTGTCAGCGCTATAGGTTAGCATGAAGCAATGCAATGTTTAAACGAATACGGGTTTATAGCCGTACGTCCTCGATCTGGCTACTGCGTAAGGTAGGACGTAAACAGCGAACTACGAAAGAGTTGGGAGTGCCTTTGACCTCCAGAAAAGATTTCAGAGAAAACAAACAATTAAACTTTTAAGAAAAAATTGGCAGAACTCTAAATTCTAAATATTCCCAAATTTTTAAATTTTGTTGTTAATTGAATATTCCTATTTGAAATCTCCAATAAATTTTTGTGTTTTAAAATTTCTAAATTTCTATTTTTGTTCCAACTTACTAGATCCTAGCTCGTAAGTCTTCGCTTTAAAAATTTGAACTTCAAAAATTTCTAAAATTTTCTAAATTTTAAAATTCTTCAATCTCCAAAAATTTATTGATAATTTTCGAAATTTTTATAATCTTTAATTCAGTAACTACATATGTTGCTGCATTCCTTATTTGCAGTTTTCCAAAACAACAAAAGTTTTATATTTTCAAATTTCCTGACATTTGAAAAGTAACTTCCGAAATTCTAAATTCAAAATATTCCTAAATTCTCCAGATTACTACAAATCCCTTGCTCAAATCTTCTAAACTTTGTCCAGATTTTTTTAACTTTTCTCCTATGTCTTTCCAGATATCAGAATTTTTAAATTTCACAAATTTTTTACATTTTGTAATGTTACGAATTTTTCAAATGAATTGCTGCATTTTAAGAAGAAATTTCCTGAATTCTATTTTTATCGTTTCGAAATTGAAAATTCACAAATACGAAATTATTAAATATAATAAATTATCTTAAATATTATAAATTATCCTCACTCAGATTTTGCAAATTTTTTTCAGGATTTTTAATAATCATTTTTCAAGTAGATTTAATTCAGATAGAGAAAAATAATTACTATGTAAATTCAAACGGGAGTAACCATTGGGCTACTGCCCGTCAAATGTGAATCTTCATTTAAGAAAGATAAATTACTAAATGATTTGTAAATCAGTTGTAATATTAAATAAAGGAAAAAAAAAAAAAAAAAAAACAGGATTTTTAATAATATGTTACCTTATTTTAAAATTCCAAAAAATTTGTATGTTAATTTTCTATTTCTATTCCAACTTAAATTTTCTAAATTCTTGAAGTCCTCATAATAAAAAATTTCAGGAATTTAAAACATTTATAAAATTCCTAAAATTAAAAATTTCTAAATTTCAGAATTCCTAAAATTCTAAATTTTGTAAATTAGTGAATTCCATAAATGTTTAAATGCTTAAAATTTTTAATTTAACTAAATTTCCAGGATTCTAAATTTTATATATCCCAAAATTCCCAGAGCTTCCAGAAATTTCGATAAATGTCTGGGTTTTAAATTCTAAGCCTTCTCCTAAGTCTCCAGTTTTAAAATTCTGACTTTTAAACATTTTTAAATTCCTAAAATTTAAAATTCCAAAAATTTTGTAAATTTATAAATTTTATAATTTTATAAATTTTTAAAATATTTTTTTAATTGATTTTCTGATTCTCTTATTACAAACTTTTTGAAAAACTAAGAATTTAGGAGTTGCTTAATAATTTTGTTATTTAAACCAGATTAGAACTTACTAACATTTTATAATTTCAAATTTTTTAAATATCCTAAATTTTGATAAATTCTAAATTCTAAAATTTCTTTTAGAATTAAACGTCTTATATTTTGTAGAAATTTTAATCTTTGAAACCGAAAATTTCGTATATTACCTAACTTGAAAAAATTTTTAAACTTCAGAAGTTTTAAATTTGTTTTACTTTTCAATTCCAAACGTTTTAACTTCTATATATTTCGAAATTTTTCAAATTTCCAAATTTTTTAATCTAATTTTCTAAGAAAAGTCAAATTTTAAGTCCAATAACTAAAAATAAGTTGTTCATTTGGAGAACCAACCAATTTGAGAACAAACTTAAGGTCAAATTCAGACATTGCAGGTCAATTAAGACAATTTTAAAAAAAAGTTCAGACTTAGTCACAATTTGTAAGAATTGAAAAGAATTTATTAGAACTTTATTTACGCTAACAAACTTTACAATCTTTTACCGATTTTATCAAACAAAAAAGCATCTAGAAATTTCAAGCAAATTTAGATGCAACAAACCGATTTCGATTCAATTCTTACAAATAATTTTTAAGAAATTCGGTCAGCGCGAAAGAATATCATTTTCCAAGTTCTTAGCAAATATACTTAAAAGCTTAGCTGAACATAATCAGTTTAATACAATAAGTAATAAAATTTTATACAAATAACATTTAGTTGAACTTGAAACGTGCGACCGTGGAAATATAAGCCACGTTTAAAACACTATACAACAACAAAATAAACTAAAGCTGCATATTTAGCCGTACATCAACCCTTATTGCTTCGGTATTTCCCGATAAGGGATCAATCGAAAATATTATAAACACAACCAATAACATTTATTCTACGTACTTACAAATTTTCAATTAAAAACTATATAATTGATTAACAAAATAATTCACAATCGAAATTAAATATAGAAACTGAATTTTGTTTTATTGTAATCGCGTTATACCATTCGTCGATACGTGTTCTTTATGCTGATCGACATTTGAAAAATCATAATATTTACACAAACTCAACAAATTTTCCACTCTCTCCCAATAAAAGATAAAAAAAATTCGCTTGTAAAAACCAAAGGCATACAATGAATCTTTTGTACGTTTACCAATCAGAAACGAATGCGTGTACTTTTAAAATATTGAGCGCACTTGCGCGTTATCGTATCGTAAAAAAACTAAAAAAAAAATTCTGTTCAGTACAATTAAGCGAAATGTTTGGTAATTTTTTTTTTAAATTTAATTTAATTTATATGCTGCTAGGGTAGATATCTCGTACAAATTTTTGATTGCAGAAAAACGGGTTCGTCGCTGATTGTGAACAAATTATTTGTTGTACAGCATAAAGTTCAATGTGTCGGGAACATAATTTTTATTTATTTTTTGTTAATTGTTCGTTTGTTGTGAATTAACTGAAGTAATTGGTGTTCGTTTGCTATGCTCCAATTTATTTATAATTTTGCTTGTATTCTGTTTTTGTTGTTTTTTAATATTTGTTTATGTGGTAAATTTGAGCAAACGAACATTGAATTTCAGTCAGTAGCTTAATTAACAGAATCGTAACTAAATCATCGGAATAGTAACTCAATACCGAAGTGAAATTCTTCCCAAATAACATAAAATATGTATGTGTTTGTACAAATAGCATTCATTTAGGCGATATTTTGTGCATCAAATGTTGCATATACATAAATCCCAAAAAAGTTGAACTTGAAATCAGAAATATCAAATATTCTATATTAGACTACTAGCTATGTACATCACTTACGCTAAACGTCATAAGGTTGATCACATAATCAATCCTAAGGGTCAGTGATATAAGTAACAGGCAATTTGTGTTCGGTTTGATTATATGCGATTTTCGCTTTCATTCTTACCGGAACTTCGGTTCCATTTTTAATATAAGTTTTTTATTTACCACCGCTAAAAATGTTTTCACATCAAAAACAGTTAAAAAATTTCCGCCTAAATTATTTATTGCCCAATTAGAAGAACAATTTTATAGCTGCGGCTAGCTTTCTAGGCATTGAATTTATATTTGTATGTATTATGGATCCTTATATGACAATATAAGACGGATTCGGCAAAATATTAGCGTGCATTCTAAGGTTTTTCAACTAGCTTTTAGAAATTTCTATAATCTAATCATTAATGCCGGTCGTCTTACTCAGCAATGGGTAGTAGATTCATATTTGCAAGTTGAGGCAAATAATTTGAATTTCATTCGTTTCGGTCAGAAAACGTTGCAAACAGAATTTGTAACTTCATTCCGGCATTCCAGTGATTCTGCCATTGTCATGTGAAGGTTTACCAAAAATATGACAGAAAGGTGCAATGTTACAAATATGTCAAATTAATGTTCTCAATTATGATTTTCGTTAAAGTTATGTCAAATGTGAAATGGCCTGAAATTGTTAAGAACCTTCAAAAGGAGAAACCACATCAGATCGTGCAGATTTATTTGTTTAAGTGTTTAAATTGGAATTAAAGGTCATCATTGAATGCACATCTATCAATTATTGCAAAAGATAAATTTAAAACTTCTGAAGCCGCATAGATCGCATCGTACTGCCGAAGTTCCAGATATTTACACCGAGCCAAGAGTACATGCGATCGTCTCCCATTGTATGGGAGGCAAGGTTTTGCGTTAATTTGTGTTTTCTGCAATCCTATCAATGCTGTGGTTCTTTGGGATAAATTCAAGTTGAATTTGGCTTTAAGTTGTTTACGAGATTATGACTGGGAAGCGACATGTAATTGATGCGTCAAAATGGTGCTGAGGGTACTAAGTTTTGTCTACCTCAACCAACGGAAACTCGGAATATTCCTACACAGTTCAACGTACTTGAGAAAGAAGCGAAATAGTCCAGGCAACGAAGACCAAAAAATACCAAATAGCGGAAATAATTCATGTAGAAGCCAAAATTGGTACAGTTGTAGGGGAAGGTGTCCTTAACAACATACTAAAAGTACTGGGGGGTGGTGGTGAAGCTAAGGGTGGGGGAGGGGGGTCACGAAAGGTCCTTTTTTTTTTCAATTTTTCGTTAATAACTCAAAAACCACTGCTTCTATCAAAAAACTGTTTATATACTAAATTAATCTACATAAAATTCTCTACAATAAAGATTCTCTACACTTTTTTTTATAGGATCAAAGCTTAAGGAAATATGGAGGGGGTAAATAGAAAATTAAAAAAAAACATTTTTTGCTCGTGCTCGTCCCTTTATTCAGTTTACAATCAACCTCCTTGTTGATCGTGAGTCTTCAAAATATCTGCTTTTATTACATTAAATATTTGCACGCGTTTAATATAAGATTATTATTTCCAATGTGTATGTGACTATGGCTGAGAAGTGTTTAATTTGTGAGAGTGAAGTTGAAAGTGATTTGTGCAACGTTGGAAAAAAAGGGATAATTGGATTAGTGAAGGCAAGTGTGTTAAGGAAAGATGGGAAAGAGAAAGTGTTGTTCATAATTCTTGCAGAAGAGAATACGTCAGAAATGACTCAATAAAAAGGTTTTTGCGAGACACTCTCTCAGATGAATCTTCAACATCACGTGATGCTTCGTCTTTGCGTTCAGGACAAATGAAATTTGATTTTAAAACAAAGTGTTTTTTCTGCACGGAAACGTATGACGAAGAGAAGGAGATTAAAAAACCGTATGCTAAGCGTCGAGCAGTTTTTTATGTTCGTACGGTTGCGTTTCACAATTCTATTTTGAATCGTGGGCAGGAAAGAAAGGATGAGTGGGGAAACGATGTAGTGAGACGTATCTGCACTGTTGGGGATCTACACGCAGCAGTTGCAATATATCTGATAATTGCCAATACTCTATGAACGAGTTGTTGGAACAGGTTATTGCAGGGGAACCACCACATGTGAAGACCATTAAGGAGAGAATGAGGGGAAAAATATGGGGACCAAATTTTTTTCAGTACTATTCGCACCAGACAAACTGTCGTCACCTTTCGTAGTTTTAGTGATAAAATCTTCAAAACGATTCTCCTTCTTCATAGCTTCTCCGGATTCCGGATGCGACACCACCTCGGCGATACATGAAAAGAGTAAAGTAGGAATCGCTAAGATTTTCACAGAAAACCCTACCCTCACTCAAGACATTTCAGCAATATTCACAGATCCCTCAGCATCACCTGAGGATATTGAACAGGCTGGCGAGAAGCTTTTTTTGACTGACAACCTGAACAACCATAGGTATACTCGGCGTTTTTGTAGGCGTCAACGAAGCTCAAATCAGACATGGCCACTCTTCCTCCCACCAGAGGAGCTTTAAAGCAACACTTGCTCAGAGTATATCCACAGGTAAATTCATTTATATATAGTTTATTCTTTACCTTACAAATATTAGTTTGTGATGAATACTTACGTTGGTATCATTACTTTCTTACATGTACAACAGTGGCTCGGCAACCCCCTACCACCCATCTATTGGGTTGGGTGAAGGGAGAAGGTGGGATCCTTTACACAGTTAAAACGAACGGCCCTGTGGCACCCGACTCCGTTTTGAACATGATATTTTGCCGATGCACGAATGGGTATAGGGTGCGCTGCGGTTGCCGCAAAGCAGGGATTGCATGCAAAATTTAGATTTCGACGAAATTTAATGTTCAATATATATACTTATATCCTTAAGCTGTAATTATTTCATTTTTAACAATAGAAACTGTTTTTTTTCTATTTACCCCCTCGATATTTCCTTAAGCTTTGATCCTATAAAAAAAAGTGTAGAGTATCTTTATTGTAGAGAATTTTATGTAGATTAATTTAGTATATGAACCTTTTTTTGATAGAAGCAGTGGTTTTTGAGTTATTAACGAAAAATTGAAAAAAGGACCTTTCGAGACCCCCTCCCCTCACCCTTAGCTTCACCCCACCCCTCAGTACTTTTAGTATGTTGTTAAGGACACCTTCGCCTACAACTATACCAATTTTGTCTTCTACATGAATTATTTCCGCTATTTTTCCTTCGTTGCCTGGACCAAAAGCAGAAACTCGCTTTCGAACTTTGAATCCGCAGCAGTTGACAGCATTCACAAATATTGTTTTCGCTATACGTAGATTTCGAGAATAATCTGGGGACTATTTCTTCTTAGGTGGCCTAGGAGGATACAGTATGATAAACCTTTACAATATGTTGATACATTTTAATAAAGGTATTGAAAAAATGGGAATACCATTCGGCACAACAGGAATAGCACCAACTTTGCTATAAGTTGGCCGTAGAATTCACAGCGCTTTAAATTATCATTACCAGGGTTGGAAACTTGAACATCTAACATGAACAAAACAATTTGCAGTTTAAATCATTCGTGACATTTTATAAAAATGTCAATCTTTTGATTTTTGTTGAACAGATTTCGTCATCGAAATTTGATGCAACATGCCGTATATATATATTGCCTGTTATTTATATCGCTGACCTTTAGGATCGACCATGTGACATTTAACGTTCAAGGCCTATACAATAGAGATCCTAGAAACTATAGTCGAATGTCAATCTTTTGATTTTTGTTTGGTGCAACAGATGGTATGTATTATGTTTCAATGGGCCTGTTATTTATTTAATTTTACATAAAATCAAAATGTAAAGCCCATGAGTTCAACCAATGCCAATGTTTCATTTTGACTAATAAAAACTGCTTAAATGTTATATTTTAAATTAAATTGAATATTGGATTTCTCCTTAAAGATGATTATTTGAAAAATCTTACTTCTGAAAATGGCGTTTAAGCGAATAAGTTACCACCGCATATATAAAATATATACGTATACGCAAAATTTGGGATTTTATTTTGGGAAGTATTTCACAGGCATAACTCAATACCTATTATTATTAGTTAATTCACCACAAACGAATGCACTTAATGTAAAAAGGTTCACAATAGTTCAAATAAAAGGACTGGATAAATCTTGCGAAAAAATAAGCATCTGGTTGTTAATAGCGTATTCTTGAAATGAAAAATCTGAAATGGGATTTTTTTAATTCATATGAAGTTATGGGCAACCTAATATTTCGCAATTTATTCAAACTATAACTAAACGAATATAGTTTAGTTGATTTGAAAGTATCAGACGATGTGTTGATTTTTAACCAATTTAATTCTAGTGCTGATTGATTCGCAATTGTCAAGCGGTAATTTGGTTCAGTTGGATTTTACATAGTAATACTGAACTGGTATTTTGAATCGGGGTTGCAGTCATATAGAAATTTTTCGAATTCATGTTTTTCTTCTACTTTTCAACAGGATTTTCTTGGTGGTTAATAGATGAAGATGACGGCTGGTTACTAAGACTGTGAGCTTTTCGGTAATAACTAAAAATGATTTTAAACGATTGATAAATTACATAGCGCCAGTTTCCCTCTATTTTGTTGATCATCACTTAATAATACTATAACCTTGGAGTCGACATAATTTCTTGCCAATGTAGAGAGTGTCCCAAAATTAACGCAAGATTTGAATTTACCGCCATTTGTGCAGTAAATTGTTGGTAACCCTGAAAAAATCAATTTGACACCTGAGAGTTTAAGGTTAGTAAAAATGGAGCGTTACACGATCCAACAACGTGTTTTCATTATTGAACAATATCTCAAAAATAATGAAAATTTGGCGGCAACAGTTCGAAAATTTCAAACGAAATATGGTCGGAATAGTGTTTTAACTTCGTCAACTGTGAAGTCCAGTTGGAGACGCTAAAAAAAATGGTCGACCAAAAACAAGCCGTTCAAATGTCAATATCGAAGCAGTGCGTGAGAGTGTTGGTGACAATCCCAGAACATCAATTCGGCGTCGTGGACTTGAATTGCAAATTTCAAGAAGCTCTCTACAGCGTATATTCACAAAATATCTGTGTCTCCATCCTTACAAAATTCAATTAATACAACAACTGAAGCCTAATGACCATGCACAGCGAAGAGAGTGGCACATTTATTTATTTATTTTATTCCGTTTTTATTACAACATGACAACTAGGTCATTTTACGCAATTACACTGTAATTACATTGTATAAACAGCAACAAATCCACTTAATCTACATTAGTTTGTACCACAGATTAGTAAAAGAAGAAAAATTATATAAAAAATATGAAGAGATAAAAATAAAATAAAACTAAAACTAAGTATTCAGATTTATAACTAATTATAAGTAATTGTAAACGAATAATTACATACAGCTATAGATTATTAAGATAATTCACGCATTCCACCCTAAACCTGCCCAAACGTGTTAAACATTTAATATGTGTTGGAATAGTATTCCATAGCCTAGCACCTCTCCTTATAATTGACCCTTTCATATAATTAGTACGAGTGTTTGGCAATATTATGTTTTGTGTCCGTAATGACTGAGCAAATACAAGCTTATCATACAGATATTGAGGTTGACGAGTTGTAATAATTTTGTACATAAAAACTAGAATTCTAAGATCAAAATAATTATCCAAAGAGCATCCAAAAATCTTATTATAGTAAGGTGTCAATCGATTCCTGCGTTTTAATCCAAAAATGTATCTTAGGCATGAATTATACACTCTTTTAATTTTGGCAAATAAGCAAAAACTTAATTCGGAAAACACTACATCAGAATAAAACAGATTACTAAGAATTAAAGATCTAGCTAACAGCATCCTGACCTTAATTGGAGTAAATGCAGAGTTACGCCAAAGCATTCGCAGCCCATTGAACATTTTCTGCATAATAGAATTCACATGCACATTCCAATCCAAGTGTTTATCCCAGGTCACACCCAAATTTCTTATACTGATTCACTAAAAGGTGTATTGTCATTACCAACTCTAACACAAGTTAAGTCCACGTCATAAGTAAAAGGATTACGCTTCTGGGAAAACATGGGACTTTTTCGAATTTAATAACAATTGATTCTCCGCCGACCACTTGTAACGAATCACTTTGATTCGATTGCAATTTTGCATCTTTTTTGGGGACTGTAAAAATAAATTTTGTGTTAATGGTAATAAAAAATAAAATAAAAAAAAAATGAAAAATCCTGTATCAGAGGTAAAATCACTTTTATTTGGTTGATGAGGAATCAGTTGAGTGGCGTGATTCGAGATAGTATAATAATAAAAAAATAAAATGTGCATTTGTATAGAGTTATAGTTATAGATATTAAAGTTAAATTTTTTTCTTATTTATTTTATTAAAATTTAAATTAGTTAATAAATAAACAACAAATAGTTTTATTAAATAAATTAAGAAAATTTAAATTCATGGATTTATTTTAAATATATATGTGAATTTTTAAAATAACAACAAACAGTGATAAAAATTCAAAATTTTCTACCCTAAGTGCTAACTAAAATGGGTAAAGTTTTATAAGACTATTATAGTTTTGAGTGTATTTTTGTAAGTGATAAATAAATAATTGGTTTGTGAGTGATAAACAAATTATTGGTGAAAAAAAAAGAGAAAGAAAAGATTTTTTGGGTTTTCTGGTGAGAAGTCCATTAGACGTCATAAAATTGTATGACTTCGGATATTCACGAGCGGGTGTTGAATATCCGTGAAACACCTTTAAATTCCCGCACATCGGAAATATAGGGCTCGTTAACGGTGTGGCGAGCCGCGGTAAACCACACCCGTGCACCGTTGGAGGGCAAGTAAGCTTAAAAAAAAAAAACTAAAAAAATCATTTGTTTGTTATAAATATTAATTATGAATTAAATTAAGTTAATTTGGGTGATGGTTGCAGAAGTGGAAGTGTTGCGTGCATTGTAGTTGCGTTTTTTTTCTTCAATCGGTTAGCAACACAGTTTTGTTCAGGAACAAACAGGATGCTGGAGATTTCACCCACCCCATCGCCGTGAGTCTATAGCCAGACATGTGCTGTGTCCAGCACTCTTGTTTGTTTAATTGTTTTTGTACACGAAATCGTTTAACATTTCGTTACACACTCAATAATATTATTAATATCCCTGTTCATATATGCAATTACTTCATTAGACCCTACCATTCGATCACAATTATCAATCTCAATTTCACTAAAAATTTGGAGATCATCCGCAAACAAATGATAGTGAGAGTGTCGAATAGAACTTCCAATATCGTTTATAAACATTGCAAATATTAAGGGCTCCATAATAGATCCCTGGGGGACAACAGTAGGCAGAGGCAAATAACTAGATTTAACTCCATTAACTTCAACATATTGAAAGCGATCAGTTAAATAAGATAATATTAATTCCGACGCATTAGATGAAAAACTGTTGATGATATACACTTAAAAGCTTTACTGAAATCAAGTAGACATAGCAGGACATAATTGCTCCTGTCCAAGCAGCTCCTAACAAATTCCATCAAATCCACTAACACCGTTGCAGTACTATGTATTTCCTTAAACCCTAACTGCTGAGAAGATAATAAATTACTTGTATAAGGGTATTGTTTAATCTGATCAGAAATAATTCTTTCGAACACTTTTGAAAGAACTGAGAGTTGAGCAATAGGTCTCACATCGGACACTAATGCAGGCTCCTTAACTTTAGGTAGCCCAATAACTTTACTAACTTTCCACACTTTAGGATAATATTTATGTTCCACAATACTATTAAACAAATACGTTAAATGAGGTACAATCACAGGAGCTATAATTTTTAAAAATCTTAGTGGTAAATTGTCAGCACCCATTGCATTAGACGTTAGAGAGCCTATTGTCTTAAGAACATCGTCATCAGACATAATATTAAAATTGAAACATTTAGAGTTATTAAAAGAGGTCCCAGTCTCCGAATGCTGCACCAGATTCATTATTGACACTTTAACAAACTCCTCATTAAGTTCATAAGGAGAAAATTTAGAAACAACCTCAGCTGAATCCTTGGTTTTAAACCCATATTTGTCCAAATTCCTCCACAATAATTTAGTGCCAAGTTTGGGATCCAACTAATCACGCAAAAAATTTCTCTTAGCCGATCTCACCATCTTATTAAGTTCTTTATCATAACATTTATAGGTTCGTTTTCTTCCTCACAACGAGATCGTTTCCTTACATTTTTAGCCATATCAACAAGTTGTTTTTTATTTTTAATAGCATAGCTAAACCATGGGATAGGCTTGAGTTTTTTCTTAATCATTTTAAAGGGAGCATACTGATCACAATGAAGGCTGGGAACATCCATATTATCATAGTTGCGCACAAACTTAATCTCATCATTGAATTGAACTGGTACGAGTATGTTAAAGTCAATTGATATAAGATCATGATCAGTGAAGGGTGACTGATGAAAATTAGATGTTTCTAATTCGTTGTTAGAAACAATGTAATCCAGAAGTCTTTCAGTAGTATCACAAACTCTTGTTGGTTGAGTTTGCGTTGTATGCAAATTAAGTGCATCAAAGATATTTCTTAATTCACGGCTTTTAACCCTGTCTAAAAAATTAATGTTAAGGTCATCCACCAAAATAACCATATCAAAATCCACAACTAAATTAGACAACAGCTCACTCAATTTATTAAGAGGAAGGGCCCGAACATGCTTATAAGCAACACAAACAACTATTTTTAAAGAATTAATACTAAATTCAATTGTTAGATACTCTAAAGTCTCAGAAGAACCCTTTGAATGTATCTTCACATGATAATATTTAAAAAAGTCACTACGGACATAGAACGCAACTCCACCACTTCTTCTTCCCACTCTATCATTCCTGAGCAACTTATACCCATCTATTTCAACACTTTTAAAAGTATGCGATGATTTAAGATTTGATTCAGACACTCCAATAATATGATGGGAAATGTGCTTAAATTCCATTCTCAATTTATCAATATTCGCCGAAACACTACGCGCATTAATATGAGATAGGTTAGGTTAGGTTAGGTTAGGTTGGAGTGGCTGCTTACGCACACTTAGACCGGTGACGGTCCATTGTGATACCACAGGATGTATCTCCTTTTACCCCTATTGGAACCATTTCGAGCTACTTATGTAGCGTAAGACGTCCCGCACTTTAATGTTTTCGAGATCTGAGAGGCAGTCCATCCTGAACTTACCTAAGTGTTTGTGCCTTCTGAGAGCCAATGCTGGACACGAGCAAAGGAAGTGGACCAACGTCTCTTCCTCCTCTTCGTCCAAGCAGCTTCTGCAGAAGTCATTAGCCTCCAGACCCAGCCTTCTTGCATGTTCTCCAAAAAGGCAGTGTCCCGTGAGTATTCCTACGACCGTTCTTAATTCACGTCTTCGTAAGGATATTAATGCCCTAGTGCGCCCCAAGTCCAGCTTTGGCCAAACTTGTCTTGCAACTCTACAGGTTAGGGTGTTAGACCACCTTTCCCCCGCTGAGGATAGCGCCTGCTTCCCAAGTGCTTGTCTCAGCGCTGTGATAGGCCTCCCCAGACTTGCCCGTTCCGGTTGCAGCTGGAGAGTCGTACCATGCCTAGCAAGTTCATCTGCCCTGCAGTTCCCCATGACGCCCGAGTGACCTGGGACCCAGACTACCTGGATGTTGAAATGCTCACCCATCTCATTTAGAGGTGAGTGACAACTCAACGCCACCCGTGACGCCAAAGACACCGATTCTAACGACCGGATCGCCGCTTGACTGTCCACATAGATTGTGATATCGTCTGAGGATAACACATTATGCTTCAACCACGTCATGACCTCCTCAATCGCTACGACTTCAGCTTGGTACACGCTGCAGTAATCAGGGAGACGAATAGAAATATGCACTTAATATGAGATACTTTCAAGCAATTTATCGCTAACGGGGAAATGCTAGGTAAACTATTAAAAAAGCTCATAATCACAACCACAATGACAAGCCAGGATACGATCAGAGCACCCTGTATTTTATAGAGCCATAACCAAAAAATCTGAGCTTTTATAAGGGAATTAGAAACGAGGACAAAAACGAAACTTTTCATAGTAAAACACACAAAACATATGGGAAATCACTTTCTTTCCTAAGACAAATTTTTAAATGAAAACGTTACAAATTCTTAATTATGATTTCTGAAATACTTTCATAAATGTTTGAATTTCAACATATATGAATATCGTTTGAGTAAATCGTTTTCATTTTCTTGTAATAATTGATTTATTTAAACCAAAATATTAAAAAAAAATCATAACAACAGCATTCTGGTCAAATTGAAATAAAAGCTTACTACGATTCGTTTGATCATTAAGTAAATATACATTACATAGATGGCAGTGATGGCCGTAAAAATTTGGAAAAATCGTACCAAAAATTACCACCTGGGGAAATTTCAAGTTCAAAAATTGTAGGAAAAGCAAAACAAATTCACAAAATATAGGAACGTGTGATAATTTTGCGATTAAATAATTTTTTTTCGTATTTTTCTTTTACCATTTTAGACATCTTACGTACACTAGTAAAACTATAGATAAATTTAGCTTAGCAAGTATTATTTTAATTTGTCAAAGCCAACTTTGATGTATTTTTCAAAATGAAAGTTCGAAAAAATATATTTTAGAAATAATTTAATTTTAATATTTCTGCAATTAATATTTACTTAATACCAATATGGCCTTCTTGTATATTGTTGTTAAAGATATGTAGAAAACTTTTATATAAACATTTTATAATATTTTTGCTTTTTTCATTGAAAAACTTGAAGCTAAAAAACACCATTTTTACTATGGATTCCTATGGAAATCAGTGAAAAGTTATACCACTAAAAAAGCTTCTAAAAAATACGTCATTAAGATTATGGCTCTATACTCTAGAAGGCTCTGATACAATGCATGAAAAAACAATAGGCAAAGAAAATAAGGAAAAAAAAAATAATAATATATAAGATAAATTATAAAATCTGAAGGCTGTAAAATTATCAACTACTACATGTAAGATTAACTTAATAACTAAATTCAATAGTTTACAATACATATTTAATAACTAAACTGAATAAGGCTAAGAACAAAATATATAAACTAATCATGCACATACTGTACAAGATATGTATTAACCAATAACTAAATGTTCAACAGAATCAACTGAATCAACCATCTAAACCATTATTTTTTAAATTGTACCAATTCTTCTGCAGATCGCACAATTTTCGGTCTATCATTACTCATTAGCTACCGCAATAATAGCTACCATACCTCTTCTTATAACCACATTTGATACCGTTCCCGCTGTTTTCATCAACTTCGCTTTAACTAGAATGTCCTTGGCTTCCTTAGACAGGTATTCATTGATGTATATCCTCGATTTTGGAAATTTGTCATCAATACATGTTATCCATAATGGTTTATTCTTTAAGTACTTAAGATAAGTAGACATAAAATGATTCCTCTTCAACTGCTTGAAGAAGCTAACCTTTATAACTGACGGACCTCCACCATTCTTTCTATGTATCCTAAAAACATCCTTAATATCGTCAGCATTAAAGTTATGTACACCCATCTCAACAGCAATATTTGTCAAAAATAGGTGATCATAAATGTTCATAAATGTGCACCCTTTGATTTTTCCGTTCATCCCGCCTTTTATAAAGCTCGAATTGCTTCTCAAGAAAAACAATCCTTTCCACCAATTTCGATGTTTCAGATGAGAAAGTCACCTTCACATCAGCTATGTCATTATCGCAGTAACTAGTAATTTTCGGCCACCTCGCATTCAATTGCGTCCGCAATGCAACGTGGACAAAACCATTTACCTTTTGATTTAAGATGTTCAAATTCCACATCCGTTTTGACATCGACACATTCCGAATGAAACCACTTCAAACAGCCATTACAATTCAGCCAATTTTGCCTATGCATAGAAGACTTAGGCTCAACTTCTTTTTTATTACAAACTGCACATTTCTCGCCCATAGTTAATTGAGGTTATGTTATATTATAAGTATTAAAATTAAAATTTTAGTTAAATCCACCTTTACTTATAGATTAATTAATTAGTTATTATAAGTTTCCACAACTTTAAGCAGCCTTATACCAGTTTATAGCAAAAAATGTATTAAAACATTAAATACGGACCAAATAAACTTTGCACTTGTACAACCAATGTCAAACACGATTCATTTTCACCTTGATGGCTTTGTTAATCGCCAAAATTACCTTGTTTGGGGTTCGGAATCTCACTGTTTGTTGATGCGAATTTTAGGCTGGAGGCATCATTGGACCATACTTTTTTTAAAATGAGGCGGGTCAAGCAGTGACTGTTACTGGTGCTCGATATTGCGACATGATAACATAATTCTTTTTGCCGAAATTGAATGATGTTGATGTTGCCAATATGTGCTTTCAACAAGACGGTGACACATTCCATACAGCACGTGAAAGAATTCAATTACTGCATGAGACATTTCCTGGTCGTTTACTCTCTCGTTTCGGTTATCAGCATTAGACTCCTACATCGTGTGATTTGACACTATTCGATTTTTTTTATGTGGTTATTTGAAGTCAAAGGTCTATGCCAACAATACCACAACCACCCGTGCATTACAGGAGTAAATTAAACGCTGCATCAACGAAATTCAGGCTTATTTATGCAGAACGGTCATGCAAAATTTCGACAAAAGAGTGCGTAAAAGGACTATAAACTGTGTTTCCTATTTAATTCAAATCTTGCGTTAATTTTGGGACACCCTTAACGAGTTAACGATGGTTTTATTTTTGTTGCGAGAATATTTGAGTTTTTTCCTAAGTGAAACATTACGCATCGTCATTATTTATAAAATTAACCGGGGGTGAAATATACTGATTGATGTCTTTTGTAACTAAGGGTAAGGTGCATTTTAAGAGAGAAAGAAAAATATAAAATACAGAGTCGGAGTCGGTCAGTATTTTTCCGACTCCGACTACGCTAAAATAGTTCGACTCCTCGACTCCAACTTCTTTTTCAAAAATATTTTTCTAATACTCTCTCATCTAGCTGGAATAAAATGACGTTCTATTTCAATTCGCATTTGTCTGTGGCACTCGCCATCTTTTAACGTTAACGAAATGCAGAAAAGAGAGAGGGTTCTCATATAGTCAAATTGGCTGAGATCGCTATAGAAAAAGTGACATCGAACGAGTCAAATGGATTAAAAAATGTATTCTTTTGAAAATAGACATAGGAAAATCCAAGGCTTCCTAGGCTTTAGGTTTCATGAACGGTTATAATAATAATTGGTTACTTTAATGATTTGTCTCAGCTGTACCCCAAACGTATTTTTCGGTTGTTGATTTGTTTACCGCACCCTATATTCGTTTAACAACGCAATCACCAAATTAACCGCCAACTCAACCCTCAACTCAATCAACTGACCCCCACCCTCAAACCTCAAACGCTCAAAAGCTCCCTCAATCCACGAAACTACCTCGGAATAATTCCACAAACGAACCCCTCATTCAACCGAAATGCCAGCTAAAACCAACTCAACTTCTCAACGGCCAACTCAATCCCGAAATCAACTCGATTTGAAAGGCATACATACGTGTAAAACTCAAATTAAATCAACTCAATCTAATTCTCCCACGAAACCTCCCATTCCCTCGCAAATTAATCTCCAACCGAACCACCCCTAGCTCAAATTCTTCTCAACTTCAACTCAAACACTATTCAACACTAACTCGACTTCAATTCGACCACCAATTCAACCATCATCTCAGGTGGTTTGGCATCTATTGGAGCGGGAGACCAAAGTTGAACTCCGTAACCTTCCAGTAGGGTGCGCATCATGTGAGCTGTTCTGGGCATGTAATTGGCATCGTAACGGGTATAATTGTGTAAGGGGTAACCTGTTGACAATTCGCAAGTGTACGTGCTGCCTCCTCGTGGCAACCACTGGTAACTAAGGCCATTTAGCACATTTTTGGCCATTTGGCACAGGCTAAAGTACGGCACTAAAGGAGAAAACCTTGACAAAAGCCCTAATGTGACATGGAACAGTATATGCCGATGGATGAATGGCTGATAGGTTAATCAGTCCAAAGTATGCGGACCTCCAGTTTTATTTACCTTTCTTATAGTAAAGCTGGGTGACCAACATGCAACTCTCTATTTCCAGCAACTCAAAAGAGTAAAATCAAAACGGGAGACGGGGCAGGATTAGGAATATGCGGAAGTGAGACAGTGTTCTCGAAGTCCTTGGCTGCCAATGCTACCGTCTTTCTAACAGAAGTACATGCTATAGTAAACATCTAGGAGGCCAGATAGTATGTATCGCATACCTGCCAGTAGTATTATCAGGTTCATTAAGAGCTGGACGGATCATTAAGCAGGATCCAAGCACAAAAGGTCTTTTAGGTTGCAGTGCGAGGTGGCTGAATGCCCAACATGGCTCTTCAACAATAATAATAATAATAACCCTCATTTCAACTTCAAACTTAACGTTCAACTTAAACACTAAATCAACCTGGTTTGAAAACTTCAAGCGTTCATGAACTCGACTTAATATAATCTCCATCTGAACCCTCAACTAAATCCCCAAATAAATCCGCAACCCGATCGCTCAACTACACCTCAACACCATATAAGCCAACAACTCAACCCTTAACGTAAAACCCTTAACTATAAACGCTCAACTCAAACTAATTTTCAACCCAACCCTCAACGCAACGCCAAATAAATTCCTAATTTACCCCCTCAACTCAAGCCTAAATCAACTCTAACTCTCTCTAAACTTTAATTCGAAATCAACACCAAACTCTGTTTTAAAAACTACATGCGTACATGAACTCAACTCAAGCTAACTCTACTTCAACCGTCAATTCAATACACATATAAATCGGCAGCTGAACTGCTCTCTAAACTTTAAGACTGTACCCTAAACAGTTTTTATGTCCCATGCGTAACTCCGTCTCCATGACCGTCCATCTGTCTCGATGTCTGTCCTTATCTGTAATATCCCGACAACAGCTTGTACGATTTGGATTTTTTTTCGCCAATCTGTTTCTATTGTTAAGGGTAAGATTTTCTTTTGAAAGCTTTACGTTAGTTCGAGCTACCGAGGGTACTTCGGTTATGATGACCAGTTTTTTATAAATGCTTGTTTGATAATTGAGTTGGACGTTGAGTTTGCGGTTGAGTAGAGCGTTGAGTTAGGTTCCATTTGCGGGTTCAATTGGCATTGAGTTGAGTTGAGGTTGGAATAGGGTTTAGTGAGCAGCACAACAATTTTTTATATATGCTGGTTTGAGGATTGAGTTGGGTTTTTTTTTGCCGCTAATTTGAGTTGAAGTTGAGTTGGAGTTGAGTTGGTTTTGGGTTAGGGTTTAGTAAGTAGTTCAGCTGGGTATTTATTTGTGTGTGAATTGACAGCTGAATTAGAGTTAGCTTTTAAGATCTTGTTGATTTGGACGTTGAGTTGGGCGTTTGTTTCCGGTCGATGGGCTGGGCTGCAGGTCGATTAAAGGTTGAGGAGGTTGAACTATGGCTTAGTTTGGGTTGAGTTGGGATTGAGTAGAGTAGGAGTCAGCGCTTAATTTGGGTATATATTTTGGGTTGTGTTTGTTGAACGTTGAATTTGGGGTTGAGTTGAGGGTTTAGTAGGGGGTTTAGTTAAAAGTTGGGGTGCTGAGGTTGAGTTGTGGTTGAGTTGCGGTTGAGTATAGGGTTAGGTGGGAGTTGAATTGAGGGTTGAATTGAGGTCGAGCTAGAGTTGAGTGAGAGTTTGATTTGATTTCGTACACGTATGCGGCTTTCGAATCGAGTTGATTTCGGGATTGAATTGGCCATTATGTGTGAAGTCGAGTAGAGGGTTCGAGCAAAGTTTAGTTGAAGTTGAGTTGGGGTTGAGCCAGAGGATCGGTTAGGGAATTATTTGGAGGTTGATTTGAAAGTAAATTTCCGGTTGAATTGGTCATTGAGTTGAGGGTTGCTTGTGCAATTCATTTAGTAATTAGGTTGGGTATAGCGTTGCGATTAAGTTGAAGGTTGAGTTGAAAATTGAGATCGACCTTGAGCAGAAGGTTTAGTTAAGAGTTTCAGTTAGGGATTGATTTAGGCATTGAGTTAATTTTCAGGGCCCAAGTCCGATTACCTCAGGTTCCAGGCCTTTATATTTTATTATTTATTTGCTTTTTGGTTAGTAAACACTCGTAGATTTTTGACCACCAACCACGTAATCTAACGTACAACTAATCTTATTAGTTATGTCTTGCCTTAACCAACAAATTATTGAAAACGATCATATACCTTCTTCGAATACTTGAGATTTTTACGTCCTCTCCTAAGGCTTCAGATATTCAAATCAAGATTGATGCAATTTTGAATTTCGTGGGCTTTATAGTATAAGTCCAACTGTCACAAATTTTGGTTCCGTTGGTACACTTGTCCCTGATACATCTAGACATTTGTAGCCACATTGGATGCTTAGTTTATTGATGACCTGTGAAAAAAAACGGAACAAAGGATATGCATTAAATTTAGCTTTAAGAAAGGAATAATGGGAAAGGAAATGTTGAATTTTGCTTTTGGTGAGTCTTCAAAATAAGCATTTATAAGTGGTAAAAACGTTTGAAGATGTTGCAGTTGACAAGCGCTATGGAAAAAGGGAAAATAATGCTTACGGTAATAGACCGACCCACTATCAGAGAGGTTACTGATGACGTTGGCATATCATTTGACTCACAACAAGCCATTTCTTCGAATATTTTGAGGCATGAAACGTGTGACAGCAAAGTTTGTTCCGAAATTGTTGAATTTCGACAAGAAGCTGTGTCGAATATACATTGTTCAGGAGCAGCTGAATAAAGTGAACCTGTAAAAGTTGTGATCAAATGAGCTTCTCAAAATGGGTCATACCTGTTTAGATGAAAGATGGTCCAAGACCAAAATAATCTCGCCAAATTCTATCGAATGTAAAGGTTTTGCTTAGTGTTTTCTATGATTTCAACAGCATAGTTTAACATGAGGAGTCAATAAGGAGTAAATTCATCTTTTTCTGCGCATGTACGCCGCCAGTGACAGTAGAATATAAGTATAAGCCCGCAAATTTGCACATCTTCTTTCCTCAGTTGTTAGTATTTTCTAGAAAAATTGAAAATGGTCGAACCCTAGGGTCAAAGGGCTCCGAAACGATTTTTGTTTGGAAACAAAAATCAAATGTCTAAATAAACAGTACACGCTCAAAGGACGGCTCCCCTGTACTCTCGGCTCCCTGTATATTACCTGGTTTGATATTTCCTTCTGCATGCATCTGCAGGGCTATAATTTCAGCATTCTTTTTAATACGCAGGTGCAACGGAGTCAGTCCTAGAAATGTCTCCATCACAGCAGTTGGACATGTACTCATTGAGTCCATGACACCAATGCAGGCTATACGCTGAACATTATTCAATAAAGTTTGCGATCCCTTCTGCTCAGTTTTAGCCCACCATACTACCGATGCTTGCGTCACCATATAGGCCTATTGATTGTTAGAAATGACCAGTAGATTATTTTTGGTTTTGATTTCTTAGCACGTCCATAGAGTATCTGACAAGCCCAAAAAACCTTGGTGAGCCAAACCTAAAAGCCATCACAGTAGATTTACTAAACAAACTGGTCCCAATGCAGCGGGTTTTTGACGGGGACTTCACTTCTTATTTGATAATTCAAGATTTTTCCCGTTGTTTTCAATAGAAACCTTGTAAGACTAATTGGCCAATACACCTTGGGCTGGGAGGCGTCCGGAAGTATTATAGTTAAAAGCATAACTCGCCCGAAACATCTGGATCAAGTTAGGGAAAATTTGAGAGATGCCATCTTCTCCAGCGGATTTAAAAGGTTTAAAAGGGTCAATAGCCGATCTCACGTGCGTAGGCACCTTCCACTATTGAATCCGGAAAGTGTGTATATAGTAATACCTCTAAGATTTCCTTCCGGTTCTCAGTGAACATCCCGTTTGCCTTCTGAAGAACTCCTAAACTATTTGAATGGTCCCTGGAAAGGATTTTCTGGATACGAGCTGCACAGGGCAGTTCATTGCATCATCACATCTTACCTTCTCGGCTTTTTCCTAAGTTTTCCCAGCTTCCCGTTCCACCAAGGGACCATCTTAGCGGACTCTCTACGCCTAACCGGCCAGCTGTTCTTGAAAGAAAAGCGTGCAGTGTTAAGTATCTGATTTGAACAGAACTCCAATCGTTCTGGAGACTCTATGTTCTCCATAAATGAGGGCATTTGTGATCTGAGTAATACTCTATATGAGTACTCACTCCTATTATTGATGTCTGTACGTACACATCGCATCCTATAAGGTAGCCCAGGTCATTGTGCTTGCAGTGGAGGAGGTCATTATAGCCTCATATTTGCCTCTTTCGCCCATAACCTCCACCATCACTGCCACCAAGTCCCTGGAGATTTAATCTGAAATGGAGATATAATAAATCAACGTACCCACTAACCCACTAGATTTGGTTAGTTGTCGACCAAGGTTCCTGAATTAGGGCTGTTAAAAGGGCTGGTTTTTAACAGACTTAAATTGAACACTATTGTTCCGATTCCTTAAGCAATACAAGTTTATATTTAATAGATTTAAATACATTCTATATTTTCAGATAAGTAAACAGAAATTACATGAGGATACTCAGTTAAGCTAGCCTTTCTGCTTTCAGGAATCGTCGGAAATTATCAATTCAAAACATACTCCCCTTCGTTGAAAGCGGGAGGTTTTAACAAACTGGTAGTGTTGTTTTCATCTTCAATTGGCAAAAGACATAACTTGGAGGTTGGTCGTTTGAACGTTGATTGTTTCGAGCTAATAGTGACTACCCTTACTAAGCCATCGGTTCCGGGATGGACGTCAATCACTTTAGCTAGTGGCCGAAAACCTAGAGGATTATTGTCATCATTCATCAATACAACATCATTGATCCGAAGGTTGCGTTTATTACATTTTCCCGTTGTCCTTTGCTGCAACGTGTGCAGATAGTCTCTGGAATATCGCTTCCAATATGATTGTACCAACTGTTGAACGTGGTTGAACGTGGAGCTTGTCCCCATGGTCAAAAAATGTGCCGGAGTTAGCTCGTCTATATTGGTTGGATCTTCGTTGCTTATGAGGCACAGTGGGCGAGAATTGAGTATACATTCAATCTGCGCTAGTACTGTGGACATTCCTTCGTAGGTTAAATGGGAATTGCCAACGACTTTCACTAAATGCGCCTTGATTGACCGGACTGCACGTTCCCAAATTCCTCCAAAATTTGGTGCCAGCGGGTGGAATGAACGTCCACTTGATTTGGTTGTCTGCTACATACTGGTGGACCGCATTCTTATGTTCATCAGTTTGGAATACCCTGTAAATATCAGATAACAAATGATTAGCTCCGCGAAAATTGGATCCGTTATCGGATAAAATTTCATTAGGTGCTCCCCTTTGTGACGTGAATCTCCTTAGAGCTCCAATGAATGTTCATGTAGTCATATCGCCGGCTACCTCAACGTGAAGAGCCTTTGTACAAAGGCATACAAAAATAACGATGTAACCCTTGATTAGTTTAGATCCTATCTCCCTCGCATAATGGGTCCAGCATAATCAACTCCAGTCTTAGAAAATGGGCTGGATGGAGTGACACTTTGGTACGGTAAGTTTCCCATTAACTGCGGTGTTGCGTTGCTTGAGTGCCGGAAACAGATGATACATTTTCGACATACGCTTCGTGCTGTTTGACGCACCCCCAGAATCCAGTATTTCAATCGGGATAGTGATACAAGTAGCGAAGGTCCAGCGTGTAAATATTTCACATGTAGTTGATTCAGAATCATATTCGATATCTTATGCCCCTTCGGAATGATCAGGGGGTGTTTAGTGGCATAATTTGTTGTATTTGTCTTATTATTGCGGTTTCGGCTTCAGTCAGATCTTCTAAACTTAAACTTCTGAATTTCTTAGCTTTGGGATTGCGAAGGTTAAATACGTATCTTTGGATGATGGAAAATACTCTTACTAATTTGGTTCATTTTGATGTCTTCTCCACCATTTCCTTAATTAAGTTGGTACCCTTATGTGAACTCAATTGTAAACCGATTGCATTAGTGCGTCGCTCTTCTTCGGTAGCCTTAAATTCCAACAAATGTGGCCAGGATGCCTCTTGTGTAAATAGCCATTTGGGCCCCTTCCACCATAGTTCGTTCGATAGTAATCTACTTGGTTTAATGCTACGGGTGGCTAAATCTGAAGGGTTATCTCCACTGCTTACGTGTCTCCAAATTGCATTCGGCAATAACTTGTGTATTTCGGCTGTACGGTTTGCGACGTAGACTTTCCATTTCTTAGGGGGACCCTAAGATTTTAACCATGACAGTACTACAGTTGAATCAGACCAAAGATAAATTGGAATTGTTGTGATTTCGAATGTTTGGCAAACGTTAATGACGAGCTTAGCTAGCAAATGTGCTCCGCACAACTCCAATCGAGGGAGACTTACGGATTGGATTGGTGCTAATTTGCTCTTGCTGGTTACCAAGTTAGTCGAAATTTTGTTGTTTGACGTTGTTCTAAAATAGACACAGGTGGCGTCTTGGAATTTGGAGCAGCTTAATTTCTTCGAACTCTGACTTAATATCTCTCCAATGTCTTTGCAATTCTTCGGGTATTTCCTCGTCCCAAGATACTTTGGCTAGCCATAGATGTTGCATCATTAGTTTTGTTTTTAATACGAACGGCGATAACCAACCTAACGGGTCAAATATTCTGGAGATTAAGGACAGGATAGTTCTTTTGGTGTAGACCCTTTCAGTTGGAATGTTTACATTAAAATGAAAAAAATCATTAACCGGATCCCATAGCAGTCCTAGCACCTGCGTTATATTTGGTTGATCGGAAAACGAAATGGATTGAGTGCAATCTCATAACTGTTGGAAATTTGATTTCCATTTTCTTAAAGGGAATCCATGCTTACTTAAAACAGATGTTAGATCGTTTTTCAATTGTACAGCTTCCTGTTCGCTGTTAGCACCGGCAAGCAGGTCGTCAACGTAAAAATTTTGCTTAATTATTCTTGAAACTTCGGGAAAATCTACTTCATTCTCTTCAGCTACTAACAGTAATGCTCTCGTAGATAAAAATGAGGCTGCTGACGTGCCGTATGTGATGGGTTTGAGCTCGAAATGGTCGATTGGTTGGTCTTTGGATGTTCTCCACAAAATTCGTTGGTATCTGGTTTGTCTCGGTTCAATTCGAATTTGCCTGTACATCTTTACGATGTTGGCAGTTAAGGCAACTGGAAACATTATAAATCGCAGCAGAACTGTCCACAATGTTGAGAGACAATCCACTTGACGATCGGCATGATCCGTCGAAGACAACTCTTAGTTTAGTCGTCTCGCTGCAATATTTCCAAATGCTGTGATGTGGCAAATAACACGCATCCTCTTGCGGTATATCTAATTGTCGGGACGATAATTTCACCATATGCCCCAATATTTCGTACTCTTCTTGAAATTCCCGATACATTTTCCCAAACACAGGATTGGATGCTATCTTTTGCGCTCCATGTCAAGTAATCTACATTTTGCAGCTATGCAAGTATCGCCTAGCTTTAGAACATTCTCCTTAAATGAAAGTTGCACAATGAACCTTCCTGAAATACCACGTTTCGTTGTTGTCTTAAAATGTTCTTCGCATTTAAGTTCATCTTAAATATTTAGACACGATTTCAATTGTCGTTTTACCCTGAACTCTCGTATTGGAGGTTGTAAGTCCGCTAACAAGAATATTAGTTCCTTGACGTATTAGCTGTAACTTCCTCGCGTATGAATCAGAAGTAAATGACATCTGCGAACCTGAGTCCAGTAGCAAATTACATTCGTGCAAACGACCAAATCGATCACGTGCATTAACTACGGTGGTAGGTAACATCGCGTAACCCGTGCATGCTAAATTACAGATGGTGCTGTTTTCATTGGCCTGGTCTAACTCGATGCCCGAGGATTTGAATTGCGTAAGTTTTTTGCAATTGTTGTAACAATATCGGCAACTGGTTGTTGAGCTTTCGACGTATTACCTTGTTGAACTACAATGGCTGAGAGTGATGTGCTGCTTACGTTCGACGTTACGCCATCATGTAATGTGCTGTGATGTCTGTGACCACATTTTATACATGACCGTCGGGATTGGCACCTGTTAACTCGGTGTGCTGTAGATAGGCAGTTAAAACATGCGTTTAATTTAAGAACTTCGTCTCGTTTGTCCTTTGACTCAAGTTTTAAAAATCTTTCACATTCGAACAATCTATGCGGCTGATTGCATAATGGGCATTGTCTTAATTGAGAGTTACAATATTTCTTATCAGCTGAAACGATATTGTGCGCTCTCACTGTTGTTACCTTACTTTGATGTGATTTTAACTCGCATGCCTCTAAACCATCGCATCGATTTTCGACGAACTTAAGAAATGCTTCAAAGTTTGAATAATCCTTGCCGGTGGTCGATAGTGCCCATGCTTGCTGTGTATCTGGATCAGTTTCCATCAACAATATGTGTATTAACCAGACGTCACGAGGTTCGGCTTCTTTCCCCAATGCTGTGAAACCTCGAACGACTTGAACTGCTATGTTATGTAGGTTACGTAATTTCTTAGCAGATTTCTCTTTCACCACTGGTATATCGAAAAACTTACTTACTTGGTAGTTGGCTTCTGAGATCGCAAAGTGTCTGATTAGTTCTGCTGCTTCGCTCTTGAGACAACTTCTTAGATACTGGAATTTTTCAGCATCTGAGAAATATGTTTTGTTGGCTACTGATGCGTTAAACAAATCTTTGAAACTTTGAAATTCCTTGTAATCGGCATCGAATTTTGGTTCGTGTAAACATGGTAACCTTGCGGTAAGTGTGGCTCCTCGGAAGACTGATTCAAAAAACTTTGGTTTAATGATGATGATAATGTGCTAGTAAATTTAGCCAGAAATTCGTGCTGCTGCTCAGCTGTGCGCGTCATTATTTGATTGAATTGGTCCACTATTGAAACACCGGTATTCGCCTGGCTTGACAAAGCCTACTTTAACTTCACCTTAATTTGAATATATTTGGCTTCTATGTCGACAATTTCCGTAGCGCCTTCCATTGCGATTAACTTTCAATCTGCTTCCTTGAATTCTGCCTGAAACCACGCTCTAGAAGATCTAATCTAGAGGATATTTCACGCGATAGTGAAGTTTATAACAAAAAAATAACATGTACGTATATGAATCCAATTGGAATTTGAAAAATTTTATATGTGTTGGTGGTTACACTGTCAAAACAAAAATTTTTATGAGAGAGCCATATAAAATTAGTATCAAATAAGAATTGATAACCCTTTCTATCAATGCATGTCTTGCTAATAATTAATATGTATCTATTCAACGAGTTTAAATTTTGCAAAAAAAATAATTAAATTAGACTTCTGAAGTTTAACCAAAAAAGATGAAGGAGACTAATTGATGGATAGTTCTACAAAGGCATTAACTGGAAACAATAGCCTGTTGCCCGCGTATTGTGCACCACTTGAATAATATGCCATTTCGCAACGGTGTGGCAAATGCCACATTTTGAATTTTATTTTTATGTCATGCAAATTTGTTACTAGTTTGAGTACTCCTTGGTTCAGCCAATAACAAGAATACCACAGGGATTGTTCTAAGAAGCCACTAACTGGAAACAATAGCTTAATACCTTGTGAACCACATGGACTATATACCATTTCGCAACGGTGTGGAAATTTCCACATTTGGAATTTTCATGTTAAGTCATGCCAATTGTTTAACTCGTTTGAGTAATTTATGGTTCGGCCAATAACATGAATACCACAGGGATTGTTCTAAGAAGCCACTAACTGGAAACAATAGCCTCATACCTTGTGAACCACGTGGACTATATACCATTTCGGAATGTTTTAATTTTGGTTTTTTGTGTCGATTATACAAATACACAATTGTCTTTAAATAATTTCTGTCTGATACAGTAATTTCATATTCAATGACTGAACTCAACGGTTCAATTCCTCGGCAATGATCAATTATTTTTACAGATTTAATATTTTTAAATAATTCGTTTTAATTTTTTGTATAAATTAGAACTGAGGGATTGACAGAAAAATCTAATTTTATAGGAACTATGAATTTACGAAGATCATCGTGGCATTCCCACGTATCATTAGGTCTTTTGACATATGCGGTTAATGACCCATTCCGCCACTTTGCGAAGAGTGAATATAGTTTACTAAACCCTTAAGGTAAACGATGTCTTCCATAAAGTTTAATTGGGACTGTATGTCTTGCAATTTTACTTTGTACGTTGTGGTATTTTTTAAAGGCTCAACATCGATTATTACGATCCCGGTTCCGGATGTTAACGTTTTGCGCAATATGCGTTTTAGGCAAGTTTTGCATGATGCATGTGGAAGTTGTACTCTTTTTTCAATTTGTGCGAATTGATCATCAGAAAAATTTAAATAATCTATTGATAAATAGTATATCTGTTTGGAAACAATACTGCAAGAATCAGTGCATTTATACTCTACATTAATGGAAGGATCTATGAATTGCTTAACAATTTCAAGAATATTTGAAACCATTGAAAGTGAAGACTCTGTATTTGAGTTTAATACCAAAGTTGAAAAACGATCCATTAGTAGTTCGGACCGCGCAATATAGGTGACCCGTTTGATTCCGCAACTAATTAAATTTGAGATGAACCTGAAGTAAGTATTTTTTTTGGAAGCCTCGAATAATTTTTTGTAATATTCAATATCTATACCTGCCGAATATAAAATTTGGGTGAATGAGTCGAAAGCACATGTTTCTGAAACGCTGACTCTCTTCATATCGTCAGTATTGTAAACAAACCCATTTGACAATAATTTTTTTTTTTTTTTTTTAAAACATCTTTATTGATATGGCTACTACAATCTTAAACATTATTAATTCATTAGTAAGGTTGACATTAGTACTTATGAGATAAGCATAAACTTGTGTGGGTCTGCTGGACCAGTATCCAGTTCCCTTAAGATATAATATTCATACGGTTAGCTCATGTGGTTTGATTCGTTTGAGCCGCCTTATTTCGTTTGTACTGTCCAGTAGTTGTACGGCCTCAACGTTGGTGTGGTTAAGAAGCCTCTTCTCATGTTTAATGGCACATTCGCGGATGACGTCGTCTATCAATTGTATTTTTAGATCATTGTGTATTTCTCTGTTAGTCACAAATCGGTAAGCGTTGGTGACCATTCGAAGAAATTTATTTTGGCTACGTTGTATAATGTCTCTATTGGATTTATGAGTACAACCCCATAGCTGCGCACCATACATCCATATTGGTTTGAAGATAGTCTGGTAGACTAGTCTTTTGCAATACAGGTTCATTTTGGAATGATGCCCAATTAACCAGTACATTTGACGTTGTTTTAATCGTATCTGTTCAGCTTTTTGTCTCACATGATGTTTCCAGTTGAGCCTTGAATCTAAATGCAGACCAAGGTATTTAGCCGATTCAGCCTGCGGCACTTGCACCCCATTGAGGTATATGTGTAGACTGTTATTTTTGTGTCGGAGCGTAAATGTCACATGGGTTGATTTGAGCTCATTAAGCACTATTTTCCAGTCAATTGTCCATTTAGTAACGTCGTTCATTGCTCGTTGAAGATTTTCCACTGCCCTTGGTTGTGATTCGTCTACTGACATAATTACAGTGTCGTCAGCGAACGTGCCGATGAACGTTTTATTCGTTGTAGGTATGTCCGCAGTGTAGATAAGGTAGAGGAGGGGTCCCAATACGCTTCCCTGCGGAACTCCCGCTAGAGTTGGATAAAAGTCAGAACATGTTTCTTCATGGATGACTCTGAATTGGCGATCAGAGAGGTATGATTCAAGCAGCTGGCAATAGTTGTGTGGTAGCATTTTGCTCATCTTGAATGTCAATCCCTCGTGCCAAACCCTATCAAAGGCCTGAGATACATCCAGAAATACGGCGGGGCAATATTTCTTTTCTTCTAACGCTTGCTCTATTACCGTAGTTATTCGATGGACTTGATCTATTGTGGAGTGGTTATTCCTGAATCCAAATTGAAAATCAGGAACGTTTACCATTGGCTTTAGACGTTTTAGTAGTAGTTTTTCAAACAGCTTTGATAAGGTCGGAAGCAGTGAAATTGGTCTGTATGATGTTACTTCTTCATCTGGTTTACCTGGTTTCTTCAACATAATTATTTGAGCCGTTTTGAAGCATTTGGGTATATACTTCAATCTCATACAGGCATTAAATAAGTATGTGATCATGATGATTGCTTTGCGTGGAAGTTCCTTGAATAGACCCAGTGATATTTCATCAATTCCTGGTGCCTTTTTTTGACTAAGACTTTTGTCGATTTCTTCAGCAATTTCCATTGGCGTGACCCTTTTAAAATCCTGATTTGGTTGATAGACAGGTGTTACGTCAATGTTGGATTGAATGTCATGGGGTTGAAACACTGTTGCTAGGTGTTGAGCAAAGAGTACCGCTTTTTCTTTGTCATGTCGAACCCAATTGCCTTGAGCATTTCTTATAGGTGGTACTCGAACTACAGGTCGTTTAAATTTTCTGGTTGCTTTCCATAACGAGTAGTCCTTATCCATTTCTGGCCCTAGCCCGCTTAATTAGTTGTCGAAGCAATCCTGTTTGAAGCTTTTGATTAGCCTATTGACTTTGTTACTTATTCGATTGAAGGTGGTTTTGTCAGCGGGATTTCTGGTGAGATGCCATATTCTCCTTGCCTTTCTCCTTTCCTTGATTTGTTCCCTGATTTCAGCCGGGTATTTGACTTCAATCTCCGCTTTGTCCTTTAATTCTGGAGTAGCTAGACTGGCGGCCATACGAGTGTATTCAATGAAATTGTTTGTTTGTTGTTCCAATTCTTCATTACTTTTAATACTAACTTTTAATTCAACTAGCTCTTCCAGTTTTTCTCTGAAGAGGTCCCAATCCGTGAATCTATTAGTAAGGTTTTGCTTCTTTTTTTTCTTGATGACTATAGCGCTTACTGACAACAGTACAGGAATGTGATCAGATGTTAAGTCGTTAATTCCTTCGACTATAGTGTAATTGGATGAAATACCTTTTATGATAAAGAAATCAAGCAAATCTGGTATTTTTCCTGCATCCGTTGGCCAATACGTTGGCCTCCTTGGAGACAGATATTCACATTTGTTTTCATGAATGGCATTGAACAAAGCATTTCCTTTCCCAGGAGAAATTAGCCTGGAACCCCAAGCTGTATGTTTTATATTATAGTCCCCTCCAATAATAAATCTTGGACCGAGCTTATTAAAGACGTTATTAAATTGTAACTTCGTTGGTGTATGCCGTGGAGGACAGTATGCTGCCGCAATATTTAGATCTGCGCCATTATATTGGATTGAGATAACAGTTGCTTGCATGTAGCTTTCTCGAATATTCTCTTGTTGATTATGTTTGATATTATTTTTAATTAGTACAGCTGAACCACCTCTGGCTCTTTCACTAGGATGGGTTGTCCAGTAGGAATTAAATCCCTTTATTCTAAAAAAGCTTTTGTTGGAGAAGTGCGTTTCTGAAATAAGTGCAATATCTATGTTGTTTGTATGGAGAAATATTTCCAGTTCTTGGGCTCGTTGGTTGAGCCCATTAGCGTTCCAAGTTACAATGCGTAGGAACGAGTTAATCATTTGTGTGTATGCTGACTTTTTTTGCTAGGCGGATAGAAATTAATTTCTAGTTTTGCCACCCTTTCTGTTAAGTGACCAAGTGTCTGTTGAATTTGACTAAGCTTTTTAATAATTTCAAAGTTATTAGACTCGTTATTAACTTCTATATGTTTGTTGTTTTGGTTTGATTCATCAGCAGATAACTTGGTGATTTGCGCATAGGATAATCCAACTGTGGATGGTGTGATTGTTGTTTGTGGTTTAGCAGCTTTGGTTTGTAATCGCTGTACTACTCTTGTTCTATTATTCTGTTGACTTTTAATTTTGTTCAGTTATACACAGCATCCTTTATAATTTGCAGTATGTCCTTGTTGTTGACAAAGAGCACATGAAGGCGCGATATCTGGTTGTTTTTTGCATTTTGTCGTGTGATGATCTCCAGCACATTTAACGCATTTGGTTTGACGATAGCAAAAACTCTTGGTATGTCCAAGTTGTTGACAATTCGTACATTGTGGAGTGTCCCTTGTCTTGTTAGGTGGCTCAATTTTAACTATACAGTACGCAAGTTTCTTGATGTTGTATACTTCTTTATTGTTGTCTTTTTGTTTTAAGTCGATGTAAAACAATGGAAAGTGTTTCTTGTCTTTTACACCGTTAGTTGTGACCATTTTGTATATGTTAGTAATACCTGCGACTTCATGTCCCATTTTTTCTAAGTCTGCTTTAATTACATCGTGACTAATGGAAGATGGTAAGCCTCTGATAACTACTCTATAAGCCTTTTCGCTCTTCAGCTGATAGGTGTGATATTCTATATTTTCTGATTGGTTGCTGGGTTCTTTTTTTAATTCTTCCAGTAATTTTTTGACATTTCTGTAATCATTTTCATTTTGAAATGTAATTTTAATGTCACTATTTGAAAGCGCCTTAAAATTAGTTGATTCACTAGTGGTTTTTATTACTTTTTGTCGAAAAAGTTCGAAATTTTTGATATTGCTCACGTTAATGGGTGGAGGCAGTGGTATTTTTGGAATTTTCTGTTCAGTGTTATTGATCACAATTTGTGTAGTATTTTTTGGAGGAGTTCTCGTTTTTGTACGCCTGCGTTTCCTAGCATTTCTGTTATCAGCACCGGAAACTTCTTTTTCCAGTTCTTCCTCATCTGTGCAATAATCCTCTTGACTCAGAGCACTGAATCTATTATTCTGTTGAAAAATTGGAAATTACCGCAGCAACCAGTTGGAATTATTTGAATGTTCATGTTGACTGGCTGATGGCTGAATATGGTTTGAAGAAAGATTGTTAACTCGTGCTGAATCCTTAGCTATGCTATTTTTAACCTTTTCTTTTAGTGTAGAGTTTTCTCTCTTAAGTTCAGCAACTTCATTGCTCAGCTGCGCGATTAGTTTCTCCATTTTTTGAAATTTATTTAACAGCTCCTCGCTATTTATAATATTTGTTGATGCACTCGGCATTTGTTCTGATAATGAAGTTACTTTTTCAGTGGAGATTGCGTTGTTTGCAAATATTTTTTTTATTGGTGATCTGATTGTAATGGAGCCCTTTCGGAATGAAAGTTCTTCCTCGTTACGGAATTATGTAGCAATGTTTGGTCCCCCCTAGAATCCATGGGACCGACCTCCGCAGAGAGTGGATTTTCCTGAACATCAGGTCTGCCACCTAGGGTATTACTGTCCTTGTTTGTTTTATCCATTGCTTTTGTTTTTATAGTGTTATTACACTCGCCTCTAGAAGTTCAGCCGTTGTGATACATTAAAAATGCAAAACAAACGTTGCCCAGGTGCTACCGCGTGGAGGTAAACTAGAGACAGTTGATGGTTTCTACATAGTTGCAACGTTGGAGTATAAACCAATTTATAATTGGCTATAAACGGTCAACGCCTACCCTATTGAATCCCACCCAGCACCCATTTGACAATAATGATATATATAGATATATATATAGATTTATTTTTCATAATTTTCGATAAATTACAACTACTATGATCAACATCTAAAACTTTTTCATTGTTTGAAATTGCTGGCTTTATTTTCTTTAATTTACTCGTCCGTTTATATAATGCCTTAGCGAACAATTCTTATCTTCCATACATTTGAATTACTCTATGTCCAATGTGTTTTGGAGATCTATATTCGTAAGCTTTTTTACGCCACATTTCTTCGTGAATTATTGTTCCAGCATCTTGCTCAAGAGGATCAGGCGGTGATACAATCTTTTTCTTGCATGTTTTTGGGGTAGGTGACAGGATTTGTGAAAATGCAATCCTTTTTAAATTGCTATCTGTTTTTTCTTTCAATAAACTGACAAATCTGCCTACTTTTAATTTTTTATTTTCAGTATATTGTGTTTTAACCGTTTTGAACCAATTTTCCACATTGGAATTAGATAACCGTTCTGGAATACCTAATAACTTTGAAAAACAGGTACTCCATAATGGTAAATAAGAAAAATATTTCTTTACACAAAATATTACAAATTCAGGGCAATAGAATTCGTTTTTCTTCTTGGAGGTACCATTCTCTGGAATTTGTCTAAGAATATTTTTGTGCAAAGCAGAATATTTTTAAAAAAAAGGACTACTAGAGTAGCCTCCGTGTTGTTCGTCGTCAACCATTGCCTCTGTAGAGTCTAACAATGATGCAGTAGCGTTGGAAATAGTATTTTCGTTCGGAGAATATAAAGAGGCAGTATATGTTTTAAATGTTTCAAACGCCTGAATAACGTCATCTGTAACGAATGGACTACAATATATTAAACAAAAAGATTCGAACATTTTGTCGATATCCATAATTGTATGGCAATTTAGAATAATACAAAAAATATCTATTATTAGATTTTTTTCGTCGGGCATTAAACCACCACATTTTTTCGCAATGTGCTTTGATATAATGTTTATAAAATGGGCACAGCAAATGAATACTGCCAGATCCTTATTTATTAATATATTATAAGTATATTCTAAATAGGTCGCAACTGTCATCACGTTCATCGCCAGCAATAAGGATATTATCGAAGCCCCCTATTGTTTCCAGTTAGTGGCTTCTTAGAACAATCCCTGTGGTATTCTTGTTATTGGCCGAACCATAAATTACTCAAACGAGCAAAGAAATTGGCATAACTTAACAAGAAAATTCCAAATGTGGAAATTTCCACACCGTTGCGAAATGGTATATAGTCCATGTGGTTCACAAGGTATGAGGCTATTGTTTCCAGTTAGTGGCTTTTTAGAACAATCCCTGCGGTATTCTTGTTATTGGCTGAAAATAAATTACTCAAACAAGTATGAAAATTTAAAATGTTTGATTTGCCACATGTTTAATGTGGCCATTTAATGTGTACATATTTAATTTTGTACTTCACAAACATTTCATTAAATCGCGATATTTTACTCAACAAATATTTTATTTGATATATTTCACTCAGAGTTCTTATAAGAATTATTTTAACAGTGTACACACTAACACATGCTTATTTTTGTTATTTGTTATAAACTTCACTCAGGTTATTTCACTTAATTTGGATTCGGCATTTAAGTTTTTCGTGAAGGCCGCAACACGTGTTATGATCCCCTTAGCTTGACCACGTTTTGCAGTCCACTCCTTTATTTTTTCGGCCATTTAAATTCACTAACTTATATTGTTCACTATAGCACTTAAATTTGCGATTTTGGACACTTAAATATCACTTGTTGAAATGTATAATGCCACGAGACAAGTATGGCAATAAATGTTTGGATAACTGTCGCTACTGTACTTAAATTTGCGTTTTTGGACAGTTAATCTTAGCAACTAAAAACTTTTTTTTTTTTTTTTCTTAAACCGGTTCGGTATCATTCGAGAACAAAATCACTTATACTTACTACGAAGGACCATATGTTAAAAGGGCTTGTTTTTAATAGACTTAAATTGAACACTATTGTTCCGATTCCTTAAGCAATACAAGTTTATATTTAATAGATTTAAATACATTGTATATTTTCAGATAAGTAAACATAAATTACATGAGGATAATCAGTTAAGCTAGGATACAATTGTGCTCAGATAAGTGTAAATTGTATTTATTTAATAAAGGAATGATCCTTTGTTTCTTCTTTCAGGAATCGTCGGAAATTATCAATCCAAAACAAGGACCATGCCCTATAGTTATAGTTATCAGTTATATGCAATACAGTTTCTCAATCGTTAATTTTTGATACTAATTCGACATAAATCTAGCATAAACATTTGTGACATTTACGATTGTTGTGTTTGTCAGCTTTGGAACGCACCGAGACTTTAGAGCACTACCGCTTTTGTCATCATCAAGTTTAATATTATTTGGTCTCCATTTCGAAGATCCAATGATATAAGATTAAACCTAAAGTCTTTAGTCTGAAAAATGACATTGAGATGGATCTGAAGCTTGTAACGAATCACTTTGATTCGATTGCAATTTTGCATCTTTTTTGGGGACTGTAAAAAAAATTTGTGATAATGATAATAAAAAGAAAGGTAGATAACAGAAAAAAAAAATTGAAAAATCCCGTATCAGAAAAAACCAATCAGTTATTTTGTTGATGAGGAATCAGTTGAGTGGCGTGATTCGAGATAGTATAATAATAAAAATGTGCATGATTATATAGATATTAAAGTTAAATTTTTTTCTTATATATTTTATTAAAATTTAATTTAGTTTAATTTAGTTAAACAACAAATAGTTTTATTAAATAAATTAAGAAAATTTAAATTCATGAAATTGTTTTAAATATATATGTGAATTTTTAAAATAACAACAAACAGTGATAAAAATTCAGAATTTTCTACCCTAAGTGCTAACTAAAATGGGTCAAGTTTTATAAGACTATTATAGTTTTGAGTGTATTTTTGTGAGTGTTAAAGAAACTATTGTGTTGTGAGTGATAAACAAATTATTGTGTTGTGACAGAAAAGTAATTTTTTTTGGGGTTTGGGGCAATACAAGGCTCGTTAACGGTGTGGCGAGCCGCGGTTACCCACACCCGTGCACCGTTGGAGGGCAAGTAAGCATTTGTTTCTTTTTTGTTATAAATATTAATTATGAATTAAATTAAGTTAATTTGGGTGGGATGGTTGGAGAAGTGGAAGTGTTGCGTGCATTGTTGCGTTTTTTTTTCTTCAATCGGTTAGCAACACAGTTTTTTCAGGAACAAACAGGATGCTGGAGATTTCACCCACCCCATCGCCGTGAGTCTATAGCCAGACATGTGCTGTGTCCAGCACTCTTGTTTGTTTGTTTAATTTTTTTTGTACATGAAATCGTTTTAACATTTCGTTACAAGCTCTTATATTCGATTTTGGCTTCTTGGAGTCGGGTTTGCCCGAACGTTTTTCCTTTTTCACATCCAGATATTTCAGAACTGTTAGTCATATAAAGCAAATATTTGTGAGAAATGAATTTTGGTTTCCCTGAGTGTTACTATTATAACAATCGATAAGAGTTGCATTACAAATTCAAAAATTATTAACGTGAAATCAGCAAATTCTAAAAAGAACGAAATTGCACAAATCAAATTACCATATATCACCTTTAATTCAACTAATCAATATATCAAACTTGGCATAACAGGTGTTTTGAATAATTCGAAAATTATGCGGGTACTATATACGAATAAATGTATGAGAAATAATGTCGATTTGTATTCAATTTTATCGTATATACGTATGTAGAAAGATGAAATGTCTATTTTATTCACCGTAAAATTTGCATAGTGAGCATATTTTTATTGCCGGCCAAAATAATTTTCACCAGAAAATTTTTGAATTTTTTACTGACCAAGCCATGATTCGTATATCAAATTGATCAACCACTTGTGTAGTTATACATTATTATACTAACTCTCATCCCATTACCATATATCTCCACTTTTGATCATATACATTTCATTTTTGTGTTTTTTTAACCCATGACCAAACCAAACTCCCCATTTCTCCTCAGCATATACAATCTGCGCATATCTACTGTATTCGTCATAATAAAATATCATAATTTTCTGTGTACATACCATATTCCGTATATATTCATACACGTTTGTTATTGTTGTAGGAAAATTGGAAAATGTGTATGTACATATACATACATACATACATAAAATCATATTTATTTATTTACTTTTCTTTTATTATAATAGTTTGATTTTTATCAGAGATTTTAACAGTTGATTTTCATCGTTACACTGATTTAGATCTCATATTGGTACGGTGCCGTGAACATCTCTAGATTAAAACGATAAAAAAGCCTAAAAGTTTTTTTTTTTTGTGAAATTAAATTTAATTCAGTTTTAAAATTAAAAAAAAAATTTTTTAGTGGTTATTTTAATTTAATTGATAATTTAGCACCGCACAAAACTAAATTATATCCGAAAAATGTTTCAACTCAGGCGAAGGAATATAATTTAACAAATTTCGGAATTAAGGTAGGCGAATTAATTAAATAAATTTTGCTAAATTTTTGGTTTAAATTAAATTAAGTGAAAATTAAAAAAAAAAAAAAAAATTAAGTTGTGTTAAGTGGTGAACCCGACGGATCGTGCTTCTTAATAGTTTTAATAAGTGTGCGGTTTGAATTCTAAAAATTGAGAATTTCAGAAGTGATAATGTTCAATGTTTCGTTAATTAATAATTTTGAATCTCAAGTTCTTTATATATTCTTAAAATTTTATAATTTCGGTGCAAAACTATTTTAATATCTATTTTTCAAAAAGTTAATTGAATCTTTGTTTCATTACCCTTCCTCCCTATATACAGTTTGTAGCTTTCCTTCAACCCTCTATATGAAGTCGAATCAAATTCAGTTCAAAATCGTAGTGAATCAAATATTTTTTCCTTCTTTGGCGACGGTAAAACTCTAAAAAATTCGAATTTTCAATCTCTTGGTGAAATGGTATCATTTACAAAGAAACACTTTAACCTTTAAAAGTATGAATTCATCAGTAAGATCAGTGAATGAGGAGTCAATGCGAGAATCAATTTAAGCAATTTTATAGTTTGTGGAGGTTAATTTGAAGAGAGAGTATTTTTGTGTTTCAGTTTTGACGAATTTTGTGTGATTTAACAGCGGTCTATTTTAAAGATACCATGAGGTTTTGAATTATATTTTGCTTGAGTTAGTCTGCAAGACTGTTAACTTACCGCCTCTAACATTCCATTGTTAGTGCAAAAGCATATTTGGATATTTGGATGGCAAAGTTCCCCGAAACGTTTGCCGTATTGTGGCCTAAATATATTTCTGAATTATTTTGGAATTAAATGCGAAAATTTTTAAGAAAATAATTAAGAAATGTCCTTAGCCGAAACATGTTTAACACTCTGAAATTGAACATAAACACTAAAGAGGTGTACCTAATAAACTATTAAATTTTCTGCCAGGGTACTGGTCTTATTTAGTTAGTGGCTCCAAATCTGACAGAAATTGAAACGAATTTTTGGGGGAAGAATCATTCACAGTAGTCTTACGTGGAAAATATTGTTAAACATGCTCGTGGAAAATAACAGAAAATCAGAAGAATTCAAAAATATTTAAAATTGGAATAAAATAATCCTCTAGACTAGAATGTTATATCATTAGATGGATTGCATTGATGTGAGTTTGCAAAAGTTATTACCATGGGAATTCTGGGAAAATTCGATTTTCCAAAAATCATTAGTAGCTTTGTGTAAAAAAGCCTCATTGGTTTTAAGTCTGGAGATGGATAGTATTTTTCTATTTATCTGGCTAATTTGGGAATAACTTAATTTCACCCTGCAGCCGAAAGATTCCAGCCGAAACCTATTTCATGTAAAATTAAAAAATTATCAAAACAACCCGGAATTTCGATATTTTGATTTTATGGCTGGATACAAGCTCATTCTTCCAGTGCCCGAAATTATACAAATTTGTAGATTGTATATTAGTTAAAGCAAATTGTGCAAACGTACTAAGTAATTCACATAGCAATGAAATTTTGCAGGGCTTCTAAGGAAATTTTTTTCTGAAATTTCCCCAATTTCGAGTGTTGGACAACCCTGTAAACCAGGGTTCTTAAGCTGCCACGGCTGAAAAATTCGTTGTAATACAAATTAACTTTTTTTGTTAATTCTATTTGAACATTTCTTAATTTGTTTTGAAAAATGGTTAACTTGACTTGAAAAAGGATAGTATCACAGCCAGTAAAAGCGTTCAAAAGCAAACCGTTTTCTCTCCACTAACTATGTCGTATACAGCACTTTTGGACCTGGGACAATTAAGCCAAAGTTTCTCAATTTCTGCACTGAAAAAAATCCTGCATAAATGTAGACAAAAATTGCATTAATAGTAACCAAAATTGGTTAAAAAAAATTATATGTTAATATAGTGAAACAGATAAAAATTTGTATCTTAATGTTGACTACTTACGTTGAAGTATTTATGATTCGATTCATATAAGATACGAAAAAGGTTATAATTTTAATGCAGCTAATAGCATTTGTGGATGAATAGATTCTTATTATTAATGTAAGAAATAGAAGATAAGATGAAATTTTTCATAATACTAATGAAATGGTAAATCACATTAACGAATAAATTCATACATTTAAGTTAGAAATTCATTATTCATATGTAGGAAGAATGAAATGCACAGTGGTTATGAATAATTCACAAATATGATGATTATTTTCATAAATATATTGAAAATAATTCATAAAATGCAGGAACGGGTTCATAATTGATAATTAGGGCTGTGAATTTAAGGTTCTAAAAAATTCATTTTTGGCACCTAAATTGTGCTCTGTAAAATAGAAAAAAGGTGGTAAGAAGGTTTCAAAAATTAAAGTTATTTGAGTAAAAAAGTTTTTTTATTAGCTCCGGATAGATTGTATCCGGAGCAGCTAATTTTCTATGATAAAACTAATGTTTGACGAAATATTAAAACTAAACTATAATTTTTGATTCAACTTTTTAACTAAAAATCTATAAAAAAAATATTTAGCCCTACCTATTTATCTGGAGCTGCTATCCGGAACTACTATCGGGTGCAAAGGTAAATTTCAAATTTTTTTGTTTATTGTACAACCACTGAGTATAATACTATTAGAGGAATAATTTGTATGAACGACAAATGTCCACTAAAAATAAAATCGAGTTTTCCTCGATTTCAATTTCGATCTCAACGAAACAATCATATAAATTTCTAATATTTCCGAATGCCTCTTTCTATCTTTCGTAATTTCTACAAGCAAAAATTAAAAGGGGAATTTAAAGGCGTTACTAAATTTTACGTTAAAACAAAACCAACCACCATGCAGGTCATGAAAAACACTATACGTTTTGAATTGAATGAAAATAATGAAAACAATTTAGTTTTCGTTACATTTTCTTGTAAAGATAAAAATTTGGTTTTACAAAAAAAAAAATGTTTGGCGGGATGCTAAAATGAATTTTCGATACAATTCTGGAATAAGGATCAAATTTTAATTAAACCTATTTCTAAATTCTTAATTAAGTTTAAATTTGGCCAATTAGGACCGAACTTGCTGGTTTTTCCTTAACCGATTTCGACCGGTTTTTCCTTAACCGATTTATTAATGTCCGATGGAAATGGGGTTATAAAATATAATAGTAAGCTGATATTCTGGAATATATCCTTAGGGTGGAATTTGGCTTTTTATAACTGTTTAGGATGTTTGGCTTTTTATAACTGTTTAGGATGAACTTTTTTGTGTAGATGTGTGTATCTACGATGGAAATGGGCTTCTCAAATTATGTTAAGATAAAGCTCTGAAAATCGTAAATTATGATGAATGGAACTTAGATAGTTCAACTGATTATAATAAAATTCGACAGGTGTAACCATAAATTCAAAAACAAATGCAAAAGGTACAAAATTCAAATTATTTTAAAAATCCAGAGGCGAAAAGGTAAATAGGACAAAATCCTTATCGACAGAATCCAAATATAAAAAGTTTAAATGGGACAAAATCCAAAAAATATTTTTTGTTAGTTTCGCCCATATTTATTATAATATTTTTGGAACAAAATAAACTGCATTTTACCATCATAAAAAATTCTCTTGTGATTTCAACTGAAATAAGATTTTGAGTGAAATTTGGTCCAAAATTTCAAACCAATTATCTAATCCAACATTTTCAATATCTGTGGCCCTATTCTGATAATTCCCTGGCGAATAGAAATTTTAAATTTCATTGCAGTTTTATTACCTTTTCCCCAAAGTGTATTCTGGTGTTTGGGGAAAAAAATTTATTAGGAAAAAATTATTCCCAATTACAGCAGTTTTGACGTTTGTTCTTCCATACCTTTAACGAGAATGTTTGTCTATCTCCAGTTGATATTAATAATTAATCATATTAATATTGTCTGTAAGGGTTAAAATACCCAATAATTTTAAAGATAGTAAAATAATAAATAATATATATTGATATTTTTATATTTATGGTATTAAGATTAACCTGATTATTTGACATGATATTTTATTATTTTGTATTTTATAACCAGCTCTTGTTTGTTGGCGCAGCGTTCTTATCAGTCGGTCTCCCTCTTCGCATTCTCTATTTAGTCCCTTATCGTGATTGCTGTTATTGTCTATATCTTCCTCGACTCCAGGTACACCATTTAATTGCTTTCCAATATTATGAAGAATTGCCAAATAACTAACAAGCTTTAAGGCCATTTCGGGAGCTACACGAATTCGACCAGACCCAATATTTTTTTAATTTGATTAACACATTTCTTTAAGATCATCCTACCCGGGTATTTAATTAAGAGCCCTGTTTTGTTTTGGCGGATGAGCAACATAATTGCTGAGAAACATTGTGAATTATATACAGTTGTAGATTTCGTCCCTGTCCAACTGTCTACGCTTGAAATATAAGATTTTATATGGTGAATAACTTGTTTCTAGTTTACATATATAATATATTAAAGCTTTTGGTTGTAAGTAAATTAAATAATTATCTCTAAAATTAGTTTGCGTCTTAAATGAGTACTGATTAAAAATATTGATGGTGAAAAAAATTTCCGCCGTTTTTACAATAGGTGTCAGTAAAATTAATATTTCATTTGTTTAAAGGCTGACAAGTCATTTTTGATATGTCGTTTTAAAGGTGACATTTCCTAAATCATTATACAAAAAAATTTGACATTTGTTTATTCCGTGAAAAGCTATTCCGTGTAAAAAATGAATGAAATTATAGAAGAAATTATATACATTTTAAAATTCTATTTCAAAAAAACAAAGACTACGCAGGCTGCTAAAAAAATGTATGCGGTTCGTTCGATGTAAGGCTCGCTCGATTTCATTCTCAAAATGTCGATGTCAAAAATGCACCTTGCTCTGCCCGACCAATCACTGAAAAAGCCGATATAATCATGCAAATAGTGGTGCAAGACAAGCACCTAGGTTAGAGAAAGCTACGTTGGGAAGTTGTAATGCCTCCACCGTATAGTCCTGATTTTACACCATCAGACTGTCATTTGTGTCGTTCACTGCAGAACAGTTTTTCCCCTAAAGAGCACAGAAATTTTACAGTGACGGGATTATGGTTTTACCAGAAACATACCAGTAAGTTGTCAACCAAAATAGTACATATTTAGTTTAATAAAGTTAAAAAGAAAATAAATAAATGGGGCATTTGTAATTTCAGAAAAAAATGGCGGAGACGTTTTAGACTAACTACTATTAATGATTATCAATTCTTAGATAACTACTATCCAATAAATGATCATCAATTCTTACATAAAAAGTTATAATCCAAACTTTTTATAAAATTTCAATGAAACCGTTAATACGCTAATTTTCATTAATGGAAATCTTTCGTACTAAATTTTACCTGAAAAGGTCCCGACTTTAATTAAACGATCACGTAATAAAAAAAATAGTGGTTGTCGATTACATTTTCACGATGACCCTTACGAATCTTTTAAAGGTCAATCCCAAGGCGAATTAAATAATATCATTCTATAAAAATTTTTAAACCTTAACAATTTGTAAGTACATTTTTTACCAAAAACTCAATCCCCTCGAAATACTTGATCTTACCTATCGGTAACTTTCGATAATCCCACCTTAAATAATTACCGCGTTTAACTGTAACTGCACCGCTACCACATATAACAGTAAAACTAAAAGTGTGTTTGAATTCCCACTGTGTTCACTTGATAAACCTAAAATTTTAATAATAAGTTAAGAATTGGGGAAATGGCAGACATAAAATCAAAAAAAAGATACGAGAAATTTAGAATATGTTTAGCTTTGAGTTTTGGCCTAAGTCATGAAGTTTCTCGTATTCTACACATACGAGTATTAAAGTAACTTTTAAAGCATAAAAAAAGAAATCGATTTTTTGAAACTTCTAAATGGTTGTCGCACCCATTATGTGAAACACTATTTCGAATAAAGCTTTATATTAGATTGTTATTTATTTTTAATTAACAGATTAAGGATATTATGTAAAATTCATATTCAAATACAATCGAGTAAGAAACTTTACATTATGCAATACGTACCTAATTCGAAAATATTTAAAAATTCTTACCTAATAAAACTTTAAATGCGATTTCGATATGTTTTGTTTTTTGCGGTTTCATAATTTTCTTTTTCTAAACAAGCAAATAAAAATAATACCAACACTGTAAAGTAGTAGTTTGGTTTGTTTTTAACGAAAACTGACAACATTGTCAGTTCATTGATAAATTTACGGTTGTATTTACTTTTAATTCTTTGTTTTCAGCGTAAAATTTAGTAACGCCTTTAAATTCTCCTTTTAATTTGTGCTTATAGAAAATACGAAAGATAGAAAGAGGCATTCGGAAATATTGGAAATTTATATGATTGTTTCGCTGAGATCGAAATTGAAATCGAGGAAAACTCGATTTTATTTTTAGTGTACATTTGTCTTTCATACAAATTACTCCTCTATTAATATTATGCTCAGTGGTACAACCCTAGAAAACGTGACAAAGTTCATTTTGGTTTAAAAATGTTGATGGATATCAAATTGTTAAAATATAAAGTCCTTAAATCTCATGAGATGATCAGAACTTCGGTCCGCAAAATTACATGCATACGTAAACTTATCTCAAGTCTACTCTACTAATTCAATCTCAACGCAATCCTTAATGCAATCCCCAACGGTAATCACCAAATCAATCCCAACCCAGCACTCAACTCTATCACCAATTCAACCTCAACTTAACTTCAATTCAACCCCTACTCAACCTCACCTAGATCCCTAACTCATCCCAACTCCAAACTCAATTCTCAACTCAACTCCTTAATCAATATTCCTCAATTTAGCCTGTCATGCAAATGATCCATCGGGTTAACTTCCAAATAAATCCCCAACTAAACCCCATTCAATAAAAACTCAATGCTCAACTTAAGCTTGATTCATAACATCGGGAGCGACATAGGAAAAATACCGTAGTATTTATTTATTTACGAACTCTCTGTCAATCAAATCACTTTAAATGTAATAAGCTCCTCCTACTTGTTCCTTACTCGAATTGAAAAAATTCTTACTTTGAGCAAAGGGTAGCGCAGGATTACCAACCAAAAAACAAAAAAAAAGCAAAATTATTAGCATTATTTTGCTCTTAGTAAAAAACGCGCTAAATTGTTTATGTACAAAAGGCGCTAAATGGCTCTTTTTTGACGTTTCATTTGATTTGATTTTCTATTATTTAAAATTTAATGTTGATGTGGTTTTTTGTGCAAATAAAAATTAAAAACGTTGTAGAAACCTGACAAAAAATTGAAAATATTTTTAAAATCTCACAATAATCACAAAACTATAAAAAATTTGGTATTAACACAGCCAAATCCAAACGCAAATCGAAATGTGTAATGAGAAATATCACAAATAAAATGACGTACAAAATAGACCAATATTTTGGGCAAAACCAACAGCTACTAACTTCAGCTCAATACTATGGTATTTTTCCTATGTTGCTCTCGATGTTATGAACCAAGCTTCAGTCCTAAAATCAGCACGCTCATTCAGCCTTCCACTCGAACCGAAACAAAACCCCCGATTTAACTCCAAACTTAACACCCAAATAAATCTCCAATCTAATTACTCACTTAACCCTAATCCAAACCCAACTCACCTCCAACTCAAATTCCTAACTCAACCATCAACTAAAGCCCCAAACTCAATGCGCAATTCAATCCTCATTGTAATACTACGCCTTAATAAATACGTGGTATAGAAACTTATTTTTGAAAATAGTTCCAAATCCGAACGGATTTCAAATAACTTTGGCCATTGGGAGTCGATATGTTCATGTAAAATGGATCAAAATTTGCTACAAAAGAAAAAAAGGGAAGAAATAAACGTTCAGTATTGAAAACAGCCGCATTGCGATCGATGTGGGAAGTACCATTTCACTGTGTCTCCATCTAATAGGTAAGTTCCATTATACTTGGCCATATTCCAGAAATTCTTTCAAAAATCATTTTAGAATCTCATTTCCAACGCACAGGTCAAATTTCATAATAATTGGTTGAGAAATAGGCAAGTTTCATCATACTTGGCCATATTCTAGAATTTTATCCAAAACTCATTTTAGAATCATATTTCCATCACGGAAGTCAAATTTCACTAAAATTAGTTAAGAAATAGATAAGTTCCATCCTAATTGGCCATTCGTTTAATTCGCTAAAGGTTTAATTTGAAATGTAAAAGGTTCAAATTGAGGTTTGAGATATTAACAGTGACCTTTCTTAAGTCTTAAACAATATTTGTGTACATACATAAAAAAACTCACTTTATTTCCAACATCATCTCAACCCCAATTGAACCCGCAAACGGTCCCCAACTCAACCCTCAACCGAGCCGCAAACTTTTTTTCAACTCAATACTCAAACCAGCATATACAAAAAATTGGCCAACTGTTTACTAAATCTCAACCCAACCCCAACTCAACTCCAACTCAACTTGTACTCAACCCGCAAATTGACCCCTAACTTAACCTTCAACTCAAGCCCAAACTGGCGGTCAATATTCAAACCAGCATATATAAAAAATTGGTAAATATTTCTATAACCAGGTATTTTGGGTCAATCCGTGTGGCACACAGGTTCCAAAAGCTTTTCAAATTTCGGCCTTGACCATAGAAACAGATTGGCAAATAAAAATTCTAAATCGAACAAGCCGTTCTCGAGATACCATGGGTACAGGACCAACAGACATCCAGACAGACGGACGGATATTTTTTTTTTTTTTTTTGCTATTTTAGACTCAGGGACTTTCAAAACGTCGAGAAAAGTGGTTTTGGAGCAACCAAATTTTTGATCATTTTTGACAGGATTTCAATACTTTGGTCTTTTTAGACCGAAGTAATATGAAATGTCATATCGACGTAAAAATAACAGCATTCTTTAATTATTATTGTTTTTGTTTTTGTTTAAATGTACGGATGTATTACGCGTTCAATGAAATATATAACTTAATTAATATTAATACTAATTACTAGCTACACCAGAACAAAAATTAACAACTAACTTTAAATTTGTGTAACTAAATTCATAATGGATATTTTCTGAAAGCTCTTTATTGGTGTACTAACTGGAGAACGTAGTGCACTTTATAATTCAAAGTAAGTGAACAGTTGACGAATATCAAAACTACTAACGTTTTTGTATTTAAAACACGTTAAATATTGGCCTATTCATGAGTAATGTGGATTGAGTCGAAGTGAAAAGAACTAAACATCAGAATCATGGAATAATCATCATTTTAAAATCGACACCGAATATTTGTATAAAAAAGGAAAAACAAGCGTTTTTGGGTTCCGAGAGACAATCAAAGATTACGAATACTTTATTGTGCAAACATAATTCGATAACGCTAATCTTTAAAATTTGCCAAAACTGCGTTTTGTGCCAAAAAAAAATGTTCCGTACGCCAATTTAGCATTTACTTGACATCAGAGCACTTTATAACTCGTAGTTCATAAATTAACTAAAAAATTACAAAATATATATACCTTTGGAGTTGGATAAGTTTTAATATTATGTATTAAATAATTTCAAATATACATCTTCAGGGATTATTCAAATATATTCTTTTTCATATCGGCTTTGAATGTGATTTGTTTCTCTTTTCCCAAGGATTTATAGTCTAAAATTGTGTCTCACTTGAAATTTAAATTCTTCTTTTTTTCTATAATATTCCTGTTGTAGCAATTCCAATTTAGTTGTCTAAGCTAGCAAGTGTATATCAACGCCTTTACCATAAGCTTCCCAAGCATCTTCCCAAATCGTGCAAAATTTTCTCCGGCGAACTCAACTCTAAAATAATAAAATTAATTTATTTTTAATTCATGATTTAAAAATCATTTTACTGTTCAAGATGTGATTTTGGATCAGGATTATCTCTCATAGAACGTGTTTTTGGATCATGATATGCCGAATTGGGGTCCTAATTTCTGAGATATTTAGCTGTTTTCATGTATAAATTACGTACAGTAGTTCGTTGGTTTTGAATCGACTTTTATAACAGGCGTGTCCACCACACCAACATATTTATTTTCATCTTCGTTGTCTTCCGACAATGATGCATCAGGATTATCCTTTAGCTTTTAATAATCCTTTTGCCTCTTCTGATTTAACATATTCCTCAATAATCTCCCGATGATTTTTAGCATCATAGTCGCTCCATCGATCTCGTTTTCCATCACAATCTATCTATTAGCTAATTGAAGAAATTGGAAATGTCATACAACTGCATGAGTTAGGTAAAATTTTCGTTTTTTGTTTATTAGCGACACATGTGTATAATAGCAAAACTTTCAATAGAAATTTTCCATGTGGTCCCGATAGCTTGCTATCCGGCGCTAATAAAAAAACGCGGCTATAGTAGCTTTGTCTAATATAGCAGTATTAAAAAAAAAAAATGTATGTGCCTCACCCTTATAAGCACATGATGGAAGTGAAACGTCTGTAGTAAAATGATTGGAGTCGGTTTCTAAAGTAAATAATAGAGTTGTGATATTATTTTTTATTATTGATTTATTTTATTGTTTTTTTCTTGTATAACCGTAACTAGAGGCTTATGATAGCTAAAATGTGACACAAATATTCGCGTTTCTACAGTATGCAAATATCGACTAAAAACAGCGTCTATTGTTGCTCCCTGCCTCGTTGTGGATTTTGCAGGATCGCTTGTCATACTCAAATTGAATTTGTCTTTGAAAAATTTTATAAGTTGCATAGATGATTCTGCTGCAAAGTTTACATTAAAATCCCCTCCAAGAATTATGGGTATTTTTTCTAAATTTAAGTTAAGTATTGGTGCTTCAGAGGAATATTGAAGTAACTTTTCATAAAGGAATTCAATTATGTTTTTAACACTTTGATGTGGTGATATATATACCGCTACCAATAACATCGTTTGACCGTGCTCTGTAGAACATTGACAGGCACATACTTCTCCTACTTCATCAATTTGCACCCCAAATGCTAGTGGTTTCTGTACTCTAATATCCCTTGATGTCGTTAAAACATGAGCAGTATCATCTGCATTCTGGTAAATAGCAACGCCACCAGATCGAACACTTGGCCGTTTATATTTAACTATACAGTTGAAATTCGGTATAGCGACATGTTCGTCGTTGTGAACCCACGTCTCCGACAAAATTAAAACATTAGAATGTTTAGCAACTCTATCGATTAGATCAAGATTATGAGCCCGTAAACTTTGAATGTTGAAGGTATAAAGCGACAAACCTGGTGCGTTTGTGATGAAATCAATTAATTCAGATTCTAATGTGATGAGTGGATTCAGCGAAAGTCGTTTAAATTCCAGCTTCAACAGAAGAGTAGACGATGGCTCCTTTCTGCAATGATAAAATATTGAATCCTTATGTTTTGACACGATGTATAATTTTTCGATTGTAGTGACTCTGGATAAAGCAACGTATAGTAATTGCACCGAGTGGGTTTTTTCATACTCATACACGATTTCGTCGAATGTACCACCTTGAGATTTATGAATCGTCATAGAGCAACCAGATATTAGAGGAAAGTGACTTCGTTTTACTATCATTGTTCTGTTATTATTTAAAGAAATCGTAGAGTTGCGTCGATTGATTGGCACTTCATTCAATGTAATATTATGTTGTTGCATATATCCAGCAGCCTTCATTCGTAATTTTCTTCCAATTTTAATGTCAGGAAAAGTTAGCCAAACACGAGTTACTTCTTCATTCTCGTTTTGTTCAACGCGAACTAATTTGCCGACGGCGCCATTGGCTAATCCATCTGATACATCGATATTGGTTGTTATTATGTAATATTTGTCAATAACAAAAATTATATTATATGGAAGTCCGCCTGTGTCAATAGTAGACTTTTTGTGCAGTTTTTGACGTAGTGATGCCAACTGTGTAGCGTCGTTGTTGCCAGAATATACATCAATCGCGATGGACGTAATTTTAACCTCAGCTTCGTTTAAAATTTTATTATTATATGCGTTAACAGATTGATTCGAATAAAATAGTCGAATACCATGAGGACATAATGCATTGACTTCGTTTTCCGTAAAGAAACGTGACTGCATTAGAATTAACTCATCATCATCAAGTATTTGACCGTTTGCTATATTCGTTAAAATATTCGAAAATTGAACGTTAGCTTGGCGCATAATTTCATCGAGTTCATAAAATTTGAGCCCTCTCCATAATATTGGTCCAGACATGCTTTGTTTCGGTTGATTATAAATGGGTGTTGCTTTAACTGGTGGTAAGTGACGTGAGTCACCAATTAAAATAACGTCATATCCTCCAAAGTTAACATCAAAGATACCGCTAATCTGTTTGAGTCGTTGATCGATCTGTGCTAATAATTCTGCGCCGATCATACTGATTTCATCGATGATTAAGACTCGGACGTATTTGAATAGTGTGCGATATTGGAGTGCGATTTCATAAGACAATGGAAGTAGTTTTGACAACGTGATTTTTAAAGCAGTATGCACTGTGGTACCGTTAATAGCCACAGCAGCTTTGCCAGTTGAAGCGCACGTAATGTAAGCGTTACAACAACCATCGTTATCGGTAAAGCGATTGTAAATCTCCATTAGAAGTTTAATGACATACGTTTTGCCACATCCCGCCGGTCCAGTGAAGAAAATTTGCAATGGTGGAGAATTAGGAGACGATAGATGCGATATTGTATGTAACAAAAGGATTCTTTGTTTATCATTAGTCATTCTCAATAAGGCCAAGAACTGTTCATTGTCCATTAAATTTTCTCTCCTTTTGGCGATGGAACCAAGTTTATCTAGCAAAGCGAGACGAAGGTCATTGTTATGTTCAGAATTAGGATCGTTGTATAATTGTTGGAACGGATTAGGATCCGGAGCACCGCCAGCATCGGCATGATTAGTATCGTCTTCAGTATCATCATGGACACGACATAATTTTCGACAAATCTCGATGGTTTTATCAATATCTAAATTGGATTCAAATTCTTTTCTTGCTTCCAAAATGAATTCTTCATTGTCCTCGTAAATTTTTAGGAAGCACATTTCAGCCAATATATCACGTTCTTCATTTCTAAACGGTATATGTAGAGAAACCATTTCCCGTTTATAGTTGGTGAAATCTGTAGCCATGCCATAATTACAATGTACCGAATGATCCGCGATTCATTTCTTTTCGCAAATGTTCCGTCTTGTTTGACATTATAATGAGCAACAAATTGTGCTATAGAAACATTTTCTAGCTCTTCCCGTCGTTTCTCATATTTATCAAACCAATTTTCCTTCCAAATATTCGTAGAATCATCACCAACTTCTAATTGATTTAATTCTTTTTGAGTTTTTCTCATCCGCTGTCGTTCGATAGGCCATACAGTTGGAATATATTCAACTTTATGAGATGATTTGGACATAGGTTCTCGAAGAAGGTACCATGCTGCTTCTTGACTTGTCATTTCGACAGTATTCAGCACATTTACACTCATGTTTCTTGTAATATCGACAATATCGAACTCAGGATGTTTGTCCATCGTTTCTATTATTTGACGCTGCAAATTACTGATTCCTCTATTCGTTTTGTTGACATATTCTACAACATATGCAGCGCAAGAATATTCTTCGGTAATAAATTGGATGTCCATATTAGATTTGAGAATACTGAAAAGGAATGGGTTGAAACCGTTGTGCCATATTTCACTAGTTTTTCTTTTTAAGAACACCCGCGGTCGTTCAATTCCAGCTTGTAGAATTTTAATGTAATCAACGTCACACGTAATTTTATTTTGTTCGTAAAACGTATCTATATCAGGATAGTAGATATTTTCCAAATTCAATCTTATTTTATTGTATCGTTCTTTAAGGTTACGAAATTGTGGTTCGTCTTTTGGCATTGGTATCAGAATCATCGTTGATTTGCATGGCATGAAGGGAGCGTCGAAGCGACATTTTTGCGGCCTATTTGATGTAATTCCTTTGTAGCAAGTGAAAGTATGTTTATGGGTTTGTAGTTTGATGTTTCCCGATGCTTCTGATGCTGAAACCGATATCAAGTGATCGATCAATTGAAGACTGTCGTACAATCCGGCATTCAATGGATCGTCCGGCGTCTCCTCCAACCATAAAAGTATATGAGCATGCGGACTTCCGCGATGCTGAAATTCGATCCTTTTAAAATATTTCCTGACGAAATAACGACCAAAAGGACTGTTTTTTTTATATTTAGATTGCAAAACAGTCATTACTGTATTTATCAGCTTATTGAAATAAATGGCACATGTAACTGCATCATCATTAACTAGTGAGCTTTTTTTCCATAAAATGTAGTTGATTAACGGCTTCAACCGTGATTTCTTTTCCATATTTCAACCTATATAAGGTTCGTAGTAAATCAGTCCATCCTATTTCATTAGCGCTCATCGTAAGAAACAATGTGGGTTTACCATTTTGTCGTATCATTGCAAACAAGTCTTTCTTTCGATTTGCCCAATACCACGTTGAATTGGGAATCGTTCGGAGGAAAGCGAGGTTTGTATCAATGCAATCGTGATATATTCTTCAGATTCAATTTGACGACGGGTTATGGCAGAATTATTTCCCACGTGTTTAAATGCAATCGTAAGACAATCGCGAACTCTCAGTCGCATAATTTTCATTGCCATATACAGCAAGTGGTACGGGGTAACGCCACGTCGGTCTGATCTTCGTAGCTCACTAGTTGCCATCATGAATGGCGTGATGTGTGTGCCGTCTCTGAAAATTCGAAATTCGCCAAGATAAATAGACGGAAAAGAGAGTTCTTCTGCATGCTCATCAAAAAGTAGGCTGATAGGAAGTTCGGTTTCGCCAGGGGCAATTCGCAAATACATATCTTCATTCCAAAGTAACGTTTGTTGTTGCGCAGTAAGGCTATCTTCGATAGGCACAACTTCACTAACTTCATCCTGTGACGGTATGGTTTCTACTGCATTCTCCGTAAAGAAAGAATTATCAATCGTAATATTATAGCGTTGATAAAGCGGCGCTCGAATTAAATATTGTAACCAAGCTTTGATTGTTCCTTTGTTGACCAAGCCAAACAAATAGGACGATTTGTGTATTTTTTTCTTTTTAATGTGAACGCTAATGCAGTAATCATCGTTCAAACTCCGAGGTAATCGAGATACCATCGTATTAACATCGACCGGAACGTTTATGATTTGTCCATAAATGCCGTATTGACCGTGACTATGACGCAATCTACGAACTTGCATAAACGGCAAGCGCGGCGAGATCAACCTCTTCGTAACCATCTCTAAAGGAGGAAGATCGGTTGGCATTTTAGGATATTGAAATCCATTAAATACTGATAGAGTCGGTATAGTGTTTTTCGACAATGCCCTTTTGCACGTAAAGCATACCTTCGCGTTATCAACGTTCGGCAATATGTCGTTAATAATACCACTATATTGAGAAGAGACAGGCGATAAGTCATTCTTGAACCATAACCGATCACAAATTGAGCACGCGTACCCAAATGGATTGTTCAAGAATTTCATAAAAAGTTTTCGAGCACCTGCATGCAGTTGATAACCTTCATACCGCACAGGCGTCTCGTCCTGATTACTCGTAGACGGTTCACAAATATTTGATGCTTGCTGAAAATTATCGGAACATTCCATAACTGGAGGGTTGTTGAGGTTTGACACATAGGGCGCATAATTATTTCCATCTCCAGTTGTAGATGGATTAGCTATGCCCGGTAAGACACCGTTGGAGCTATCTAAATCATTTAAATTACTATTACATACACATAATATAACTTAGCCAACAATGAATGAGTATAGTGACAATATAAAATTTACTAACCATTCATTACATTTTCAGTAGATAAACAATTATTTTCAAAAATACGTGCACGATTCTCTCGCTGCCGTTGTCGATAATCACGAAGACGATCAGCCGCTGTCCGGTTTCCTCGAGGTCTTCCTGAATTTTGCCTATAGCCACCACGTGGTCGTTGCCCTTGTTCTTGTCGTTGCCTTGCTCTGAATTCGCGAACGCGTTTCGTTGATGATTGTTGTGGCATTCTGAAGTATTAATATTGTTTCGGTATGATTTTTCGCATTAAAATTTACTATTGTGTAAATTCATATATAGGATACTTACGTTGTTAGTATATTCTAATAAAATTGTTCTTTTTAATCACTTTTCAATCACTTCACAAAAAATCACGTCTATAAATTTAATTTTTAAAGCATTTTTCATATAAGGAACGCGATTTTATATTATTTCCTAAATAAAAATATGACATTCACCTTCATCGTTGGAAAATAAAAGAAAAATGCAAAAATAATAATACGTATGTAATAGCAAAAAGTAGGCGAATTACGAATTTACGATACAAATACGAGACGTAGTATGTGTGGATTTTGTTACGCATTATAATACCTTACTTGTTTTCTGTATTAAAATTGTTTATACAAGCAGCAAATGTACTAAATGAACAAAAACGATAAATCGCACTACCAAAGCGTTTCACTTTGATTAGCGTTTCATTTTTTCAAGACTCACTACCTTCGCTAAGGAAGTTTCACTTCAAAAACTTTTTGCGGCTTTCATTAGCCACATATCTTCCGGTTGTGTTGGTTGTTTCATCTATTGACATCGTTATATATTCGTCTTTCATCGCATTTTTATTTGTAAAATAGTTTTATCTTATATAGGGTTTTTGTAATTATTTTGAAGAGTCGTTTATTCGGGTACTTTGAAGTTTGTGTATTTGTAAATAAATTGAGCGAAATTGGATTTGTCAATTTATTTACAGGAATGCATGTCGGAAGCTTCTAGTATTTTGCAGAGGTTTAAACAAAAATCCGGGTTATATTGAAAATGTTTTCATTCATCACCTCAGATGTAACAGTCTTATTTGTAGTTTTGTGGTTTTTGTGGCATTCCTTTGTGTTTGCTGGATCTTAAATATTGATCTTCTTGTGATTTTTTAACTGCAACGATTGTCACATTACAAATTTTACAAAATAACACTTCTCTATCGATGAAACTGACTGAAAAACCTATTTATGTCAAATTTTTTATCATGGATGCCAAGGAAATTTTTTATGTTGCAATTCATTTCCGTACACAAAAAATGTACGATACCAATTTGATGTAAAATGCGGACATTTCATGATTAATTTGTAAATTCTTTTGAATACTATACATTTTAGGCAACAAAAAGGTCCAAACCACGGAAAAGGTGAGAAAAGGTTCTAACAAACCGATGCCATTTGAAAGGAAATTTTATAATTCATGTTTTTATTTATGTAACCAAAACACGTAAACCTGGCTCCAGCACGAATAGCTTTTAACCTAAAAATCACAGCCCTATTGATAATCAAAATTACATAATATTTATACATAGTGATTCATAGTAAGAATGCAAATTTTTGTGTTGTTTAAATTCGTAAAATCTATACAGAACAGTTGTAAAGAAATAAAAAACTTAAAATTTCGTTTTGTAATTCTTTTATTTTTTTGGTTTCTTCATAAAATAAATAAATATAATTAATTACAGGTTACATTCGAAATTGTTGATTTCTCCCATTTTCCTTTTGAAATTCGATAGTAATTTGCTATTCTGTAAAATCAATAAATTAAATTACAATCACATGTATGTAGGTACTTTTATTTGCTTATGTTTGTTACCTGATATGATCCAAATAGGTACTCCAAAAGCGAGTTTAATTCATGATTTTCTCCAAGTGTTGCTGAAATATCTTGATTTGCTGAATCGGCAAAAATTTGGAATAGTAAACATTTTCTTACATGCGCACTATAATAAAGCAAAGGTATTAAGTACCACAATAATAAATCGCATAAATTATAAATTTACACATTATTTATACAATGAATTTTAGAGTTTTCACACAAAAGTGTTTTCGTTTTAATTTCACGGAATAAGAATTAATCATCGATCACAAAAGCGATGATTTTATTTAAGTTCTTATTAAAACGAAAACACAACACAATTTCAAACTATTTATATGGTCCTTTCAAGCCGTACGATAATAGTTAATAACAAAGCGTATGCAATTTATTTACTTTCGTTGTCCCAATCATGATTCAACTTTACGTAATTTTCATAGATAGATTCATCCAATCATCAATAATACGAACAAATTCGTATACATTATGCAATTATGAAATTTGATATTTTCGGACAAATAAAATCGTTACGCATATGAATTTATTCGTAACATTTAAGTACTATACAGCCACTTTCGTTAATATGATGAATAATAAGTATTTAAAATAAATTTTCATCATAGTCTTATTCATAAATATTATGAACTGTTCATAAATATGTTTTTTAAATAAAATCATGCATGTTTCACTAACATGCAAACAACATGTGACTGTATTATATGTATAGTACATAGTATATAGTGATTCCTACTATTAACGCACAAATTTTAATGAATTTTCCTAAATTGTATTTTTTTACGTAAATATAGTAATTTTACTTTAATATGTATGAATTATGGTTAATGAACGCCATTCGTAAATAAAATGCACTATATTTTTTTCAGTGTGGTGAGCACAAATAAGTAAGTAAAACCAAAATATCAGAGCAAAACACGCGATTGAAAAATCTACATCAGCTTCACCTTGGTGTTTCAAGCTATTTATCATCTTTGTCTTGTTAAATGTATTAGGCAAAAATTGTGCCTGTGTGGTATCACACGTCATATGCTTTCCTATTTGTATATTTAGCTAATTTTAGCCACTGATCTCCTTTTTTTGTTCTTGTTTTCTTTGTACCATAATGTTTCAAAACATATTTTCCGTACATTTCCAATATATTACCGCAAGCTGCTGGCTTCAGCCATACTACTGAGTGTAATAAATTACCATCATCTACCACATATTTTGAATTTGATGGAAAACTTTGTTTCGTTAACTCTGCGGTTTTAAATATACCTTTGATGCTTGATTTCTTTTTTAATACCTTTAGTAAATAGGCATGGTGGATATTATGATGTCAACTCCTGGGGACTATTTGTTGCACAGACGATCCGATTAAATAACACCGGTGTGAACTTTTTGGACACTTTTTTGGACAAATGTTTATGCGAGTGTACACATTTCTTTTAAGATTGTATTTAACAAAAATAAATTATTCAAATAAAACAAGCCTCAAATAATTTCTAACATTCATTTCCAATATGCTTTTCAACAAATCAAAGAACTTAGCACCACTTTGATATTTTGATATGAGTTGCAGGGCTCTTGCAAAAAAATTTAAAAAATTAACAAATCGATGAAATCCGTTTGGAATAAGGACGTTGTTCTCTATTACACCAAATAGCATGAATCCCAGAGATTGGCTCATATAGTGACTATAAAAGTTGTAAAGGGCATACATTGGGGAGAAAACACTTAGTGCCATTTTGATATGAGCCGTAGGGCTCTTGCAAAAAAAATTCGAATGTTAATAAATCGACTAATTTCGTTAACTTTCAAAATTTTTTTGCAAGAGCCCTAGGGCTCATATCAAAATGGCACTAAGTGATTTGCATTCTGCAATATATGCCCTTTACAATCTTTATAGCCACTATATGAGCCAATCTCTGAGATTCATTCTATTTGGTATAATAGAGAACAACGTCCTTGTTCCAAACGAAATTTGTCGATTTGTTAATTTTCTAAATTTTTTTGCAAGAGCCCTATGGTACTTAATTTGTTGATTTGTTCAAAAGAAAATTAGAAATGAATGTTAGAAATTATTTGAGGTCTATTTTATTTGAATAACTTTAGTTTTGTTAAATACACTGTTAAATGATGTACACCCGCATAAATATATGTCCAAAAACTTAATTTTTCTAAAACCTGAATTTTGTCCAAAAACTTCACAGTACACTCGCTTAAATTTTTGTCCCAAAAAAAAGTGTCCAAAAACTTCACACCGGTGTAAATAACTGCTGCGAGTTTATGATACTTGTTTCGTTGTTATATTTTTTAATACCCCGCATTTGAGCTACTACAGGAATCACATTGTTCCTTCCGGTGCAAAATTTTTTCCTTAAGTTTTTGCAGCATTAATTCTCCTTTTTCCAGTGCCATATCACGCGTGGTAGATTCAGCAATAATACCAGTAAACAAACTTGGACAAGAGTTGACATCTAAATTATGCCCAGCAGAGTGGAAATATGTCAACATTTTCTGAATAGTTGATATATGCAAATTCCAACTGCCAGTTCTCTCCGCTCTGATGAATTCCAACATAAGTATCACTTGTTCAAAATATTAAAGCCAAAGTTTGCATGTTTTGTTCAAGCCTTTCAATCTATTGCAATTAGTTTGAAAACATGTCTGCAAATTTTGAGACATGTTATCTTGCAATTTTGCATAGGTAACAATTACTTCAATACAATTCATTACGGATTTCAAATCTTCTGCTTCACCCAAAATTAAAATAGTTAGCACAACCACAGTTAGAATATGTGCACGCACAGCTTGAGAAAAGTCATGCCCACTTATCATATGTGCTGCTGTTTCTTTTCTTAAATATTGTTTCTCATAATACCTCAAGAGCGCTTCCTTTCATGAAATATCCAATTGTGGCAAGATATGACATGAGCAAATGGAATCGTCCTAAACTTCAGAAATTTCACTACTAGGTTGCTCAGCCTTGTATTTCAGCTGAAATACAATGCATTCAAGTTACTACCATCCAAGTTGTTGAATGGCACTGGGACAATTTGTCAAATTCAATCAAAAGTAATTAAATTAAAATAATTTTAAATGAATTTAGGCTTACCATAATTATTAACAGACTGCATATATCCATTCCAATCGGGTTCATTTTCCATCTTATTAAATCCAGACAACCAAATTAAATGTATTGAAATATTTGATTTTACAGCTTCAACATCATTTCTACCTAAAGTAATGTCCTTAATAAGAGTGTTTTTGAATCCTGATTGATGAAATAGGTTCTTAAATATTTATGGGTATAAATATTATGTTTTTCTTTATTATTTCTTGCATTCCGTTGTCGAGGTACATAATGGACTATCACTTGCAGTTGCAGGTAATCATAAACAATACATCCGGACGAGATGACTGCCGATTGATAAGTCCTCCGAGCTCGTGCACTCCTCAATAAAGGCTAGAAATAAAAACAAACAAAAAAAATCGACGATTTCCTGAATCTACAGAGTAGTTTATTTATTACCAACTTTATACTTATATATTGATTTGGAGTTTTTCCGATTAAACATTAATTTAGTTGGAGTTTCGTTAGTAGAGCCATGTTTAGTCGTTCTATCATCAAACAAAAATCTACCTAACGCTAGGCCAATGTCCATAGTTTTATTTTTCCTCCTATGTTAGTCTAAAACTGCTTTTAAGCTGTGTTTGACTGTTTTGACTATATTTTCAGTGAACCCATTCGTTGCTGGATGCCCTGGAGATGTTAATTTGAGTCTAATTCGATTATTTTTTAAAAATTTGATCGATCATTTCATAGGATCAGAATTGGCTACCATTATCGATAACTAGAGTGTCTGGTAAGCCAATTCGCGAAAATAATTTCCTCAATATAACTATGACTTTCTCACTTGTCGCATTTTGGATTTTAAAGATTTCTGGCCATTTTGTGTAGGAGTCTACAACAATTGGAAACATGTGATCGAAGGATTCGATGGGTCTTCCAAGGAATTAATGGTGCTGTTGGACGACTCGGTAACATACTAATGCATAATCTGCAGTTTTTTTACCATTGCTTCTATTTCCAAATCAATCCCTGGCCACCAAATAAAGGATCGCGCCATGGATTTAGTTTTCACTATTCCAAAATGTGAGATATCATGTAATTCCTCCATAATACTTTTTCTTAGTTTGTTGGGAATAACAATTCTATACCCACGCAGTAATGTATCCTGCTCAACAGACAATTCGTCTTTGATCCTTACATATGCAATTACTTAACGTCCCTAATTTTACTCTTTCTACTACCTTTCACAAAATAGGATCTCTTTGCGTTTCTATTATTAGTTGTATTGCTTTCACTAAAAATAAGAAAAATTACAACAGCAATCGTACTAGTTAAACCAAAAAATAGTTTAGCTAACCCAAAAAAAATTAGTGGTTAAACAAATCTTAACCAAATTTTTAGTCTCAATACCTGCCACAAGAGTCAAATTGACAAGAAAATACATGAAAAAAAATTAGACCAAAATTTGGTTAATTTTTGCTGTTGCTTTGACCAGCCATTAACCAAATAAAATACCTAACTCATTTTGGTTGAAAGCAATACACTTTTTGTCACTCTTATCAACGAAATTTAGGTAACTCGCTTTCCCCACATCCTCGTCTTCTTTGTTCTTTGTCTTCTACTTTTGCAGACATTGGAAGCGCAGATAACATATCTGCACAATTTTCGCCACTTCTTACGTATTCGATCTGATAGTTAAAACCCGATAGATAATGCGCCCACCTATGTAAGCGACTTGCTGCTATTTGAGGCAGTCATTTCTTTTCCCCGAATATTGAAAGAAGTGGCTTATGATCGGTTCTTAAAATAAATTTATTCCCTATCAAATACTGGTACAGTTTTTTACTGCAAGAAATATTGCTAGGGCTTCTTTGTCTGGCATCCTATAATTTTTCTCAGCATTGCTCAAGGTACGTGATATATACGCTATTGGCCTTTCATCACCATTCTTGAACTTGTGAGATAAAACTGCACCAATGCCTTTCTGGGACGCATCGCACGCCAGGATTATTGGTAATTTTTGGTCAAAATGCACCAAAACGGTATCTTATACTATCTCGTTTTTGATTCTCTGAAAAGCATCCTCACAGTATTTTGTCCAAATAAAATGTTCCGACTCTTTTGTTGAATTATAAAGTGGATACAACACTTCAGCTTAACCATTTACAAATTTACCATAGTAGTTTACAAGACCGCAAAAAGATCTTGCCTCCGTTCTACTTGTTGGACTTTCGGCTTGAAAGATCGCGTCAATTCTTTCACGTGTCTTACATAAGCCTTGTTCGTTAACTACATATTCGAGATAGCTAATGCTTTGTTTAAAGAATTGGCATTTGGCCGTTGAAAAACTTGTTCTAAGTTTGATAAGTGATTGACCTCATCCGACCCCGTGACAACGATATCATCGACAAACGCTACTACCCCAGGTATACGCTGCAAAACCTTCTCGATAGTGAATTGAAAAATTCCACTTGCGGGTTTTATGCCATATGGCAACCGATTCATTTGAAACGCTCCTTTATGCGTGCTCCAAGCTACAAATTTCTTGGTGATTGTACGCACATGACAGATCGAGCTTCGTGAACCTCTTTTCACCTTGCAATTTATCGACTCACATTTCTCCCACGCATCGTTTCGACTCACATTTCTCCCACTTATGTTTTTACATTTTGATTTTGGTGATGCCTCGTTGTTATTTACATAATTTACCATTGTTGCAGCAGAAGAAAAACAATCCTTTAAATCCCATTTCCCTGCGATTTTTAGTGCCTCGTCAATTGTTCATTTCTCATTTTTGTCCCACAATTTTCCTTGTATACATTCATTTGATTAGTATTTCATTCATTACATGCTCTAAATGATTTTCAAATACACAATTTCCAGCCAAACCAATCAACCTTGCGTAAAACTCTGTCGCACTTTACTCGGGCTTTTGAACCGCCGTAAAAAATTATTGGCGTTCTTTGAATACGTTGATTGCTGGCGTGTAATGTTTTTTTAAAAGAGCACATAATTCATCATACGTTTTGTCTTTAGGCGTTTTAAATTTACCAATATGTCGTCGCGTGTTTTTGTTTTGTCCTTGATCTCATTGGCATCAAAATAAAATTCCAATTTTTTGTGAAAAATTATCCACTGGCTATTATTTGAGTTAAATTTTCCCACTCCAATATTGACTACCATATTTTTGTTTTTTTCGACATTTTTTGTAATACACTTTTTATTAAAATTTACACGTGTAGAAAATGGCTACCGCGTGTTTTTGTATTAAACTTTATATTTTTTATTTTTAATCCTCGTCGTAAATTTTTTATGTTTCATGTACACATTCATATACTTGCACATTTGCACTTCTTTTAATTAAAAGAATCTGTTCAGCATCTTCTGTTGCGTTACACGTACACAATATACTATTTTCTTAAGTTATGGGTGCATTCCCAAAACACCACAACTACTCATATGAAATATAGCTTAAATTGGAAAATCTGCTGTACCCCAAAACAATGAGAAATTAAAAATTATTTAAGAACCAAAACTGCAGTTGTATTTACAACTCAATATCTGATCCACTTCAACACTGCCCTAGGGTTGATAATGGGTCTCTCCCACATTCCATGTCGCCAGAAATACGTTGGTAATGCTAACACGAATGTTACTTATGGCAGCACTGGTTACTACAAACCACACAGATGAATGATTCCCACTGGTACGGTTGTTTATATGTTACTAGAAACAGCCGTAAATTTTGCTCACGATTATCAAGAATGTGTAATTTCGAATTTGCTTTTAATTACTTTTAAACTTTTGATTAACTATGATTTTGCGTTCTTTAACAAATTTATTTTATACATTAGTATTTTAACTTGGGTTGATAATTAATTATCTTTTAATCAAACTTTAATACGAAAAATCACTTAAATAAACTATTGGTCACGTTTTCCAAGGTTAAGGTCTCCAAGTGTCAAGTTAATCCTGAATTCCATTGCGAATAAAAGTTTGTCAGTCAAAATAAAGGGAGATAAAAATATAAAATCGGTGGTTGTGTGAAAGAAACACAAAACGAAGTCAGTCAAGATTTGACTTACATCAAATGTATTTTTGTATTAGTGGATCGCCATAATTATGGTCAAAAATGATCAAATCGGGATCATTTCAACTAACACATCTTTTGACTTGAAGTCGGTTCAGTCAATTATGCATAGTGGAATACAGACTTTATTGGTGTTTTAAACTACCACACTGTTTTTATTTTATTTTTTTTATTTGTTAAACACAAAGATCGGTTTATACGTCCAGTAGTTTTTTAGCGTTATAAATAAGTAACCGATCTCCACAACAACAAACTCACAGTTGTTACCCTTACTCCCGTAATTTTTATTTTTTCTTCGATTTCTATAAACGATGTGTTCTCCATCTTTTTTTGCTTTGTTCTGTTCACCACAAATTTTTTGCTACCACGATGCGCATATCAAACGTCGCCGGTGTTTGAAGTATGTAATAACATACAGTAACCCAAATAAGTGAAATATTTTTCACAAAGAAACATTCTGTTATATTGGATGATTGTGTTTCCCCTCGACCGGCCAACCAAGCAAGACATACCCGGAAAGACTTGTTCGTTACAAAGACTCGGTCGTCAAGCGGTAATAATTGAGTGATTAAAGAATAATTTCCGATTATTATTCATTGTGGCACTGCATACATTGCTCTGCTTGTAGGCGACATCTGTAAATATTTTCAAAGTTTCTGGAACTAGTTCCTCCCCTCCTCTTTTCTTGTCCTCAAATAGAGGATATTCATTTTTATATTATATTGTTACGTTTTCGCCTTGTCAATCAAGGTTCGTATCACTGGATTGTGAATAAAACAAAACACTTCAGTTTAACACAAACGAAGCACAATTTATTAATAATAATTCACAAAATCACTTTTTATCCTTTATCTATTCCTGGTGAAAAAGAATTTTAATTTTGAAACGAGATTGCATAGTACACATGTAAAATAAAAATAAAAATCGGGATTTTCTGAAAACCGGGATTTTTATTTTTGCAGAACCGGGATTTTAAAAACCGGGATTTTGAAAACCGGGATTTTAAAAATCAGGATTAACAAAAAAAAAACAGGATTTTGACAAATCGGGAATATGAAAACCGGGATTTCATTACACAACCCACTAGTTCACTTTCTAAATCACTTATAATTCACTTTTTAATCCTTATACTGTTGCTTACCAAATACTAATGAATCTAATTCGATCTCGTTCGCTCCTTATATACTCAAACTAAAACTTCTAGAAATTTCATGACATTTCCAGTAAGAATAGTCCCGAACCATTTAGAACAGTTTTATCATGGAAAATTACATTTTAGTACATTAAAAATTTGAAATATTAATTTATCTTATTCTATTACACCCTAGATGGCACCGTAACAATATGAAAAAAAAAATTATTTAATCACAAAACTGTCCATCCTTCTTAATCACTGGGTTCCATTGGAAACAATTTGCTACTGCCAAATACTTGTGAGTAGATGTTCAATGGAACGCAAATTTTTGTGACAGTAGTAAAACTTAACCTAAATTTAAATAAAATTATTTTATGTCAGTAAATTCAAATTCTAATGAAATAAATTACTAAATTTTTGCAGAGAATGAGCAGATTTAAAGTACGTCTATGGAAATGTTTCAAAATAAAATACATATAAGTTTACGCCTTTACCAAGTGAGCCTAAAAGGCAAGGCCTCGTTTGGATTAGGGTTAAAAAATAACGTTTCACACAAACAAAATTGGTATAGAGCCATCTATTAGAATTTTTTAAACTAAAATCCCTCTACCATTAATTATATGCGTAACTACTTCTAACAACTACACCATCACTTGAGCAAGAGTAGTAGCGAGTAGATACAAGTACTTGTGAGTAGTTTGATGACGCCAATGGAATACGCTTAATATTTTGTGAATTTGTTTTGCTTTTCCTATAATTTTTAAACTTGAAACTTCCCTCAGGGCCCGTATTTTTGATATTTACCCGAAAAAAGTCTCCCGTGATTTTCTAGTGGAATACGTCATATCAGTCGAAAATTTAAATTGTTTTTGCACTAAGGTCATCGGCGACTTTGTTGTGTTAATTTCAAAAATGCGGTCACAGGTGATAATTTTGGGTTCGATTTACTATAAGAAAATTTAACCAATTACTACAAGAAAATGAAAACGATTTTCTTAATCGAAGTTCATATATGTTGAAATTCAAACTTTTATGAATATATCTCAGAGATCATAATTAAGAATTTATAGCGTTTTCATTTAAAAACTTGTCTTAGGGAAAAAACTGATTTCCCATATCTAGACTATGGCTTTGGTTTTCTAGACTATGGCTTTGTATAATCTAGGTTGCTTTGATAATATATTCAATATGGTGCGATTAAAGTGTGTACATTGTGGTTTGAACGACAAGTATGTCTGCTGTTCTAATTTTTTGTCTTTTCACCGAAACAAAACCACGTAGTGATAATCAGCTCGACCAATTTATTATATTGTGACGGTGACACCTAGTGTGTAATAGAATAAGTAAAACTAATAGCTCAATGTTTACTGTACTAAATGGAATTTTCCATGATAAAAATTGTTACGTAATGTTTCTACGCTATTCCAACTGGAAAAGTCGTGAACTTTCGAGAAGCTTGGTTTGTGTATATAAAAAGGCGAACAAGATCGAATTGGATTATTCGTATTTGGAACGCGATAGTGTAAACTTGTAAGATTATTAGTAATATTTGGAAAGCGATAGTATAAAGATTAAAAAGGAATTAAAAAGTGATTTAAAAAGTGTTTTTGTGCGAAATAAAAAGTAAAAGTGATTAGTAAAATTTGAGAATAATTTATATAAAGTGATTTTGTGAATTTTGATTGATAAACTGTGTTGTAATAAATTTTGTGAAATAAATAAATTCGTTGGTGATAAATTGAATTGAGTTTGTATTATTCACAATCCAGTGATACGAACCTTGATTGACAAGGCAAAAACGTAACATTTGGTGACAGCGGTGGGATTGTGAATAAAAAGATAAAGAAAATGATTCTCAACGAATTAAAAGTTCCAGAATTAAAGAGCGAACTTGAGAAACGGGGTTTGGCTACTGATGGTGGTAAAGCAGCTTTACAAGCGCGACTACGTGATGCCATGCAGAACGAAGGGCTGGACGCGGAACATTATGATTTTGGAGAGAAAGTAACGGATGCAGCAACCATAGAGCAGAAAGCAGAAGATAAACAACCGTTGGTCGAAAAGACACAAGAACATTCTGGAAGTTTCGATTTGTCGCAGTTAATAGCTGCTATGAACCAAATGACAGGACAGATGTGTCTCATGAAACAACAAAACGAACGACAAATGGTGAAAATTGAGCAGTCAAACCAAGAAATTAAGAATGAAATGGAACAACAAAATGTGCGGCAGTTGGAGACTATGAAACAATCAAACGAAGAACTTCAACACCGGGTGGAGAAACAAGGAGAAGAAATTAAAAGCCAAATTACTGATGGTCATAAGAGAATGGACGAGAAACTTCTCGAATTATCTGCTAACATACACGGCGAAGTAGAGAAGCTGCAAATGGAGATTCAACAGGTTGACCAAAAACTGCAAAAGGAAGTTCAACTTGTCAAAACGGAGGTTCAGCAGGTTGAAGAAAAATGCCAACGGCTCGAGAAAGAACTAACTGATATCAAGGCAAGTGGAACAACAACACAAGTGGTACAAACCGTCCAATCAATCAAGATAAAGCCACCAACATTCGACGGAACAACATCTTTCGTCATTTTCAAATTTCAATTTGAGACGGCAGCCAATCAAAATCATTGGAACGACGAACATCGTGTCGCGGCATTAATAGTGGCCCTCAAAGGCGAAGCAGCAGAGGCTTTACAAACCATCCCGGAACAAGAGCGCAGCAGCTATCTCGAAATTATAAAGGCGCTGGATCGGAAGTACGGCAGTGATCACAAGCGGGAAATCTATCGAATGGAATTGAAAAGCCGCTACCAAAAGGGAGGAGAATCACTTCAGGAATTTTCATCGGCAATCGAGCGACTAGTACATCTAGCACATACCAGTACGTCGGCTGATTATATGGAAAGACTAAAAATTGACGCATTCCTTGACGGCATTCGAGATCCAGAGACACGCAAAGCGGTAATGTTGTCACCTAAATCAACCTTTGCGGAAACCGTTGCGTTTGCGTTAACCATCGAGGCTGTGCAGAACTTCACCAGACCATCAGTATTTAGGCGTCAAATGAACTCAGACAAGAACGGCAGCATGGAGCGAATGGTACCGACAGTCGGAAGAGGCAGGCTTAGGTGTTGGAAATGTGACAAGTTGGGTCACATCTCAATGGACTGTCGGAAAGTAATACATGGAGAGAGAAGATCGCCACCTTTTATACGAGCAAACACGGAACGGCCGGGACAGAGGTCTAGAGGCAGCGAGCGAAGATGTTGGGTGTGTAACAGGATTAGCCACATCTCGCGAGATTGTTTGGAAGCTGGAGGAAAGCGGCACGGATTACCATCTTCCGTGGAAAGAGCACGAAGAGGAGAGCGGGAATCGGATGAGCGGATGGCAACAGTCGGTAAAGTGGAAAGGTTAGAAGTCAGTTTGAAGGAACCGAAGCTGGCTTCGCCGTCTGGTTGCCCCATAACATTCATCCCTGTTACGAGTGAAGCACGAGGCGGAAGCAGCGTCACAGTTTGGGGCGGTGTTGAAGGGAGGAGGTGTATTATTACGCTGGATACCGGAGCAACCCACACAATTGTTCGGAAAGATTTGATCGCAGGAGCAGTGCAGCTGGTTGATGGGTTAAAATTAAGAATGGCAAATGGGGAGAGTGCAATGATTAAAGGGAAAAAGATCGTGAGCATAAGGATCGGCGAAACTCTTTTCCCACACGAAGTTCTAGTCGCAGACATTGTGGACGAGGTCATTTTGGGAACGGACTTCATGAGGATGAATGGCTTTGTGTTGGATTTTGGCCGAGGAATATTGAGTAGCGATAACATCGAGCTGAAACTTAAGTTTAACGGTACGGATGCAACAGTAAGGCGAGTAACAATCAGTCATTACGAGGAGCTGCCATCGAAATCTGAAACAATTGTTGAGGAAACCAAAGAACACCAGGTTAAGCAGACTTTGGATAAGAAGGGCCGAGTTGTGCGAGGTAGAGTGCGAGTGTCGGGCGACTGGATGAGAACTCGATGTGCCATACGGGCAAATGGCCAGGGATTACACGAAGGGCAATTAGTATGGCTTCACAACCCGCAACGGAAAAAGGGATTATCACCGAAGCTGCAACCAGCATGGGAAGGACCTTATACTGTTATCACAAGGATGAACGACGTGGTTTATCGGATACGGAAGGGACATCGAGGTAAACCAAAGGTGGTGCATTTGGAGAGGCTGGCCCTATACAGAGGAGGTGATTTGGGTCCTGTTCGGGACGAACAGGCTTAGGTGGGGGGTAGTGTGACGGTGACACCTAGTGTGTAATAGAATAAGTAAAACTAATAGCTCAATGTTTACTGTACTAAATGGAATTTTCCATGATAAAAATTGTTACGTAATGTTTCTACGCTATTCCAACTGGAAAAGTCGTGAACTTTCGAGAAGCTTGGTTTGTGTATATAAAAAGGCGAACAAGATCGAATTGGATTATTCGTATTTGGAACGCGATAGTGTAAACTTGTAAGATTATTAGTAATATTTGGAAAGCGATAGTATAAAGATTAAAAAGGAATTAAAAAGTGATTTAAAAAGTGTTTTTGTGCGAAATAAAAAGTAAAAGTGATTAGTAAAATTTGAGAATAATTTATATAAAGTGATTTTGTGAATTTTGATTGATAAACTGTGTTGTAATAAATTTTGTGAAATAAATAAATTCGTTGGTGATAAATTGAATTGAGTTTGTATTATTCACAATCCAGTGATACGAACCTTGATTGACAAGGCAAAAACGTAACAATATATTGTGACGGTGACACCTAGTGCGTAATAGAATAAGTTAAAATTAATAGCTCAATGTTAAACTGTTCTAAATGGAATTTTCCATGATAAAATTGTTCTACACTATTCTAACTAGAAAAATCATGAGCTTTCTAGAAGTTTGGTTTGTGTATATAAAAAGGCGAACGAAATCGAATTGGATCAGTAATATTTGGTAAGCGATAATAGCCGCATTTCTTGACGTTTGATCTGATCCGGATCAGATCATGTCTCATGAAACGACACAAAAATGCGTAAAACAAACAAACACCAAAATTCAATTTTTTTGTCTCGTTTCGTTTTGAATGCCTCTTCATACTCGTACTATATTCATTATATTCTTTGTCTTTACAAAATATTGTTCAACTACAAAATATTGTTCAACTATTTTTAGATCACCATTTGTGATCCAAAACGAATGTTGGATCAAATGTTGTTGTTGCTTCACATGTAAATTTTGATCTGATCCGGATCACTATGCGTCAAGAAATGCAGCTAGTATAAAGATTAAAAGGAATTTAAAAAGTGATTTAAAAAGTGTTGTAGTGCGATAAATAAAGTAAAAGTGATCAGTAAAATTTAAGAATAATTTATATAAAGTGATTTTGTGAATTTTTATTAATAAACTGTGTTGTAATAAATTTTGTGAAATAAATAAATTCGTTGGTGATAAATTGAATTGAGTTTGTATTATTCACAATCCAGTGATACGAACCTTGATTGACAAGGCAAAAACGTAACAATATGTTGGTTTGAGGAATGAGTTGGACGTTGAATTTGCGGTTGAGTTGAGGGTTGAGTTAGATTCTATTTGCGGATTAAGTTGGGGTTAAGTTGGAGTTGAGTTGGGGTTGGGTTGAGGTTTACTGATCAGTTCAGGTGTTCAGCTAGGCGTTTATTTGTTATGGAATTAGAGTTAGCCCGAGCTGTGCTTTACATTTACCATGTTGATTTGGGAGTTGAGTTGGGCCTTGAGTTTGGGTTGATTTAAGGTTACATTGCAGGTCGAGTTGAGATTGAGTTAGCTCGATATTGTTATGGTTGAGTTGGAATTGAGTTCCTTTGAGTTGAGGTTGAGTCAGCGGTTCATTTGGGAATTTCTTTGGAGTTGTGTTGAGGGTGGAGTTGGGAGTTAGCTTGAATTGTTCTATGGTGAATTCTTGTAAGAATATAGTTTTTAGAACAGCGCGAATTGAGGATTGATGATTGAGATCAACTTGAAGTTTTGGGTTTAGTAGCAATTTATGGTTAATTTGGCCCGTGTAGATTTAAGGATTGTTGAGTTGTTGTCCAGAAGGATGTTGAGTTGAGGTTGAGTGGCGGGGTTCAGTTAAGCATTTAATTGGGGATTATGTCGAGGATTGAGCGGGGCCAGATTTACCTAAAGGCCATATAGGCCCGGGTCTAGAGTGGTAAATGTCACGAAAAAATAAAATCGGCAAAATAAGGGCTTAATTTGCAGAGTTCGACAATTAAAATGACAAATAAATCGATTTTTCGATTCGATTTTTTAATTTAGGAATTAAGTTGAACGGTGAGTTTCGGGTTGAGTTAAGGGTTGAGTTGGGGATTCAGTTGAAGTTTAATTTAGAGAGTTGGGGTTTAGTTTAGGGTTGAGTTGAGGATTGCGTTGGAGTCGAGTTGTGGTTGAATCAGGGTTGAGTTGAAGTTGAGTGACTGGTTCAGTTTGGGAATTAATTTTGGTTCAGGTTGACGATTTAAGGGGATGTTTGATTAAGTTGAGTTTATACACGCGTGTTGGCCGTTGAGAGGAGGGTTGAGATTTTGTTTGAGCTCGGGTTGAGGTGAATTTAAGTTGAGTTAGCTTGCATGAGGGTTAGTGGGGGGTTCAGTTCGAAAATTATTTGAATATTCATACGTGAATTGAGTTAGGCGTTGAATTTGGGCTTCAGTTAAGGGTTAGTTTGGGGTTGAATTGGTTATAGAGTTGTGTTGTTGGAAGAATTTGTGATTGTGTTGCGATTTAGTTGGAGATTGAGTAAGGGAATAAGGAACCTCGTAGGATTTCAGCTCTTTATATTTAGTTATTGAAACGTGCAATGGCTTGGACCAGGGACCATGCTTCTGAGCCATTTTCAAATTAATTTTGATATAATTTTAGAGTTCGCTTCGTAAAATCTGTAGCTTCTTCATCAAAAATTATTCAACAACTGATTAGCTGGAAGCTAATTAGAAAGGGACATCAAAATGTAACACACAAAGTCTACAAACCAAAAATGTGTTGTTTACAGCTAATACAACGTTTTGTACTTATCGTACATTCGAGTTAAATCACCGTGAGTGTAATAAATTTTTCATAGCCAATAAACTTTGTAAAATTTGTTACCATAAAAAAAATTAAATTGTTACAAATTTGATTGACTTCAACTTACAAATCTTATATTTACTAAGAAAGGTTTTCGACATCTAACGATAAAATCGTATAATTTTCTGAACTCATCGTACAAATGCAAATTCTAAATTTTCCATTAAAAACTAGACAAGTTCCAACCCAAGTTCAATTTGAAATTTAAAAAAGTTCAATTTGAAGATAAATTGAAGTGGAAAACGTATTTCCACAAATATCCAGCCAGTCACAAGGAGTTACGACATTTGATCAATGTGTGCATTTCCAATACATACTTCGGCATTGGAAGAATGTCAATAAAAATGGAAGGTTTGGGTGAGCAAATGTTATTTACATAGTCCTCAAGAAGATTGATTTCACAATTAAGAAAAAAATGGGAAAATGTGTTTCAATCAGGGATCTTCCTAAATGGCAGGAACTAATTGAATTTTTAAAGAGGAATTGTCGAGTCTTATAGTCCGTCGATTCATCAAAGAGATCCACAGCAAATGTGGTGGAATCTAGTTCAAAAGGTCGTAGTTTTCAATCCAACCCGCAATTTGTAAAATTTCTAGCTGGGAAGCCCGATTTTCACACGGTTATGTCCACGGTTATAGATGCAGTTACAAAAGAGTAATTTTACCAACTGCCATGGTACTACCGTCTTCTAGTTTCGACATAAACCGGTGATATATTCCACCAAACCTAAAACTTGCTAATCCAGATTTCAGTCTCTCACGTCCTATTGACATTTTGATTGGAGGAGAAATATTTTTCGAGACAATTTGTATGAACAAATATCGACTCAAGGAAGGACTGTCCTTTTAATAGTGGAAACTGTGATCGGATGGATTCTAACCGGAAGGTTACAACTTGCAAGTGGAGGACAAATTGAATTTGTATGAATTTGAGAAACATCTTTCTAAGGAAGAAATGGAATGCAAACGAAATTTTACGGAAACACTGCGAGAATGAAAAACCCAAGCTATTAAGCGATTTTTACTTCCATGAAAGAGCCCGACCATGTATTATATGTATATGCCGCATCACGCAGCAACTAAGTTGTCAAGTTCAACGACAAAAATGTGTGTAGTATTCGACGCTTCCGCAAAAACATCATAATATCTGTCACTTAATGAAGTCATGATGGTGGGGCCGATATATTTTCGCTAGCGACATCAATAAAATGTACAGGCAAGTCCTTATTAATCCTGCTCAAATGTCGTTGCAGAGAATAATATGGAGAGCAAACCTAGCTAGCATTGTAACGCAACGTGATTTCTACGTTGGTTGACGACATTGTTACTGGAACGGAAGCATTAGCTGAAATAATCTAAGTACAACAACAGCTGATTGAAATGTTAGCAAAGGAAAGAAGATTACGGAAATAACTTACAGCGAGTGCATCAAAGCCCTATCGTTCCCACTATGGAACTAACCCTTTCCATGACCAAGAGAAAAATGGTTTCCAAAGTTGCAAAACTGTTCGGTCCTCTCGGCCTTCTCTGTCCCAAATAATTTCAACAAAAATACACCAATAATCCAACAATTATGGAAAGTAAATACTGACTGGAATGTAATTGCGCCAGACGGAACATTCCAATTTTGAGAAGAATTTAGATCAAATCTAAATTGTCTTAACGACATAATTCTGTACCAATTCATGGATTCTCCGATGCCTCGTCAACCAAATCAACAGGATTCATGTAAAGCTTGTTTGTAGTAGGACGCGAGTAGCACCCATAAAGCCAATTTCAATATCGCGCCTTGAATTATGCGCCGCGCTTTTGCTATCTCGACCTATACATACTCTAAAGCCGAACATTATCAACTCAAAATGTTTAAAGCCAATACGGCTAGCGAGATAAGGGAATATAATCGGGCAGATGTGATATGTAGAGGCATTTTGCCTTACGAATTACTGGATTTTCGTCTTTGGTGGTATCCTGTATAAGTGAAAATCAACAAATTGTTGGAGAAATTGTATAATTCCGGTTAGGTTGACCATGAGATATTGTATGCATTTTACGTTGTTACCACAGTTAACAAACCAAGAATTATCTAATAATAAATTTGTTTAGACAAGTGGCACGTTTTTAAAATGTACTTAAACTACTTTTTAACATTAACAGCACAAATTCGAGCACGTTTTGTAAAAGAGACTTTGTCAAATAATAGCACCTGTACAAGATATGTTGTGATTTTAACCACTGATTTATATCTATCGAATACCTTTCTGTTAATCTTAAATAAACTTGTTCCAGTGCGGCTTTTACTTTAAATTTTCGGTAATACGATTTTAGAGTAAGAGGTATATACAATTCAAGTGAGTGGAATACATATATAAAAAAGTTGTACCATTTTTTAGATTGATTATCGTACTCGTACTATAGAGCATAACTTCCAGTCAAAGAAAACCGGTTCTTAAATAAAAAGTTGCTATAAGCGTGTGTACATTTGGTTACAGTTTTTGATTTTGATAGATTTTTGTTACTAGATAAGGGGATTTTTAGAAACGATTAGCTTTAATAATTGTGTTTTTCACTCGAACTCTATTAGACAAAAATATAATTTTCTCTAGTGTTGACAACCGCAAATTCGCAAACTGAAATATCAACTGGTTTTTGAAGGTTGTCTCGTATTTCGTAAAAAATAAATAGGCAATAGTAAACAAACATGATTGAATTGATTGATTCTTGTACATGATTTGCAATTATACCGTGATTTTCTCATGTAGAAAGTTATTTAGTAATAAATAAAATCTATTTATAAATTAAGGTGAAGTCGTCTCAACTAAACGTACATATTAGAAGCGTATGCTTCTTAGTACATACTTATACATATTCTATTGTGACGATTACGGCCATCATACAGCAGATCCACGTTGTGAACAGTGATAGTTCGGGCGGTATGCGTGGTATAAACAGGAAGGTCGTTGGTTCGCTGCTCGTCCTAGCCAATGATTATATTACGGTTATTGTAAAGACAAGAACGTCCGAGATCTTGTCGATGATGATGAATCATGATGATTATGATAAGCCATAAACGATATTTCAGTACAGTTTTTGGTTTACTTTAAATTGTGTAATAAGTGAAATAAATCTGTTGTCATAGCCCAAACAAGCGTTGTTTTTAATTACAAAATCCAGACGAACTCAGAAGCCCAGTTCGAAACAGTATTATATGCTTAGATTTCAAAATTAATTTGCAAATTTCATTCAATAAAATATCCCGATGTTCCAAATATATTAAAATGCTTGGCCGTCGTTTCTCAACTCCAAATACGTGATCAAATTATGTACAGCTAGCAACCAATTAATTAATATTCTTGAATTTAACTTTCTAAAACAGAAATTTTTCCGAAAATATGCAACAATTAGTAGCTGCGTTTTTCATCGGGCAATTGTTCGAGACCGATATAGCTGTTATTCGAATTTAGTTAATCGTCAAATTATGGTGATTTACTTCGGTCTAAAAAGACCAAAGTATTGAAATCCTGTCAAAAATATTGAAAAATTTGGTTGGTCCAAAACCACTTTTCTTGAAGTTTTGAAAGTCCCTGAGTCTAAAAAAGTAACAAAAAAAAATGTCCGTCCATCTGTCTGGATGTCTGTATGTCTGTACCCGTGGTATCTCGAGAACGGCTTGTTCGATTTAGAATTTTTTTTGCCAGTCTGTTTTTATAGTCAAGGCGTGTGCGTCAAGAGGGTCGGGTACATGCCATACCAATTGACTCAAAATACCTGACTATAGAAATATTTACCAATTTTTTTATATATGCTGGTTTGAGGATTGAGTTAAAAGAGAGTTTGCGGTTGGGTTGAGGGTTGAGTTGAGGGCCGTTTGCGGGTTGATTTGCGGTTGAGATGGTGTTGGACTAATGTTTAGTGAGCAGTTGAGCAATCTATAAAATAAAGTGAGTGTTTGTATGCTCGTATGTACAGCATATGTGTATGATATTTAAACAAATCCACACGACTTGACCGATTTGAACCAAACCTTACCTAAATATTGTTTAAGACTTAAGAAAGGTCACTGTTAATATCTCAAACCTCAAATTGTACCTTTTACATTTCAAATTAAATCTTTAGCAAATTGAATGAATGGCCAATTAGGATGGAACTTATCTATTTTTTAACTGATTTTAGTAAATTTAACTTCCGCGATGAAAATGTGATTCTAAAATTAGTTTTGGTTTCTGGAATATGGATACAGTACTATGGAACTTGGTTTTTCTCAACCGATTATGATGAAATTCGGCTTATACATTGGAAATTGGATTCTAAAATGATTTTTGGTTGAAGTTCTGGAATATGGCCAGTTAGGATAAAATTTGTCCATTTTTTAACGGATTTTAATGGAATTTTACACGCGCGATGTTAATGAGATTTTAAAATGATTTTTGGATGAAGTTCTGGAATATGGCCAAGTAGGACGGAACTTTACTATTGAGATTGGGAATGAGGATTTAAGATAATATTTCTAAATCCGAAACTCTGCACTACCGTTATTAGTTTCGATACTGAGGCGCGTGTCCGCTACACACTATATTTTTCTAAACAAGGCCAAACTTATCGCTCTGACAGCAAATACTCAGAAAAGATAATATAAAGATAAAGTGGAGGATTGGCAAAAAAGGTTTCGAATGGAACTTGAATAATGTTATGGAGATAATCTTGATAGTTTAGCAATAGTAAGTTTAAGCTGTGTTAAAGAAACCTCAACAGCTGCATGATTCACAGAAATCTAAAAAGACAACTTTATAGAAGCCATATTGATATATTCCTCACAACCTCGTCTAAAAATAATTTTTGTCAAAGTTCATTATACTATAGTCGGTTAATAGCTAAGTTATATTTTTATTGACCGTATTACAAAACTTTATCCAAAAATCATTTTAGAATCCCATTTCCAACGCACATGTCAATTTTTATCTTAGTCGGTTAAGGAATAGCCGAGCTCCATCCTAATTGTCCATTCATATAATTTGTCAAGGGTTCAATTTAAAATGTAAAAGATTCAATTTGAAATGTAAAAAGTTCAGTTTGAAGTGTAAAACCTACATGATGGTACAATGGTATGATGGTATGTTGCTATGATGGTATAATGGTATGATCGTATGATGGTAAGACGGTATGATGGTATGTTGGTACGATGGTATAATTGAACGATGGTATGACAGAACGATGGTATGATCGTATGATAGTATGATTGGGTAATGTTATGATGATATAGTGGTATGATGGATTGATATTATTGTGTGATGGTATGATTATATATGTGATACAATGTACGATATTATGACAATATTTATTCTAGAATGATGGGGCTGATGGTATGAGGGTATGATAATACGACGGTATAATGGTATGACGGTGGATGGTATGATGATATCATGGCCTGACAGTAGGATGGTACGATGGTACGGTGATATGATGGTATGATTATGTATGATGATACGATGGTATAGTGGTATGATGGTAAGCTGGTATGATTATATGATTGTGTAATGGTTTAATGGTATAGTGTCATGATGGTATGATAGTATAATGGAAAATGGTATGATGGAAGGATTGTTAACCGTACGTATGCCGGTATGATGGTGAGTAGGATTTGAGTTGAAATTGAGTTGGATTTGAAAGAGAAGTTCGGTTAGAGGGATTAATTTGAGGCCGAGTTTAGGGTTTAATATCAGGTTAGATTGAGTTGAGTTGATACACGCATGTAGCTTTAGAATCGAGTTAATTTTGGGATTGGGTTGGGAAATAAGTGTAGAGTTGAGCAGAAGGTCGAGATTTGGGTCGAGCTAAGTTGAGTTGACGTAGAACTAGGATTTAGTTAGCTTGCATTGTGGTGTGAGTTGTTCGGTTGGGTTAAGGGTTAATTTGAATGTGGATTAAGGGTTGATTTCGTGATTTAGTTGATGGCTGGGTTGGCCGTTAATTTGGTGATCCAGCATTTCCAATGGAAATGGGATTTTCAAATTATTCTTAGACAAAGTTCTGGAATATTGTCAAGTAGGATGGAACTTGGCTATTCCTGAATGGATTATGGTGAAATTTGACTTGTGCGTTGAAAACGGGACTCTAAAATTATTTTTGGGTAAAATTCTGGAATATGGCCAATGAGGACGGAACTTGGCTATTCCTAAACCGATTATGATGAAATTAGATATTTGCGTTGGAAACGGGATTCTAAAGGCTGGTCCATCTAACGTTTGCAATTTAATTTGGCTCTAAATTCAAAGACGAATGAATATTTTTCAAAGCTGTTTGTTTTATTAGAAAGAGTATTCATTGCCATTAAGTATGGAACACAATTACATTCAAATGACTTCCCTACGACTGGCTTTACAGTACCCGATTCTGTCAACCCAATTTTTCAGACCATTTTCGATTGTATGGGCTCCTAAGCGATCCATTTAGTAACTGTAAAGCGACCCATTTTGTAAATGTCAAACATTAAACTAGTTTTCTGTCACAACACGAATGACGTAAGTGTTGCCACACTCGAAATAACCGGTAGTTGAAATTGCAAACTCTAGATGGACCACCCGTTAAAATCATTCTTGCATAACCAAATCATATGGCCAATGATGATAAAACTTGGCTATTTCTTAGCCGATTATGATGACATTTGATGTGGATGATGGAAATGTGATTCTAAAATGATTTTTGAGTAAAGTTCTGTAATATGGCCAAGAACGATGGAACTTGGCTATTTCTCAACCGATTATGATGAAATTTGACATGTGAGATGGAAATGTTATTCTAAAATGATTTTTAGATGAAGTTCTGGAATATGGCCAACTAGGACAGAACTTGGCTATTTATTAACGGATTTGACATCTGCGAAGGAAATGCGATTCTAAAGTGATTTTTGTATAAAGTTCTGGAATAAGGACAAATAAGATGAAACTTGGCTATTTCTTAACCGATTATGATGAAATTTAACATGTGCGATGAAAATGGGGTTCTAAAATGAATTTTAGATAAAGTTGCTGCTATATTCCATAACTTCATCTAAAAATCATTTTAGAATTCCATTTCCAACGCACATGCCAAATTTCATTTATTTATTTTTGTGCTATATTCCTTAATTTTATCCAAAAACCATTTAAGAATCCCGTTTTAATCATGGATGACAATTTTCACTAAATCCTGCTAAGAAATATCCAAGTTCCATCCTAATTGGCCTTACATATAATTTGCTAAAGGTTTAATTTGAAATGCTAGAGGGTTTTCGGGGATTCTATCCGAAAAGTACCAAATTTAATATGAAAAGGTGCGGGGCCTGTAATCCGTTCTATAAGGGGTGAGGATGAACTCAAATACCTTGACTATTGAATAAAATCGTTTGTAAATCTCAGTTTGCAACTCTCAGAGAAAATGGGACTAACTTTGGACGGTTTATGTTCGAGGATGATTGAAGCTATTTATTCATATGAGGCATCCCGGATTCTGCCCTCCAAGGTAGTGGGGGATAAACTTGGAGACCTCGACTATCGATTAAAATAGTTTCTATAGTGACATATTATAGTTTTCAATATGGATCGTTTATGGTACAAATGAAGAAAGGATCCCAGCAACCACGTGTGGGTCTTGAATTTTCAAATGTTGATCCTAAATTCATGATCAGCGACTCCGAAAACCCATCAGATCATGTTTCATTGATTTTTATGAAGTCGAAAAATTAGTCCTTTCTTCGGCCATATTTGATCCGCTATCTTGAATTTTAAAATTCTGACCTCAAATTCGTGATCAGCGACCCCGAAAACTTCCTATTGAACATCGTTTACTTCATGAACGTCGAAAAATTGGTCACTTCTCGATCTGCCATCTTGGAATTTTAAAAAACTAATAAAATATTTGTATTGCCACTGTGCGATCAGGCTCTTGATCTACTGCGAGGTGCAGTGTTATATTGTAAAATTTTAAAAACAGGTCAGTGTGAAATATCGGCAGATATGCCCTCTTTACACAATACAGTTTTAGGATGGATTATCGGGGATAAATGTGAAGACAATTTTAATTTCTTTTTATCATCAATTAATTGTGACATTGATTCCGAGTTGAGTATTGATAGAAAGATTCAACGGTTTTGGGAAATCGAATCGCTCAATGAAAAAGCAGTATTGACATCAGAAGAACGCGAATGTGAGCGTTTGTTTGACAGTTCTCATTCACGTGACGAAAATGGTCGTTATACGGTTTGCATTTGCCACTAAAGAAAGATGTCTATCGATTGGGAGATTCGCGTAATATGGCGCTAAAACGATTTGAGTATCTGGAGTTCAAATTAATGAAGGATGTTGATCTACGAAATGAATATATACAGTTTATGCGAGAGTATTAATTGTTGGGACACATGGTTCCAAATGATGAGAGGTCAAATGTTGATTCAGGCATGTTGCCTGAATATTTTCTTCTGCACCATGCAGTGTTAAAGCCAGATTCGAGTACGACAAAGCTTAGAGTCGTATTCGATGCATCGGTGAAAACTTCGACAGGAACATACCTATGACATGCTGATGGTAGGGCCTATTATACATTCTGAATTAATTATGACTGTTTTAAATTTCCGCTTGTACACATATGTAACGACAACAGACATATCGAAAATTTACAGACAGATAAATGTTTGTGCTGAACACACTCGATTACAACAAATATTTTGAAGGGAAAATCCCGCAGAACCGATTCGTTCTTACAAGCTGTTGACAGTGACATACGGCACATCGTCTGTGCCGTATCGTGCTACAAAAGTTTTGCAAAGATTGGCAATCGATGAAGCAATTCGCTTTCCACTCGCATCAAAAGACAGTTTTTTTTTTAGCAAATGGGCTTCAAACAATAACAGATTGTTGGAAAATATTCCTATTGAGCATCGTGAAACTGCTCACGACTCTAACGAGACTATTAAAACGTTAGGAATTTGTTGAAACTCCCACACAGACACATTTCATTTCAATATTAAATCAGTGAATTCTGATGCTTTGATTACAAAAGATATGTTTTATATTGCATTGCTAAGCTTTTTGACCCTCTAGGGTTAATAGCACCAATACTTGTTGTAGCCAAATTAATTATGCAACAAATATGGTTGAGTAAAGTTCAATGGGACGAGGAACTGCCACACCCAATCAAACAGTCTTGGAAAAGGTTTCAGTCGGAATTGACTCACATTAATGATATCAGTCTCAATCGGTGTATTGTTCCAAAGGACGGTACTTATTTTAAGATTCATGGTTTTGCCGACGCGTCACAAGTGGCATATGGTGCCTGTTTAAATTTGCAAAGTTGTACGTCGGAGGGTATTGTGGTGAATTTGATTTGTTCCAAGTCTCGTGTAGCTTCCTTGCAGGTTACTTCGATACCAAGGCTCGAACTTAACGCAGCTCAGTGTAACAATGATACAGGAGTTAACGGAAACTATGCATTGGAGGCATGTTGATAGCAAAAACAATGCGGCAGATGTTGTATCGAGAGGAATCATGCCTGCGGAACTCGTAAAGTGTCAATCCTGGTGTTACGGACCATTGTTTTTGACTCAATTGGAATCGTCATGGCCTAACAAATTTTTCTTTAATTTGGTTGATTTGCCGGAGTTGAAACCAAATGTGTTCACATTCATACATGTCGAAAACGAAGATATGTATCATTGATGTTACGAAACAGTGGATACACAAAATTACTGCGTATTACAGCATACTGTTTACGATTTATTCAAAATATGAAAATACAGAAAAAAGCAAAATCCAATCGAAAACTTGGACCACCAGATTGTACCGAGTTGGATGGGAGCGGTACGTAATCCCTCATTTCATAGTCTCAGCTACAAAATCTCCTATTTTCTTTAAAATCTTCGAATTACAAATTCTGCTAATTATAAAATCTCCTAATTACAAAATCTCCTAAAACCTCCTTTTGAGTAATTGTGTTGTTTGGGATGGCAGCGACATTTGTGAACACGCGCATACACACACACATACACAGCACACTCTCACACACACACACACACACAAACACACACACTCCCAGGTCCGAGTGAGGCGGTATAACCTCTCAAAAATCCAGAAGCGTCTGCCCACAGTGGGAGGCTCCCTGGTCAGCGTCTGTTCTCTAGGAGGAGCGGCTGCATTCTACCACCTGGCAGTAGGTATAAAATGCTAGGGTAGGTACACCCGAAAATTGTACTCAATGGTAGGTCTGAAAGAAGTTTGTGTTACGGTGCAGGGGCTCGGAACCTCAGTACCGGCGGTTTTAGGGAGTGGGCAAGTAGGCCGAGATAACAGATAATGCGACAAAGTTCATTAATACGGGCGAAGAGGTTAAACTCGCTGACGTTTTCAAAAAGAGTGGGAAAATTCGGAGATCTCCGACAAGGATGACGCCAAGTGGCAAGATCGAGCGATCGCTGTCACTTACGTCCCTGCCAGTAGGAAATATTGAGTAGGGAACATGTTCCAGAATAGGGAACGATAAAACTCCTGGCCCGGACAGCGTTCCGAACATAGCATTGAATTCGGCTGTCCAAGCGTACCCAAACATCTTCACTGAGGTATACACTGGATGCTTAGTAGAAGGAATCTACCCTAGTAAGTAGAAGGAACAAAGGCTAGTATTGTTGCCGAAAGAAGACAAACAACCAGGAGAGCCGTCCTCCTATCACCCAATCTGCTTATTGGACACTGAAGCAAGATGTTAAAGAGGATTGTTTGTGACCGGTTGCAGGAAGCTATCGTTGCAGCGGGTGACCTGGCAGAACATTAATACGGCTTTCGGAAGGCGCACTCGACGATGGATGCGATTAAGTTCGTGGTAGATACGGCGCAGGGGGCAATAGCTGGTTCCAGGTGGTTGCATGGTAGGAAACAGTACTGTGCTGTAGTGACTCTGGACGTAAAGAATGCTTTCAACACGGCGAATTGGAGCTGCAAATTTAACGCACTAACCCATATGGAAGTACCGACCTACCTATTGAGAGTAGTTGCGAGCTACTCCAACCAGAGGATCCTCAAGTATAAGACCGAAGATGGGATGAAAATATTTAAGGTAACTGGTGGATTCCCTCAAGGATCAGTGCTAGGCCCGACACTCTGGAATGTGATGTACGATGGTGTGCTTCGACTCCCCATACCAATTGAAGCTCGGGTGGTCGGTTTTGCGAACGACATCGCGGTTGTGGTTGTCGCAAAACACAGGGAGGAAATCGTGGAAATCTGCAACAGGACGGTCCGACTCATCCAGCAGTGGTTAGTATCGACTGGTCTCCAGCTAGTGGAGCATAAGACCGGAGCTGTCCTAATCACTGGCAGGAAAATAATGGAGAGCATAACTTTAGAGGTTGGTTCCCAAAAAATAGTCAGTCAGCCATCCATTAGGTATCTGGGGGTAACGATTGATTCCAGACTGTCGTACAAGACACATCTCATTACTTCCAGTGAGAAAGCAATCAGAGTGAATGCACAACTCATTGGAGAAGATGACCTTTAGGAGAAGAGTGGCAACCAGCCTAGGCTGAGCCGGCCTCGTGAAGTAATACCTAACGATAGTCCACGGGGCCGAACGGCATAGTTTATCGGGGGTTTGGTCGGTAAAAATCCGACACTCTCACATGTTGGGTAATGGTCCGCATGTGAAGCCTATCGAAGGTCCCCCCCTCCGTCACAAAAAAACAAAAACAAAAAAAAACACACACACACACACACACACACACACACACATACACAAACACACACATACGCAGCGGGAAACACTATCCAGGTGGGCAATTCTGAAATCTCTTCCAAACAATGCATCAAATATTTAGGCATCACGATTGATGCAAGACTTTCATTCAAGGAGCATATTGAGTACGTGAGCGACAAAGCAGCTGTAGTAAATGTCGCTCTTTCACGTTTAATGCCGAATTTGGGGAGACATATAGACAGAACCGTCGGAGATTGTTGGCTGATGTCGTCACATCCATCTTATTGTACGGTGTTCCTATTTGGGCAGATTCACTGAGAATCAAAGCCTTTAGCCGAGACATGAATTCAGTATATCCGAGGTGTGCGCTACGAGTCACCTGTGGGTTCCGCACTATATGAGATGATGCGGCGTATGTGGTAGCGGGAATAACCCCAATTGCTCTTTTGGCAAAAGAGCGACAGCAAATATACCAACACGGAGTCCAAGGAACCAGGTCGATGACTAGAGAGGATCGTAATCTTGTGAGATCGGAAATAATTGCTGAATGGCAGCAACAATGGAGTTCATCAGGAAAGGGTAGATGGACATACCGTCTCATTCCTTCGATTGGCGAGTGGTTAAACCGACGACACGGAGAAGTTAACTTTTACTTGACGAAGTTGTTGATAGGACACGGTTGGTTTTCGTGCATACTTGCACAGGTTCGGACACGATGATTCACCTGACTGCCCGAGCTGTACAGGTATACAGGAGGATGCGGAACATATGTTATTCATATGTCCGAGATTCGAAGAAAGAAGGAAAGTGCTTGAGAAGACGATGGGGCAACGGCCGACGCCGGAAAATACAATTGCACTAATGCTGGGTTCGACGGAGCACAGCACTGGTCTGCCGTTTGTAGTTTTGCAGCAGAGGTTCTAATTAAGCTGCGGTGTCTTGAGCGTGAGAGGAGTCACCAATAGACCAATAGTGAAGAATTATGAATAATTAAATATGAAGGTGCAATAATGCAAATCCCACCCCTGAAGTAATACTTAACGGTGGTTCCGAGGGGGCTTATGGTCGACGACGGGAGTTGTTTTTAATAAGTCAAATCTGACATAACCATATGTACGGGCATATACGTACGTAAAAAAACACACACACACACACACACACACACACACACACACACACACACACACACACACACACACACACACACACACACACACACACACACACACACACACACAGACACGGATAATCAAAGACACACACACAAACACAATCACTTTTCTCCTAATTACAAAATCTCGCATAAAATTTGCCCCCTTGAAATCGCGCGATTTCATATATTTACGGGGAAAATTTTATGCGAGATTTTGTAATTAGTAGATTTTGTAATTAGGCGATGTTGTATTTAGGAGATTTTGTAATTAAGAAATTTTGTAATAGAGATTTTGTAAAAAAGATTTTGTAATGGGAAATTTCGTACCCAACCCGAGTTGGATATTGCAAATAAAATACTTATTCATCTAGTACAGAGAAATGCATTTCAAGCTAAAATCAAGAGCTTGCTAATTGACAGAAAACTATCCAACAACAGCAAGATTTTGAGCTTGAATCCATTTCTTGATGATAAACAATTGTTACGTGTTGGTGGTCGAGTCAGGAAAAGTTCATTAAGTTTTGATCAAAAGCATCAATATTTATTACCACAACATCATTTTACCATGTTGATAATACGTCATGAACACGAATCCAACATAAGGACACGTACAACAAAGTCTACGTTTGTATTTTTATTTGCTTTGCAACAAAAGCAGTGCATTGCGAGATAGTCGAAAACGCAACCACTGACTCATTTGTTGCATGTCTGAAACGCTTCTTCAATAGATGTGGTCGCAATGGAATTGTTTGGAGTGATAACGGTACCAACTTTGTAGGGGCACATAACAAATTGCTGGAAATTGAAGGTGTCATCCGAAGTCAATCACATGAAATTGCATCATTCTGTGCCAATGAAGGTGTTCAATGGAGATTCATCCCTCACCCATTCTAAAACATCATTTAAGGCGAATCGTCAGACCCATAATAATGACCCTGGAACTAATGTATACTCTTGTAGTTGAGATTGAAAGAGTGATGAATTCGCGCCCGCTGACTGAATTATCGTCGGATCCAAATGACTTGGAACCTCTCACACCGGGTCATTTTCTCACAGGGGCAGCCATTACATCATTAGTTGAACCAGATATTACGACCTTACCTGTAAATCATTTAAATTAATGGAAACAAGTCACACAAATGGTGCAATACTTCTGGAAGAGGTTCAGAACTGAGTACATCCAATCTCTCCAAAATCGTAAAATACATAAGATTGCAATGGATGATTTATAGGTTGGCGAACTTGTAATTATCGCCGAAGAGAATTTACCACCGATGCATTGGTTAACGGGAAGAGTTACCGAAGTGTTTCCAGGATCGGATGGTAAAGTTCGTTGTGCAATGGTAAAAACGAAACAAGGTCAATACAAACGGGGCATAGTAAAATTAGCTTGACTACCCATTGAGGACTAAACCTTCATGAAGAAATCAAGACTTATTTTATATTTTATAATTTTGTTTCTACAATCAGTAGCTTAAGTTAATTCGTAATTTTTCAATAGTTTGTTTTTAATTTGAATCTTGTATAATAATGTATAATGTAGAATTTATTTCCAAAACTTTGTAAGTAGCTTTGCCATTTGATTTTTTAAGAGTTGGAATTTCGTGAATTATATTTTAATATGTAGTTTATTGCTTCAGTAGGGATGTCGTATGGTTGAGCATTAATACGCGTGTATTACCAACGGCATGAAAATTGTTTGTGCGTACAAAAAGCACTGACTAAGATATGCTTGAGTGTGTTCGTCTGTTCTGTTCCTGGCTGTGTTCCAATTGTGGTGCAGTTTTTAGTCGCCGACATTTACAATCCCTTAAATAGGGAATATAATTATAATTAATTGATGAATTTGATTCTTTTTAAGTTTTGTTTATTGATGTCATTGAATTGTTAAAAGTCCTTAACCCTTCAAGGTGGGGTTTATGGATAAGATTAATTTCGTAATTTTTAAACATTATTTAAAGACATATAGTATTGCCATCGTGCGATCAGGGTTTTTAACCTGTGAAGTTCTAAACGTCGCGTCGATCGCTTAAAAGAAAAAACAAATAACTTTTGTAGTCGTGTCGGTTTTCATATTTCATTTAGTACGAACATAAAAAGAAAGAAGATTAGACGTGTGGAGTCATGGAGTGTGGTATTTCGGTCGTCAAAATAAAATAAAGTTTATAATTTTTTTGTTTTTAAAAAGAAAAGAAAGGAAAAGCCATTAAAAATAAAGTCCATTATCTAAGTATAACCAATCAGTGACTCCAAAAACACTTTTGAGTAAATTAACCGAGTTAAAATTACGTTTTTATAACAATTTTGTTTCAGATAATTTTTTCCGCCATTTTGAAAATTTAAAGACGCCATAAAAACTTCATATATGGTATTATAGAAAATTTTAAGCCCAAAAATGTTTTTTTATCTCAAAAATTGAAACGCGCATGGAGGTGGCCGATTGGACTAAGAATGCCCCATAGTTCGCTAATATTCTTCTTCTACAGTAATATATTAACATTTGTTTCAGTATCGACAGTAATTGTGTTACATTTTTTTTAGTTTCATCTGGTGGTGTTTGGCCGATGGGCCGAATAGGCCGCCAGATAATTTAACAGACAAACCGACTGACAGACTAAACAATAAAATTATTTTCGAACTACTTTTTGTTTCTCTGAAATTGACAAATGGAATTTTTGGATGGCTATTGGCTGTGTATTTTCAATAAATACATATATTGTGATGTGTAGGTATTTAATGTTTTACGAAATACCTGACATACTGTTTAGCACACTAAATAGCGCTAACAATTATTGGCACTGTTATAATCGGTTGGTGTATTCTCGCTGCACACTGTCCACCATTTACAAAATGAAAACACAAAAACATTCAATAAAAGATATTTTCATTGTTGCACTATGATTAAATTTTCTTTATTATAAATTATCTTAACAAAATTATATTACAAACTTTAAATTATCTGCTTTCATGTGTTGTGGTTTTTCCTGTGTCGTGTACTGACTTTTTCTTTTGTGCTGCTATGGCTACTTCACCGCATTAGTGAAATTAACTTACAATATACACAGGAATCTAATTTACGGGCAAAATTATTCTATCAATTATTCATCGAACAACTCTAGAATTATTTTAAAATAAATTTACGGTATTTCAAATTAATGAGTGCCAGGAGTGCCATAGCGATACGATAATAGACGGAATAATCAAATTTGTTAATATGAATTTAATTCGCGATAAATTGTCTCATTAATTTTATTTTACACACAGGTGCTAAATTCATGTAGCAATAAAACTATGCACATATTTACATTTTTTTTGCAATTTAATAGTTTTATGTAAATTCATAAATTAATGAAACTCAAAAACTCCAATAAAACGTCGTTTATCATCATTAATTTCGAAACCTACATAAATATGTATCGATTTGTGGTTAAATTCATTCAAGAACGTCCTTTTGTATTCTTTTCTAATATTTACGCACATAAAGGAAGTTAAAGACACATAAATAAGGTGCTCTGTAAACCCCCTTTAAAACACATTTTTTACTATAAATACAAAAGATGTCTTCTTAAACTGTCATACATAAGTATAAAACAGGTTCAACAAAGGTAGACTGAAGAAAACAAATAACAGCGCCCACGATTTTGATAAATTGCACACATAAAAAATTTATTTTTGTAGCATACAATACGTATATGAGCACTTAAAGGTTATGATGTCATATAAAGTCGATAAAAATGAGCGTCTTTGACCCTATAGTAGAAGTGATTTCCAAATTTTTATCATTAATAAAATTCATTGTATTAGTTATCTTCAAAAGGATTAAATCTTGACTTTATAACAAATTTTGCCGATTCGATACGTTAACCATATTTGCGGTCTTAACTGTTTTACATTCACAGATTCCTCCGAAAACCTTAATGTTGCATTTGTAGAACATAGGAAAAATTTTCAGTCTTATTTCATCCTTGTTGTTTTCTATATTGTTGGTATACATAAGTCTGCCAGCCTTTTATATGAATATATATATGGTGGCAATTTACCGGTTTTTTGTACAAAATGAATTTTCTTGACGTTTTGTAGATCCTTAAGTTTAAGCTGTATGTCATACCTGACATGAAGTAACCTAAAATCACGTGTTTATTAATACGTGGTAATATCACTTAATTTTCGATCCAGATTGACCTTTACTGGCTTGATTTGTTGATTTGGGAGTTGAGTTGGGCGATGAGTTTGAGATTAAGTTAAGGGTAGAATTAGGGTGGAGGTTCAGGTCTAGTTGGGATTGGGTTAGTGCCGAGATTTTTTTGGGGTGATGTTGCAGGTTGAGTAGGAATTTGGAATAGGACCATGTATAGATTTAGGATTGAGTTTGTGGTTAAGTTGTTTGTGGTGGCGTTGAGTTGAGGGTTGAGTTAGGGGCGACTGGGAGTTATTGGAACGTAATCTTGTTAATTTTATGTACGCATGCAATTTTCGAACTTCCTTTAGTTTGAGTTTGATTTCAGTGTTAAGTTTAGAACCGAGTTGAGGATTGAGTTGGAAGTTGGGTTAAAGGTAAGTTGGAGTTAAGCGAGGGGTTAATTTGGGGATTTATTTAGGGTAAGTTAAGGGTTGAGTTGGAAAATAGAGGATTGAAGGTTTAAATGTGGCCGATTAGAGTGTTGACTTGGGGCTGAGGGGTTCATTTGAGTATTTATTTGGAGTTGAGTTGGAAGATAGATTGAGTTTTGAGTTCATATACGCATGCAGTTTTCAAACCGTGTTGATTTAAGGATTGGGTTGAGTGTTTTGTTTGAGGGGAGTGTGGGGTTGAGATAAAGGTAGAGCTGGGGTTGAGGGTTGTGTTATTCAAAAAAGTTGAGCGGCAGTTGAGTAACTAGGTCCCCGATGCAATGGCTACTGCGGAAGGAGCCACAGTTATATGTGGCCCACGATGATTTATTAAGCATTTGAATATTAGTTTAAAGCTTATATTAGGTAGATGGTAGCTCAGATCACCTTTTAAAATTTCCAAAACGGGTGATTTCTAGGAAAGGTGGGTTAAAGTAGTTTTAGTTAAACAAGAAACCGTTCCGGTCGCTATTAGGTATTTTCTCTCTAAGATAGACCCAACCAGGGAAGGGGGGGAGGTCTATTTGGGAATTGAATCAGATTCATTCGTTTCTTATTTAAATCAAATATGAATCTTATACGTCGAAGACTCGATCACGTTCGAATCAAATTCCCAAATAGCCCCCAGTTCTTCTCGGTTGCTGAAGATGAATGTCCAAGTAATTAAATAAAAATGTATTTAGTCTGACAGATATTTAGTTCGATTTTTAGCTTGAGTCGACTGCAAAAGCCATTAGCTTCTAACTCGTCTGAAAACAATTTCTGAATTCCCTCATTAAAAACGCATTCATCAATAGTTATGCAAGCATTGCTTGTTCTTATGTACAAGAACACTCCATCAAAGGGGCCGAAACTTTTAGTTGATTTGAGTTTTGGCACAACCTGCGGTTGAATTGTAGTTGAGTTGGAATTGAGTTAGCTCCAGTTGATGAATTACTTGGGGGTTGAGTTGAAAGTTAGATGGAGTTGATTTGTGTTGAGTTTATGTATGATTCACTTAGGCATTGAATTCTTGATTGAATTGAGATTTAGATGGTATCGAGTTGAAGTGAGGAGTTGAGTTGGGCTCAAATGAGGGATTTTATTATGAATTTGTTTCCGCGTTGTATTGGAGATAGTTTGAGGTTACGGTTCAGTTAGGGTTTAGTTGAAAATATAATGGGGTTGAATTAGTAATTCATTGGGAAATGCGTAGGATGGAGTTGGAGTTTGAGTTAGGGATGTGTAAGGGATTAAGGGCACATTTAGGGATTTATTTAGAGGTTCAAATGGAAGTTAGATTGAGTTGACTTGGGATTAGTTTACGAATGCCCGTTTCGGTCCTTAATATTTTTGTTTTTGTGGAACTGCATTTAACGGTATTATTGGTGTTGGTACGTAGAGAGTGTGTACTAAAAACATGATCACATTTGGTGGGTTTACAATATGATATATTAAATGAATACACATCACCTCTCCCTTCCTGAGTATTGAACTAAATTACATTTGATAACACTAACATAATGTACAATTTTGAAACTAAATATGCACCTGGAGAGCTTATTTATAAATTTTTCTTTTAGACAATAAGCTTTTCACAATTAAAAGCGTTTAAATACAATTTTCCATTTACACAATGGTTTTCAAAACATTGAAAAAAGTTATGGTTTATCCGACTCCTCGAACGACACTTTTCCTACAAATATAGATCACCAAACCAATTTTTATAGATCACCAAACCAACCATTTACATGTTACAAAGATTTCTCGTTATTTTGAGCAAGGTCCTTAAAATATGTCACGGTTTTTGTGAAATTTGGAGACTCCCTCCTCAATATCACAATTGGTCATAACAATATAAATCTTCTATTCTCAATCCGCCAAATCATACACTCCAATCTAGAGGATTCTCCATTCAGAGAGCATCCACAATGTTTAAAATTCCTTTTCTCAAAAGTTGTACCGTTTGTTCAAGTCGCTGTGGATTACAATGCGCTGCGAGTTGGCGATCCTGAATCATTTTTTTTAGTAATTGCGCTGATTTTTTGACTGAGTTGCATAACGATTGTGCTGTATTAGAAACACAACATATACAAACAAATAACCCCTTGCTTAACAATATAGGGGCAAACCGATCATGTGTTAATGGCAATACAAGATTTGGTTTCTACCCATCCCCCCCCCCCACCCAGTCCGCCGATGATAATTTTGTTCTAGTGGCCTCTCGCCCTCACATCGGATCATTATAATGGCGCCCAAACATAAGGCTTTCCCTTTTGTTATCGAGTTCGAATTAATCTACATGAACTGTTGAAGCATTTAGAGGATGAAGAGGCTCATCAAGTGTTAATTTCGAACCGACCCGAAAAGATAATTTGTGAAAAGGTCATACACAATATTCTCATAGGTATAACTTACGGAGTAGACAAAGGAAATTTTGTAAGGGTCAACAAGTGTTTGTTAGAAATTATTTCCAAAGTGCATCGGCGGAAAAATGTTCAGCTAAACTTGCTCCAAAATTCAAGGTAGCGTACATAAAGGAACCAGTGAGTTTCGTCGCATTTAAGCTCGTTTAGTTTAATTTTATTGCTTGATTCATTAGTTCTTTCTTCGAAGAGTTGAGAATAATTAGTGGCCGACCCTGAGACATCTCTCATGTGACTTGGAACGGTCCCCACAATTTGTAGCGAATGCCTTGCTACAATCCGCTGCGAGTTAGTCACCCCTGCATTATTTTTTTTTAATAATTGCGGTGAACTATTGACAAAACCCCTTTGAGCAGTTGCTTTCGTCATTTTGTGATCCTTTCCCCTCCCCCTCCAACCGGCGGCAATGCAAGATTTACTTAGACTTCATACTGCACCCCCTCGCCCCCCCCCATCCTCGCACAGGAACCACCAAACGACTTGCTAAGTACCCAATCATTGGTTATTACTACATCAAACAACTAAAAACTTAATAAGGGCATACCATTTCTTGCCTCGAATTCCTGTTCGATATGTTATTATCAAGAAGGTCCACACCACCCATTCGTTGGTTGTACGCCCAAAATACGTGAGGTTGGGGTATCTCAATCTTCTATCTCTCGCTGGCGGAGTATCGAATAGCTTTCTTTACGGGTAAAATACCATATTGATTTGATAATAGTATGACTACACTATCATTATTCCATCTAACCCCAAAAAGTGTTTTCATTTTTCTCCACCATTGAATCGTACACCCCGCGCTTAAGCTTTTTGAATTGTTTAGCATCTTTTAAAATGCTAGTCTTTCCAAGCCGATTTGCTCGCACTGTTCCGGTTCCGCCCAACTTATGCTTTCCTAAGTGGTTGATTAGGCGTGGTGACGTAAAATAATTGTCAAAATATATAATGAAAAATCTAAATCAGGAAAATTATTTTTCAAAATTTCTTGATATTGGATGACAACCGATTCTGCTTTTCCAAATGTACTATCGGTAACTGTTGCTTGGATTGATTTTCCTTGAATATCAAAATTAACGAAATATCTAGACTGTGTTGCTAAAATCCAAGCCTTAAACCCAAATCTTATTGGTTTATCTTTTAATAAACGTCTGTTGAAAGTGTACTTTGAATAGGGCAATATTTCAAAAAAAAACTTTGTTCATATGCTCAACCAATGGTCTAATCTTTCCCATTGTATCATTTTGAGGTAAGTTGCTGTTGTCGCATGCATGTAAATTATGCATAATTTCATCAAATCGGTTTCTTCTCATTGTGTTAGAAATCATGAGGCTCCACTTATCATTAAAATGCCCGTAAATGCATACAGCTCCTCAATAGAGCAACAAAATGGGCGATTTTTGAAAGCAGCATAACTAACACTGTACTTTACTAATTCCTCCATAATCCGGATGAGATTCGTTCGATATAGCCAACGGCGGTGGTCGACTTTCCCATTCTGTTCATTTTCTTTTATAACTTCGGTCTACCTCTATTGTAGTAGTAGCACTTTCCCGGATATTATTTTCGTCCCTCTCGCTTATAAAAGCTTCTACTTAAAGCATTTTGGGCCCCAGATTATTGTAATCTGCGCATTTTCATCCCCTAAATCTTCTTCAGTTTCATTACCATCTGCGCTGGTGGGCTTATAAAAATGGTATGTTGAGCCTCTGAGGGTTCCTCATCATCGCTCCAGCGTTCAATTTCGTGGAAAACTTCTTGAAGGTCAACGGTTTTCGCCTAAAAAAAACAAAAATAATTGTAATACACAAAGACCCAAAGTACCAAAATTGGTTACAACACTTTAACAGTTATTTTCTAGAAAAGAGCAGTTTCCAAAAACAGGATTATATATTATTTCAATAACGCACTTATTTTTGAAGATTAGTAACTCAAAAACTTACATATAGAAATTGGAATCGATTCCTAATACCCTAGACAGACTGTGGTTTAATAAATCCAATTTAGCTAAACTAGTTGAAGTTTCTATTCAAAAACAAAGGGATTCGCTAAATCGAGATTGACACACTGCGGCTAATCTCGAAAAATTCACTAAATCGGTTTTACTAAATCGTAGTGTGTCTAGGGTTTAACAGTCAAATTTGGGTTGCACATGTAGTCGCTTTCACAGATTATTTTTAACTATTTCAATTTATCGTATGTTTCTCTTTTTGTTTACTTTATAGTAATTCTGGAAAATATCTAACCTCGATTGAAAACAATTTCGCTTATTAGAAGCGGCATTGCTTTAGAGAAGGAATCAATGGAAATTTGAGCCAAACTAGTCAGTCTTTATAATGAATTAGAGTTCGTTCGGCTTATAGTATCTCATTTATCGCCTCTTTTTGATTACCGGTAAACGATAAATACAAATTGAACTAACTGTAAACCGGATGGTGTTTTTTTTGTTTATTCTCGTTGAGATTCTCCTGATTTTGGAAATTCTCGTCGCTTCCCGATTTCACATCCCCCTTTCTCGAATTTCGTATTTTGATCACTTTTTAAAATTTCTCGAGATTTTTGGAGTTTAGCTTGGAGATGATGCATATAATGTTTGAGGCTTAATTGGTAATTTGGTCTTTCGAAACAGTCAAGTTTTTCGAGATTTTGTTATTCGAAATTTTCTTGGGTTTACTAACAGGCTTACCGAAATTAGTCTCATTAATATCCAGAGTTTCCCTTATTATTGAAATTGTTCGCGATCAATCGAGATTCATATAATACAGAGATTATTCGAATTTTTCTGTGGTAATCGAGATTATTCCGTGGTTTTATTCTAGATTTCTTAAGTTTTCGACAATTTTATTATTATTCGAGATTTTCGAATTTATTCGAATTTTGTAGGGTAATATTCTGAGCTACCATACATATAAATCATGATATTTAGCAGACTTCTAGAGATTTTGTCAAAATTTCGATATTTCTTCGATTTCCTAGGATATTCGAAATTATTCAAGAATGTTCCGGTTATTTACACTTCACATGGCAGTGTTATCGCGTACAGGATTTCCTTCGGCTTTACATATTTCCGGATAATTTGACGTTTGAGAATTGTCTAGAATATACAAGATACTTTGAAAATTCGACATTTTTGAGGTTATTTCGAAATTATTAATATTATTTGTTTCGTGTTAGGTTTGAGCATCACATTTCTTGTGTATTTCTCTATTCAATAACGAATTTAAGCCATATTTTTATAAATTTTAATTACTGGTATAAACTTCAGGTAAATATAAAATCGCAAAGTTTACCGATAAATGGTAAAGGGTTTTACCGGTAAAGAAGATAGTTTATCTTCCATTGCATTAGTTGAGATTTTTTTCGGGCACTCACAGTCTACAGGGTCTAAATATGAACTTGTAAACATTAAAATTTGAACAATTTCTTAAATCCTCCTCTCGAAATCAGATAATTTTAAGCAATGCGAGGGTGGAGGTTAGATAATAGGAAGATATAATGATTTATGTGAAATAAAAGCTTTACTTGTTCATAGATAAAAGAAGCATTTTTAGGGGCCCAAGAAAAATTTTGCGGGCGGCGCTGAAATTTGTAGTTACGCCACTGTATGAAAAATATTTCAACATTTAGTTTGTTTTTCAAAAAAGCTGAAAAACATTCTTACGAAAATATTTACTCAAATAAGTAGCCTGAGAGCGTGTTTATTTTGACGTTTCTTGCTTATTTAGGAGAAATAATTTGAACCAATCAGAAGAGACGTCAAATTTACGAAATTACGAAATACGCAAATACGCAAATACGAAAATGCTCGTGACGAGCCCTAATATGGATTGAGCAAGAAAACAAAATAATCAAATCAACCGAGATTGTTATGCATCACAAATAAACGACATAACCAACAAACATTAACAGTAATATTATTTATTTCTCCAGTATTATAAATATTATTTAAATTAAGTCACAGCTGAAAATAAATACAACGTGTTTAATATTTGGCATCGATTTTTATTCCCAAAAATTAATGACCCAAGTTTTTGTTTAAAATATTTGAATTATCATAACATTTGAGAGTGGTGTATCAAATAAAATAGCTTTTACTTATTATTCCCATTCCTAGATGTCACTTAATACACAAATTAAAACAACAGGGATTCGGGCTGAGTAAACGATTTGAAAGAAAACTTTTTATTTATTTTATTTATTTATTTACTGATTCATTTAAACAGCTTTTGATATACTCTATTTGGAGCAAAAGCTCATTTACAATGGAGTATATACCAAAAGAAACAAACAGCAAAATTTAACATAAAAACGAAAATTTTCTGCTTCGAATTGCTGCGAAGCGGAAGCCTTCCGTTCGGCACCAGTAAGCACTGCGTCGAAGGGTAGGCTAAACTGAGGGCTGGGGTACCAACATTTATGGAATCGTGGCAATGCTTTTAGAAGGAGACTAAAAAGAGATGGTTATAATTGTTTATAAATTTTAAGTTATGACGTATTTTACAAAAACAACATTCCATAAAAGCTTAGCAATAGTTTATATTCCAAGAGGATTTTCACTAAGAAATAAACATTTTCATGATTCGCTTTTTAAACAAATAAAATTACATGTTTTATGAACATTTTCGTATAAAAATCTAAAATCTAAAAGCTCATAATTCTTATAGACACTAGAAACTATTCATAGTAAAGAATAAATTTTATGTAGGCTCTGGTATAATCAAGGTTGCTTTGGTTTATGACGTATATTACAAAAACAACAACATTTTAATGTTCAAAAATACCTTATTTTTGAAGACGATTTTCACTAAGGACGTGTTCGAAGTTTGTGATAATTTTATTTTTGTAATCATTTTGACAGTAGTGAAAATAAATAAATTATCATAAACCGGCTTAATTTTTCTTATTGCGCACTTTTGTTTATGAATACCCACTAAAAAAAGCGATTCGTTTACGATACGAAAATGATATTTGTTGTTCAATAGATCTGTTTACGATATGAAAAGAAAGCATCGTAAACGTATTGTAAAAATCTTTCTATTTACGTTACGTAAAAAATTCTAATTATCATGGAACGTTGGATTCGTAAACATATCGATTTCGAATCGCAAAAACGATTCGTAAACGATATTTTGTATGAACAACAAACATAATTTTCGTATCGTAAACGAATCGCTTTGTTTAGTGGGTATTATTACAGAAGTGTCAAATTTACAACACGTAGCCCAGCAACCGTAGAAGTACTTCCAGAAGTGGTGCAAAAGTTGTGAAAAAAAGTACTTTTTTTCCACTGAAAAAATATAGGACGTCAGGAAAAAATTCATCAGTTTTAAAAAAATATTTATATATCTTTCTCTTTTCCACTTATTATAAAAAAAATCAAGCTATCTCTTTCACATTCTTAGCCAATTCCGTATATAAAAAGTACTTTTAAACTACTTCTGTGATACAACTTTTAAAGTAGTTTTTTATAAGCAGTTTAAAAGTACTAATCCATCCACACTTTTAGAGCATTTTTAGTGTTTCATTAAATAAAACGGAATTGTACTGTTAAATAAAATAATTTTATTTTATAAAGGTGTTAAATTTGATATGTACAACAAGGTTTAAAATATAAAATTGAATTACAAAATATCAATAACAATATAATAATTATAATTTATCACCAAAAATCCCTATATGTAAGTCGTTATCACAATTAATTAATTGTATATGTAGATATATATATATATATATATATATATATATATATATATATATATATATATATATATATATATATATATATATATATATATATATATATATATATATATATATATATATATATATATATATATATATATATATATATATATATATATATATATATATATATATATATATATATATATATAATATATATATATATATATATATATATATATATATATATTTTTATATAAGTAAATAACTAATTCTTATTTTTTAAAAACCTGTTGTGGGCATGTTGAATAAATATTCTAATTTCTTTTTCAAAATTTTCTTTGCCCAGCAGACCGCCGCATGCATCTAATAAATTAATTTAAACTGTTAATATGTTGTAATGATTTTGAATTTAATTATTTTTTTTACCGAATAGGGCAGTATTGAAAAATTTTAATTTGTTTAGTGCTCTTTTCCCTGCCTTTCCTTTTTAAATTCAATTCGTGGTATAATTCATCTGTTGCTATAAAGCGGCATACACTTTCCAGTATGGAAGTGTCTTAGTTGCCTTAGATAAGCTTCCTAATAACAAAATTTCAATAAGTACATAGGTTATATTTGATTAAAGTTATTACAAGGAAACTTACTAATTTTGTGATATATTTGGAATCTCCTAAGCTCAATTCCATATCACTTAGCTCCGTAATTGTCCTTATCGGAAAGATGGTTTCAAACTCAACTGTACTATTTTGTTCTTCGCCAACCAGTTTCTCCAAAGATCGGTTAATTTTTTTGACATGGACTAAAGTCTCTAAAATCATTTTATTTTGGGCATTCCCTGTAGTTATCATTTTCCCTTTTATAACTGTCAAATTTATTAATTTTGTCGGAGATTAAATTTAACACATTTATATATTTTTTGAAATATTCAAAGTAAAGCGATTTTGTCAGTTATATTTTACGAAATTCCAGATTACACAAAAAAAAAATCAGTAACAATTTATTTACCCGGCAAGTTCTCTTTTTCAGAGGTTTGTGGAGTTCCATGATTATTTGAAACTTAGGTTTCGGAAGAATGCATAAAAAATGGAGTTATTTCCAGTCTAACAACCCTCTCTGTTGATGTTGGTTCGTTCTGCTCATTCTCTTTGATTAAATTATTTTTGTTGTAGCGGCGAAATCTTTTTTCTGGGTGGGAATAAAATTTGACTATTTTCGATACTGTCATTCTGATCATCAACAATCTGTGGGATTTGCGTCGAAGTATTGAAGCCTTATGAAACATTTTTACTATTATAAATGTTTTCATAATTTTCTGTTATAGGTGACAATGGAATACCCGTTGAAATAAATATGATTCATTTAATCAACTTGGTAAATGTTAAAAATATTGAAAAATATGTATAAAGTGTATGCACCATTTTTACTGTTATCGGCCATTTTTGATGGTGGTATTCAGTTTAACTGGAAATATTTTATATATTTGTAATTAGATGGAAGTTTGTGCATTTTAATAAAAAATATGAATCGATTTTTAATGTGAAAACTGAATAAATGATTGGTGCAAAATTGGTATAAGAATATATTCTTTATCTATTGGCACACAAAAATATTTATGCAATATTTCTTTTGACATAAAATGTTTGAACTCCTGGTTGAATACTATTGCCGAGTACAATTCCAAGTGTTTCTGAGGAATTTACTGGTTTGTTAAAATAATATGAAGTTTTTTCGAAAATATGTCCAATCACAGTGTTTTCTGCTGCTACCGAACCAAACCCGGTAATTTTAAGTATAGTTGCATTGGTTGTAAGACAATAACAATCATTTTCATTTTCATTAGAAACGTGGAACTTATTAAATTTCGTCAACTTTGATGTTATGTGAGAAGCTTTTATTTCTGCTATTCTTCTGTATATTTGTTGCAATATTCTATTAGGTTTTTTAATACTTCGCTTTAAAAATTGCATATAATTTTCATATTTGTATGCGGAAAATGAGTCTAATGACCCGAATTGTTTCACACACCTGGGCATATGTAGGAGTCCGTGAATATTGAAGCTTACTTTTTCTTCCCCGTATATTATAGGAAATATTTTGACAAAATCTTTAATCAAAGGCTGCATCGGAATTTTGCCGACAATTTCTTGGGTCTGACAATAACCTTACAGCGCAATGTAATAATAAAAAGTGATGATATATTTGATCGGATACTGTGCCTTTCAAAACGAAAATGCCGGTATAAAGTAAAAACTGTCGAAATTCGGTGGCTTTCCACAAAGCTAAATCGTCAAAAGATCTACACCTTGTACCGAATTCAGACGGAGTAAGTGCAGAACACAATTTTACTCTTGTATTTATTCTGTCAAGATTTACTTTAACACCTACTAATATTTTATTTTTAGAAATAAGCACCAACATTTTTTTTACAACTCCCAAATCAATAAGGTGCATGGGGTCGATAGGAAATTGCGATACCATACCAATACCGATGGTTTCTAATATATTTTCATTATTTAAAAAAATTCGATGATGATACGTACGACATATCCGTTCTTTCTTCTCTAATTTGAGTATCAAATATTATGCTTCTGTTAGCATATCTTCCAATTTGACAACATTCTGGCCAGCTATTTTTTCCAGTGTGGTACTGAGTTGCAGTTATAAATGCTCTTGCTGGGCTATCACAAACAAACAGTCTTATTTTAAATTTCCTTAAAGTCCCCAACTGTGCAATTCTAAGACCATTTTCAATAGGAAGTTCAGTTTCTTGTACGAATGACATTAAAAACTCATTAACTGAGTGGGGTTTTTCAAAATCTGAATAACACCCAATTAAAAATGGCGGTTCTTCTGGGAATTCAAAAAACCTTCCAATTATTGGCCATAACACTCGTCGGGAACTTTTAAATACTTGCAGCCCATCAATACCAATATCAATTAAAATAGGGTCTTTTTCCAACAGAAAATTAAATTTGTTGGCTTTTCCATGATTCTGTATTCTAAAGTGAAAATATTCTCCTGGTACAACGTCAATAACATGAATCACACCAGTTTTGGTTTTCAGTAGTTTTCTTGCTGTTAGTGGTAAGTTTTTTACACCAGAATCATTTAATGTTTTCAACAAATCATCTAAATGATTATGTGGTGTTTTATTTCTTAACGCCCATAATTTTAGATTCCTTTGAATTACAGTTTTGCCATCAAGATTAACACTATTTTCAGAGCTACAAATGATACCACAGCAACTAAAACTACATTGATCGTCAGTTTCTGGATTAGAGCAGCCGTTTGAAGTTTTATCGGATTCTGGACTATTGACATCATTAACTTGACTGGAAGAAATAGGTTCAACAGTATAACAGTCTGTGCAATTCGAATTTATTAAAGTTTCTGATGTGTCCGATCGTGCGAAAGAATCCAGATTTTGATATCTTAACATATCATTTTTGCAAGCCAACTTTTGCATAGCTAAACAGTTCAAAAATGTTTTCTTCGACATTTTAATCTGTTTGTTTGAAAATCGTTATAGTTTAATGAAATTTATGGACCATGTATAAACACACTTTAAAACAAAATGTTAACTTACGAATTTTCAAATTATCTAAAAAAATCTTTTCTATCTATAGATAATATCTATAATACCATATTATGGTATATTATAATATCTAAAAAAACAACAATTCACGACTTATTTAGTACAATAACAAACAAAACTAATAAATCACCAGAATATTTTAAAGAAAAAATGGATTGTAACATATATGTTTATTATAATAATGTCAAAAACAAAAACAATCAAATCAAAGGAGACTATAGAATGAGCTGCAAGTACCTTTTACATAGTTTCGTTTCGCTTTATTTACAATTAAATGCGAAAAAATTGGTTGCAAACAAAAATTTTTAAAACTAGTGAACTCACGTTTGCTGGGAGTGGCTGTGATAATTTGGTTGCATACAAAATAATGTCATAATTATTACAGCTGGAATAATTATCACAAATTTCGAACACGTCCTAAGAAATAAACATTTTCATGACTCAATTTTTCAATCAAATATAATGATATGCTTCATGAACATTTTCGTATAAAAACAAAACAAAAGCTTATAATTCTATAATAAATTAAAATTTTAAATGAAAATAATCGTTTTCCCATTCATAGTAAAGAAAAATTGTATGTACTTTATTTTAAGCTTAGTAAAAAATACAGTCGGTACTGAAGGCTCTTATTTATACAGTAGGCGCTGGTTCAATGGAGCTAAACTTCATATTTAAGGTTTTTTTCAAAAATTGGGAGGTCCCAGTAAATTTTAATGAAAATCAACCAACCGTAAATGGCAGCTTCCATGGACCAGACAATTTATTTTGCAAATATCTCAAAAAAAAGTCCCATCACTCCCATCGTCACACTTCATTTTTTTATTTTATATATGATAGATTTTAATTCAAATACCACATTTAGTACTAAATTTCGAGACCTTCAATTCTAGCGCGGATTATGTATACTAAATCAATTAATTTGTCGTCCAATGTCATATCATTACAATAACAAACCACAAAAAGAACACCATACGTAAAGTCTAAATGGTAAACTAACTTTTGTAAAACCAACAGTTTTGTTATTGTTTTATGTTAATCGATATCGATAACTGGTTTGTCCGAAAAAACAATTTTTTGATTTCACCACCTGAGATACGGAACGCTATGATCTTTATTTAGCAAACTAGCTGCTAACGTACTAAAAATTTGTGTAACGCAGAGAGAGAGACAAGGACAGAATCTACTCTATATGCAGAGTAATCATAAAGAATTTTGTATGACCAGATATAATAACCATAATCTTGTATATCATTTCTTATAAAACTAAAAAAAAAGCAAAATTAAAAAGACAAGAAATTGTCTATAAAAATTACAACAACATACACAAACCTCGAAATGAAAACGAACTTTTCCAATTCGTATATTTCAGTTTAAAATTAGCCATAATTCTATAAAGTTGTGCGATGTAATGTTTTGTACGTGTACGAGTAGGTAGTGTAGCAAAATATAAGTACATAGTTTAATCGGTTATTAAAACTTAACATTAGTTGTGCACATATGTGCCGAAACAATTTGAAAATGATTTTTTTAAACCATTATTTGTGATATAATTATAAATTATTGGACAAAGTGTTTTTTTTTGTTATACCACAAACAAAAGTGTGCAAAGTAAATTTTGTGGTTATTCATAATGAATATTATAATGAAGCACCGTTTGTCGCTGGAACTGGATAAAGGTTTGTTGTTTGGCTGTTATGTTATACCGTGTCGTGAAAGTAAAAAAAAAAAAAAATAGTGATACATAGTTACACAAAAATACAAAAAAAAAAGGAAATTCACTTAATTATATTAATTAATTAATTCATCATCCGGACAAAAAAAAAAATTACATTAATTCGTTTTTTTTGTTGTTTGTTCAATGTTTCTAATTAAGATGGATTTGTTCTTTTATTATTTATTATGGTCTTGATTGTTTGATTTGTTAAGCACAATTACTTTTTGTGTTAGGTTTTTAATAAATAAATTATTACGGGTTAAAGTGTATAATTTTCAAAATTTCCAGCTGAATATTTTCATTAAGTTTTCATATGTTTCATTCATTGTGCAATCTCGGTTTATTAAAACATTAAAACTATAGCGTCATAAACAGTTTTGAGCTACCCCCATTTATTAATTCAATAAAGTCTGTCTGCCCAAGTAGTCAAATGTTAAATATTTAGTACGGAATATAACAATCTTCCGGTCTTCTGTATGCGATATCAAATTTTTAAAAGACGGTATAAAGCGGAAAAATGACTGGACATAAATTTTTGATTGTGATACTTTTGTTAAATTTTACTTCAATATTAATTTGTAATGTTTAATGTTGTCTAATCTAATTGAATATTTATCATAAAGGGAAATAAAAAACAAAAGAAAAAAGAAAAAGACAAGAAATTGAATTAGGAGGATCTAACACTCTTTTGACGTGATAACATCTCACACCTCAGATGTATGTGAAGTTAGGCCGAAAAATCATCCCGAAAAGGCTTTTTTTAATTTTGGTGTGTTTCCTTGCTAAAATCCATAATAGCACGAAAAAATAATTGTATTGTATGAAAAAATCAATACCATCCCGAAATTTGATAAAATTTGATTAGTAGGTACATATTAGCATTAGTAGCACGAAAAAAATTATTTGGTAACAATTACACTTCAAACTTATTAAGATGTAGCTTATTTCATAATTTAAATAAAATATATTGAACGAATCCGTTGCAATAATAATCTGCAGAAATACACCAGTTATTATCTCATTATTAAAAGATTAGTTATTGGATAACCTTAAGGTCTTATTTCCAAACCGTGTTCTTAGTTTTTTATACCAGGTTCAACCCCACATATATTTCCAACCCCTGTAACAATGCTGACTTTCACCAAATATCTACATAGTGGTATAAAACACCAGCATGCTAAATTCATTGCCAACTTCAAACCAATTAGTCCATCACCATACGACGGGGATCAGGAACATTTATGGGCCAATATTCAATCAAATATTTACGGATGAGAATTTTGTCCTAAACTGTCCTAAACCAACAACAACAAATGTGAATGTGAGAATGTATGTGTTTAGGTAAAAAAACATTGTCATTTAGGCGAAAATTATATATTTTAACATAGACATTTAAAATATTTGAAATATTGTACATTAATATATATTTTCATATTGAACTAGAACCACTCAATCCAGAACATACCACATTTCCGGAAAATGTTGGGGAAAAGAACGTTAGGATTCCACTTTCACTTGCTTAGTACGCTAAAATCAAAAATCAAAATTTTCATGAATTTTCTTTAGATATTTCCAAGTGGTTACTATGGCTGAAATCGACATTTTCAGATTGAACTAGAACCACTCTATCCAAAACATATCACATTTCCGGAAAATGTTGGGGAAAAGAACGTTAGGATTCCACCTGAATTTGCTTAGTACGTTAAAATCAAAAATCAAAATATTCAAGAATTTTCTTTAGAAATTTCTAAGAGGTTACTACGGCTGAAATGGACATTTTCAGATTGGACTAGAACCACTCAATCCAGAACATATGACATTTTCGGAAAATGTTGGGGAAAAGAACGTTAGGATTCCACATTTACTTGCTTAGTACGTTAAAATCAAAAATCAAAATATTCATGAATTTCCTTTAGATATTTCCAAGTGGTTACTATGGCTGAAATCGACATTTTCAGATTGGACTAGAAATGGACATTTTCATATTGAACTAGAACCACTCAATCCAGAACATATGACATTTTCGGAAAATGTTGGGGAAAAGAACGTTAGGATTCCACTTTTACTTGCTTAGTACGTTAAAATCATAAATCAAAATTTTCAAGAATTTTCTTTAGAAATTTCCAAGAGGTTACTACGGCTGAAATGGACATTTTCAGATTGGACTAAAACCACTCTATTCAAAACATAACACATTTCCGGAAAATGTTGGGGAAAAGAACGTTAGGATTCCACTTTTACTTGCTTAGTACGTTAAAATCATAAATCAAAATTTTCAAGAATTTTCTTTAGATATTTCCAAGTGGTTACTATGGCTGAAAACAACATTTTCAGATTGGACTAGAACCACTCTATTCAAAACATAACACATTTCCGGAAAATGTTGGGGAAAAGAACGTTAGGATTCCACTTTCACTTGCTTAGTACGTTAAAATCAAAATTTTCATGAATTTTCTTTAGATATTTCCAAGTGGTTACTATGGCTGAAATCGACATTTTCATATTGGACTAGCACCACTCAATCCAAAACACATCACATTTTCGGAAAATGTTGGGGAAAAGAACGTTAGGATTCCACCTGTATTTGCTTAGTACGTTAAAATCAAAAATCAAAATTTTCAAGAATTTCCTTTAGATATTTCTAAGAGGTTATAACACATTTCCGAAAAATGTTTAGGAAAAGTTTGTTAGAATTCCACTTTTACTTGCTTAGTATGTTTAAATCAGAAATCAAAATTTTCATGAATTTTCTTTAGATATTTCCAAGTGGTTACTATGGTGAAAACGACATTTTCAGATTGGACTAGAACCACTCTATCCAAAACATAACACATTTCCGAAAAATGTTGGGGAAAAGAACGTTAGGATTCCACTTTTAGTTGCTTAGTACGTTTAAATTAAAAATCAAAATTTTCAAGAATTTTCTTTAGAAATTTCTAAGAGGTTACTACGGCTGAAATGGACATTTTCATATTGAACTAGAACCACTCAATCCAGAACATATGACATTTTCGGAAAATGTTGGGGAAAAGAACGTTAGGATTCCACTTTCACTTGCTTCCACGCACACTTAGACAGATGACGGTCCATTGTGATACCAAGGGATCCTACTCCCCTTACACCTTCATTGGAACCATTTTCAGCTACTTATGTAGCGTAAGATATCTCGCACATTGCAGTTCTCGAGATCCATAAGGCCGTCCAAACTATACTTGCTCATTTGTTTATGCCTCCTGTAAGCTAGCGCCGGGCATGAGCAGAGGAAGTGGCTCAGAGTCTCTTCCTCCTCATCTTACAGCTTCTACAGAAGTCATTTGCCTGTGAGCACCCCCACGACTATACTTAATTCAGGTCTACGTAGGGATAGTAGTGTTTTGGAGCGCATCAACTCCAGTTTCGGCCAGACTTGCCGCGCTATATAGCATGTTGTGTTATTAGTTCACCTCTTCTATGCCGAGGCTATCGCCTCATTTCTAAGCGCCCTACAAAACGCTGCTATGGGCGTCCCCAGATTTGCCCTTTCCGGTTTCAATTGGAGAGTTGTGCCTTGCCTTGCCAGTTCGTCCGCCCTGCAGTTACCCCATTACGTCCGAGTGACCGGGGACCCAGACTATCTGGATATTGAAATGCTCACTCATCTCGTTAAGAGATAAGCGGCACTTCAATGCCACCACGGACGTCAGAGAAACTGATTCCAGTGAATGATTGCCGCTTGACTGTCCACATATATTGTTATATCCCTTGTGGATATGACATTATGCTTCAACCAAGTCAGCGCTTCCTCAATCGCTACCACCTCCGCTTGGTACACACTGCATTGATCAGGAAGACGAACGGATATATTAATATTTAATTTGTCACAATAGACTCCTGCTCCGACTTTGCCGTCTAGCTTGAAGCCGTCAGTATAGTATTGTATACTTCCAGTTTCTGTTATTGACCTGTTCCCCCAGGATTCCCTTGAGGGGAGAAGAGTCCGGAAACCTTTTTCAAAGCATACAATCGGTATCGTGTAGTCACTATTCTCCACATCTGCCTTTAGCGACCTGCCAATCGTCGAGTGGCCCGTCTGAAGACATCTCAAACACGGCAGAGAGTCGTGCAGCCGTAGTTGCCGCTCTCTGCTTACCAAAGATGTCGACAGGAAGAATATAGAACATAGCCTCCAAAGCTCGTGTAGGGGTTGTCCTCAGTGCCCCGCTTATAAGCAAGCAGGCCGTTCTCCGTACCTTCTTTATCTTATTCTTATAAGTTTTCTTGTTTAGTGCTGGCCACCACACCGGTGACGAGCCAGTGTACCAGCTCTGGTTTTAGATCCCATCTCTTATCGAAGGCGTTCCTACATGAGTACAGAGCCATGGTGGACTTCTTTACTCTCTCTAAAATATTGGGCATCCAATTTAGCTTACTGTCCAAGATTATGCCCAGAAATCTTGCCTTATCAGTAAAGGCCAGGGCCGTGCCATTTAAGGTAGGAGGGGCGACTACCGGATTTTTATATTTCTTGGTGAGGAGTACCAGCTCTGTTTTGGATGAATTTATACCCAGCCCACATTAGCTGGCCCACTTTGTAATGATTATGAGCGCGTGTTGCATGACTTCCTTAATCGTGCCTAGGTACTTCCGCGAGATCGCTATTGCTACGTCCTCTGCATACGCTATCACACCTATTCCCTCCCTCTCCAGTTCCAAAAGTAATCCATTGATAACTATGTTCCAGAGAAGAGGTGATAGGACACCATCTTGTGGAGTTCCTCAAACTACTCGCCTCCTAATGGTGGATTCCCCCATATCCTGCCTTCTAGCATCTGATTTATCAACCTCCCTAAGGGGTAGTCCACTTCTAATAAAGATAGTCCTTCCCGAACTGCCTCCGTCCTGACATTGTTAAAGGCGCCCTCTATATCGAGGAAGGCTACCATACAGTACTCTTTCGAGTGGATTGATTTCTCAATTGTTCGCACCAGGGAATGCAGAGCCGTCTCCACAGATCTCCCTTTCCAGTACGCATGGTGAGAAGTCGCCCAATTACTGGGTTTTATTTTTGCACGTATATACACGTCGATCAGTCTTTCCAATGTTTTCAACAGAAAGGATGATAGAGTTATCGGTCTCAGTTTTAGACACCCCCTGAAGATCACCTCCAGCCATGGGAGAATGATCGACGAATGTTTTTGCAGTTCTGCTGGGATGATACAGTCCGGGCCTGCCGATTTATAGGGTTTAAAGCCGTTTAGTGCCCATAATATCCGGGTTTTGCACACGATTTCCTCCGATCAACCCGACGATAATTTTTCCCTAGTACTACCAAGCTCTGTCGACACACCCACACTTCCTGGGAAATGGGTATCAAACAAAAGCGCCAATAATTCCCCACTAGACGTTGTCCACAGCCCATCTGGTTTAATTAAGTAACTAGGACTCGTTGGACTTTTAGATAAGATTTTCTGAGGCGCGAAGTCTCCGAAACACCTTCCATTTTATCACATAATAGTCTCTAAGACCTCCTCCGCGCTTTCCTTATTTCCTTTTCATATAAGGTGCTCCTTATAGGAGTCCCAGTCCTGAGCTTCCCTAGAGCCCTTTGCTCTATTCAATGTTTCCTACACCCTGAACGGAGGATTCCCAACTTCCTGGACCACCATATCGGTTTCAAGCAGTGTCCAAGAACAAGTTGCAGGCACTTGTGATTTCCCCCACCAGGAAATTCAGCTCCTTCTCTGTGGCTGGGGGCTTCGGAGCATCGGTCGGTAAGAGTCCTACTAACACTTCCCCGTATTTGTTCCAGTTAGTCCTTCTAGGATTCCTGAAGGCTTTCCAGGTAACAGGTTGAATGTCAATATTAAACGTCACTTACCAATGGTCCGAGAAGGAGTGTTCCTTCGCCACCCTACATTCTTTGACCATATGTGTAATGGAGTCTGATGCAAAGGTAACATCCAGTACCTCCTGCCTGTTACTAATAATAAAAGTGGGCTCTTGCCCCAGATTACACACTGCAAGGTTAGTACCCAATAAGTAATCAATACCGATCTTCTCCCGTTCCGCTTCGAGTATCAGTTCCCCAAGGTTATCCGGCGGAACCTCCTTCTCTCGGTCCATATAGGCTGAAACCAGCCATAGTAAGCAGCCTCCCGTCTCCAGGCCGACTGCCGTTACGTCTCCACTACTATATTGTGGAAGAAGAAAAATACTCAAGTTATTTTTAGCGAGAATGCAAGATCTGATCTTATCGGACCCAGAACAGTATAAAATTGTATACCCTTTTACACCGAGGCCACAGATCTTGTTTTTACTAATCCAGGGTTCTTGAACTAGGATTATGACCTCATCCGATTTGGTCAGTCTGAGGATCAAGGCTGTTGAAGCAGCCTTAGAATGGTGAAAATTAATCTGAACCGTGCTCAGCATAAATAAATCAACTTACGTTCCTTCATATACCCTCCGCTGTCGCGGTAGGGTTTAATATCTCGGTCCTAGGGGGACGTCATCAATCCTGATGCTCCCTTACGGTGCTCCGTGTTGGCTCTTTATGCCACCCTCCTCCCCCATCGACTCGACCCGATCTTCCTCGTTTGAGTCCAGGGATAGACGACTACCCATAGCCGTCAATCGCTCCATCGCTGAACTCCCAAAGTCCCATTGTGGTGGATTTCAGTCGTATGGCAGTGCAAGCTGCCAACTGTTTCCCCAAGATATCTAGAGGAGTTAAAAATAACAGAGTCTCCAGTGCCTCAGTGGATATGGTCCTCAGTGTACCACTGATCCACAGAGAGGTTGTTCTCTGAACTTTTGTCAACAGCTTTTGGTTGAAGTTTTGTCCAGAACAGGCCACCAGACTGTTACCCCTTATAAATGTGTTGGTCTGACTACTGCGGTATAAAGCCAATGTACGTTCCAATTTAATTTGCTATCCAAAACAAGACCCAGAAACTTCGCTTCATCTGTAAAAATCAAGCTGGACCCATTTAAAGTGGGAAGATCAATATGAGGAAGTTTAATTTCCTAGAGAAGAGAACCAATTCGGTTTTGTGTGGGTTCACATTCAACCCACAGCCATTGGCCCATGATGAAAGAATGCCCAGGGCATTATGCATAAGCTCACTAGGTAGCCACCTTGAAGCCATTGTCCTCCAGTCTTAAAAACAGGTCATTTATGATTAAATTCCAAAGTAGGGGGATAGTATCCCACCCTGCGGCGTACCTCTGCTTGCAAATGTTCTGGCGGAGGACTCCCCCAAAACTAGCAATTATGATCCTGCCTCTTAGCATTTGATCTATCTAGTCCTTGAGTGCTTCATCTATTCCCAGATTTGAAAGTTCCCAAGTTATAGCCCCTGGAAGCACGTTGTTAAAGGCCCCCTCAATAAACAAAAAGGTTACCATTGCGAAGTTGCTATATACTCGAAAGATTTCTCAATGAAATATATAAGAGAATGAAGAACAGTCTCTACAGATCTCCCATAAAATGAGTTTCCAGCAGAAGTTCCAATGATTCCGCACTAATTAGTGGTCCATATTACTACGTACTTTGCGTAGTCTAGACATCTCCGAAGACACCTGGATTTTGCTACAGTATAGGCTCCAAGGTCTGTTCTTGGCACTTCTCAATTGATATTTGTAAATTTTGAGGACTTCCTTACAGGAGTCCCAGCCTACAGCGGTTCTTGTTTTCCTTGCTGTTTTAAAGAGAATTTTGCATTTTTGACGTATTTGTTGAATCTCCTTGGGCCACCAGTGTGGCCGAGATTTACCCCTACGCCTGCTAAGAGGACTAGAGCCCAGCATCGTTTCACTAAAAGCGCCGGACAGCTCGTCCACTAAGCCATCAAGCTCTTGCGCAGTTTTTGGAGGTTTTGGCACATGAGCTTTTAGTGAATTACACAGAATTGTACTAAAGGTATCCCAGTTGGTTTTCCTCCTATTTCTACAAATTGAACCTTCTGGAGAAGCCAAGTTCATTTCAATTCAGAAAAGGAGTGGTCCTCAGAAACTTTCCAGTTTAACAGACTAATCATCAAAAACTTTGAGACAAGTGTAATATCCAATACCTCCTGTCTATTTCTAGTTATAAAAGTCGGCTTACTTAAAATGTAATCTAGGAGTAACTCACCTCGTTCATTTGTGTCCGTAATTCCCCAGATCGTCTGATGAGAATTTGCATCACTCCCCAGGATGACTCCAACCTTGCGCTTCTGAGCCTCCAGGATTAGCTCACCTAGAATGATTGGTGGAATATCCTCTTCATAAGAAGCTAGGTAAGCTGATATTACCAGAGGTTTCGTTTATCGCTTCAATGCTGACTGCCCCATTGCCTCTCCATTGTTTTGATAGCGGATTTGCTTAAACAAAACTTGAGCGGACACGAACATACATTTCTGCTATGATATAGGAGCATTAGTTAATTCTGGTATATGGCCATTTATGAAGGAACTTGGCCAATTCTTATCCGATTTTGATAAAATTCAGCATTTTTAGATGAACTTCTGAAATATGGCTAACTAGCGCTGGAAATGGAATACTAAATCGTTGTTTTAAATGTATTTAAATTCTTGTTCTATAAATCATTTTAGAATCCCATTTCCACCGGGCATGCTGAATTTCATCAAAATCAGATAAGAAATAGAATCCCAATAAATTTTTTACAACAAAACAAATCACAAGGGACACCTCACTACAACGGGCAACTCTTTTGATCCCGTCGATGTCCGTTATAGTGAGGTTTATCTGCACTCCTTTTAATCAACATGCAGATTTTATTGCGCTGAATTTTTCTTTATATTTGTCCAATAATGAAAATACCTCAAAATAAGACTTTAAACCATGAAATGCAATTTTTCAATTCCACCGTTGAATTTCATTTTGTTGTGTGCAGGTTTAGCTAGCGAAAATGAATTTTTCCTATTTGAACATAGATGTCCCTGTTTTATATCAATGCGATAATTTCGCGACATTTTCACTACGAATTAATTCATTTGTAATATGAATTAATTCTGTGACATTTTTTGAAAAACTGAATTAACTCCGCGCGAAATAATTTAATTTTTAGTTTTTTAGAACTTTCTCGTGAAGGTGTAATGCAGGAAATCTGTTTATGGGGTTGAGTTAAAACTGGGATATTTTTTAAATTAATTAATTTAGTGCGGATTTACATCAGTTTTTAAAAATTTGATGTCACAAATTTGATTCATATTGAAAACGAATTAATTGAGTCTTACACAATGTCAGACACGAAACTTTGTTATTCTTAAATTTAAATATTTTATTCGTTTATCAAAGGATCATCTATAACAGCGGAAGGGTTTTTACGTTTATTTTATTGAAAGGTTCCGATTTCGGTTCTTGATTCCTCAATAAGATATGGTTCTTCGGCCCCGATTTGGTTTCAAAGCTCTGCTGCTACGATCAGAGTACTTTAGTCTTTAAAAAAAGTCTTCCCAAAAAACTTCTTAGCTAAGACGGTGACTTACAGTCACTGACTAAAAAACAGTCTTAGGTAAGACTTTCTGTTAGTTAAGAACATTGAAATGTTAATATCTCAAAAACTATACATGATTAAATAAAAAACGATTAAGCAATTTTGTATTAAATAGTCTATTAAATTTAAATTTGAAATAAAAAACCAAAATTATGTGAGTTTTTCGAGAAAAAATGAGTTTAATGAATTTTTTTGTTATTTCTCGCACAATTTTTTTAATTCCATCAATGTTTTCTTTATGGAAAATATCATGCATGATATTCCTACTTTCAGACAAGAAAAAAGCACTCTGTGCCTTTAAAATTATAGAAAAACAATTGAGTTATCTTAATTTTTAGAAGAGTTATTGGCATCTACATCATTCAAGGCAGTGTACAATGCTAAAAATTTGAAATGCAATTGAAGTGGGTAACGGTTCATTTCCGGGAATATGCGTAGTGGACTTTTTTTCATGATATTGATCCAGCTACACGCCCTACTTGTTTGGACTCGTACATGTGGGACACCCTAGTCAATACAATATAGTATAAGACAGTCTTAGGAGGCTTAACGTCATAAGTTAGTCAAATTTTTGCTAGCTTGCTTTTAATGGTTTTAATTTATTGCGTTGTTTGCCGCAACAACTTTTTCACCCATTTGGAGGAACGCTAAGAGTCTGCAAATTTTTACATTTTCTTAAGGTGACAAAAATTCCTAATAATATTTCCAAGTAATAAGATCTCGTTCGAGGTCGATTTATTTACGTTTTGTCTGAAAATTTGTGTACCTTCTTGGCCAAGTAGACCAATTTCTTTTTGTTTTTTTCAGTCTAGTAATTTTGACTCTATTTGCTTGCTTGCTAGTTCAAGTTCTCTAGATCAAAAAAAAAAGGAATTAAGCTAGAATCCAGGTTAAAAATTTCAATAGGTTGGTGTAATTTGGTTAATTACTCAAAATGTGTGTCATCACTGAATATGAATACGTTTCCAATCTTTAGCTATTTATATAAAATATTTTTTACGTCCTTCGCGCTTTATCGTTTGGGTCTAATTATATGTGGTCGCCATTTTTGTGTTTAGTTTTTGAGGCCATTTTTCAAAAAACGTCAACATATGGTTCGAGTACTTACGGGATTGTTAATTCTGAGCTTAATTCACTGGTAGAATACGTATACTTTTAAATTTCGATCTTGAAAAGGTGCTTGGGCATCCTAGTCGTCCTTGCTCTATTTTATTTTCAAGTAAAATCCTTGGATCAAGCTTTTTTTTTATAATGTGTACAAGCTTTGCTGAAGAGAGAGTTTTCATTGAAACTTTATAGGTGTTTGTTTCAGCAGTAATTGATCTGGCAAGAAAGGATGTTTTGCTCTATAATTTTTATCCCGATGAATTTGGAGTTTGTTAAGTACCAAGGGATAATTATTCTGTTTCAAAATGGAGAAAAAATCAATAATCGATGGTATCCTATCCCAGACCGTTAATAAAAATGTTGCTATCTTTGTTAAATTATCTATAGATAATTTATCAAAGACAACAACCTTTCTACATTCTACTAGTGGAAACTAGCGGTTGGTCGATGGGAAAGCAACAATATTTGTCCAATAAGCAAATTTCGGTTTAGCGAAGTGGAATGGAACGAAATGAAATTTTGGTTTTCCCAAATTTCGTTTTCTCGCTGAATAATTTTGTTCTATTCATTTACCATTTACAAAATTTTTGTTGAAAAAGTGCAACACAAATCTCCACTCTGCAACAAAGTTTACAGGCAAAGAGGTAAAAAACGAGTTAGTAAGTAAGTAAACTTTTTATTATAGGCATTAAGAAGATATAGTACATAATTGTTTAAGTTTAATAAATTATAACATTCTGAGATTAGTTATTCATAAAATAACTTTACATCAGATAACATTCCAGCATTATTCATTTCAATTGTAAATAAATTTAAACATATTTCGTTTATACAAAAAAAAACGTTACATCAGCCCCTTAACCTAATTTTCCTTAACCTAGTTTTTTTTTATCTTATGTGCTAATATTTAATGTATTTACAATAGAATTTTCTACAAAATTTAATATGTTAACATATCTACTTAGACAGTTGTCAGCGTATTCTTCGACATAAAGCATGTCGGACAAAATATGAAGCCTTCTAGTTGAGAAACGTCGTGGCCATTTTTTAATAATTTTTAAAAATTTGTTCTGAATAGTTTGTAATTTATTTCTGTGGCACTTAGCGGTTGACCACCATACTGGTATTCCATATAGAATTGCATTCAGAATACAACACTTGTAAATTAAAGTTTTTGCTTTGTTCTACACCTTTTAATCTCCATTTGTAATAGTACTCAGAGAGTGTGTCAGCGCAAGATTGGAGGTTTTCGGTGATAGCTTGTTCAAATTCATTTGCAGTGTAGATTGCGGTATCATCTGCAAATATTGCTATTTCACACTGTTCAGATAATGGAATATCATTAATAAAGAAATTAAAGAAAACGGGACTAAGCACCGCCCCTTGAGGAACTCCAGCTGGAATTGAGACCACGGATGATTTCGAACTCATGATTTGAACATAAAATTTAGGATTGGAAAAATAAGATTTTAGAATCTTTTGTAATTCTATTGGGAATTTATAATTTAAAAGTTTAAATAATAAAGAATTGGTCCACACTGTATCGAATGCTCTTTCCAGATCGAGAAGGATCATTCCAATTGATTCACCCTCTGCCCGATGACTTTTAATATAATTAGTAATTCTATATGGACTTGATGAACAGTCGAATGCTGGGCTCTGAATCCAAATTGCTGATTTATCGGTATACAAGCTGAGTTATCCGGCGTTGCACGAGAGGTATATAATTCAAATACCTTGATTGTTATGCAAGAATTCTCTCTTTACATCGCTGTAGTTGCAATCACATACGAGTATGAAAAGAAAATTATAAGTAGCTGTATTCAGTAACGGGTGCCTCCGTCAATGCATCCAGGCGAGCTTTTGTAATGATATTATTGGACATCCTGTTTGTGAGGATAGTTAATTAATTTTGGTTTGGTATTTGTTACCAATTGCCAAATAATTATACTCCATTTTTACAAACCTTCAACCAGATCAAAGTGAATAATAAATATAAAGATATTTTAGTTAATAATTTTTATTATAAAGCCTTTTGATAAACAATATTTTTGGTTTTTCCATTTAGTGTGTAAATAAATAAATTTTTTGGCGTTCCCACTCTGGAGCAAGCAACATACAGTTGGCCATGCGAAAAGCATAAATTTTCCAAAATAACACCAGCTATTTTCAATGATTGCCCCTGGGCTTTGTTGATTGTCATTGCAAAAGCAAGGCGTAATGAGAATTGTAGTCGCTTGAATTCAAACGGCAAATCGGTGGGAATCATAGGAATGCGCGAAATTAGCACATCTTCTCCTTTACTTTTACCGGTAATAATCGTTGCTTCAATCACATTCGGCATCAATTTCTTCATACAAAGCCGTGTTCCGTTGCACAAATTCGGTGGATCTAAATTTCGGAGCAGTATTATTGGTGAACCCTCTTTTAAAAATAGTATGTGTGGTGGAATACCAGGTGGCTCCAAAGAATTAAGAAACTCTATTGGATAATTGACGGATTGATCCACATCAGTAACCGTGGTGATAGATTTGTATTTCATTAGTGGCCCGGGTAGTTGCGATTGAATTTCATTATTTAATTTATTAACGCCGTCATTTTTGGGAGCTAGGAGTGCACGTTCACACAGCCAATCATGATTTTTGAAGTTATTTGGCAGATTTGGGAATACTTTCACTACCACGTCCTGTATTGATGGCAGCATTTGACAAAAATTAGGCGGGAACTATATCTCACATGTTACAGGGTCATTTGGAAATTTCCCGTTACCCATGTCCAAAAGCTGCCTGGCAAATGTTTTAGCTGTACCATCGTAATGTAAATTCACACGCATGTTTGTAGATAGTGTGATTTTCGTAACGTGTTTCCAAAGATGAAACGCCTTCAGGCAGGCAATAAGTTCATCAGCGTGTATTGATCGTGGAATGACTGGCAACGTTTGACGAAAATCACCTGCTAGTAGTGTTAGAGCTCCTCCCATTGGTCGGTTATTTTGTCGCAAATCGCGCAAAGTACGATCAACCGCTTCAAATGCTTTTTTGTGTGTCGTGTTACATTCATCCCAAATAATGATTTTACATGTTTTTAATAACGTGGCAATTACCGAATTTCGTGTTATATTGCAAGAAAAACTATCCGCTTGATTCAAATTCAATGGTAGTTTAAACGTTGAATGTAGAGCAAGTATCAAATTAAGAAGAAATGTTTTTGCAGTGCCTCCGGTTGCATCAAGAAAAATAATTCCTCCGTTACCGTTTGCTATGTATTGCATCACTTTAGTGTATGCCTGTCTTTGATCATTCACTAAGAGACTTTTTTGAGTCTCAGCGAAAACTCGTAACTGACCAACGTCGTAATTTTGTTCTCGTAATAGATCTCTATCACGAACAATGTTTCCATGACGTGTCGGTGCTGGCAACCCAAGTTGGGAAATGACTTTGTTATTAATGTATAAGCATGCATCCTCGAGTAATATAAGTGCTTCATTAAATATGTCTGCTGAAAACTGTATTTCCATATCGGGATTTGTTCTACGTGCTTGCCAAAGTACATCTTGACTAAGGCTTTCTTTGTGCTTTTCCCAAAGACCTTTAGGATCGGAAGGTGTGCATGTTGTTAATATGATTGCAAAGAGCTTGCGTATTTGTGCTGGACGACACATAAGACATGCTTCGGTTAGTGTTCTATCGCAGTGTTCATCATTTTCAAGTAAGCCCAGTTTAAGACATGCCTCTCTGTAGGTTTGACATACTTCGCCATTTACAGTTCTCAGTGCTTGAAAAGACGTTGGTCCTCTTACTTCATGAAGCAGCATTCTCAGAAAATAACACTCCGTATTGTTAGGATGAACATTATAAACTCGACCCAAGGCATCAGAACCACGTATTCCAGGGTACTCCCGAATAATTGTGCCTTGCTTTCTTCTGAAAAACTGCTTCTTCGACGTGTTCCATGTATAATATTTTGGAACTTCATGATACAGCAACGTTTTTACGAATGAATCTATTCCGCACAATTGAAAAAATGCTGTTAATGTCGTATTCGTTGGTTGCGCAGCTCTCTGTAACAGATTTTCTTCCGTAAAGTAAACTCGTTGTCCATTTTCTAAGTGTACACTAAGATGTACAACTGTTGGATAACGCTCGTGAATATTAAAACTCAGAATTCGCCAGACAGCTTCATTACTGCTGATGTAACGTCCTATTTGAAATTGCGTGACTTCATCGAATGGTGAATTTGTATTCGAAAGTCCAAAAATTGCCATATCACTGCCTTTGTTGACATATTTACATATATATTTAATTGACTCAACCGAGTTGCAGTACTCAACGTTAATATGGGCTTTAAATATTTTCGACAGTAACGGAGTGTAAGGAACAATCCAGCTATTATCTACCTCATGATGCACATTGTTTACTTTGATAGTGGCTGTGTGTCCTCCGTCATCGGGTTTTCGTCTCCGGTATCCGAGTTTCTCCATAAATATGATTTTTAGTTATGAGGTTCATGAGATTTATGAGTTTCTGTTTGAAAATTCTAGCTGTCAGATCATGCCGATGGGTCGATGATTGCCCAATTAGAAGTAAATCTAAAATCTCAGTCCATGTTGGATTACACGTAAACGTTATAAATAGATCAGGACGTCCAAATCTTTGGACATACGTCATGGCATCCTGAGCGTATTCGTGCATGTGCCTTGGACTTCCCGTATACGTAACTGGTAATATGACCAATTTCCCAATGTCAGCAACGTTTCCATCATTTGCAATTGCATCGCGTAAGTGGATATATTCCTCGGAATGAAGTTTTTTCGATTTAAGCGAATGAAAAGAAGTCGTTCACTTTCGATTTTATCATACATATCAACAATGAATTGGTAAAAAAGTTGACGGAACTTCAGGATGTGGTTTGATTGTTGTGCTCTAATCATAATACGATACGCATAAAAATTCATGCAGGAAACCCTTTTCGTCACCGCAGCACTTGTTGTTGGGTTAGTTTGCATCACGTTGAAATGATACCCATCTTCTCCTTGCCAAAACAGTATTGGATACTGAAGAGCATCATACGATCTGTGTGTTTCAGTAACACGCTGTAGGCTTTCATTTTTTCTATGGATAATAATATCACGTCGGTTGAAATCCGTTCCGACCATAACAATAGCAACTTCGTTGATTGTTGGAACATTGAATCGTCTTTCATGTTGACCAGACGGTGTTTTGTCTGCTCGAATAACTACTCTGTGGTCATCTGATGGCATTTGCTCCAATGCAGTTTTGAATAAATTTACCAGTTGATTGCGTTCATGGAATAAAATCTGTAAACTTGATATTATTTCACGTTTTGTTCCGGGACTAATAGCACAACGTTGATAAGTCTCCGCCTCCTCGTTGCCCATGAAGTAAATTTGTAAAAACTTGGGGTCGTTGTTAGAGAGAGGAAGAAGTAATCCAATTTTATGATAAATTTGTCCTTGTACTTTAAACGTGGGCATAAAACCTCCATCCTTAACAATTTGGGTTGCTCCAAAAGATGTCATTTGAAAGCATGAGTTGTATTTTCGAATATTTTGTGGAAAATGTCTGGATAACTCAGTAGTTCCGGAGACGTAAGCTAGAAGAGGTTCAGGTGGATCATCCAGAGGAGGCAAATTCACTTTTCCATTTGAACAACACATTCCAGGCGATTCATTGTGAAACTTTAAAGCATGACAATACAAACAAATGTTTTCCATTTGCCCAATTGAAACATTGTAATCATAGTCTTTCTCGTAATGGTAGCTCTAGAAGAAGACATCCTGCTTGAACGTTTGCAAGTCGTGTTTCACACTGATCAGTTGTTTCATTAGCTCTAGAAGAAGACGTACTGTTTCGATCATTTTCAAGTCGTGCTTCACGCTGTTCGCTTGATTCAGCCATCCTTGCGGCTCTAATCTTCTTTGACTTTGCAGTTACCTGCCCAATTGATCTTTTTTTCGGTGGCACTTTTAAGTAAAAATGAAACGTGTAGCTAATTAATCAGGAATGACGGGCATTCAAAACAGAAATTAGTATTAATTTATCAAAACGATTTTAATGTTCCCTTCGATACGTTTCACCGCGAACTGTGTTTGAAAATGTCTTTACGGAATTTTTTTTAAGCAAAATCAAATGTTATCTACAATCAAAAAGTAATCATAGATTAACACGTTTATAAACTGAAAACTTAAATCTAATAAGAATGTATATACACTTGAAATAATATTTAATACCTGGAAAATAATCACCAACAATTATTTTATTGCAATATAGCTAACTAATCGAGAACAACGGCATCCGAAACACAAATTAATATTAATTTATTCAAAACGATTAAAACTACGTCCACTTCGATACGTTTTACCGCGAACTGTGATTGAAAATGACATTTCGAAAAACAAAAGAAGTTTTTTCAAACTAAGGCAATTTTACACGTATAATAATTTGAATCCAAGGATGTTTCTTGTAGAAGATGCTATTTTCAAATATAAAACGCTAGTACTTTTCAAAGTAAATCAGTTTATACGTACAATATTTTTTAGTACCTTTCCTAGAATTGATTTTATGAAACAATCATTGATTATTTAAGTAATAAACTATTGGCGTTTAGTATGAAATTACTATTTTCATTAAAAGCCGCCGGTTGTAATAGTGGATTAAAATAGAATGTTAATTATTTCTGAAGTTATGTGGAAATTAGAACTTGCTGACTATGGTACATTTCAAAACAGGATATGATAAATAGGATATCACTAAACAGTACATGTCAAACCAGTAAAAATGGATTATAAGTATGGATAATATAAGTGTTCAGAGATTTGTCTTCAGTTAAAGTGATGAAAGATTGTCTTAAATTTAAATTAATAAAATTAATTTGAATAATTAAATCAATTATAGTAGAGGTATGATTTGTGTATAACAATCGCATGCTAGATATCCTTTTTGGTGTCTAAATTTAAATGTGCAGCAATCATTCAACATTAGAAGCCTAAATGTTTTCTCATTCTAAGGGGAAAGAAGTTAAGAATTAAAATATTTCTGTGTTTTACTGCAGTTCAAATTCAACATACAATAATAACCAAATAGCAAAATAGTACAATAAACTTCTAAAAATATTCGGAATTTCTTGTGGAACGCCAAGTCACCGTAAGTTTGTCTAAAATTGTTTCTCTTACATAAAGTCGTAAAAATGAATTCTTATCCATGGGATGGACCCTTCATACTTCACTTGCTAAACTCAAAAAAAAAAAAAAATATTCAAATTCTAGGAAAAAATTATACCGCAGCCCCTAGACTCCGGGGTCCAGCCCCTTTAAAAATAACGCTTAAGATTGGCAACTTAATATGGTAAAAATTTCATGGCAATCGGTTTAGCAGCTGAGACGCAATTTCGGAACAATCAGATAATTATATCAATATATGTAAAAATAAATTCTTGATCCAGGGACGGACCCTTCGGATTCAAACATGTCACTAATCTCATATAACTCCTTTTCTAAACTCATTCCCGTGGAAATTTAAAAAAAAAATTAAATTTTAGACAAAACTGGAACTAAAGACCCTAGACCCCAGGGTCCAGCCCCTTCTAAATTATCGTAACCTGGGTCCTGAACATACAACTTAAACATGGTAAAAATTTCATGACGATCGGTAGAGCGGCTAAGGCGCTATTTCGGAACATTTAAATAATTGTATCTATACATGTAAAAATGAATTCTTGACCCAAGGCAGACTTCCGGATTGGAGCATGTCACTAATTTCATATAACCCCTTTCCTAAAGTCATTCCCGTCAAAAAATCTTCAAAAAAAATTGAAATTTGAGAACAAATTTGTACCACAGCCCCTAGACCCCCGGGGTCCAGCCCCTTCAAAAGTATCGTGGGCTTGGTCCTGAACATGCAACATATAAATGGTAAAAATTTCATGGCGATCGGTAAAGCGGCTAAGGCGTTATTTCAGAACAATCAAATAATTGTATCTTTACATGTAAAAATGAATTTTTAATCCAGGGGCAGACCCCCCGAATTCGAACATGTCTCTTATTTCATATAACCCCTTTCCAAAACTCATTCTCGTAAAAAAATTTAAATTTTTGAAAAAATTTGTACCATGACCCCTAGACCCCGGGGTCCAGCCCCTTTCACAATATCGTAAGATTGTTCCTGAACATGCAACATTTGCATGGTAAACATTTCATGGCGATCGGTTGAGCGATCTATACATGTAAAAATTAATTTTTGATCCAGGGCAGGGCCCCTCGGATTCGAACATGTCAGTAATTTCATATAACCAGCCGCATAAACACATTTTCGTGGAAAAATTTAAAGAAAATTAAAATTTTCGAAAAAATTTGTACCGCAGCCCCTAGACCTCGGGGTCCAGCCCCTTCCAAAATATCGTAAGGTTGGTTCTGGATATGCAACTTGTACATGGTAAAAATTTCATGGGGATCGGTTGTGCGGTGAGACGCCCATTCGGAACAGACAAACAAACAAACAGGAATTCATTTTTATATATCTGTGGTCACAAGGCAAAATCGCTTAAATCGACTTAAGACAAAAATAATTTTCAGTGTGTAACGTTTTCTAGCTCTCTTCTAATTTCACTAAATTTGACTTAAGTGGTAATATACCTTGTGGCCAAAGGCTGTGGTCGCAAGCCGTAGTAGCTTTAATCGGCATAAACGAAAATGAATTTAATATTCAACTTTTTCTACGTCTCTAGAAAAATTATCAAATTTGACTTAAGCGGTTATGCCTTGTGACCACAGATATATAGATTATTTTCTTCTATAAAATTTTGCATTCGATTTTTTATAAGATGCTCATATACCTTACCAAGGCAACTTAGTAAGCTTATGGGGCGATAACTGGAAGTAAGGGAATGATCTTTGCCAGGTTTAGGTATAGGCGTAATCTTTGCTATTTTCCAGGTCAAGGGAAAATAATAAGTTTGTTTAAAGCAATTATAAAAAATAGTTTGAATAAATTTAATTGCTGACTGTGGGAGCTTCTTTAGCAAAATATTTATGAGAGAATCCATTCCTGGTGCCTTATATGGTTTTAATCCATTTATTGCCTGTGAAATTTCAGCTTCGGATATTTGAATAATATCAGCATTTCCATTAATTTGTAAACTGTCAATATCGTGGCAAGCATTTTGTATTATTTGAAATAAATTCGAATTTGGTTGATTTATAGTTCCTATATGCGCTTCCAAAAATGTTTCCGAAAATTTATTGCATTTTTCGCATCATTCGTGTACTGAATTCCAGTTGAACAATCTTCCTTTTTAAGTGGAGGTATGGGCCTAGTTGAATTTTTTACCTTTTTAACAATTTTACAATATGGTTCCGAACCTTTTGCTAGATTTTCTAGTTTACTTTGCCATTTTTGGTTAGTTAAATAAAAAATTTCATTCTGAATGACCCTGTTAAGAAAGTTCACGGTATGTTTAATAAAAGAACATCTGGTTTTATTTTTTTATTTTTGCTGGTAGGCACTTGCTGGTGGAGGTTGAGGCAATTTCAGGATTAGTGTGAGACAAATGTTGATATTATTAATTTGTTAGTTACAGGTATATCAGTTGTGTACAACAAGTATAATATTGGTCCTAGAACGCTGTCTAGTGGGACACCTGCATTAATAGCATTTAAGCAAATAGTTGCGCTGTTTTGTTTGACCATGTATTGCCTTTGAAGAAGATAGTTTCCCAAAACTGAGTGAAATTTTTTCGGTAGAAACTCTTTAATTTTGTAAATTAGTCCATCGTGCCAAACTTTATCAAAAGCTTGGGCGATACCCAAAAAGGCAGCCGAACAATATTTCTTTTCCTCGAAGGTGATTTTGATTGCATTTACAATTCTGTGTACTTGCTCTGTAGTACCATGATGGTTTCGGAATCCAAATTGATGGTCTGTAATAATGCGCCGTTCTTCTAATATTGGTTTCAATTTCGTTAGTAACATTTTTTCAAATAGCTTTGAGATTGTGGGCAGCATGATTATTGGACGATATGATGAGATTTGCGTTTCATTTTTTCCTGGCTTCAAAGTGATCAAAGATATCTTCCATTTTTGAGGGATATAACTGGTTCGCATTGATCGCGTTGAATACAAATGTTATTAGCTTTATACATCTATCTGGCAATTCGCTTGTCATTTTTCCAGTAATGAGATCATGTCCTGGTGCCTTTTTCGGCCTTATGCAAGTTTTAATTGTATTCTTAACTTTCTTCCAATTATACTTTGTAGGTGGTTTGTAGGATAAACTATCATCCATTTGCCGAAGTGGCACGAAATAGTTATCTTCTTCGTGTGGAACGAATACTGTTGTTAGATGAGCAGCAAAAGCATTGGCTTTTTCTTCATCACTTCTCGCCCAATTTCCAGTTGGTAGTCTAATCGGTGGATTCGAATTTGTTGGCCTTTTTAAATTTTTTGTTGCCTTCCACAAAGAATAATCTGTCCTCTCGCTTGCCGAGAGATCACTTAAATAGTTCTTAATGCGCTGGTTTCCTTCTTCCCGCAAAGCAAATCTTAGGGCCTTAATAGCTCGATTCAATTTCCATTTTAATAACGGTGATTTTGTTTGCTGCCTTTTACGGCGAATTTGTCGCTTTTTGTGGATTAGTTCCTGTATATTACGTGACATTTTATTTACCTTTTCCGAACTACTTATGCCGGGTATAGCCCTTTCAGCGGATAATGACATGACACCTCTTAGATTTACTGTCGCCGCATCAATATCAGCTGGTGTGATCAGAGGAATATTAAGTAGACAATTTAGTTCGACTAGCCTCCTACATTGATCCCAATTAGTTTACTTGTTTGTAAGACGTTGACGACCAAATTTTCAAATAATTCGTCTGTAGATGGTAGGGGATGTTCGTCTATCACTAGCTGTGGGTTTATTGTTATTTTAAAATCACCGCAAATACGAATTTTCCCGTTTGCCTTGACCACAGGTACAATATGTTCAACCCGGAGAGGCAGAACAGAATCCATCTTGTACTTTTTCACCACCTGTCTGAAATAAATAAAGTTATCAAAATAAATAATAAATTGGAGTTTCAATTATCCAACCTGAAGATACAACAGGAGACGATGCACTTTTAGTTTCGTTATGGTTCAACACACCAAAATGTTATTTAAATTAATAATTTCACTTTGATTTAAATTGCCTGGTAAGGTAATTTTTAAAACTTTTAAAATTAGGTGTCGCTTTGGACTATGCTGCACTTTTGTATATTTTTATTAAAAATATCTGAGGTCGTAACGTTCGGTGGCAAATCGATTATGGACATCGCTGTCAGCTGATTTGGCCCAGCATTTTTTACTTGAGGCGGAGGTGAGTACATCTACACGTAATATTCAAATTGTTTGTATTGAGATCTAAGGAATAGTCGGAAATAAGAGACAGGCTAACCCTCAGTTAACCTCTTAAACCGAGGTTTTACAGGGTATAATATAAAATAAATAAATCGAAAACCGGGAAATCCCGCGATTTCCTGGTCACACTTTTGAGACCGGAGTCCCGGGTTTGAGAATCCCAAATTAGAATTAATCGTTTGACCAGGTTCTAGAACCTCATAATGTACGATTCCCTTCCAATCCTTTTTTCATTGCCAGTAATGATTTGGTTCGAAATTGCGTCGTTTTCGTTGCGTTCCAGTAGCATAATTATGCTTCACCCAAACATCGAAATTCTTTCTGAATCCAGCCTTACGTAAATGGTTTAAAACTGTTTTGTGATCGATATTTAATTCCTTAGCAAGATTTTATCGACTTTTTCAGTGATTGCTGCTTAATCTGGTGGTTATTATTCAACATAATTTTGGGGTTTTATCCCAATCAATATAGCGACCTTTTCCTTTTTCTTCCATTGGCTACTATTTCAACACGGTAGCCATGGAAATGAGGTTCTGGAATAAGGTAATAATTAAGATGGAAATGACATTTTAGAATTATATTTAGATTAAGTTCTGCAATGTCACTTTTTAAAACCGCTTAAGACGTTATTTGCCAAGCACGATGGAACCGGGATGCTAAAATGATTTCTTGATAAAATTCTGGAATTTGCCCAATTAGGGTGAAATTTGAATATTTCTTAACCGATTTTGATTAAATCCATCTAATACAAAGAATGAATTACAATTAATTTTTAATTACAAATTATTGTTAAAATGTTACGCACAGTTCATTTTGTCCTCTACAGAGCACACCGTACCGTAAAATCGGGTGAAAGTAAGACAAATATTTATGAATATGACCAACATAAATCATCCAAAATAATGTAAAATATACATACATACTCGTATGTACAAGGGGTTAGTTTTTCATGATATTATATAAATTTCAATCAATTTCATATACATAATAATAAATTAGCAGAGCATAATGTCCTGTTAATTCCACTTGATCAAAATCGAAGTGGTTTCATCTTGATCAAAATTATGACACTTATTGTGGATGCTGATATATTATTGTATATTGTACAATACAATATTATGTGAATGACCTATAACATTGGTGTGGGGGAGAGGGATGAAATATTGATTTAAATTTTATTGAATTTGTAAGGCTAATTATAATTGGCTTATGTAACTATTAGGTGTTGCTATCTAAATATTTTCAATCGTAGTGATTTGGTTTCGTTTATGTTTATCCAGCTCAACGAGTTTTGAAAACGCGTTATTATGCTTTAATTCGAGGATTTACACGAAGTACTAGTGATTATCTATTTATATAAATAATTTGCTGGTATTTATTTTGCAACAATTCAGTAACTCGTAGCTGTCGATCTACATCTTCATGTTCTCCATCGAAAACTTAATCTTGATTGCTTCTTTGGCTGCATCCTCGTCGATTTCATAAATATTATTTAAAGAATTCCCCTGTTATGTAGAATGCCTTAGAACAGGCTTGGTAAACTTTTCAGTAGCAATACACGGCAATGTATTATTCTTTGACTTTCACGCCAGTGAACGTGATTTTCTGATTTTTTTTTCGCTAAATTAAAATTTACGTAAACGCTCGAGCCATACAGGTATCATCTCGAAAACGAACAAAAACGTTGATATCATGATGTCAGATGAAGATGTTGTTTCTAAGCCTATTTTCTCACGATTTTGATGAAGTTTGTGGATCAAGAACAAAGATTTAGTGAAACCAAACGAAAAACTGATGCCTTTACTGTTTCAAGCAAAGATTCTTGTTATGCCGGGATTTGGATACGCTACTGGGTGAAATTGTGTTTTTTTGGTACACCCTATTATGAATGAGCTGATGCTCAAAATAAGGTGTGCCGAAACGATGTAAATTAATTGTGCACAATAAATAAACAATGTGTTATAGGCTTTTTTGTGAAGTTGACAAACCATAATCACTAAATGAGATTGCCTTACAAACGGTGATTCTACATACTGCCATATCCTCAGTAACTCTACGTTTTGTTTTTACTCTTGCAGTGGTTTTAATATCCTTTGAAGGAAAAGCTAGTAACAACACAAATTCAATCGAATACCCATGGTGACAAATTTGTTCGTGTCACCACCGCGAACCGAACTTGAGACCCGGAATTTACAAAGCAAAGCTTTACTCTCTGTAACATAGAGGGCGACAAACTGAATATTAATCGGTATCACTTAAGAAGTATACAAAATTGGAATTTTGTATAGATATGTACCCAGTATGTGTTGTGTAATTTATCATTTTGCTGTGTCGTTTTATGCCCCTATTCATAAGGCAATTTTCCGACTACATTTTTACGTGCAACTCCTGATAGCATCTACACATCTGCAAGAATTTAAGTTGATGTCATTCATAATTTTCGAGATTTTTTTGTATGGTTCTCAAATTGGTTTATTTGTAGCTTTTCAATAGAATCCCCTAAAACTTGATGAAATCGTACAATGTATGTGGTGATACAAATTCGTGATAGCTAAACGTAAAGCAAAAAAATGTCCTTCCGTTTGTCTTTATATCTGGATGTCCATACCCAAGGAATTTCACTTGTTTTTGGAACATGTATGTCAAGTCGGGCGAGTTCCTGCCATTTTAATTGATCTAAAACCTGGTACTTATTATAACGTGGTATAACCCGTGGTTTTTGATCGACGTTGACCAATTTTTTATGCTTTGAGATTAAGTTGAGGATTTGGGTTGAGTTGGAGTTGAGTTAGAGTTGAATGATTGGGGATTGATTTAGAGTTAGCTTGAGTTCACGTACATGTAGTTTTTCAGACCTTGTTAATTTTTGAGTTGTATTGGTCGTTAAGTTTGGGGTTGAGTTAAAGGACGAGTTGGAGTCGAATTGCGGTTGAGTTGGGGTCTGGTATTGGATTGGGCTTGAGCTGGAGGTTGAGCTGGAGATTGACTGGAAGTAAGCTCGATTTGTTTTGAGTTGAGTTTTTGTACGCATGCAGTTTTTTGAGCCGTTCTGATTTAAGGATTGAGTTGGGCGTTGATTTTGGAGTTAGTTGATGGTTGTATTTGGATCGAGTTAGATGTTTTGTTACGATTGTGTTGGTTTCATGTACACAATATAGTTACCGGACTTTGTTGATTTAGCCATTGAGTTGAACGTTGAGTTTGAAGTTGATTTGAGGGTTGAGTTGGGAATTGAGTTGAAAGTTGAGTTGAGATTGAGTTAGAATTTGGTTTAGTTTTGAGTTGAATTCAAAGTAACACGCTTAACTAAAACTATCGTTGACATATGGTGTCTAAACCCAAAAAAAACAATAGATCCGTTTTGCTAAATGGCAGCCAATTTCACTGTACTCTCCCATCAAGCAATTCAAAAAATCTCGCACAGGGCTAACGATAACGTAAGTTCATCTGCACTTTTTATTGATACGAAGTAAATCACTACAAATGTTATTTGAGTAGAAGTAAATTGTTGAATATTCGGGTTCCATAGGGATCTGTACTATAGGGCCAATATCAATCTCAAGTTAAAGATAAGATTGCGGCATTTGCAGACTGTATATACTGTGTGCAAATTCTGGCAGAGAATCTTTGAAACGTTCCATTATACATGATACGAGTTATATAAAGAAATGCTTTTACGTGCAAATAATTTTGAGTAATAGTAAACCGTTCAATATGTCAATAAACAAAATATTGGAAACCGCGAAAACAACGCGGAACTCCCGCATTGTCAAAATTTAAATATAATAACGGAACAGCCGATGACAAGAAGGCCATTGCATCTATTTTTCAAGATGTGCCATAGGTGTGGCTCAGATTTTCTTTATTCTGGGGCTAGTGCATCGTAACAACCCGATTGTATGTCCGGTTGGAGGAAATAAGTTTTTCATAAAGTATTAATAAAACATCTTTATTCTCTTTTTTCAATCAACTTCCCCAAAGAAAACAATTTTCATTCTTTTCAATAATATTCAACATAAAAAATAATGTTGCGATAAAATGTCGGTGCTATTAAAAGTTTATGTACGATGATATATGAAACATGCGTACGATTAAATGTTTAAAAGTTTACGATCACGGTAAATGAATAAATGTTTTTGGTGATGAGTAAGGAAATGCATTCAAATACTTGGCTGCGATATAGTTTTAGGGCTCAACTCTATCCAAAACCTGTGATATTTTGTAGTACAAATTTGGATGATTGTTGCAGACAAATGGCTCGCAAGTATATTATTGGCTGATTTGCCTAACGACTTGCAACCAATGATAATGGGTTTGGAAAGCAGCGGTGTATCTTTCACATCGGGAACACCTCAAAAAATTGTTATAGTGAAGGAATAAAAATTATGCCGATAAAACGAGGTTTGTTGTGGCTGTGACGGACACATCATATCAATCAAGAGACCACCATGATAAATGGTGCATTGATAGCGGAGCATCGCAGCATACAACGTCTTATGACAATTTATTCGACAAATTAGATTCTTCGAATGTAACACACATAACTTCGGCCTTACCATAGACAAAATACCAGTGAAAGGCCTTCGTAACATTTGATATGAAACAGAGGTGGATTTGAAAACATTTTATTTGTACCTGGTTTAAACGGAAATTTATTATCAGTTGCACAGGAGTTGAAGCAGAAGAATGGCGATTATTGGGTTCCAGTGCAACAGGTGAAATGCATGGTAGCAATCACAGATAACAGAAAAGCTTTGTTTGTGTTATCCAAGAAGGAAAGCAGACACGGCGGCCATTTAGAAAAAGTACAACACAGCAAATCATATTTTGAATCTGATTCATTCAGATTTAAATAGTCCAGAGGTGCTCGGAATATTTTAACATTTATCGATGGCCATTCACGGAAAAAGTTTGTGTATTTTTTACGGGAAAATTCAGAATTCGATTGGTTCTGCGCACTGACCGAATATGTAAATTCTAAAAACCCGTGGAATACAAACCGGAGAAGAATCGGATTGCTGGAAGAGCTAATCATAAATTAGTTGTATTAGTGAGGACGTAAAAAGATATCGATGCATTGATTCAGAGAACAAAGAGATAAAGTTGAGTCGAGATGTAATTTCCTTACAAGAAAAAGGTGTTGAAAACAACGTTAGTTAGGACAGTTATCATGAAGTGAAGGATTCAACTGTTAGTGTTAAACATGGTCCGGATAAAGTCGGGGAAAATGATGTCACTCTCGCTCCAACAAATATTCGACATCTGGCAACAAATACACCTGAGAAAACGAGTGATCAAATTTCCCTAAATGAGTCAACAATTAATGAAAGTGACATAATGTTGAACAATGATGAAAATTTTCAATATGAAAGTGCTGACGATAATACATTTGTTCCGTCCCAATAAGGTAACACCAGCTACAGAGATGCGACATTCGAGTACACAAAAACCTCGATTATTTGATGAGTATGTTACTTATCCAGTGAATATGGCTGAAATTGTTGGTAAGCCAACTAAAATCCAAGAAGCGTTAAATTGCCATGAGAATGTATAGCGGCTAACTCAATTCACCACTAAAACATAATCAAAAACAATACGTGAATGCGAATTGGCTATCTTACGCCCACTACTCTAAATTGGTTGATTTACCAATCAATTCGAAATCGGGTTTTCAAAATTAAACGAGACAACGAAGGTAATTGTAATGGTAACAGCCAAAGGCTGTTTGAAGGTTTATAGTATTGACTTTGGAGAAGTATATTCGCCTGTAGTAAGATATTTACCAATTCGATTTTTGATAAGCCTTTCAGTTAAAAACGGCTTAAATATCGATCAAATAGATGCCGTTGCTGCGTTTTTGCAAGGAGACTTCTCAGAAAAAATATATATAAAATAACCTGAAGGATTTGAAAATAATTCACAATAAAACACTTTATGGTTTGAAGAAAAGTGGTCGTGTTTGAATTGAAAAGTTAATATAAATCGATACACGATCCATGAGTATTTTATGCCAAAGATTTCTCGCTAATATTGACACTTTACACTTTATATCATTTGCCATAAAATGAAGGATTTTATGGGTACAAAAAAACATTAGGTTCCTATAGTTGATTTTCAATAAAATTGAATTTTCTAAGAAATGTTTAGAAATAATCGAGCAATCAAAGTGGAAATTGTCACAGCAATTACAGGTCCCGAAACCTATTGATAGAGGTATCAACCATCGCAATCGGAGCATTTTAGATTTTTGCTGCCCAAATACATGTGGGCTATAGCCCAGTTAATTTTAAATAAAATTGAATTTTCTAAGAAATGTTTAGAAATAATCGAGCAATCAAAATGAAAACTGTCACAGCAATTACAAGTCCCGAAACCTTTTGATAGAGGTATATTGGACCATTTTAGATTTTTGCTGCCCAAAAACTTGTGGGCTATAGCCCAGTTAATTTTCAATAAATTGAATTTTCTAAGAAATGTTTAGAAACAATCGAGCAATCAAAATGAAAATTGTCACAGCAATTACACGTCCCGAAACCTTTTGATAGAGGTATCAACCACCGTAATCGGACCATTTTAGATTTTTGCCGCCCAAAAACTTGTGGGCCCAGTTAATTTTCAATAAAATTGAATTTTCTAAGAAATGTATAGAAACAATCGAGCAATCAAAATGAAAATTGTCACAGCAATTACAGGTCCCGAAACCTATTGATAGAGGTATCAACCATCGTAATCGGACCATTTTAGATTTTTGCCGCCCAAAAACTTGTGGGCTATAGCACAGTTAATTTTCAATAAAATTGAATTTTCTAAGAAATGTTTAGAAACAATCGAGCAATCAAAATGAAAATTGTCACAGCAATTACACGTCCCGAAACCTATTGATAGAGGTATCAACCATCGTAATCGGACCATTTTAGATTTTTGCCGCCCAAAAACTTGTGGGCTATAGCACAGTTAATTTTCAATAAAATTGAATTTTCTAAGAAATGTATAGAAACTATCGAGCAATCAAAATGAAAATTGTCACAGCAATTACACGTCCCGAAACCTATTGATAGAGGTATCAACCATCGTAATCGGACCATTTTAGATTTTTGCCGCCCAAAAACTTGTGGGCTATAGCACAGTTAATTTTCAATAAAATTGAATTTTCTAAGAAATGTATAGAAACAATCGAGCAATCAAAATGAAAATTGTCACAGCAATTACACGTCCCGAAACCTATTGATAGAGGTATCAACCATCGTAATCGGACCATTTTAGATGTTTGCTGCCCAAAAACTTGTGGGCTATAGCACAGTTAATTTTCAATAAATTGAATTTTCTAAGAAATGTTTAGAAATAATCGAGCAATCAAAATGAAAACTGTCACAGCAATTACAAGTCCCGAAACCTTTTGATAGAGGTATATTGGACCATTTTAGATTTTTGCCGCCCAAAAACTTGTGGGCTATAGCCCAGTTAATTTTCAATAAAATTGAATTTTCTAAGAAATGTTTAGAAATAATCGAGCAATCAAAGTGAAAATTGTCACAGCAATTACACGTCTTGAAACCTATTGATAGAGGTATCAACCATCGTAATCGGAGCATTTTAGATTTTTGCCGCCCAAAAACTTGTGGGCTATAGCCCAGTTAATTTTCAATAAAATTGAATTTTCTAAGAAATGTTTAAAAACAATCGAGCAATCAAACTGAAAATTGTCACAGCAATTACAGGTCCCGAAACCTTTTGATAGAGGTATCAACCATCGTAATCGGACCATTTTAGATTTTTGCCGCCCAAAAACTTGTGGGCTATAGCCCAGTTAATTTTCAATAAAATTGAATTTTCTAAGAAATGTTTAGAAATAATCGAGCAATCAAAATGAAAATTGTCACAGCAATTACAGGTCCCGAAACCTATTGATAGAGGTATCAACCATCGTAATCGGACCATTTTAGATTTTTACCGCCCAAAAAGTTGTGGGCTATAGCACAGTTGATTTTTAATAAAATTGAAATTTCTAAGAAATGTTTAGAAATAATCGAGCAATCAAAATGAAAATTGTCACAGCAATTACACGTCCCGAAACCTATTGATAGAAGTCTCAAGCATCGTAATCGGACCATTTTAGATTTTTGCCGCCCAAAAACTTGTGGGCTATAGCCCAGTTAATTTTCAATAAAATTGAATTTTCTAAGAAATGTTTAGAAATAATCGAGCAATCAAAATGAAAATTGTCACAGCAATTACACGTCCCGAAACCTATTGATAGAGGTATCAACCATCGTAATCGGACCATTATAGATTTTTGCCGCCCAAAAACTTGTGGGCTATAGCACAGTTAATTTTCAATAAAATTGAATTTTCTAAGAAATGTTTAAAAACAATCGAGCAATCAAACTGAAAATTGTCACAGCAATTACAGGTCCCGAAACCTTTTGATAGAGGTATCAACCATCGTAATCGGACCATTTTAGATTTTTGCCGCCCAAAAACTTGTGGGCTATAGCCCAGTTAATTTTCAATAAAATTGAATTTTCTAAGAAATGTTTAGAAATAATCGAGCAATCAAAATGAAAATTGTCACAGCAATTACACGTCCCGAAACCTATTGATAGAAGTCTCAAGCATCGTAATCGGACCATTTTAGATTTTTGCCGCCCAAAAACTTGTGGGCTATAGCCCAGTTAATTTTCAATAAAATTGAATTTTCTAAGAAATGTATAGAAACAATCGAGCAATCAAAATGAAAATTGTCACAGCAATTACAGGTCCCGAAACCTATTGATAGAGGTATCAACCATCGTAATCGGACCATTTTAGATTTTTGCCGCCCAAAAACTTGTGGGCTATAGCACAGTTAATTTTCAATAAAATTGAATTTTCTAAGAAATGTTTAGAAACAATCGAGCAATCAAAATGAAAATTGTCACAGCAATTACACGTCCCGAAACCTATTGATAGAGGTATCAACCATCGTAATCGGACCATTTTAGATTTTTGCCGCCCAAAAACTTGTGGGCTATAGCACAGTTAATTTTCAATAAAATTGAATTTTCTAAGAAATGTATAGAAACTATCGAGCAATCAAAATGAAAATTGTCACAGCAATTACACGTCCCGAAACCTATTGATAGAGGTATCAACCATCGTAATCGGACCATTTTAGATTTTTGCCGCCCAAAAACTTGTGGGCTATAGCACAGTTAATTTTCAATAAAATTGAATTTTCTAAGAAATGTATAGAAACAATCGAGCAATCAAAATGAAAATTGTCACAGCAATTACACGTCCCGAAACCTATTGATAGAGGTATCAACCATCGTAATCGGAGCATTTTAGATTTTTGCCGCCCAAAAACTTGTGGGCTATAGCACAGTTAATTTTCAATAAAATTGAATTTTCTAAGAAATGTTAAGAAATAATCGAGCAATCAAAGTGAAAATTGTCACAGCAATTACACGTCCCGAAACCTTTTGATAGAGGTATCAACCATCGTAATCGGACCATTTTAGATGTTTGCTGCCCAAAAACTTGTGGGCTATAGCACAGTTAATTTTCAATAAATTGAATTTTCTAAGAAATGTTTAGAAATAATCGAGCAATCAAAATGAAAACTGTCACAGCAATTACAAGTCCCGAAACCTTTTGATAGAGGTATATTGGACCATTTTACATTTTTGCCGCCCAAAAACTTGTGGGCTATAGCCCAGTTAATTTTCAATAAAGTTGAATTTTCTAAGAAATGTTTAGAAATAATCGAGCAATCAAAGTGAAAATTGTCACAGCAATTACACGTCCCGAAACCTATTGATAGAGGTATCAACCATCGTAATCGGACCATTTTAGATTTTTGCCGCCCAAAAACTTGTGGGCTATAGCCCAGTTAATTTTCAATAAAATTGAATTTTCTAAGAAATGTATAGAAACAATCGAGCAATCAAAATGAAAATTGTCACAGCAATTACAGGTCCCGAAACCTATTGATAGAGGTATCAACCATCGTAATCGGACCATTTTAGATTTTTACCGCCCAAAAACTTGTGGGCTATAGCACAGTTGATTTTTAATAAAATTGAAATTTCTAAGAAATGTTTAGAAATAATCGAGCAATCAAAATGAAAATTGTCACAGCAATTACACGTCCCGAAACCTATTGATAGAAGTCTCAAGCATCGTAATCGGACCATTTTAGATTTTTGCCGCCCAAAAACTTGTGGGCTATAGCCCAGTTAATTTTCAATAAAATTGAATTTTCTAAGAAATGTTTAGAAATAATCGAGCAATCAAAATGAAAATTGTCACAGCAATTACACGTCCCGAAACCTATTGATAGAGGTATCAACCATCGTAATCGGAGCATTTTAGATTTTTGCCGCCCAAAAACTTGTGGGCTATAGCACAGTTAATTTTCAATAAAATTGAATTTTCTAAGAAATGTTTAAAAACAATCGAGCAATCAAACTGAAAATTGTCACAGCAATTACAGGTCCCGAAACCTTTTGATAGAGGTATCAACCATCGTAATCGGACCATTTTAGATTTTTGCCGCCCAAAAACTTGTGGGCTATAGCCCAGTTAATTTTCAATAAAATTGAATTTTCTAAGAAATGTTTAGAAATAATCGAGCAATCAAAATGAAAATTGTCACAGCAATTACACGTCCCGAAACCTATTGATAGAAGTCTCAAGCATCGTAATCGGACCATTTTAGATTTTTGCCGCCCAAAAACTTGTGGGCTATAGCCCAGTTAATTTTCAATAAAATTGAATTTTCTAAGAAATGTATAGAAACAATCGAGCAATCAAAATGAAAATTGTCACAGCAATTACAGGTCCCGAAACCTATTGATAGAGGTATCAACCATCGTAATCGGACCATTTTAGATTTTTGCCGCCCAAAAACTTGTGGGCTATAGCACAGTTAATTTTCAATAAAATTGAATTTTCTAAGAAATGTTTAGAAACAATCGAGCAATCAAAATGAAAATTGTCACAGCAATTACACGTCCCGAAACCTATTGATAGAGGTATCAACCATCGTAATCGGACCATTTTAGATTTTTGCCGCCCAAAAACTTGTGGGCTATAGCACAGTTAATTTTCAATAAAATTGAATTTTCTAAGAAATGTATAGAAACTATCGAGCAATCAAAATGAAAATTGTCACAGCAATTACACGTCCCGAAACCTATTGATAGAGGTATCAACCATCGTAATCGGACCATTTTAGATTTTTGCCGCCCAAAAACTTGTGGGCTATAGCACAGTTAATTTTCAATAAAATTGAATTTTCTAAGAAATGTATAGAAACAATCGAGCAATCAAAATGAAAATTGTCACAGCAATTACACGTCCCGAAACCTATTGATAGAGGTATCAACCATCGTAATCGGAGCATTTTAGATTTTTGCCGCCCAAAAACTTGTGGGCTATAGCACAGTTAATTTTCAATAAAATTGAATTTTCTAAGAAATGTTAAGAAATAATCGAGCAATCAAAGTGAAAATTGTCACAGCAATTACACGTCCCGAAACCTTTTGATAGAGGTATCAACCATCGTAATCGGACCATTTTAGATGTTTGCTGCCCAAAAACTTGTGGGCTATAGCACAGTTAATTTTCAATAAATTGAATTTTCTAAGAAATGTTTAGAAATAATCGAGCAATCAAAATGAAAACTGTCACAGCAATTACAAGTCCCGAAACCTTTTGATAGAGGTATATTGGACCATTTTACATTTTTGCCGCCCAAAAACTTGTGGGCTATAGCCCAGTTAATTTTCAATAAAGTTGAATTTTCTAAGAAATGTTTAGAAATAATCGAGCAATCAAAGTGAAAATTGTCACAGCAATTACACGTCCCGAAACCTATTGATAGAGGTATCAACCATCGTAATCGGACCATTTTAGATTTTTGCCGCCCAAAAACTTGTGGGCTATAGCCCAGTTAATTTTCAATAAAATTGAATTTTCTAAGAAATGTATAGAAACAATCGAGCAATCAAAATGAAAATTGTCACAGCAATTACACGTCCCGAAACCTATTGATAGAGGTATCAACCATCGTAATCGGACCATTTTAGATTTTTACCGCCCAAAAACTTGTGGGCTATAGCCCAGTTAATTTTCAATAAAATTGAATTTTCTAAGAAATGTTTAGAAATAATCGAGCAATCAAAATGAAAATTGTCACAGCAATTACAAGTCCCGAAACCTATTGATAGAAGTCTCAAGCATCGTAATCGGACCATTTTAGATTTTTGCCGCCCAAAAACTTGTGGGCTATAGCCCAGTTAATTTTCAATAAAATTGAATTTTCTAAGAAATGTTTAGAAACAATCGAGCAATCAAAATGAAAATTGTCACAGCAATTACAGGTCCCGAAACCTATTGATAGAGGTATCAACCATCGTAATCGGACCATTTTAGATTTTTACCGCCCAAAAACTTGTGGGCTATAGCACAGTTGATTTTTAATAAAATTGAAATTTCTAAGAAATGTTTAGAAATAATCGAGCAATCAAAATGAAAATTGTCACAGCAATTACACGTCCCGAAACCTATTGATAGAAGTCTCAAGCATCGTAATCGGACCATTTTAGATTTTTGCCGCCCAAAAACTTGTGGGCTATAGCCCAGTTAATTTTCAATAAAATTGAATTTTCTAAGAAATGTATAGAAACAATCGAGCAATCAAAATGAAAATTGTCACAGCAATTACAGGTCCCGAAACCTATTGATAGAGGTATCAACCATCGTAATCGGACCATTTTAGATTTTTGCCGCCCAAAAACTTGTGGGCTATAGCACAGTTGATTTTTAATAAAATTGAAATTTCTAAGAAATGTTTAGAAACAATCGAGCAATCAAAATGAAAATTGTCACAGCAATTACACGTCCCGAAACCTATTGATAGAGGTATCAACCATCGTAATCGGAGCATTTTAGATTTTTGCCACCCAAAAACTTGTGGGCTATAGCCCAGTTAATTTTCAATAAAATTGAATTTTCTAAGAAATGTTTAGAAATAATCGAGCAATCAAAATGAAAATTGTCACAGCAATTACACGTCCCGAAACCTATTGATAGAGGTATCAACCATCGTAATCGGACCATTTGAGATTTTTGCCGCCCAAAAACTTGTGGGCTATAGCCCAGTTAATTTTCAATAAAATTGAATTTTCTAAGAAATGTTTAGAAATAATCGAGCAATCAAAATGAAAATTGTCACAGCAATTACACGTCCCGAAACCTATTGATAGAGGTATCAACCATCGTAATCGGACCATTTGAGATTTTTGCCGCCCAAAAACTTGTGGGCTATAGCACAGTTAATTTTCAATAAAATTGAATTTTCTAAGAAATGTATAGAAACAATCGACCAATCAAAATGAAAATTGTCACAGCAATTACACGTCCCGAAACCTATTGATAGAGGTATCAACCATCGTAATCGGACCATTTTAGATTTTTACCGCCCAAAAACTTGTGGGCTATAGCACAGTTGATTTTTAATAAAATTGAAATTTCTAAGAAATGTTTAGAAATAATCGAGCAATCAAAATGAAAATTGTCACAGCAATTACACGTCCCGAAACCTATTGATAGAAGTCTCAAGCATCGTAATCGGACCATTTTAGATTTTTGCCGCCCAAAAACTTGTGGGCTATAGCCCAGTTAATTTTCAATAAAATTGAATTTTCTAAGAAATGTTTAGAAATAATCGAGCAATCAAAATGAAAATTGTCACAGCAATTACACGTCCCGAAACCTATTGATAGAGGTATCAACCATCGTAATCGGACCATTTTAGATTTTTGCCGCCCAAAAACTTGTGGGCTATAGCACAGTTAATTTTCAATAAAATTGAATTTTCTAAGAAATGTTTAAAAACAATCGAGCAATCAAACTGAAAATTGTCACAGCAATTACAGGTCCCGAAACCTTTTGATAGAGGTATCAACCATCGTAATCGGACCATTTTAGATTTTTGCCGCCCAAAAACTTGTGGGCTATAGCCCAGTTAATTTTCAATAAAATTGAATTTTCTAAGAAATGTTTAGAAATAATCGAGCAATCAAAATGAAAATTGTCACAGCAATTACAAGTCCCGAAACCTATTGATAGAAGTCTCAAGCATCGTAATCGGACCATTTTAGATTTTTGCCGCCCAAAAACTTGTGGGCTATAGCCCAGTTAATTTTCAATAAAATTGAATTTTCTAAGAAATGTTTAGAAACAATCGAGCAATCAAAATGAAAATTGTCACAGCAATTACAGGTCCCGAAACCTATTGATAGAGGTATCAACCATCGTAATCGGACCATTTTAGATTTTTACCGCCCAAAAACTTGTGGGCTATAGCACAGTTGATTTTTAATAAAATTGAAATTTCTAAGAAATGTTTAGAAATAATCGAGCAATCAAAATGAAAATTGTCACAGCAATTACACGTCCCGAAACCTATTGATAGAAGTCTCAAGCATCGTAATCGGACCATTTTAGATTTTTGCCGCCCAAAAACTTGTGGGCTATAGCCCAGTTAATTTTCAATAAAATTGAATTTTCTAAGAAATGTATAGAAACAATCGAGCAATCAAAATGAAAATTGTCACAGCAATTACAGGTCCCGAAACCTATTGATAGAGGTATCAACCATCGTAATCGGACCATTTTAGATTTTTGCCGCCCAAAAACTTGTGGGCTATAGCACAGTTGATTTTTAATAAAATTGAAATTTCTAAGAAATGTTTAGAAACAATCGAGCAATCAAAATGAAAATTGTCACAGCAATTACACGTCCCGAAACCTATTGATAGAGGTATCAACCATCGTAATCGGAGCATTTTAGATTTTTGCCACCCAAAAACTTGTGGGCTATAGCCCAGTTAATTTTCAATAAAATTGAATTTTCTAAGAAATGTTTAGAAATAATCGAGCAATCAAAATGAAAATTGTCACAGCAATTACACGTCCCGAAACCTATTGATAGAGGTATCAACCATCGTAATCGGACCATTTGAGATTTTTGCCGCCCAAAAACTTGTGGGCTATAGCACAGTTAATTTTCAATAAAATTGAATTTTCTAAGAAATGTATAGAAACAATCGACCAATCAAAATGAAAATTGTCACAGCAATTACACGTCCCGAAACCTATTGATAGAGGTATCAACCATCGTAAACGGACCATTTTAGATTTTTGCCGCCCAAAAACTTGTGGGCCAGTTAATTTTCAATAAAATTGAATTTTCTAAGAAATGTATAGAAACAATCGACCAATCAAAATGAAAATTGTCACAGCAATTACAGGTCCCGAAACCTATTGATAGAGGTATCAACCATCGTAATCGGACCATTTTAGATTTTTGCCGCCCAAAAACTTGTGGGCTATAGCCCAGTTAATTTTCAATAAAATTGAATTTTCTAAGAAATGTTTAGAAATAATCGAGCAATCAAAATGAAAATTGTCACAGCAATTACACGTCCCGAAACCTATTGATAGAGGTATCAACCATCGTAATCGGAGCATTTTAGATTTTTGCCGCCCAAAAACTTGTGGGCTATAGCACAGTTGATTTTCAATAAAATTGAAATTTCTAAGAAATGTTTAGAAATAATCGAGCAATCAAAATGAAAATTGTCACAGCGCAATTACACGTCCCGAAACCTATTGATAGAAGTCTCAAGCATCGTAATCGGACCATTTTAGATTTTTGCCGCCCAAAAACTTGTGGGCTATAGCCCAGTTAATTTTCAATAAAATTGAATTTTCTAAGAAATGTTTAGAAACAATCGAGCAATCAAACTGAAAATTGTCACAGCAATTACAGGTCCCGAAACCTTTTGATAGAGGTATCAACCATCGTAATCGGAGCATTTTAGATTTTTGCCGCCCAAAAACTTGTGGGCTATAGCCCAGTTAATTTTCAATAAAATTGAATTTTCTAAGAAATGTTTAGAAACAATCGAGCAATCAAAATGAAAATTGTCACAGCAATTACAGGTCCCGAAACCTATTGATAGAGGTATCAACCATCGTAATCGGACCATTTTAGATTTTTGCCGCCCAAAAACTTGTGGGCTATAGCCCAGTTAATTTTCAATAAAATTGAATTTTCTAAGAAATGTTTAGAAACAATCGAGCAATCAAAATGAAAATTGTCACAGCAATTACAGGTCCCGAAACCTATTGATAGAAGTCTCAAGCATCGTAATCGGACCATTTTAGATTTTTGCCGCCCAAAAACTTGTGGGCTATAGCACAGTTGATTTTCAATAAAATTGAAATTTCTAAGAAATGTTTAGAAACAATCGAGCAATCAAAATGAAAATTGTCACAGCAATTACAGGTCCCGAAACCTATTGATAGAAGTCTCAAGCATCGTAATCGGACCATTTTAGATTTTTGCCGCCCAAAAACTTGTGGGCTATAGCACAGTTAATTTTCAATAAAATTGAATTTTCTAAGAAATGTTTAGAAATAATCGAGCAATCAAAATGAAAATTGTCACAGCAATTACACGTCCCGAAACCTATTGATAGAGGTATCAACCATCGTAATCGGACCATTTTAGATTTTTGCCGCCCAAAAACTTGTGGGCTATAGCACAGTTAATTTTCAATAAAATTGAATTTTCTAAGAAATGTTTAAAAACAATCGAGCAATCAAACTCAAAATTGTCACAGCAATTACAGGTCCCGAAACCTTTTGATAGAGGTATCAACCATCGTAATCGGAGCATTTTAGATTTTTGCTGCCCAAAAACTTGTGGGCTATAGCACAGTTGATTTTCAATAAAATTGAAATTTCTAAGAAATGTTTAGAAATAATCGAGCAATCAAAATGAAAATTGTCACAGCAATTACACATCCCGAAACCTATTGATAGAAGTCTCAAGCATCGTAATCGGACCATTTTAGATTTTTGCCGCCCAAAAACTTGTGGGCTATAGCCCAGTTCATTTTCAATAAAATTGAATTTTCTAAGAAATGTTTAGAAATAATCGAGCAATCAAAATGAAAATTGTCACAGCAATTACACGTCCCGAAACCTATTGATAGAGGTATCAACCATCGTAATCGGACCATTTTAGATTTTTGCCGCCCAAAAACTTGTGGGCTATAGCCCAGTTAATTTTCAATAAAATTGAATTTTCTAAGAAATGTTTAGAAATAATCGAGCAATCAAAATGAAAATTGTCACAGCAATTACACGTCCCGAAACCTATTGATAGAAGTCTCAAGCATCGTAATCGGACCATTTTAGATTTTTGCCGCCCAAAAACTTGTGGGCTATAGCCCAGTTAATTTTCAATAAAATTGAATTTTCTAAGAAATGTTTAGAAACAATCGAGCAATCAAAATGAAAATTGTCACAGCAATTACAGGTCCCGAAACCTATTGATAGAGGTATCAACCATCGTAATCGGACCATTTTAGATTTTTACCGCCCAAAAACTTGTGGGCTATAGCACAGTTGATTTTTAATAAAATTGAAATTTCTAAGAAATGTTTAGAAATAATCGAGCAATCAAAATGAAAATTGTCACAGCAATTACACGTCCCGAAACCTATTGATAGAAGTCTCAAGCATCGTAATCGGACCATTTTAGATTTTTGCCGCCCAAAAACTTGTGGGCTATAGCCCAGTTAATTTTCAATAAAATTGAATTTTCTAAGAAATGTATAGAAACAATCGAGCAATCAAAATGAAAATTGTCACAGCAATTACAGGTCCCGAAACCTATTGATAGAGGTATCAACCATCGTAATCGGACCATTTTAGATTTTTGCCGCCCAAAAACTTGTGGGCTATAGCCCAGTTAATTTTCAATAAAATTGAATTTTCTAAGAAATGTTTAGAAATAATCGAGCAATCAAAATGAAAATTGTCACAGCAATTACACGTCCCGAAACCTATTGATAGAAGTCTCAAGCATCGTAATCGGACCATTTTAGATTTTTGCCGCCCAAAAACTTGTGGGCTATAGCCCAGTTAATTTTCAATAAAATTGAATTTTCTAAGAAATGTTTAGAAACAATCGAGCAATCAAAATGAAAATTGTCACAGCAATTACAGGTCCCGAAACCTATTGATAGAGGTATCAACCATCGTAATCGGACCATTTTAGATTTTTGCCGCCCAAAAACTTGTGGGCTATAGCACAGTTGATTTTTAATAAAATTGAAATTTCTAAGAAATGTTTAGAAATAATCGAGCAATCAAAATGAAAATTGTCACAGCAATTACACGTCCCGAAACCTATTGATAGAGGTATCAACCATCGTAATCGGACAAATTTAGATTTTTGCCGCCCAAAAACTTGTGGGCTATAGCCCAGTTAATTTTCAATAAAATTGAATTTTCTAAGAAATGTATAGAAACAATCGAGCAATCAAAATGAAAATTGTCACAGCAATTACACGTCCCGAAACCTATTGAAAGAGGTATCAACCATCGTAATCGGAGCATTTTAAATTTTTGCCGCCCAAAAACTTGTGGGCTATAGCACAGTTAATTTTCAATAAAATTGAATTTTCTAAGAAATGTTTAAAAACAATCGAGCAATCAAACTGAAAATTGTCACAGCAATTACAGGTCCCGAAACCTTTTGATAGAGGTATCAACCATCGTAATCGGACCATTTTAGATTTTTGCTGCCCAAAAACTTGTGGGCTATAGCACAGTTGATTTTTAATAAAATTGAAATTTCTAAGAAATGTTTAGAAATAATCGAGCAATCAAAATGAAAATTGTCACAGCAATTACACGTCCCGAAACCTATTGATAGAGGTATCAACCATCGTAATCGGACCATTTTAGATTTTTGCCGCCCAAAAACTTGTGGGCTATAGCACAGTTGATTTTTAATAAAATTGAAATTTCTAAGAAATGTTTAGAAATAATCGAGCAATCAAAATGAAAATTGTCACAGCAATTACACGTCCCGAAACCTATTGATAGAGGTATCAACCATCGTAATCGGACAAATTTAGATTTTTGCCGCCCAAAAACTTGTGGGCTATAGCCCAGTTAATTTTCAATAAAATTGAATTTTCTAAGAAATGTTTAGAAATAATCGAGCAATCAAAATGAAAATTGTCACAGCAATTACACGTCCCGAAACCTATTGAAAGAGGTATCAACCATCGTAATCGGAGCATTTTAAATTTTTGCCGCCCAAAAACTTGTGGGCTATAGCACAGTTAATTTTCAATAAAATTGAATTTTCTAAGAAATGTTTAAAAACAATCGAGCAATCAAACTGAAAATTGTCACAGCAATTACAGGTCCCGAAACCTTTTGATAGAGGTATCAACCATCGTAATCGGACCATTTTAGATTTTTGCTGCCCAAAAACTTGTGGGCTATAGCACAGTTGATTTTTAATAAAATTGAAATTTCTAAGAAATGTTTAGAAATAATCGAGCAATCAAAATGAAAATTGTCACAGCAATTACACGTCCCGAAACCTATTGATAGAGGTATCAACCATCGTAATCGGACCATTTTAGATTTTTGCCGCCCAAAAACTTGTGGGCTATAGCCCAGTTAATTTTCAATAAAATTGAATTTTCTAAGAAATGTTTAGAAATAATCGAGCAATCAAAATGAAAATTGTCACAGCAATTACACGTCCCGAAACCTATTGATAGAAGTCTCAAGCATCGTAATCGGACCATTTTAGATTTTTGCCGCCCAAAAACTTGTGGGCTATAGCCCAGTTAATTTTCAATAAAATTGAATTTTCTAAGAAATGTTTAGAAACAATCGAGCAATCAAAATGAAAATTGTCACAGCAATTACAGGTCCCGAAACCTATTAATAGAGGTATCAACCATCGTAATCGGACCATTTTAGATTTTTGCCGCCCAAAAACTTGTGGGCTATAGCCCAGTTAATTTTCAATAAAATTGAATTTTCTAAGAAATGTTTAGAAATAATCGAGCAATCAAAATGAAAATTGTCACAGCAATTACACGTCCCGAAACCTATTGATAGAAGTCTCAAGCATCGTAATCGGACCATTTTAGATTTTTGCCGCCCAAAAACTTGTGGGCTATAGCCCAGTTAATTTTCAATAAAATTGAATTTTCTAAGAAATGTATAGAAACAATCGAGCAATCAAAATGAAAATTGTCACAGCAATTACAGGTCCCGAAACCTATTGATAGAGGTATCAACCATCGTAATCGGACCATTTTAGATTTTTGCCGCCCAAAAACTTGTGGGCTATAGCCCAGTTAATTTTCAATAAAATTGAATTTTCTAAGAAATGTTTAGAAATAATCGAGCAATCAAAATGAAAATTGTCACAGCAATTACACGTCCCGAAACCTATTGATAGAAGTCTCAAGCATCGTAATCGGACCATTTTAGATTTTTGCCGCCCAAAAACTTGTGGGCTATAGCCCAGTTAATTTTCAATAAAATTGAATTTTCTAAGAAATGTTTAGAAACAATCGAGCAATCAAAATGAAAATTGTCACAGCAATTACAGGTCCCGAAACCTATTGATAGAGGTATCAACCATCGTAATCGGACCATTTTAGATTTTTGCCGCCCAAAAACTTGTGGGCTATAGCACAGTTGATTTTTAATAAAATTGAAATTTCTAAGAAATGTTTAGAAATAATCGAGCAATCAAAATGAAAATTGTCACAGCAATTACACGTCCCGAAACCTATTGATAGAGGTATCAACCATCGTAATCGGACAAATTTAGATTTTTGCCGCCCAAAAACTTGTGGGCTATAGCCCAGTTAATTTTCAATAAAATTGAATTTTCTAAGAAATGTATAGAAACAATCGAGCAATCAAAATGAAAATTGTCACAGCAATTACAGGTCCCGAAACCTATTGATAGAGGTATCAACCATCGTAATCGGACCATTTTAGATTTTTGCCGCCCAAAAACTTGTGGGCTATAGCACAGTTGATTTTTAATAAAATTGAAATTTCTAAGAAATGTTTAGAAATAATCGAGCAATCAAAATGAAAATTGTCACAGCAATTACACGTCCCGAAACCTATTGATAGAGGTATCAACCATCGTAATCGGACAAATTTAGATTTTTGCCGCCCAAAAACTTGTGTGCTATAGCCCAGTTAATTTTCAATAAAATTGAATTTTCTAAGAAATGTTTAGAAATAATCGAGCAATCAAAATGAAAATTGTCACAGCAATTACACGTCCCGAAACCTATTGATAGAGGTATCAACCATCGTAATCGGACCATTTTAGATTTTTGCTGCCCAAAAACTTGTGGGCTATAGCACAGTTAATTTTCAATAAAATTGAATTTTCTAAGAAATGTTTAAAAACAATCGAGCAATCAAACTGAAAATTGTCACAGCAATTACAGGTCCCGAAACCTTTTGATAGAGGTATCAAGCATCGTAATCGGACCATTTTAGATTTTTGCCGCCCAAAAACTTGTGGGCTATAGCCCAGTTAATTTTCAATAAAATTGAATTTTCTAAGAAATGTTTAGAAACAATCGAGCAATCAAAATGAAAATTGTCACAGCAATTACAGGTCCCGAAACCTATTGATAGAGGTATCAACCATCGTAATCGGACCATTTTAGATTTTTACCGCCCAAAAACTTGTGGGCTATAGCACAGTTGATTTTTAATAAAATTGAAATTTCTAAGAAATGTTAAGAAATAATCGAGCAATCAAACTGAAAATTGTCACAGCAATTACAGGTCCCGAAACCTTTTGATAGAGGTATCAACCATCGTAATCGGACCATTTTAGATTTTTGCCGCCCAAAAACTTGTGGGCTATAGCCCAGTTAATTTTCAATAAAATTGAATTTTCTAAGAAATGTATAGAAACAATCGAGCAATCAAAATGAAAATTGTCACAGCAATTACAGGTCCCGAAACCTATTGATAGAGGTATCAACCATCGTAATCGGACCATTTTAGATTTTTGCCGCCCAAAAACTTGTGGGCTATAGCACAGTTGATTTTTAATAAAATTGAAATTTCTAAGAAATGTTTAGAAATAATCGAGCAATCAAAATGAAAATTGTCACAGCAATTACACGTCCCGAAACCTATTGATAGAGGTATCAACCATCGTAATCGGACCAATTTAGATTTTTGCCGCCCAAAAACTTGTGGGCTATAGCCCAGTTAATTTTCAATAAAATTGAATTTTCTAAGAAATGTTTAGAAATAATCGAGCAATCAAAATGAAAATTGTCACAGCAATTACACGTCCCGAAACCTATTGATAGAAGTCTCAAGCATCGTAATCGGACCATTTTAGATTTTTGCCGCCCAAAAACTTGTGGGCTATAGCCCAGTTAATTTTCAATAAAATTGAATTTTCTAAGAAATATTTAGAAATAATCGAGCAATCAAAATGAAAATTGTCACAGCAATTACAGGTCCCGAAACCTATTGATAGAGGTATCAACCATCGTAATCGGACCATTTTAGATTTTTGCCGCCCAAAAACTTGTGGGCTATAGCCCAGTTAATTTTCAATAAAATTGAATTTTCTAAGAAATGTATAGAAACAATCGAGCAATCAAAATGAAAATTGTCACAGCAATTACAGGTCCCGAAACCTATTGATAGAGGTATCAACCATCGTAATCGGACCATTTTAGATTTTTGCCGCCCAAAAACTTGTGGGCTATAGCACAGTTGATTTTTAATAAAATTGAAATTTCTAAGAAATGTTTAGAAATAATCGAGCAATCAAAATGAAAATTGTCACAGCAATTACACGTCCCGAAACCTATTGATAGAGGTATCAACCATCGTAATCGGACCAATTTAGATTTTTGCCGCCCAAAAACTTGTGGGCTATAGCCCAGTTAATTTTCAATAAAATTGAATTTTCTAAGAAATGTTTAGAAATAATGGAGCAATCAAACTAAAAATTGTCACAGCAATTACACGTCCCGAAACCTTTTGATAGAGGTATCAACCATCGTAATCGGAGCATTTTAGATTTTTGCCGCCCAAAAACTTGTGGGCTATAGCCCAGTTAATTTTCAATAAAATTGAATTTTCTAAGAAATGTTTAGAAGCAATCGAGCAATCAAAATGAAAATTGTCACAGCAATTACAGGTCCCGAAACCTATTGATAGAGGTATCAACCATCGTAATCGGACCATTTTAGATTTTTGCCGCCCAAAAACTTGTGGGCTATAGCCCAGTTAATTTTCAATAAAATTGAATTTTCTAAGAAATTTTTAGAAACAATCGAGCAATCAAAATGAAAATTGTCACAGCAATTACAGGTCCCGAAACCTATTGATAGAGGTATCAACCATCGTAATCGGACCATTTTAGATTTTTGCCGCCCAAAAACTTGTGGGCTATAGCACAGTTGATTTTTAATAAAATTGAAATTTCTAAGAAATGTTTAGAAATAATCGAGCAATCAAAATGAAAATTGTCACAGCAATTACACGTCCCGAAACCTATTGATAGAGGTATCAACCATCGTAATCGGACCAATTTAGATTTTTGCCGCCCAAAAACTTGTGGGCTATAGCCCAGTTAATTTTCAATAAAATTGAATTTTCTAAGAAATGTTTAGAAATAATCGAGCAATCAAAATGAAAATTGTCACAGCAATTACAGATCCCGAAACCTATTGAAAGAGGTATCAACCATCGTAATCGGAGCATTTTAGATTTTTGCCGCCCAAAAACTTGTGGGCTATAGCACAGTTAATTTTCAATAAAATTGAATTTTCTAAGAAATGTATAGAAACAATCGAGCAATCAAAATGTAAATTGTCACAGCAATTACACGTCCCGAAACCTATTGATAGAAGTCTCAAGCATCGTAATCGGACCATTTTAGATTTTTGCCGCCCAAAAACTTGTGGGCTATAGCCCAGTTAATTTTCAATAAAATTGAATTTTCTAAGAAATGTTTAGAAACAATCGAGCAATCAAACTGAAAATTGTCACAGCAATTACAGGTCCCGAAACCTTTTGATAGAGGTATCAACCATCGTAATCGGAGCATTTTAGATTTTTGCCGCCCAAAAACTTGTGGGCTATAGCCCAGTTAATTTTCAATAAAATTGAATTTTCTAAGAAATGTTTAGAAACAATCGAGCAATCAAAATGAAAATTGTCACAGCAATTACAGGTCCCGAAACCTTTTGATAGAGGTATCAACCATCGTAATCGGAGCATTTTAGATTTTTGCCGCCCAAAAACTTGTGGGCTATAGCCCAGTTAATTTTCAATAAAATTGAATTTTCTAAGAAATGTTTAGAAATAATCGAGCAATCAAAATGAAAATTGTCACAGCAATTACAGGTCCCGAAACCTATTGATAGAGGTATCAACCATCGTAATCGGACCATTTTAGATTTTTGCCGCCCAAAAACTTGTGGGCTATAGCCCAGTTAATTTTCAATAAAATTGAATTTTCTAAGAAATGTTTAAAAACAATCGAGCAATCAAACTGAAAATTGTCACAGCAATTACAGGTCCCGAAACCTTTTGATAGAGGTATCAACCATCGTAATCGGAGCATTTTAGATTTTTGCCGCCCAAAAACTTGTGGGCTATAGCCCAGTTAATTTTCAATAAAATTGAATTTTCTAAGAAATGTTTAGAAACAATCGAGCAATCAAAATGAAAATTGTCACAGCAATTACAGGTCCCGAAACATATTGATAGAGGTATCAACCATCGTAATCGGACCATTTTAGATTTTTGCCGCCCAAAAACTTGTGGGCTATAGCCCAGTTAATTTTCAATAAAATTGAATTTTCTAAGAAATGTTTAGAAACAATCGAGCAATCAAAATGAAAATTGTCACAGCAATTACAGGTCCCGAAACCTATTGATAGAGGTATCAACCATCGTAATCGGACCATTTTAGATTTTTGCCGCCCAAAAACTTGTGGGCTATAGCACAGTTGATTTTCAATAAAATTGAATTTTCTAAGAAATGTTTAGAAATAATCGAGCAATCAAAATGAAAATTGTCACAGCAATTACACGTCCCGAAACCTATTGATAGAAGTCTCAAGCATCGTAATCGGACCATTTTAGATTTTTGCCGCCCAAAAACTTGTGGGCTATAGCCCAGTTAATTTTCAATAAAATTGAATTTTCTAAGAAATATTTAGAAATAAATGAGCAATCAAAATGAAAATTGTCACAGCAATTACACGTCCCGAAACCTATTGATAGAGGTATCAACCATCGTAATCGGACCATTTTAGATTTTTGCCGCCCAAAAACTTGTGGGCTATATCCCAGTTAATTTTCAATAAAATTGAATTTTCTAAGAAATGTTTAGAAACAATCGAGCAATCAAAATGAAAATTGTCACAGCAATTACAGGTCCCGAAACCTATTGATAGAGGTATCAACCATCGTAATCGGACCATTTTAGATTTTTGCCGCCCAAAAACTTGTGGGCTATAGCACAGTTGATTTTCAATAAAATTGAATTTTCTAAGAAATGTTTAGAAATAATCGAGCAATCAAAATGAAAATTGTCACAGCAATTACACGTCCCGAAACCTATTGATAGAAGTCTCAAGCATCGTAATCGGACTATTTTAGATTTTTGCCGCCCAAAAACTTGTGGGCTATAGCCCAGTTAATTTTCAATAAAATTGAATTTTCTAAGAAATGTATAGAAACAATCGAGCAATCAAAATGAAAATTGTCACAGCAATTACAGGTCCCGAAACCTATTGATAGAGGTATCAACCATCGTAATCGGACCATTTTAGATTTTTGCCGCCCAAAAACTTGTGGGCTATAGCACAGTTGATTTTTAATAAAATTGAAATTTCTAAGAAATGTTTAGAAATAATCGAGCAATCAAAATGAAAATTGTCACAGCAATTACAGGTCCCGAAACCTATTGATAGAGGTATCAACCATCGTAATCGGACCAATTTAGATTTTTGCCGCCCAAAAACTTGTGGGCTATAGCCCAGTTAATTTTCAATAAAATTGAATTTTCTAAGAAATGTTTAGAAATAATCGAGCAATCAAAATGAAAATTGTCACAGCAATTACACGTCCCGAAACCTATTGATAGAAGTCTCAAGCATCGTAATCGGACTATTTTAGATTTTTGCCGCCCAAAAACTTGTGGGCTGCCCAGTTAATTTTCAATAAAATTGAATTTTCTAAGAAATGTATAGAAACAATCGAGCAATCAAAATGAAAATTGTCACAGCAATTACAGGTCCCGAAACCTATTGATAGAGGTATCAACCATCGTAATCGGACCATTTTAGATTTTTGCCGCCCAAAAACTTGTGGGCTATAGCACAGTTGATTTTTAATAAAATTGAAATTTCTAAGAAATGTTTAGAAATAATCGAGCAATCAAAATGAAAATTGTCACAGCAATTACAGGTCCCGAAACCTATTGATAGAGGTATCAACCATCGTAATCGGACCAATTTAGATTTTTGCCGCCCAAAAACTTGTGGGCTATAGCCCAGTTAATTTTCAATAAAATTGAATTTTCTAAGAAATGTTTAGAAATAATCGAGCAATCAAAATGAAAATTGTCACAGCAATTACACGTCCCGAAACCTATTGATAGAAGTCTCAACCATCGTAATCGGACCATTTTAGATTTTTGCCGCCCAAAAACTTGTGGGCTATAGCCCAGTTAATTTTCAATAAAATTGAATTTTCTAAGAAATATTTAGAAATAATCGAGCAATCAAAATGAAAATTGTCACAGCAATTACACGTCCCGAAACCTATTGATAGAGGTATCAACCATCGTAATCGGACCATTTTAGATTTTTGCCGCCCAAAAACTTGTGGGCTATAGCCCAGTTAATTTTCAATAAAATTGAATTTTCTAAGAAATGTTTAGAAATAATCGAGCAATCAAAATGAAAATTGTCACAGCAATTACACGTCCCGAAACCTATTGATAGAAGTCTCAAGCATCGTAATCGGACCATTTTAGATTTTTGCCGCCCAAAAACTTGTGGGCTATAGCCCAGTTAATTTTCAATAAAATTGAATTTTCTAAGAAATGTTTAGAAACAATCGAGCAATCAAAATGAAAATTGTCACAGCAATTACAGGTCCCGAAACCTATTGATAGAGGTATCAACCATCGTAATCGGACCATTTTAGATTTTTGCCGCCCAAAAACTTGTGGGCTATAGCACTGTTGATTTTTAATAAAATTGAAATTTCTAAGAAATGTTTAGAAATAATCGAGCAATCAAAATGAAAATTGTCACAGCGCAATTACACGTCCCGAAACCTATTGATAGAAGTCTCAAGCATCGTAATCAGACCATTTTAGATTTTTGCCGCCCAAAAACTTGTGGGCTATAGCCCAGTTAATTTTCGGACCATCGGCTATAGCACAGTTAATTTTCAATAAAATTGAATTTTCTAAGAAATGTATAGAAACAATCGAGCAATCAAAATGTAAATTGTCACAGCAATTACACGTCCCGAAACCTATTGATAGAAGTCTCAAGCATCGTAATCGGACCATTTTAGATTTTTGCCGCCCAAAAACTTGTGGGCTATAGCCCAGTTAATTTTCAATAAAATTGAATTTTCTAAGAAATGTTTAGAAACAATCGAGCAATCAAACTGAAAATTGTCACAGCAATTACAGGTCCCGAAACCTTTTGATAGAGGTATCAACCATCGTAATCGGAGCATTTTAGATTTTTGCCGCCCAAAAACTTGTGGGCTATAGCCCAGTTAATTTTCAATAAAATTGAATTTTCTAAGAAATGTTTAGAAACAATCGAGCAATCAAAATGAAAATTGTCACAGCAATTACAGGTCCCGAAACCTTTTGATAGAGGTATCAACCATCGTAATCGGAGCATTTTAGATTTTTGCCGCCCAAAAACTTGTGGGCTATAGCCCAGTTAATTTTCAATAAAATTGAATTTTCTAAGAAATGTTTAGAAACAATCGAGCAATCAAAATGAAAATTGTCACAGCAATTACAGGTCCCGAAACCTATTGATAGAGGTATCAACCATCGTAATCGGACCATTTTAGATTTTTGCCGCCCAAAAACTTGTGGGCTATAGCCCAGTTAATTTTCAATAAAATTGAATTTTCTAAGAAATGTTTAAAAACAATCGAGCAATCAAACTGAAAATTGTCACAGCAATTACAGGTCCCGAAACCTTTTGATAGAGGTATCATACATCGTAATCGGAGCATTTTAGATTTTTGCCGCCCAAAAACTTGTGGGCTATAGCCCAGTTAATTTTCAATAAAATTGAATTTTCTAAGAAATGTTTAGAAACAATCGAGCAATCAAAATGAAAATTGTCACAGCAATTACAGGTCCCGAAACATATTGATAGAGGTATCAACCATCGTAATCGGACCATTTTAGATTTTTGCCGCCCAAAAACTTGTGGGCTATAGCCCAGTTAATTTTCAATAAAATTGAATTTTCTAAGAAATGTTTAGAAACAATCGAGCAATCAAAATGAAAATTGTCACAGCAATTACAGGTCCCGAAACCTATTGATAGAGGTATCAACCATCGTAATCGGACCATTTTAGATTTTTGCCGCCCAAAAACTTGTGGGCTATAGCACAGTTGATTTTCAATAAAATTGAATTTTCTAAGAAATGTTTAGAAATAATCGAGCAATCAAAATGAAAATTGTGACAGCAATTACAGGTCCCGAAACCTATTGATAGAAGTCTCAAGCATCGTAATCGGACCATTTTAGATTTTTGCCGCCCAAAAACTTGTGGGCTATAGCCCAGTTAATTTTCAATAAAATTGAATTTTCTAAGAAATATTTAGAAATAATCGAGCAATCAAAATGAAAATTGTCACAGCAATTACACGTCCCGAAACCTATTGATAGAGGTATCAACCATCGTAATCGGACCATTTTAGATTTTTGCCGCCCAAAAACTTGTGGGCTATAGCCCAGTTAATTTTCAATAAAATTGAATTTTCTAAGAAATGTTTAGAAATAATCGAGCAATCAAAATGAAAATTGTCACAGCAATTACACGTCCCGAAACCTATTGATAGAAGTCTCAAGCATCGTAATCGGACCATTTTAGATTTTTGCCGCCCAAAAACTTGTGGGCTATAGCCCAGTTAATTTTCAATAAAATTGAATTTTCTAAGAAATGTATAGAAACAATCGAGCAATCAAAATGAAAATTGTCACAGCAATTACAGGTCCCGAAACCTATTGATAGAGGTATCAACCATCGTAATCGGACCATTTTAGATTTTTGCCGCCCAAAAACTTGTGGGCTATAGCACAGTTGATTTTTAATAAAATTGAAATTTCTAAGAAATGTTTAGAAATAATCGAGCAATCAAAATGAAAATTGTCACAGCAATTACACGTCCCGAAACCTATTGATAGAGGTATCAACCATCGTAATCGGACCAATTTAGATTTTTGCCGCCCAAAAACTTGTGGGCTATAGCCCAGTTAATTTTCAATAAAATTGAATTTTCTAAGAAATATTTAGAAATAATCGAGCAATCAAAATGAAAATTGTCACAGCAATTACACGTCCCGAAACCTATTGATAGAGGTATCAACCATCGTAATCGGACCATTTTAGATTTTTGCCGCCCAAAAACTTGTGGGCTATAGCCCAGTTAATTTTCAATAAAATTGAATTTTCTAAGAAATGTTTAGAAATAATCGAGCAATCAAAATGAAAATTGTCACAGCAATTACACGTCCCGAAACCTATTGATAGAAGTCTCAAGCATCGTAATCGGACCATTTTAGATTTTTGCCGCCCAAAAACTTGTGGGCTATAGCCCAGTTAATTTTCAATAAAATTGAATTTTCTAAGAAATGTTTAGAAACAATCGAGCAATCAAAATGAAAATTGTCACAGCAATTACAGGTCCCGAAACCTATTGATAGAGGTATCAACCATCGTAATCGGACCATTTTAGATTTTTGCCGCCCAAAAACTTGTGGGCTATAGCACAGTTGATTTTTAATAAAATTGAAATTTCTAAGAAATGTTTAGAAATAATCGAGCAATCAAAATGAAAATTGTCACAGCAATTACACGTCCCGAAACCTATTGATAGAAGTCTCAAGCATCGTAATCGGACCATTTTAGATTTTTGCCGCCCAAAAACTTGTGGGCTATAGCCCAGTTAATTTTCAATAAAATTGAATTTTCTAAGAAATGTATAGAAACAATCGAGCAATCAAAATGAAAATTGTCACAGCAATTACAGGTCCCGAAACCTATTGATAGAGGTATCAACCATCGTAATCGGACCATTTTAGATTTTTGCCGCCCAAAAACTTGTGGGCTATAGCCCAGTTAATTTTCAATAAAATTGAATTTTCTAAGAAATGTTTAGAAACAATCGAGCAATCAAAATGAAAATTGTCACAGCAATTACAGGTCCCGAAACCTATTGATAGAGGTATCAACCATCGTAATCGGACCATTTTAGATTTTTGCCGCCCAAAAACTTGTGGGCTATAGCACAGTTGATTTTCAATAAAATTGAAATTTCTAAGAAATGTTTAGAAACAATCGAGCAATCAAAATGAAAATTGTCACAGCAATTACAGGTCCCGAAACCTATTGATAGAAGTCTCAAGCATCGTAATCGGACCATTTTAGATTTTTGCCGCCCAAAAACTTGTGGGCTATAGCCCAGTTAATTTTCAATAAAATTGAATTTTCTAAGAAATGTTTAGAAATAATCGAGCAATCAAAATGAAAATTGTCACAGCAATTACACGTCCCGAAACCTATTGATAGAGGTATCAACCATCGTAATCGGACCATTTTAGATTTTTGCCGCCCAAAAACTTGTGGGCTATAGCACAGTTAATTTTCAATAAAATTGAATTTTCTAAGAAATGTTTAGAAACAATCGAGCAATCAAAATGAAAATTGTCACAGCAATTACAGGTCCCGAAACCTATTGATAGAGGTATCAACCATCGTAATCGGACCATTTTAGATTTTTGCCGCCCAAAAACTTGTGGGCTATAGCACAGTTGATTTTCAATAAAATTGAAATTTCTAAGAAATGTTTAGAAACAATCGAGCAATCAAAATGAAAATTGTCACAGCAATTACAGGTCCCGAAACCTATTGATAGAAGTCTCAAGCATCGTAATCGGACCATTTTAGATTTTTGCCGCCCAAAAACTTGTGGGCTATAGCCCAGTTAATTTTCAATAAAATTGAATTTTCTAAGAAATGTTTAGAAATAATCGAGCAATCAAAATGAAAATTGTCACAGCAATTACACGTCCCGAAACCTATTGATAGAGGTATCAACCATCGTAATCGGACCATTTTAGATTTTTGCCGCCCAAAAACTTGTGGGCTATAGCACAGTTAATTTTCAATAAAATTGAATTTTCTAAGAAATGTTTAAAAACAATCGAGCAATCAAACTGAAAATTGTCACAGCAATTACAGGTCCCGAAACCTATTGATAGAGGTATCAACCATCGTAATCGGACCATTTTAGATTTTTGCCGCCCAAAAACTTGTGGGCTATAGCCCAGTTAATTTTCAATAAAATTGAATTTTCTAAGAAATGTTTAAAAACAATCGAGCAATCAAACTGAAAATTGTCACAGCAATTACAGGTCCCGAAACCTTTTGATAGAGGTATCATACATCGTAATCGGAGCATTTTAGATTTTTGCCGCCCAAAAACTTGTGGGCTATAGCCCAGTTAATTTTCAATAAAATTGAATTTTCTAAGAAATGTTTAGAAACAATCGAGCAATCAAAATGAAAATTGTCACAGCAATTACAGGTCCCGAAACCTTTTGATAGAGGTATCAACCATCGTAATCGAAGCATTTTAGATTTTTGCCGCCCAAAAACTTGTGGGCTATAGCCCAGTTAATTTTCAATAAAATTGAATTTTCTAAGAAATGTTTAGAAACAATCGAGCAATCAAAATGAAAATTGTCACAGCAATTACAGGTCCCGAAACCTATTGATAGAGGTATCAACCATCGTAATCGGACCATTTTAGATTTTTGCCGCCCAAAAACTTGTGGGCTATAGCCCAGTTAATTTTCAATAAAATTGAATTTTCTAAGAAATGTTTAAAAACAATCGAGCAATCAAACTGAAAATTGTCACAGCAATTACAGGTCCCGAAACCTTTTGATAGAGGTATCATACATCGTAATCGGAGCATTTTAGATTTTTGCCGCCCAAAAACTTGTGGGCTATAGCCCAGTTAATTTTCAATAAAATTTAATTTTCTAAGAAATGTTTAGAAACAATCGAGCAATCAAAATGAAAATTGTCACAGCAATTACAGGTCCCGAAACCTTTTGATAGAGGTATCAACCATCGTAATCGGAGCATTTTAGATTTTTGCTGCCCAAAAACTTGTGGGCTATAGCACAGTTGATTTTTAATAAAATTGAAATTTTTAAGAAATGTTTAGAAATAATCGAGCAATCAAAATGAAAATTGTCACAGCAATTACACGTCCCGAAACCTATTGATAGAAGTCTCAAGCATCGTAATCGGACCATTTTAGATTTTTGCCGCCCAAAAACTTGTGGGCTATAGCCCAGTTAATTTTCAATAAAATTGAATTTTCTAAGAAATGTATAGAAACAATCGAGCAATCAAAATGAAAATTGTCACAGCAATTACAGGTCCCGAAACCTATTGATAGAGGTATCAACCATCGTAATCGGACCATTTTAGATTTTTGCCGCCCAAAAACTTGTGGGCTATAGCCCAGTTAATTTTCAATAAAATTGAATTTTCTAAGAAATGTTTAGAAATAATCGAGCAATCAAAATGAAAATTGTCACAGCAATTACACGTCCCGAAACCTATTGATAGAAGTCTCAAGCATCGTAATCGGACCATTTTAGATTTTTGCCGCCCAAAAACTTGTGGGCTATAGCCCAGTTAATTTTCAATAAAATTGAATTTTCTAAGAAATGTTAAGAAATAATCGAGCAATCAAAATGAAAATTGTCACAGCAATTACACGTCCCGAAACCTATTGATAGAAGTCTCAAGCATCGTAATCGGACCATTTTAGATTTTTGCCGCCCAAAAACTTGTGGGCTATAGCCCAGTTAATTTTCAATAAAATTGAATTTTCTAAGAAATGTATAGAAACAATCGAGCAATCAAAATGAAAATTGTCACAGCAATTACAGGTCCCGAAACCTATTGATAGAGGTATCAACCATCGTAATCGGACCATTTTAGATTTTTGCCGCCCAAAAACTTGTGGGCTATAGCACAGTTGATTTTTAATAAAATTGAAATTTCTAAGAAATGTTTAGAAATAATCGAGCAATCAAAATGAAAATTGTCACAGCAATTACACGTCCCGAAACCTATTGATAGAGGTATCAACCATCGTAATCGGACCATTTTAGATTTTTGCCGCCCAAAAACTTGTGGGCTATAGCACAGTTAATTTTCAATAAAATTGAATTTTCTAAGAAATGTTTAGAAATAATCGAGCAATCAAAATGAAAATTGTCACAGCAATTACACGTCCCGAAACCTATTGATAGAAGTCTCAAGCATCGTAATCGGACCATTTTAGATTTTTGCCGCCCAAAAACTTGTGGGCTATAGCCCAGTTAATTTTCAATAAAATTGAATTTTCTAAGAAATGTTTAGAAACAATCGAGCAATCAAAATGAAAATTGTCACAGCAATTACAGGTCCCGAAACCTATTGATAGAGGTATCAACCATCGTAATCGGACCATTTTAGATTTTTGCCGCCCAAAAACTTGTGGGCTATAGCCCAGTTAATTTTCAATAAAATTGAATTTTCTAAGAAATGTTTAGAAATAATCGAGCAATCAAAATGAAAATTGTCACAGCAATTACACGTCCCGAAACCTATTGATAGAGGTATCAACCATCGTAATCGGACCATTTTAGATTTTTGCCGCCCAAAAACTTGTGGGCTATAGCCCAGTTAATTTTCAATAAAATTGAATTTTCTAAGAAATGTTTAGAAATAATCGAGCAATCAAAATGAAAATTGTCACAGCAATTACACGTCCCGAAACCTATTGATAGAGGTATCAACCATCGTAATCGGACCATTTTAGATTTTTGCCGCCCAAAAACTTGTGGGCTATAGCCCAGTTAATTTTCAATAAAATTGAATTTTCTAAGAAATGTTTAGAAATAATCGAGCAATCAAAATGAAAATTGTCACATCAATTACACGTCCCGAAACCTATTGATAGAAGTCTCAAGCATCGTAATCGGACCATTTTAGATTTTTGCCGCCCAAAAACTTGTGGGCTATAGCCCAGTTAATTTTCAATAAAATTGAATTTTCTAAGAAATGTATAGAAACAATCGAGCAATCAAAATGAAAATTGTCACAGCAATTACAGGTCCCGAAACCTATTGATAGAGGTATCAACCATCGTAATCGGACCATTTTAGATTTTTGCCGCCCAAAAACTTGGGGGCTATAGCACAGTTGATTTTTAATAAAATTGAAATTTCTAAGAAATGTTTAGAAATAATCGAGCAATCAAAATGAAAATTGTCACAGCAATTACACGTCCCGAAACCTATTGATAGAGGTATCAACCATCGTAATCGGACCATTTTAGATTTTTGCCGCCCAAAAACTTGTGGGCTATAGCACAGTTAATTTTCAATAAAATTGAATTTTCTAAGAAATGTTTAGAAATAATCGAGCAATCAAAATGAAAATTGTCACAGCAATTACACGTCCCGAAACCTATTGATAGAAGTCTCAAGCATCGTAATCGGACCATTTTAGATTTTTGCCGCCCAAAAACTTGTGGGCTATAGCCCAGTTAATTTTCAATAAAATTGAATTTTCTAAGAAATGTTTAGAAACAATCGAGCAATCAAAATGAAAATTGTCACAGCAATTACACGTCCCGAAACCTATTGATAGAGGTATCAACCATCGTAATCGGACCATTTTAGATTTTTGCCGCCCAAAAACTTGTGGGCTATAGCACAGTTGATTTTTAATAAAATTGAAATTTCTAAGAAATGTTTAGAAATAATCGAGCAATCAAAATGAAAATTGTCACAGCAATTACACGTCCCGAAACCTATTGATAGAGGTATCAACCATCGTAATCGGACAAATTTAGATTTTTGCCGCCCAAAAACTTGTGGGCTATAGCCCAGTTAATTTTCAATAAAATTGAATTTTCTAAGAAATGTATAGAAACAATCGAGCAATCAAAATGAAAATTGTCACAGCAATTACAGGTCCCGAAACCTATTGATAGAGGTATCAACCATCGTAATCGGACCATTTTAGATTTTTGCCGCCCAAAAACTTGTGGGCTATAGCACAGTTGATTTTTAATAAAATTGAAATTTCTAAGAAATGTTTAGAAATAATCGAGCAATCAAAATGAAAATTGTCACAGCAATTACACGTCCCGAAACCTATTGATAGAGGTTTCAACCATCGTAATCGGACAAATTTAGATTTTTGCCGCCCAAAAACTTGTGGGCTATAGCCCAGTTAATTTTCAATAAAATTGAATTTTCTAAGAAATGTTTAGAAATAATCGAGCAATCAAAATGAAAATTGTCACAGCAATTACACGTCCCGAAACCTATTGAAAGAGGTATCAACCATCGTAATCGGAGCATTTTAGATTTTTGCCGCCCAAAAACTTGTGGGCTATAGCACAGTTAATTTTCAATAAAATTGAATTTTCTAAGAAATGTTTAAAAACAATCGAGCAATCAAACAGAAAATTGTCACAGCAATTACAGGTCCCGAAACCTTTTGATAGAGGTATCAACCATCGTAATCGGACCAATTTAGATTTTTGCTGCCCAAAAACTTGTGGGCTATAGCACAGTTGATTTTTAATAAAATTGAAATTTCTAAGAAATGTTTAGAAATAATCGAGCAATCAAAATGAAAATTGTCACAGCAATTACACGTCCCGAAACCTATTGATAGAGGTATCAACCATCGTAATCGGACAAATTTAGATTTTTGCCGCCCAAAAACTTGTGGGCTATAGCCCAGTTAATTTTCAATAAAATTGAATTTTCTAAGAAATGTTTAGAAATAATTGAGCAATCAAAATGAAAATTGTCACAGCAATTACACGTCCCGAAACCTATTGATAGAGGTATCAACCATCGTAATCGGAGCATTTTAGATTTTTGCCGCCCAAAAACTTGTGGGCTATAGCACAGTTAATTTTCAATAAAATTGAATTTTCTAAGAAATGTTTAAAAACAATCGAGCAATCAAACTGAAAATTGTCACAGCAATTACAGGTCCCGAAACCTTTTGATAGAGGTATCAACCATCGTAATCGGACCAATTTAGATTTTTGCTGCCCAAAAACTTGTGGGCTATAGCACAGTTGATTTTTAATAAAATTGAAATTTCTAAGAAATGTTTAGAAATAATCGAGCAATCAAAATGAAAATTGTCACAGCAATTACACGTCCCGAAACCTATTGATAGAGGTATCAACCATCGTAATCGGACAAATTTAGATTTTTGCCGCCCAAAAACTTGTGGGCTATAGCCCAGTTAATTTTCAATAAAATTGAATTTTCTAAGAAATGTTTAGAAATAATCGAGCAATCAAAATGAAAATTGTCACAGCAATTACACGTCCCGAAACCTATTGATAGAGGTATCAACCATCGTAATCGGAGCATTTTAGATTTTTGCCGCCCAAAAACTTGTGGGCTATAGCACAGTTAATTTTCAATAAAATTGAATTTTCTAAGAAATGTATAGAAACAATCGAGCAATCAAAATGAAAATTGTCACAGCAATTACACGTCCCGAAACCTATTGATAGAGGTATCAACCATCGTAATCGGACCATTTTAGATTTTTGCCGCCCAAAAACTTGTGGGCTATAGCACAGTTAATTTTCAATAAAATTGAATTTTCTAAGAAATGTTTAAAAACAATCGAGCAATCAAAATGAAAATTGTCACAGCAATTACACGTCTCGAAACCTATTGATAGAGGTATCAACCATCGTAATCGGACCATTTTAGATTTTTGCCGCCCAAAAACTTGTGGGCTATAGCCCAGTTAATTTTCAATAAAATTGAATTTTCTAAGAAATGTTTAGAAATAATCGAGAAATCAAAGTGAAAATTGTCACAGCAATTACACGTCCCGAAACCTATTGATAGAGGTATCAACCATCGTAATCGGAGCATTTTAGATTTTTGCCGCCCAAAAACTTGTGGGCTATAGCACAGTTAATTTTCAATAAAATTGAATTTTCTAAGAAATGTTTAGAAACAATCGAGCAATCAAACTGAAAATTGTCACAGCAATTACAGGTCCCGAAACCTTTTGATAGAGGTATCAAGCATCGTAATCGGACCATTTTAGATTTTTGCCGCCCAAAAACTTGTGGGCTATAGCCCAGTTAATTTTCAATAAAATTGAATTTTCTAAGAAATGTTTAGAAACAATCGAGCAATCAAAATGAAAATTGTCACAGCAATTACAGGTCCCGAAACCTATTGATAGAGGTATCAACCATCGTAATCGGACCATTTTAGATTTTTACCGCCCAAAAACTTGTGGGCTATAGCACAGTTGATTTTCAATAAAATTGAAATTTCTAAGAAATGTTTAGAAACAATCGAGCAATCAAAATGAAAATTGTCACAGCAATTACAGGTCCCGAAACCTATTGATAGAGGTATCAACCATCGTAATCGGACCATTTTAGATTTTTACCGCCCAAAAACTTGTGGGCTATAGCCCAGTTAATTTTCAATAAAATTGAATTTTCTAAGAAATGTTTAGAAACAATCGAGCAATCAAAATGAAAATTGTCACAGCAATTACAGGTCCCGAAACCTATTGATAGAAGTCTCAAGCATCGTAATCGGACCATTTTAGATTTTTGCCGCCCAAAAACTTGTGGGCTATAGCCCAGTTAATTTTCAATAAAATTGAATTTTCTAAGAAATGTATAGAAACAATCGAGCAATCAAAATGAAAATTGTCACAGCAATTACAGGTCCCGAAACCTATTGATAGAGGTATCAACCATCGTAATCGGACCATTTTAGATTTTTGCCGCCCAAAAACTTGTGGGCTATAGCACAGTTGATTTTTAATAAAATTGAATTTTCTAAGAAATGTTTAGAAATAATCGAGCAATCAAAATGAAAATTGTCACAGCAATTACACGTCCCGAAACCTATTGATAGAGGTATCAACCATCGTAATCGGACCAATTTAGATTTTTGCCGCCCAAAAACTTGTGGGCTATAGCCCAGTTAATTTTCAATAAAATTGAATTTTCTAAGAAATGTTTAGAAATAATCGAGCAATCAAAATGAAAATTGTCACAGCAATTACACGTCCCGAAACCTATTGATAGAAGTCTCAAGCATCGTAATCGGACCATTTTAGATTTTTGCCGCCCAAAAACTTGTGGGCTATAGCCCAGTTAATTTTCAATAAAATTGAATTTTCTAGGAAATATTTAGAAATAATCGAGCAATCAAAATGAAAATTGTCACAGCAATTACACGTCCCGAAACCTATTGATAGAGGTATCAACCATCGTAATCGGACCATTTTAGATTTTTGCCGCCCAAAAACTTGTGGGCTATAGCCCAGTTAATTTTCAATAAAATTGAATTTTCTAAGAAATGTTTAGAAATAATCGAGCAATCAAAATGAAAATTGTCACAGCAATTACACGTCCCGAAACCTATTGATAGAAGTCTCAAGCATCGTAATCGGACCATTTTAGATTTTTGCCGCCCAAAAACTTGTGGGCTATAGCACAGTTGATTTTTAATAAAATTGAAATTTCTAAGAAATGTTTAGAAATAATCGAGCAATCAAAATGAAAATTGTCACAGCAATTACACGTCCCGAAACCTATTGATAGAGGTATCAACCATCGTAATCGGACCATTTTAGATTTTTGCCGCCCAAAAACTTGTGGGCTATAGCACAGTTAATTTTCAATAAAATTGAATTTTCTAAGAAATGTTTAGAAACAATCGAGCAATCAAAATGAAAATTGTCACAGCAATTACAGGTCCCGAAACCTATTGATAGAGGTATCAACCATCGTAATCGGACCATTTTAGATTTTTGCCGCCCAAAAACTTGTGGGCTATAGCCCAGTTAATTTTCAATAAAATTGAATTTTCTAAGAAATGTTTAGAAATAATCGAGCAATCAAAATGAAAATTGTCACAGCAATTACACGTCCCGAAACCTATTGATAGAGGTATCAACCATCGTAATCGGACCATTTTAGATTTTTGCCGCCCAAAAACTTGTGGGCTATAGCACAGTTAATTTTCAATAAAATTGAATTTTCTAAGAAATGTTTAAAAACAATCGAGCAATCAAACTGAAAATTGTCACAGCAATTACAGGTCCCGAAACCTATTGATAGAGGTATCAACCATCGTAATCGGACCATTTTAGATTTTTGCCGCCCAAAAACTTGTGGGCTATAGCCCAGTTAATTTTCAATAAAATTGAATTTTCTAAGAAATGTTTAGAAACAATCGAGCAATCAAAATGAAAATTGTCACAGCAATTACAGGTCCCGAAACCTATTGATAGAGGTATCAACCATCGTAATCGGACCATTTTAGATTTTTGCCGCCCAAAAACTTGTGGGCTATAGCACAGTTGATTTTCAATAAAATTGAATTTTCTAAGAAATGTTTAGAAATAATCGAGCAATCAAAATGAAAATTGTCACAGCAATTACACGTCCCGAAACCTATTGATAGAGGTATCAACCATCGTAATCGGACCATTTTAGATTTTTGCCGCCCAAAAACTTGTGGGCTATAGCCCAGTTAATTTTCAATAAAATTGAATTTTCTAAGAAATGTTTAGAAATAATCGAGCAATCAAAATGAAAATTGTCACAGCAATTACACGTCCCGAAACCTATTGATAGAGGTATCAACCATCGTAATCGGACCATTTTAGATTTTTGCCGCCCAAAAACTTGTGGGCTATAGCACAGTTAATTTTCAATAAAATTGAATTTTCTAAGAAATGTTTAAAAACAATCGAGCAATCAAACTGAAAATTGTCACAGCAATTACAGGTCCCGAAACCTATTGATAGAGGTATCAACCATCGTAATCGGACCATTTTAGATTTTTGCCGCCCAAAAACTTGTGGGCTATAGCCCAGTTAATTTTCAATAAAATTGAATTTTCTAAGAAATGTTTAGAAACAATCGAGCAATCAAAATGAAAATTGTCACAGCAATTACAGGTCCCGAAACCTATTGATAGAGGTATCAACCATCGTAATCGGACCATTTTAGATTTTTGCCGCCCAAAAACTTGTGGGCTATAGCACAGTTGATTTTCAATAAAATTGAATTTTCTAAGAAATGTTTAGAAATAATCGAGCAATCAAAATGAAAATTGTCACAGCAATTACACGTCCCGAAACCTATTGATAGAGGTATCAACCATCGTAATCGGACCATTTTAGATTTTTGCCGCCCAAAAACTTGTGGGCTATAGCCCAGTTAATTTTCAATAAAATTGAATTTTCTAAGAAATGTTTAGAAATAATCGAGCAATCAAAATGAAAATTGTCACAGCAATTACACGTCCCGAAACCTATTGATAGAAGTCTCAAGCATCGTAATCGGACCATTTTAGATTTTTGCCGCCCAAAAACTTGTGGGCTATAGCCCAGTTAATTTTCAATAAAATTGAATTTTCTAAGAAATGTTTAGAAACAATCGAGCAATCAAAATGAAAATTGTCACAGCAATTACAGGTCCCGAAACCTATTGATAGAGGTATCAACCATCGTAATCGGACCATTTTAGATTTTTACCGCCCAAAAACTTGTGGGCTATAGCACAGTTGATTTTTAATAAAATTGAAATTTCTAAGAAATGTTAAGAAATAATCGAGCAATCAAAATGAAAATTGTCACAGCAATTACACGTCCCGAAACCTATTGATAGAAGTCTCAAGCATCGTAATCGGACCATTTTAGATTTTTGCCGCCCAAAAACTTGTGGGCTATAGCCCAGTTAATTTTCAATAAAATTGAATTTTCTAAGAAATGTATAGAAACAATCGAGCAATCAAAATGAAAATTGTCACAGCAATTACAGGTCCCGAAACCTATTGATAGAGGTATCAACCATCGTAATCGGACCATTTTAGATTTTTGCCGCCCAAAAACTTGTGGGCTATAGCCCAGTTAATTTTCAATAAAATTGAATTTTCTAAGAAATATTTAGAAATAATCGAGCAATCAAAATGAAAATTGTCACAGCAATTACACGTCCCGAAACCTATTGATAGAAGTCTCAAGCATCGTAATCGGACCATTTTAGATTTTTGCCGCCCAAAAACTTGTGGGCTATAGCCCAGTTAATTTTCAATAAAATTGAATTTTCTAAGAAATGTTTAGAAACAATCGAGCAATCAAAATGAAAATTGTCACAGCAATTACAGGTCCCGAAACCTATTGATAGAGGTATCAACCATCGTAATCGGACCATTTTAGATTTTTACCGCCCAAAAACTTGTGGGCTATAGCACAGTTGATTTTTAATAAAATTGAAATTTCTAAGAAATGTTAAGAAATAATCGAGCAATCAAAATGAAAATTGTCACAGCAATTACACGTCCCGAAACCTATTGATAGAAGTCTCAAGCATCGTAATCGGACCATTTTAGATTTTTGCCGCCCAAAAACTTGTGGGCTATAGCCCAGTTAATTTTCAATAAAATTGAATTTTCTAAGAAATGTTTAGAAACAATCGAGCAATCAAAATGAAAATTGTCACAGCAATTACAGGTCCCGAAACCTATTGATAGAGGTATCAACCATCGTAATCGGACCATTTTAGATTTTTACCGCCCAAAAACTTGTGGGCTATAGCACAGTTGATTTTTAATAAAATTGAAATTTCTAAGAAATGTTAAGAAATAATCGAGCAATCAAAATGAAAATTGTCACAGCAATTACACGTCCCGAAACCTATTGATAGAAGTCTCAAGCATCGTAATCGGACCATTTTAGATTTTTGCCGCCCAAAAACTTGTGGGCTATAGCCCAGTTAATTTTCAATAAAATTGAATTTTCTAAGAAATGTATAGAAACAATCGAGCAATCAAAATGAAAATTGTCACAGCAATTACAGGTCCCGAAACCTATTGATAGAGGTATCAACCATCGTAATCGGACCATTTTAGATTTTTGCCGCCCAAAAACTTGTGGGCTATAGCCCAGTTAATTTTCAATAAAATTGAATTTTCTAAGAAATGTTTAGAAATAATCGAGCAATCAAAATGAAAATTGTCACAGCAATTACACGTCCCGAAACCTATTGATAGAGGTATCAACCATCGTAATCGGACCAATTTAGATTTTTGCCGTCCAAAAACTTGTGGGCTATAGCCCAGTTAATTTTCAATAAAATTGAATTTTCTAAGAAATGTATAGAAACAATCGAGCAATCAAAATGAAAATTGTCACAGCAATTACAGGTCCCGAAACCTATTGATAGAGGTATCAACCATCGTAATCGGACCATTTTAGATTTTTGCCGCCCAAAAACTTGTGGGCTATAGCACAGTTGATTTTTAATAAAATTGAAATTTCTAAGAAATGTTTAGAAATAATCGAGCAATCAAAATGAAAATTGTCACAGCAATTACACGTCCCGAAACCTATTGATAGAGGTATCAACCATCGTAATCGGACCAATTTAGATTTTTGCCGCCCAAAAACTTGTGGGCTATAGCCCAGTTAATTTTCAATAAAATTGAATTTTCTAAGAAATGTTTAGAAATAATCGAGCAATCAAAATGAAAATTGTCACAGCAATTACACGTCCCGAAACCTATTGATAGAAGTCTCAAGCATCGTAATCGGACCATTTTAGATTTTTGCCGCCCAAAAACTTGTGGGCTATAGCCCAGTTAATTTTCAATAAAATTGAATTTTCTAAGAAATATTTAGAAATAATCGAGCAATCAAAATGAAAATTGTCACAGCAATTACACGTCCCGAAACCTATTGATAGAGGTATCAACCATCGTAATCGGACCATTTTAGATTTTTGCCGCCCAAAAACTTGTGGGCTATAGCCCAGTTAATTTTCAATAAAATTGAATTTTCTAAGAAATGTTTAGAAATAATCGAGCAATCAAAATGAAAATTGTCACAGCAATTACACGTCCCGAAACCTATTGATAGAAGTCTCAAGCATCGTAATCGGACCATTTTAGATTTTTGCCGCCCAAAAACTTGTGGGCTATAGCCCAGTTAATTTTCAATAAAATTGAATTTTCTAAGAAATGTATAGAAACAATCGAGCAATCAAAATGAAAATTGTCACAGCAATTACAGGTCCCGAAACCTATTGATAGAGGTATCAACCATCGTAATCGGACCATTTTAGATTTTTGCCGCCCAAAAACTTGTGGGCTATAGCACAGTTGATTTTTAATAAAATTGAAATTTCTAAGAAATGTTTAGAAATAATCGAGCAATCAAAATGAAAATTGTCACAGCAATTACACGTCCCGAAACCTATTGATAGAGGTATCAACCATCGTAATCGGACCAATTTAGATTTTTGCCGCCCAAAAACTTGTGGGCTATAGCCCAGTTAATTTTCAATAAAATTGAATTTTCTAAGAAATGTTTAGAAATAATCGAGCAATCAAAATGAAAATTGTCACAGCAATTACAGGTCCCGAAACCTATTGATAGAGGTATCAACCATCGTAATCGGACCATTTTAGATTTTTGCCGCCCAAAAACTTGTGGGCTATAGCCCAGTTAATTTTCAATAAAATTGAATTTTCTAAGAAATGTTTAAAAACAATCGAGCAATCAAACTGAAAATTGTCACAGCAATTACAGGTCCCGAAACCTTTTGATAGAGGTATCAACCATCGTAATCGGAGCATTTTAGATTTTTGCCGCCCAAAAACTTGTGGGCTATAGCCCAGTTAATTTTCAATAAAATTGAATTTTCTAAGAAATGTTTAGAAACAATCGAGCAATCAAAATGAAAATTGTCACAGCAATTACAGGTCCCGAAACCTATTGATAGAGGTATCAACCATCGTAATCGGACCATTTTAGATTTTTGCCGCCCAAAAACTTGTGGGCTATAGCCCAGTTAATTTTCAATAAAATTGAATTTTCTAAGAAATGTTTAGAAACAATCGAGCAATCAAAATGAAAATTGTCACAGCAATTACAGGTCCCGAAACCTATTGATAGAGGTATCAACCATCGTAATCGGACCATTTTAGATTTTTGCCGCCCAAAAACTTGTGGGCTATAGCACAGTTGATTTTCAATAAAATTGAATTTTCTAAGAAATGTTTAGAAATAATCGAGCAATCAAAATGAAAATTGTCACAGCAATTACACGTCCCGAAACCTATTGATAGAGGTATCAACCATCGTAATCGGACCATTTTAGATTTTTGCCGCCCAAAAACTTGTGGGCTATAGCCCAGTTAATTTTCAATAAAATTGAATTTTCTAAGAAATGTTTAGAAATAATCGAGCAATCAAAATGAAAATTGTCACAGCAATTACACGTCCCGAAACCTATTGATAGAAGTCTCAAGCATCGTAATCGGACCATTTTAGATTTTTGCCGCCCAAAAACTTGTGGGCTATAGCCCAGTTAATTTTCAATAAAATTGAATTTTCTAAGAAATGTTTAGAAACAATCGAGCAATCAAAATGAAAATTGTCACAGCAATTACAGGTCCCGAAACCTATTGATAGAGGTATCAACCATCGTAATCGGACCATTTTAGATTTTTACCGCCCAAAAACTTGTGGGCTATAGCACAGTTGATTTTCAATAAAATTGAATTTTCTAAGAAATGTATAGAAACAATCGAGCAATCAAAATGAAAATTGTCACAGCAATTACAGGTCCCGAAACCTATTGATAGAGGTATCAACCATCGTAATCGGACCATTTTAGATTTTTGCCGCCCAAAAACTTGTGGGCTATAGCCCAGTTAATTTTCAATAAAATTGAATTTTCTAAGAAATATTTAGAAATAATCGAGCAATCAAAATGAAAATTGTCACAGCAATTACACGTCCCGAAACCTATTGATAGAGGTATCAACCATCGTAATCGGACCATTTTAGATTTTTGCCGCCCAAAAACTTGTGGGCTATAGCCCAGTTAATTTTCAATAAAATTGAATTTTCTAAGAAATGTTTAGAAATAATCGAGCAATCAAAATGAAAATTGTCACAGCAATTACACGTCCCGAAACCTATTGATAGAAGTCTCAAGCATCGTAATCGGACCATTTTAGATTTTTGCCGCCCAAAAACTTGTGGGCTATAGCCCAGTTAATTTTCAATAAAATTGAATTTTCTAAGAAATGTTTAGAAACAATCGAGCAATCAAAATGAAAATTGTCACAGCAATTACAGGTCCCGAAACCTATTGATAGAGGTATCAAGCATCGTAATCGGACCATTTTAGATTTTTACCGCCCAAAAACTTGTGGGCTATAGCACAGTTGATTTTTAATAAAATTGAAATTTCTAAGAAATGTTAAGAAATAATCGAGCAATCAAAATGAAAATTGTCACAGCAATTACACGTCCCGAAACCTATTGATAGAAGTCTCAAGCATCGTAATCGGACCATTTTAGATTTTTGCCGCCCAAAAACTTGTGGGCTATAGCCCAGTTAATTTTCAATAAAATTGAATTTTCTAAGAAATGTATAGAAACAATCGAGCAATCAAAATGAAAATTGTCACAGCAATTACAGGTCCCGAAACCTATTGATAGAGGTATCAACCATCGTAATCGGACCATTTTAGATTTTTGCCGCCCAAAAACTTGTGGGCTATAGCCCAGTTAATTTTCAATAAAATTGAATTTTCTAAGAAATGTTTAGAAATAATCGAGCAATCAAACTGAAAATTGTCACAGCAATTACACGTCCCGAAACCTATTGATAGAGGTATCAACCATCGTAATCGGACCAATTTAGATTTTTGCCGCCCAAAAACTTGTGGGCTATAGCCCAGTTAATTTTCAATAAAATTGAATTTTCTAAGAAATGTTTAGAAATAATCGAGCAATCAAAATGAAAATTGTCACAGCAATTACACGTCCCGAAACCTATTGATAGAAGTCTCAAGCATCGTAATCGGACCATTTTAGATTTTTGCCGCCCAAAAACTTGTGGGCTATAGCCCAGTTAATTTTCAATAAAATTGAATTTTCTAAGAAATATTTAGAAATAATCGAGCAATCAAAATGAAAATTGTCACAGCAATTACACGTCCCGAAACCTATTGATAGAGGTATCAACCATCGTAATCGGACCATTTTAGATTTTTGCCGCCCAAAAACTTGTGGGCTATAGCCCAGTTAATTTTCAATAAAATTGAATTTTCTAAGAAATGTTTAGAAATAATCGAGCAATCAAAATGAAAATTGTCACAGCAATTACACGTCCCGAAACCTATTGATAGAAGTCTCAAGCATCGTAATCGGACCATTTTAGATTTTTGCCGCCCAAAAACTTGTGGGCTATAGCCCAGTTAATTTTCAATAAAATTGAATTTTCTAAGAAATGTTTAGAAACAATCGAGCAATCAAAATGAAAATTGTCACAGCAATTACAGGTCCCGAAACCTATTGATAGAGGTATCAACCATCGTAATCGGACCATTTTAGATTTTTGCCGCCCAAAAACTTGTGGGCTATAGCACAGTTGATTTTTAATAAAATTGAAATTTCTAAGAAATGTTTAGAAATAATCGAGCAATCAAAATGAAAATTGTCACAGCAATTACACGTCCCGAAACCTATTGATAGAAGTCTCAAGCATCGTAATCGGACCATTTTAGATTTTTGCCGCCCAAAAACTTGTGGGCTATAGCCCAGTTCATTTTCAATAAAATTGAATTTTCTAAGAAATGTATAGAAACAATCGAGCAATCAAAATGAAAATTGTCACAGCAATTACAGGTCCCGAAACCTATTGATAAAGGTATCAACCATCGTAATCGGAGCATTTTAGATTTTTGCCGCCCAAAAACTTGTGGGCTATAGCCCAGTAAATTTTCAATAAAATTGAATTTTCTAAGAAATATTTAGAAATAATCGAGCAATCAAAATGAAAATTGTCACAGCAATTACACGTCCCGAAACCTATTGATAGAAGTCTCAAGCATCGTAATCGGACCATTTTAGATTTTTGCCGCCCAAAAACTTGTGGGCTATAGCCCAGTTAATTTTCAATAAAATTGAATTTTCTAAGAAATGTTTAGAAATAATCGAGCAATCAAACTGAAAATTGTCACAGCAATTACAGGTCCCGAAACCTTTTGATAGAGGTATCAACCATCGTAATCGGAGCATTTTAGATTTTTGCCGCCCAAAAACTTGTGGGCTATAGCCCAGTTAATTTTCAATAAAATTGAATTTTCTAAGAAATGTTTAGAAACAATCGAGCAATCAAAATGAAAATTGTCACAGCAATTACAGGTCCCGAAACCTATTGATAGAGGTATCAACCATCGTAATCGGACCATTTTAGATTTTTGCCGCCCAAAAACTTGTGGGCTATAGCCCAGTTAATTTTCAATAAAATTGAATTTTCTAAGAAATGTTTAGAAATAATCGAGCAATCAAAATGAAAATTGTCACAGCAATTACACGTCCCGAAACCTATTGATAGAAGTCTCAAGCATCGTAATCGGACCATTTTAGATTTTTGCCGCCCAAAATCTTGTGGGCTATAGCACAGTTGATTTTTAATAAAATTGAAATTTCTAAGAAATGTTTAGAAATAATCGAGCAATCAAAATGAAAATTGTCACAGTAATTACACGTCCCGAAACCTATTGATAGAAGTCTCAAGCATCGTAATCGGACCATTTTAGATTTTTGCCGCCCAAAAACTTGTGGGCTATAGCCCAGTTAATTTTCAATAAAATTGAATTTTCTAAGAAATGTATAGAAACAATCGAGCAATCAAAATGAAAATTGTCACAGCAATTACAGGTCCCGAAACCTATTGATAGAGGTATCAACCATCGTAATCGGACCATTTTAGATTTTTGCCGCCCAAAAACTTGTGGGCTATAGCCCAGTTAATTTTCAATAAAATTGGATTTTCTAAGAAATGTTTAGAAATAATCGAGCAATCAAAATGAAAATTGTCACAGCAATTACACGTCCCGAAACCTATTGATAGAGGTATCAACCATCGCAATCGGACCATTTTAGATTTTTGCCGCCCAAAAACTTGTGGGCTATAGCCCAGTTAATTTTCAATAAAATTGAATTTTCTAAGAAATGTTTAGAAATAATCGAGCAATCAAAATGAAAATTGTCACAGCAATTACACGTCCCGAAACCTATTGATAGAGGTATCAACCATCGTAATCGGACCAATTTAGATTTTTGCCGCCCAAAAACTTGTGGGCTATAGCCCAGTTAATTTTCAATAAAATTGAATTTTCTAAGAAATGTTTAGAAATAATCGAGCAATCAAAATGAAAATTGTCACAGCAATTACACGTCCCGAAACCTATTGATAGAAGTCTCAAGCATCGTAATCGGACCATTTTAGATTTTTGCCGCCCAAAAACTTGTGGGCTATAGCCCAGTTAATTTTCAATAAAATTGAATTTTCTAAGAAATATTTAGAAATAATCGAGCAATCAAAATGAAAATTGTCACAGCAATTACACGTCCCGAAACCTATTGATAGAGGTATCAACCATCGTAATCGGACCATTTTAGATTTTTGCCGCCCAAAAACTTGTGGGCTATAGCCCAGTTAATTTTCAATAAAATTGAATTTTCTAAGAAATGTTTAGAAATAATCGAGCAATCAAAATGAAAATTGTCACAGCAATTACACGTCCCGAAACCTATTGATAGAAGTCTCAAGCATCGTAATCGGACCATTTTAGATTTTTGCCGCCCAAAAACTTGTGGGCTATAGCCCAGTTAATTTTCAATAAAATTGAATTTTCTAAGAAATGTTTAGAAACAATCGAGCAATCAAAATGAAAATTGTCACAGCAATTACAGGTCCCGAAACCTATTGATAGAGGTATCAACCATCGTAATCGGACCATTTTAGATTTTTGCCGCCCAAAAACTTGTGGGCTATAGCACAGTTGATTTTTAATAAAATTGAAATTTCTAAGAAATGTTTAGAAATAATCGAGCAATCAAAATGAAAATTGTCACAGCAATTACACGTCCCGAAACCTATTGATAGAGGTATCAACCATCGTAATCGGACCAATTTAGATTTTTGCCGCCCAAAAACTTGTGGGCTATAGCCCAGTTAATTTTCAATAAAATTGAATTTTCTAAGAAATGTTTAGAAATAATCGAGCAATCAAAATGAAAATTGTCACAGCAATTACAGGTCCCGAAACCTATTGATAGAGGTATCAACCATCGTAATCGGACCATTTTAGATTTTTGCCGCCCAAAAACTTGTGGGCTATAGCCCAGTTAATTTTCAATAAAATTGAATTTTCTAAGAAATGTTTAAAAACAATCGAGCAATCAAACTGAAAATTGTCACAGCAATTACAGGTCCCGAAACCTTTTGATAGAGGTATCAACCATCGTAATCGGAGCATTTTAGATTTTTGCCGCCCAAAAACTTGTGGGCTATAGCCCAGTTAATTTTCAATAAAATTGAATTTTCTAAGAAATGTTTAGAAACAATCGAGCAATCAAAATGAAAATTGTCACAGCAATTACAGGTCCCGAAACCTATTGATAGAGGTATCAACCATCGTAATCGGACCAATTTAGATTTTTGCCGCCCAAAAACTTGTGGGCTATAGCCCAGTTAATTTTCAATAAAATTGAATTTTCTAAGAAATGTTTAGAAACAATCGAGCAATCAAAATGAAAATTGTCACAGCAATTACAGGTCCCGAAACCTATTGATAGAGGTATCAACCATCGTAATCGGACCATTTTAGATTTTTGCCGCCCAAAAACTTGTGGGCTATAGCACAGTTGATTTTCAATAAAATTGAATTTTCTAAGAAATGTTTAGAAATAATCGAGCAATCAAAATGAAAATTGTCACAGCAATTACACGTCCCGAAACCTATTGATAGAGGTATCAACCATCGTAGTCGGACCATTTTAGATTTTTGCCGCCCAAAAACTTGTGGGCTATAGCCCAGTTAATTTTCAATAAAATTGAATTTTCTAAGAAATGTTTAGAAATAATCGAGCAATCAAAATGAAAATTGTCACAGCAATTACACGTCCCGAAACCTATTGATAGAAGTCTCAAGCATCGTAATCGGACCATTTTAGATTTTTGCCGCCCAAAAACTTGTGGGCTATAGCCCAGTTAATTTTCAATAAAATTGAATTTTCTAAGAAATGTTTAGAAACAATCGAGCAATCAAAATGAAAATTGTCACAGCAATTACAGGTCCCGAAACCTATTGATAGAGGTATCAACCATCGTAATCGGACCATTTTAGATTTTTACCGCCCAAAAACTTGTGGGCTATAGCACAGTTGATTTTTAATAAAATTGAAATTTCTAAGAAATGTTAAGAAATAATCGAGCAATCAAAATGAAAATTGTCACAGCAATTACACGTCCCGAAACCTATTGATAGAAGTCTCAAGCATCGTAATCGGACCATTTTAGATTTTTGCCGCCCAAAAACTTGTGGGCTATAGCCCAGTTAATTTTCAATAAAATTGAATTTTCTAAGAAATGTATAGAAACAATCGAGCAATCAAAATGAAAATTGTCACAGCAATTACAGGTCCCGAAACCTATTGATAGAGGTATCAACCATCGTAATCGGACCATTTTAGATTTTTGCCGCCCAAAAACTTGTGGGCTATAGCCCAGTTAATTTTCAATAAAATTGAATTTTCTAAGAAATATTTAGAAATAATCGAGCAATCAAAATGAAAATTGTCACAGCAATTACACGTCCCGAAACCTATTGATAGAGGTATCAACCATCGTAATCGGACCATTTTAGATTTTTGCCGCCCAAAAACTTGTGGGCTATAGCCCAGTTAATTTTCAATAAAATTGAATTTTCTAAGAAATGTTTAGAAATAATCGAGCAATCAAAATGAAAATTGTCACAGCAATTACACGTCCCGAAACCTATTGATAGAAGTCTCAAGCATCGTAATCGGACCATTTTAGATTTTTGCCGCCCAAAAACTTGTGGGCTATAGCCCAGTTAATTTTCAATAAAATTGAATTTTCTAAGAAATGTTTAGAAACAATCGAGCAATCAAAATGAAAATTGTCACAGCAATTACAGGTCCCGAAACCTATTGATAGAGGTATCAACCATCGTAATCGGACCATTTTAGATTTTTACCGCCCAAAAACTTGTGGGCTATAGCACAGTTGATTTTTAATAAAATTGAAATTTCTAAGAAATGTTAAGAAATAATCGAGCAATCAAAATGAAAATTGTCACAGCAATTACACGTCCCGAAACCTATTGATAGAAGTCTCAAGCATCGTAATCGGACCATTTTAGATTTTTGCCGCCCAAAAACTTGTGGGCTATAGCCCAGTTAATTTTCAATAAAATTGAATTTTCTAAGAAATGTATAGAAACAATCGAGCAATCAAAATGAAAATTGTCACAGCAATTACAGGTCCCGAAACCTATTGATAGAGGTATCAACCATCGTAATCGGACCATTTTAGATTTTTGCCGCCCAAAAACTTGTGGGCTATAGCCCAGTTAATTTTCAATAAAATTGAATTTTCTAAGAAATGTTTAGAAATAATCGAGCAATCAAACTGAAAATTGTCACAGCAATTACACGTCCCGAAACCTATTGATAGAGGTATCAACCATCGTAATCGGACCAATTTAGATTTTTGCCGCCCAAAAACTTGTGGGCTATAGCCCAGTTAATTTTCAATAAAATTGAATTTTCTAAGAAATGTATAGAAACAATCGAGCAATCAAAATGAAAATTGTCACAGCAATTACAGGTCCCGAAACCTATTGATAGAGGTATCAACCATCGTAATCGGACCATTTTAGATTTTTGCCGCCCAAAAACTTGTGGGCTATAGCCCAGTTAATTTTCAATAAAATTGAATTTTCTAAGAAATATTTAGAAATAATCGAGCAATCAAAATGAAAATTGTCACAGCAATTACACGTCCCGAAACCTATTGATAGAGGTATCAACCATCGTAATCGGACCATTTTAGATTTTTGCCGCCCAAAAACTTGTGGGCTATAGCCCAGTTAATTTTCAATAAAATTGAATTTTCTAAGAAATGTTTAGAAATAATCGAGCAATCAAAATGAAAATTGTCACAGCAATTACACGTCCCGAAACCTATTGATAGAAGTCTCAAGCATCGTAATCGGACCATTTTAGATTTTTGCCGCCCAAAAACTTGTGGGCTATAGCCCAGTTAATTTTCAATAAAATTGAATTTTCTAAGAAATGTTTAGAAACAATCGAGCAATCAAAATGAAAATTGTCACAGCAATTACAGGTCCCGAAACCTATTGATAGAGGTATCAACCATCGTAATCGGACCATTTTAGATTTTTACCGCCCAAAAACTTGTGGGCTATAGCACAGTTGATTTTTAATAAAATTGAAATTTCTAAGAAATGTTAAGAAATAATCGAGCAATCAAAATGAAAATTGTCACAGCAATTACACGTCCCGAAACCTATTGATAGAAGTCTCAAGCATCGTAATCGGACCATTTTAGATTTTTGCCGCCCAAAAACTTGTGGGCTATAGCCCAGTTAATTTTCAATAAAATTGAATTTTCTAAGAAATGTATAGAAACAATCGAGCAATCAAAATGAAAATTGTCACAGCAATTACAGGTCCCGAAACCTATTGATAGAGGTATCAACCATCGTAATCGGACCATTTTAGATTTTTGCCGCCCAAAAACTTGTGGGCTATAGCCCAGTTAATTTTCAATAAAATTGAATTTTCTAAGAAATGTTTAGAAATAATCGAGCAATCAAACTGAAAATTGTCACAGCAATTACACGTCCCGAAACCTATTGATAGAGGTATCAACCATCGTAATCGGACCAATTTAGATTTTTGCCGCCCAAAAACTTGTGGGCTATAGCCCAGTTAATTTTCAATAAAATTGAATTTTCTAAGAAATATTTAGAAATAATCGAGCAATCAAAATGAAAATTGTCACAGCAATTACACGTCCCGAAACCTATTGATAGAGGTATCAACCATCGTAATCGGACCATTTTAGATTTTTGCCGCCCAAAAACTTGTGGGCTATAGCCCAGTTAATTTTCAATAAAATTGAATTTTCTAAGAAATGTTTAGAAATAATCGAGCAATCAAAATGAAAATTGTCACAGCAATTACACGTCCCGAAACCTATTGATAGAAGTCTCAAGCATCGTAATCGGACCATTTTAGATTTTTGCCGCCCAAAAACTTGTGGGCTATAGCCCAGTTAATTTTCAATAAAATTGAATTTTCTAAGAAATGTTTAGAAACAATCGAGCAATCAAAATGAAAATTGTCACAGCAATTACAGGTCCCGAAACCTATTGATAGAGGTATCAACCATCGTAATCGGACCATTTTAGATTTTTGCCGCCCAAAAACTTGTGGGCTATAGCACAGTTGATTTTTAATAAAATTGAAATTTCTAAGAAATGTTTAGAAATAATCGAGCAATCAAAATGAAAATTGTCACAGCAATTACACGTCCCGAAACCTATTGATAGAAGTCTCAAGCATCGTAATCGGACCATTTTAGATTTTTGCCGCCCAAAAACTTGTGGGCTATAGCCCAGTTAATTTTCAATAAAATTGAATTTTCTAAGAAATGTATAGAAACAATCGAGCAATCAAAATGAAAATTGTCACAGCAATTACAGGTCCCGAAACCTATTGATAGAGGTATCAACCATCGTAATCGGAGCATTTTAGATTTTTGCCGCCCAAAAACTTGTGGGCTATAGCCCAGTAAATTTTCAATAAAATTGAATTTTCTAAGAAATATTTAGAAATAATCGAGCAATCAAAATGAAAATTGTCACAGCAATTACACGTCCCGAAACCTATTGATAGAAGTCTCAAGCATCGTAATCGGACCATTTTAGATTTTTGCCGCCCAAAAACTTGTGGGCTATAGCCCAGTTAATTTTCAATAAAATTGAATTTTCTAAGAAATGTTTAGAAATAATCGAGCAATCAAACTGAAAATTGTCACAGCAATTACAGGTCCCGAAACCTTTTGATAGAGGTATCAACCATCGTAATCGGAGCATTTTAGATTTTTGCCGCCCAAAAACTTGTGGGCTATAGCCCAGTTAATTTTCAATAAAATTGAATTTTCTAAGAAATGTTTAGAAACAATCGAGCAATCAAAATGAAAATTGTCACAGCAATTACAGGTCCCGAAACCTATTGATAGAGGTATCAACCATCGTAATCGGACCATTTTAGATTTTTGCCGCCCAAAAACTTGTGGGCTATAGCCCAGTTAATTTTCAATAAAATTGAATTTTCTAAGAAATGTTTAGAAATAATCGAGCAATCAAAATGAAAATTGTCACAGCAATTACACGTCCCGAAACCTATTGATAGAAGTCTCAAGCATCGTAATCGGACCATTTTAGATTTTTGCCGCCCAAAAACTTGTGGGCTATAGCACAGTTGATTTTTAATAAAATTGAAATTTCTAAGAAATGTTTAGAAATAATCGAGCAATCAAAATGAAAATTGTCACAGTAATTACACGTCCCGAAACCTATTGATAGAAGTCTCAAGCATCGTAATCGGACCATTTTAGATTTTTGCCGCCCAAAAACTTGTGGGCTATAGCCCAGTTAATTTTCAATAAAATTGAATTTTCTAAGAAATGTATAGAAACAACCGAGCAATCAAAATGAAAATTGTCACAGCAATTACAGGTCCCGAAACCTATTGATAGAAGTCTCAAGCATCGTAATCGGACCATTTTAGATTTTTGCCGCCCAAAAACTTGTGGGCTATAGCCCAGTTAATTTTCAATAAAATTGAATTTTCTAAGAAATGTTTAAAAACAATCGAGCAATCAAACTGAAAATTGTCACAGCAATTACAGGTCCCGAAACCTTTTGATAGAGGTATCAAGCATCGTAATCGGAGCATTTTAGATTTTTGCCGCCCAAAAACTTGTGGGCTATAGCCCAGTTAATTTTCAATAAAATTGAATTTTCTAAGAAATGTTTAGAAACAATCGAGCAATCAAAATGAAAATTGTCACAGCAATTACAGGTCCCGAAACCTATTGATAGAGGTATCAACCATCGTAATCGGACCATTTTAGATTTTTGCCGCCCAAAAACTTGTGGGCTATAGCCCAGTTAATTTTCAATAAAATTGAATTTTCTAAGAAATGTTTAGAAACAATCGAGCAATCAAAATGAAAATTGTCACAGCAATTACAGGTCCCGAAACCTATTGATAGAGGTATCAACCATCGTAATCGGACCATTTTAGATTTTTGCCGCCCAAAAACTTGTGGGCTATAGCACAGTTGATTTTCAATAAAATTGAATTTTCTAAGAAATGTTTAGAAATAATCGAGCAATCAAAATGAAAATTGTCACAGCAATTACACGTCCCGAAACCTATTGATAGAAGTCTCAAGCATCGTAATCGGACCATTTTAGATTTTTGCCGCCCAAAAACTTGTGGGCTATAGCCCAGTTAATTTTCAATAAAATTGAATTTTCTAAGAAATATTTAGAAATAATCGAGCAATCAAAATGAAAATTGTCACAGCAATTACACGTCCCGAAACCTATTGATAGAGGTATCAACCATCGTAATCGGAGCATTTTAGATTTTTGCCGCCCAAAAACTTGTGGGCTATAGCCCAGTTAATTTTCAATAAAATTGAATTTTCTAAGAAATGTTTAGAAATAATCGAGCAATCAAAATGAAAATTGTCACAGCAATTACACGTCCCGAAACCTATTGATAGAAGTCTCAAGCATCGTAATCGGACCATTTTAGATTTTTGCCGCCCAAAAACTTGTGGGCTATAGCCCAGTTAATTTTCAATAAAATTGAATTTTCTAAGAAATATTTAGAAATAATCGAGCAATCAAAATGAAAATTGTCACAGCAATTACAGGTCCCGAAACCTATTGATAGAGGTATCAACCATCGTAATCGGACTATTTTAGATTTTTGCCGCCCAAAAACTTGTGGGCTATAGCACAGTTGATTTTTAATAAAATTGAAATTTCTAAGAAATGTTTAGAAATAATCGAGCAATCAAAATGAAAATTGTCACAGCAATTACACGTCCCGAAACCTATTGATAGAGGTATCAACCATCGTAATCGGACCAATTTAGATTTTTTCCGCCCAAAAACTTGTGGGCTATAGCCCAGTTAATTTTCAATAAAATTGAATTTTCTAAGAAATGTTTAAAAACAATCGAGCAATCAAACTGAAAATTGTCACAGCAATTACAGGTCCCGAAACCTTTTGATAGAGGTATCAACCATCGTAATCGGAGCATTTTAGATTTTTGCCGCCCAAAAACTTGTGGGCTATAGCCCAGTTAATTTTCAATAAAATTGAATTTTCTAAGAAATGTTTAGAAACAATCGAGCAATCAAAATGAAAATTGTCACAGCAATTACAGGTCCCGAAACCTATTGATAGAGGTATCAACCATCGTAATCGGACCATTTTAGATTTTTGCCGCCCAAAAACTTGTGGGCTATAGCCCAGTTAATTTTCAATAAAATTGAATTTTCTAAGAAATGTTTAGAAACAATCGAGCAATCAAAATGAAAATTGTCACAGCAATTACAGGTCCCGAAACCTATTGATAGAGGTATCAACCATCGTAATCGGACCATTTTAGATTTTTGCCGCCCAAAAACTTGTGGGCTATATATAGCACAGTTGATTTTCAATAAAATTGAAATTTCTAAGAAATGTTTAGAAACAATCGAGCAATCAAAATGAAAATTGTCACAGCAATTACAGGTCCCGAAACCTATTGATAGAAGTCTCAAGCATCGTAATCGGACCATTTTAGATTTTTGTCGCCCAAAAACTTGTGGGCTATAGCCCAGTTAATTTTCAATAAAATTGAATTTTCTAAGAAATGTTTAGAAATAATCGAGCAATCAAAATGAAAATTGTCACAGCAATTACACGTCCCGAAACCTATTGATAGAGGTATCAACCATCGTAATCGGACCATTTTAGATTTTTGCCGCCCAAAAACTTGTGGGCTATAGCACAGTTGATTTTTAATAAAATTGAAATTTCTAAGAAATGTTTAAAAACAATCGAGCAATCAAAATGAAAATTGTCACAGCAATTACACGTCCCGAAACCTATTGATAGAGGTATCAACCATCGTAATCGGACCATTTTAGATTTTTGCCGCCCAAAAACTTGTGGGCTATAGCCCAGTTAATTTTCAATAAAATTGAATTTTCTAAGAAATGTTTAGAAATAATCGAGCAATCAAAATGAAAATTGTCACAGCAATTACACGTCCCGAAACCTATTGATAGAAGTCTCAAGCATCGTAATCGGACCATTTTAGATTTTTGCCGCCCAAAAACTTGTGGGCTATAGCCCAGTTAATTTTCAATAAAATTGAATTTTCTAAGAAATGTTTAGAAACAATCGAGCAATCAAAATGAAAATTGTCACAGCAATTACAGGTCCCGAAACCTATTGATAGAGGTATCAACCATCGTAATCGGACCATTTTAGATTTTTGCCGCCCAAAAACTTGTGGGCTATAGCACAGTTGATTTTTAATAAAATTGAAATTTCTAAGAAATGTTTAGAAATAATCGAGCAATCAAAATGAAAATTGTCACAGCAATTACACGTCCCGAAACCTATTGATAGAGGTATCAACCATCGTAATCGGACAAATTTAGATTTTTGCCGCCCAAAAACTTGTGGGCTATAGCCCAGTTAATTTTCAATAAAATTGAATTTTCTAAGAAATGTATAGAAACAATCGAGCAATCAAAATGAAAATTGTCACAGCAATTACAGGTCCCGAAACCTATTGATAGAGGTATCAACCATCGTAATCGGACCATTTTAGATTTTTGCCGCCCAAAAACTTGTGGGCTATAGCACAGTTGATTTTTAATAAAATTGAAATTTCTAAGAAATGTTTAGAAATAATCGAGCAATCAAAATGAAAATTGTCACAGCAATTACACGTCCCGAAACCTATTGATAGAGGTATCAACCATCGTAATCGGACAAATTTAGATTTTTGCCGCCCAAAAACTTGTGGGCTATAGCCCAGTTAATTTTCAATAAAATTGAATTTTCTAAGAAATGTTTAGAAATAATCGAGCAATCAAAATGAAAATTGTCACAGCAATTACAGGTCCCGAAACCTATTGATAGAGGTATCAACCATCGTAATCGGACCAATTTAGATTTTTGCTGCCCAAAAACTTGTGGGCTATAACACAGTTGATTTTTAATAAAATTGAAATTTCTAAGAAATGTTTAGAAATAATCGAGCAATCAAAATGAAAATTGTCACAGCAATTACACGTCCCGAAACCTATTGATAGAAGTCTCAAGCATCGTAATCGGACCATTTTAGATTTTTGCCGCCCAAAAACTTGTGGGCTATAGCCCAGTTAATTTTCAATAAAATTGAATTTTCTAAGAAATGTTTAGAAACAATCGAGCAATCAAAATGAAAATTGTCACAGCAATTACAGGTCCCGAAACCTATTGATAGAGGTATCAACCATCGTAATCGGACCATTTTAGATTTTTGCCGCCCAAAAACTTGTGGGCTATAGCACAGTTGATTTTTAATAAAATTGAAATTTCTAAGAAATGTTAAGAAATAATCGAGCAATCAAAATGAAAATTGTCACAGCAATTACACGTCCCGAAACCTATTGATAGAAGTCTCAAGCATCGTAATCGGACCATTTTAGATTTTTGCCGCCCAAAAACTTGTGGGCTATAGCCCAGTTAATTTTCAATAAAATTGAATTTTCTAAGAAATGTTTAGAAACAATCGAGCAATCAAAATGAAAATTGTCACAGCAATTACAGGTCCCGAAACCTATTGATAGAGGTATCAACCATCGTAATCGGACCATTTTAGATTTTTGCCGCCCAAAAACTTGTGGGCTATAGCACAGTTGATTTTTAATAAAATTGAAATTTCTAAGAAATGTTAAGAAATAATCGAGCAATCAAAATGAAAATTGTCACAGCAATTACACGTCCCGAAACCTATTGATAGAAGTCTCAAGCATCGTAATCGGACCATTTTAGATTTTTGCCGCCCAAAAACTTGTGGGCTATAGCCCAGTTAATTTTCAATAAAATTGAATTTTCTAAGAAATGTATAGAAACAATCGAGCAATCAAAATGAAAATTGTCACAGCAATTACAGGTCCCGAAACCTATTGATAGAGGTATCAACCATCGTAATCGGACCATTTTAGATTTTTGCCGCCCAAAAACTTGTGGGCTATAGCAAAGTTGATTTTTAATAAAATTGAAATTTCTAAGAAATGTTTAGAAATAATCGAGCAATCAAAATGAAAATTGTCACAGCAATTACACGTCCCGAAACCTATTGATAGAAGTCTCAAGCATCGTAATCGGACCATTTTAGATTTTTGCCGCCCAAAAACTTGTGGGCTATAGCCCAGTTAATTTTCAATAAAATTGAATTTTCTAAGAAATATTTAGAAATAATCGAGCAATCAAAATGAAAATTGTCACAGCAATTACACGTCCCGAAACCTTTTGATAGAGGTATCAACCATCGTAATCGGACCAATTTAGATTTTTGCTGCCCAAAAACTTGTGGGCTATAACACAGTTGATTTTTAATAAAATTGAAATTTCTAAGAAATGTTTAGAAATAATCGAGCAATCAAAATGAAAATTGTCACAGCAATTACACGTCCCGAAACCTATTGATAGAAGTCTCAAGCATCGTAATCGGACCATTTTAGATTTTTGCCGCCCAAAAACTTGTGGGCTATAGCCCAGTTAATTTTCAATAAAATTTAATTTTCTAAGAAATGTTTAGAAACAATCGAGCAATCAAAATGAAAATTGTCACAGCAATTACAGGTCCCGAAACCTATTGATAGAGGTATCAACCATCGTAATCGGACCATTTTAGATTTTTGCCGCCCAAAAACTTGTGGGCTATAGCCCAGTTAATTTTCAATAAAATTGAATTTTCTAAGAAATGTTTAGAAACAATCGAGCAATCAAAATGAAAATTGTCACAGCAATTACACGTCCCGAAACCTATTGATAGAAGTCTCAAGCATCGTAATCGGACCATTTTAGATTTTTGCCGCCCAAAAACTTGTGGGCTATAGCCCAGTTAATTTTCAATAAAATTGAATTTTCTAAGAAATGTATAGAAACAATCGAGCAATCAAAATGAAAATTGTCACAGCAATTACAGGTCCCGAAACCTATTGATAGAGGTATCAACCATCGTAATCGGACCATTTTAGATTTTTGCCGCCCAAAAACTTGTGGGCTATAGCAAAGTTGATTTTTAATAAAATTGAAATTTCTAAGAAATGTTTAGAAATAATCGAGCAATCAAAATGAAAATTGTCACAGCAATTACACGTCCCGAAACCTATTGATAGAAGTCTCAAGCATCGTAATCGGACCATTTTAGATTTTTGCCGCCCAAAAACTTGTGGGCTATAGCCCAGTTAATTTTCAATAAAATTGAATTTTCTAAGAAATATTTAGAAATAATCGAGCAATCAAAATGAAAATTGTCACAGCAATTACACGTCCCGAAACCTATTGATAGAGGTATCAACCATCGTAATCGGACCATTTTAGATTTTTGCCGCCCAAAAACTTGTGGGCTATAGCAAAGTTGATTTTTAATAAAATTTAAATTTCTAAGAAATGTTTAGAAATAATCGAGCAATCAAAATGAAAATTGTCACAGCAATTACACGTCCCGAAACCTATTGATAGAAGTCTCAAGCATCGTAATCGGACCATTTTAGATTTTTGCCGCCCAAAAACTTGTGGGCTATAGCCCAGTTAATTTTCAATAAAATTGAATTTTCTAAGAAATATTTAGAAATAATCGAGCAATCAAAATGAAAATTGTCACAGCAATTACAGGTCCCGAAACCTTTTGATAGAGGTATCAACCATCGTAATCGGACCAATTTAGATTTTTGCTGCCCAAAAACTTGTGGGCTATAACACAGTTGATTTTTAATAAAATTGAAATTTCTAAGAAATGTTTAGAAATAATCGAGCAATCAAAATGAAAATTGTCACAGCAATTACACGTCCCGAAACCTATTGATAGAAGTCTCAAGCATCGTAATCGGACCATTTTAGATTTTTGCCGCCCAAAAACTTGTGGGCTATAGCCCAGTTAATTTTCAATAAAATTGAATTTTCTAAGAAATGTTTAGAAACAATCGAGCAATCAAAATGAAAATTGTCACAGCAATTACAGGTCCCGAAACCTATTGATAGAGGTATCAACCATCGTAATCGGACCATTTTAGATTTTTGCCGCCCAAAAACTTGTGGGCTATAGCACAGTTGATTTTTAATAAAATTGAAATTTCTAAGAAATGTTAAGAAATAATCGAGCAATCAAAATGAAAATTGTCACAGCAATTACACGTCCCGAAACCTATTGATAGAAGTCTCAAGCATCGTAATCGGACCATTTTAGATTTTTGCCGCCCAAAAACTTGTGGGCTATAGCCCAGTTAATTTTCAATAAAATTGAATTTTCTAAGAAATGTATAGAAACAATCGAGCAATCAAAATGAAAATTGTCACAGCAATTACAGGTCCCGAAACCTATTGATAGAGGTATCAACCATCGTAATCGGACCATTTTAGATTTTTGCCGCCCAAAAACTTGTGGGCTATAGCAAAGTTGATTTTTAATAAAATTGAAATTTCTAAGAAATGTTTAGAAATAATCGAGCAATCAAAATGAAAATTGTCACAGCAATTACACGTCCCGAAACCTATTGATAGAAGTCTCAAGCATCGTAATCGGACCATTTTAGATTTTTGCCGCCCAAAAACTTGTGGGCTATAGCCCAGTTAATTTTCAATAAAATTGAATTTTCTAAGAAATATTTAGAAATAATCGAGCAATCAAAATGAAAATTGTCACAGCAATTACACGTCCCGAAACCTATTGATAGAGGTATCAACCATCGTAATCGGACCATTTTAGATTTTTGCCGCCCAAAAACTTGTGGGCTATAGCCCAGTTAATTTTCAATAAAATTGAATTTTCTAAGAAATGTTTAGAAATAATCGAGCAATCAAAATGAAAATTGTCACAGCAATTACACGTCCCGAAACCTATTGATAGAAGTCTCAAGCATCGTAATCGGACCATTTTAGATTTTTGCCGCCCAAAAACTTGTGGGCTATAGCCCAGTTAATTTTCAATAAAATTGAATTTTCTAAGAAATGTTTAGAAACAATCGAGCAATCAAAATGAAAATTGTCACAGCAATTACAGGTCCCGAAACCTATTGATAGAGGTATCAACCATCGTAATCGGACCATTTTAGATTTTTGCCGCCCAAAAACTTGTGGGCTATAGCACAGTTGATTTTTAATAAAATTGAAATTTCTAAGAAATGTTTAGAAATAATCGAGCAATCAAAATGAAAATTGTCACAGCAATTACACGTCCCGAAACCTATTGATAGAAGTCTCAAGCATCGTAATCGGACCATTTTAGATTTTTGCCGCCCAAAAACTTGTGGGCTATAGCCCAGTTAATTTTCAATAAAATTGAATTTTCTAAGAAATGTATAGAAACAATCGAGCAATCAAAATGAAAATTGTCACAGCAATTACAGGTCCCGAAACCTATTGATAGAGGTATCAACCATCGTAATCGGACCATTTTAGATTTTTGCCGCCCAAAAACTTGTGGGCTATAGCACAGTTGATTTTTAATAAAATTGAAATTTCTAAGAAATGTTTAGAAATAATCGAGCAATCAAAATGAAAATTGTCACAGCAATTACACGTCCCGAAACCTATTGATAGAGGTATCAACCATCGTAATCGGACCAATTTAGATTTTTGCCGCCCAAAAACTTGTGGGCTATAGCCCAGTTAATTTTCAATAAAATTGAATTTTCTAAGAAATGTTTAGAAATAATCGAGCAATCAAAATGAAAATTGTCACAGCAATTACACGTCCCGAAACCTATTGATAGAGGTATCAACCATCGTAATCGGAGCATTTTAGATTTTTGCCGCCCAAAAACTTGTGGGCTATAGCACAGTTAATTTTCAATAAAATTGAATTTTCTAAGAAATGTATAGAAACAATCGAGCAATCAAAATGAAAATTGTCACAGCAATTACACGTCCCGAAACCTATTGATAGAAGTCTCAAGCATCGTAATCGGACCATTTTAGATTTTTGCCGCCCAAAAACTTGTGGGCTATAGCCCAGTTAATTTTCAATAAAATTGAATTTTCTAAGAAATGTATAGAAACAATCGAGCAATCAAAATGAAAATTGTCACAGCAATTACACGTCCCGAAACCTATTGATAGAGGTATCAACCATCGTAAACGGACCATTTTAGATTTTTGCCGCCCAAAAACTTGTGGGCCAGTTAATTTTCAATAAAATTGAATTTTCTAAGAAATGTATAGAAACAATCGAGCAATCAAAATGAAAATTGTCACAGCAATTACAGGTCCCGAAACCTATTGATAGAGGTATCAACCATCGTAATCGGACCATTTTAGATTTTTGCCGCCCAAAAACTTGTGGGCTATAGCCCAGTTAATTTTCAATAAAATTGGATTTTCTAAGAAATGTTTAGAAATAATCGAGCAATCAAAATGAAAATTGTCACAGCAATTACACGTCCCGAAACCTATTGATAGAGGTATCAACCATCGTAATCGGACCATTTTAGATTTTTGCCGCCCAAAAACTTGTGGGCTATAGCACAGTTAATTTTCAATAAAATTGAATTTTCTAAGAAATGTTTAGAAATAATCGAGCAATCAAAATGAAAATTGTCCCAGCAATTACAGGTCCCGAAACCTATTGATAGAGGTATCAACCATCGTAATCGGAGCATTTTAGATTTTTGCCGCCCAAAAACTTGTAGGCTATAGCACAGTTGATTTTCAATAAAATTGAATTTTCTAAGAAATGTTTAGAAATAATCGAGCAATCAAAATGAAAATTGTCCCAGCAATTACACGTCCCGAAACCTATTGATAGAGGTATCAACCATCGTAATCGGACCATTTTAGATTTTTGCCGCCCAAAAACTTGTGGGCTATAGCACAGTTGATTTTTAATAAAATTGAATTTTCTAAGAAATGTTTAGAAATAATCGAGCAATCAAAATGAAAATTGTCACAGCAATTACACGTCCCGAAACCTATTGATAGAAGTCTCAAGCATCGTAATCGGACCATTTTAGATTTTTGCCGCCCAAAAATTTGTGGGCTATACCCCAGTTAATTTTCAATAAAATTGAATTTTCTAAGAAATGTTTAGAAATAATCGAGCAATCAAAATGAAAATTGTCACAGCAATTACACGTCCCGAAACCTATTGATAGAGGTATCAACCATCGTAATCGGACCATTTTAGATTTTTGCCGCCCAAAAACTTGTGGGCTATAGCCCAGTTAATTTTCAATAAAATTGAATTTTCTAAGAAATGTTTAGAAATAATCGAGCAATCAAAATGAAAATTGTCACAGCAATTACACGTCCCGAAACCTATTGATAGAGGTATCAACCATCGTAATCGGACAAATTTAGATTTTTGCCGCCCAAAAACTTGTGGGCTATAGCCCAGTTAATTTTCAATAAAATTGAATTTTCTAAGAAATGTTTAGAAACAATCGAGCAATCAAAATGAAAATTGTCACAGCAATTACAGGTCCCGAAACCTATTGATAGAGGTATCAACCATCGTAATCGGACCATTTTAGATTTTTACCGCCCAAAAACTTGTGGGCTATAGCACAGTTGATTTTTAATAAAATTGAAATTTCTAAGAAATGTTTAGAAATAATCGAGCAATCAAAATGAAAATTGTCACAGCAATTACACGTCCCGAAACCTATTGATAGAGGTATCAACCATCGTAAACGGACCATTTTAGATTTTTACCGCCCAAAAACTTGTGGGCTATAGCACAGTTGATTTTTAATAAAATTGAAATTTCTAAGAAATGTTTAGAAATAATCGAGCAATCAAAATGAAAATTGTCACAGCAATTACAGGTCCCGAAACCTATTGATAGAGGTATCAACCATCGTAATCGGACCATTTTAGATTTTTGCCGCCCAAAAACTTGTGGGCTATAGCCCAGTTAATTTTCAATAAAATTGAATTTTCTAAGAAATGTTTAGAAATAATCGAGCAATCAAAATGAAAATTGTCACAGCAATTACACGTCCCGAAACCTATTGATAGAGGTATCAACCATCGTAATCGGACAAATTTAGATTTTTGCCGCCCAAAAACTTGTGGGCTATAGCCCAGTTAATTTTCAATAAAATTGAATTTTCTAAGAAATGTTTAGAAACAATCGAGCAATCAAAATGAAAATTGTCACAGCAATTACAGGTCCCGAAACCTATTGATAGAGGTATCAACCATCGTAATCGGACCATTTTAGATTTTTGCCGCCCAAAAACTTGTGGGCTATAGCCCAGTTAATTTTCAATAAAATTGAATTTTCTAAGAAATGTTTAGAAATAATCGAGCAATCAAAATGAAATTTGTCACAGCAATTACAGGTCCCGAAACCTATTGATAGAAGTCTCAAGCATCGTAATCGGACCATTTTAGATTTTTGCCGCCCAAAAACTTGTGGGCTATAGCCCAGTTAATTTTCAATAAAATTGAATTTTCTAAGAAATGTTTAGAAATAATCGAGCAATCAAAATGAAAATTGTCACAGCAATTACACGTCCCGAAACCTATTGATAGAGGTATCAACCATCGTAATCGGACCATTTTAGATTTTTGCCGCCCAAAAACTTGTGGGCTATAGCCCAGTTAATTTTCAATAAAATTGAATTTTCTAAGAAATGTTTAGAAATAATCGAGCAATCAAAATGAAAATTGTCACAGCAATTACACGTCCCGAAACCTATTGATAGAGGTATCAACCATCGTAATCGGACAAATTTAGATTTTTGCCGCCCAAAAACTTGTGGGCTATAGCCCAGTTAATTTTCAATAAAATTGAATTTTCTAAGAAATGTTTAGAAACAATCGAGCAATCAAAATGAAAATTGTCACAGCAATTACAGGTCCCGAAACCTATTGATAGAGGTATCAACCATCGTAATCGGACCATTTTAGATTTTTACCGCCCAAAAACTTGTGGGCTATAGCACAGTTGATTTTTAATAAAATTGAAATTTCTAAGAAATGTTAAGAAATAATCGAGCAATCAAAATGAAAATTGTCACAGCAATTACACGTCCCGAAACCTATTGATAGAGGTATCAACCATCGTAAACGGACCATTTTAGATTTTTACCGCCCAAAAACTTGTGGGCTATAGCACAGTTGATTTTTAATAAAATTGAAATTTCTAAGAAATGTTTAGAAATAATCGAGCAATCAAAATGAAAATTGTCACAGCAATTACAGGTCCCGAAACCTATTGATAGAGGTATCAACCATCGTAATCGGACCATTTTAGATTTTTGCCGCCCAAAAACTTGTGGGCTATAGCCCAGTTAATTTTCAATAAAATTGAATTTTCTAAGAAATGTTTAGAAATAATCGAGCAATCAAAATGAAAATTGTCACAGCAATTACACGTCCCGAAACCTATTGATAGAGGTATCAACCATCGTAATCGGACAAATTTAGATTTTTGCCGCCCAAAAACTTGTGGGCTATAGCCCAGTTAATTTTCAATAAAATTGAATTTTCTAAGAAATGTTTAGAAACAATCGAGCAATCAAAATGAAAATTGTCACAGCAATTACAGGTCCCGAAACCTATTGATAGAGGTATCAACCATCGTAATCGGACCATTTTAGATTTTTGCCGCCCAAAAACTTGTGGGCTATAGCCCAGTTAATTTTCAATAAAATTGAATTTTCTAAGAAATGTTTAGAAATAATCGAGCAATCAAAATGAAATTTGTCACAGCAATTACACGTCCCGAAACCTATTGATAGAAGTCTCAAGCATCGTAATCGGACCATTTTAGATTTTTGCCGCCCAAAAACTTGTGGGCTATAGCCCAGTTAATTTTCAATAAAATTGAATTTTCTAAGAAATGTTTAGAAATAATCGAGCAATCAAAATGAAAATTGTCACAGCAATTACACGTCCCGAAACCTATTGATAGAGGTATCAACCATCGTAATCGGACCATTTTAGATTTTTGCCGCCCAAAAACTTGTGGGCTATAGCACAGTTAATTTTCAATAAAATTGAATTTTCTAAGAAATGTTTAAAAACAATCGAGCAATCAAAATGAAAATTGTCACAGCAATTACACGTCTCGAAACCTTTTGATAGAGGTATCAACCATCGTAATCGGACCATTTTAGATTTTTGCCGCCCAAAAACTTGTGGGCTATAGCACAGTTAATTTTCAATAAAATTGAATTTTCTAAGAAATGTTTAGAAATAATCGAGAAATCAAAGTGAAAATTGTCACAGCAATTACACGTCCCGAAACCTATTGATAGAGGTATCAACCATCGTAATCGGACCATTTTAGATTTTTGCCGCCCAAAAACTTGTGGGCTATAGCACAGTTAATTTTCAATAAAATTGAATTTTCTAAGAAATGTTTAAAAACAATCGAGCAATCAAACTGAAAATTGTCACAGCAATTACAGGTCCCGAAACCTATTGATAGAGGTATCAACCATCGTAATCGGACCATTTTAGATTTTTACCGCCCAAAAACTTGTGGGCTATAGCAGAGTTGATTTTTAATAAAATTGAAATTTCTAAGAAATGTTTAGAAATAATCGAGCAATCAAAATGAAAATTGTCACAGCAATTACACGTCTTGAAACCTATTGATAGAGGTATCAACCATCGTAATCGGAGCATTTTAGATTTTTGCCGCCCAAAAACTTGTGGGCTATAGCCCAGTTAATTTTCAATAAAATTGAATTTTCTAAGAAATGTATAGAAACAATCGAGCAATCAAAATGGAAATTGTCACAGCAATTACATGTCCCGAAACCTATTGATAGAGGTATCAACCATCGTAATCGGACCATTTTAGATTTTTGCCGCCCAAAAACTTGTGGGCTATAGCACAGTTAATTTTCAATAAAATTGAATTTTCTAAGAAATGTTTAAAAACAATCGAGCAATCAAACTGAAAATTGTCACAGCAATTACAGGTCCCGAAACCTTTTGATAGAGGTATCAACCATCGTAATCGGAGCATTTTAGATTTTTGCTGCCCAAAAACTTGTGGGTATAGCCCAGTTAATTTTCAATAAAATTGAATTTTCTAAGAAATGTATAGAAACAATCGAGCAATCAAAATGAAAATTGTCACAGCAATTACAGGTCCCGAAACCTATTGATAGAGGTATCAACCATCGTAATCGGACCATTTTAGATTTTTGCCGCCCAAAAACTTGTGGGCTATAGCCCAGTTAATTTTCAATAAAATTGAATTTTCTAAGAAATGTATAGAAATAATCGAGCAATCAAAATGAAAATTGTCACAGCAATTACAGGTCCCGAAACCTATTGATAGAGGTATCAACCATCGTAATCGGACCATTTTAGATTTTTGCCGCCCAAAAACTTGTGGGCTATAGCCCAGTTAATTTTCAATAAAATTGAATTTTCTAAGAAATGTTTAGAAATAATCGAGCAATCAAAGTGAGAATTGTCACAGCAATTACACGTCCCGAAACCTATTGATAGAGGTATCAACCATCGTAATCGGACCATTTTAGATTTTTGCCGCCCAAAAACTTGTGGGCTATAGCACAGTTAATTTTCAATAAAATTGAATTTTCTAAGAAATGTTTAAAAACAATCGAGCAATCAAACTGAAAATTGTCACAGCAATTACAGGTCCCGAAACCTTTTGATAGAGGTATCAACCATCGTAATCGGAGCATTTTAGATTTTTGCTGCCCAAAAACTTGTGGGCTATAGCCCAGTTAATTTTCAATAAAATTGAATTTTCTAAGAAATGTTTAGAAATAATCGAGCAATCAAAGTGAAAATTGTCACAGCAATTACACGTCTTGAAACCTATTGATAGAGGTATCAACCATCGTAATCGGAGCATTTTAGATTTTTGCCGCCCAAAAACTTGTGGGCTATAGCCCAGTTAATTTTCAATAAAATTGAATTTTCTAAGAAATGTATAGAAACAATCGAGCAATCAAAATGAAAATTGTCACAGCAATTACAGGTCCCGAAACCTATTGATAGAGGTATCAACCATCGTAATCGGACCATTTTAGATTTTTGCCGCCCAAAAACTTGTGGGCTATAGCCCAGTTAATTTTCAATAAAATTGAATTTTCTAAGAAATGTATAGAAATAATCGAGCAATCAAAATGAAAATTGTCACAGCAATTACAGGTCCCGAAACCTATTGATAGAGGTATCAACCATCGTAATCGGACCATTTTAGATTTTTGCCGCCCAAAAACTTGTGGGCTATAGCCCAGTTAATTTTCAATAAAATTGAATTTTCTAAGAAATGTTTAGAAATAATCGAGCAATCAAAATGAAAATTGTCACAGCAATTACACGTCCCGAAACCTATTGATAGAGGTATCAACCATCGTAATCGGACCATTTTAGATTTTTGCCGCCCAAAAACTTGTGGGCTATAGCACAGTTAATTTTCAATAAAATTGAATTTTCTAAGAAATGTTTAAAAACAATCGAGCAATCAAACTGAAAATTGTCACAGCAATTACAGGTCCCGAAACCTTTTGATAGAGGTATCAACCATCGTAATCGGAGCATTTTAGATTTTTGCTGCCCAAAAACTTGTGGGCTATAGCCCAGTTAATTTTCAATAAAATTGAATTTTCTAAGAAATGTATAGAAACAATCGAGCAATCAAAATGAAAATTGTCACAGCAATTACAGGTCCCGAAACCTATTGATAGAGGTATCAACCATCGTAATCGGACCATTTTAGATTTTTGCCGCCCAAAAACTTGTGGGCTATAGCACAGTTAATTTTCAATAAAATTGAATTTTCTAAGAAATGTTTAAAAACAATCGAGCAATCAAACTGAAAATTGTCACAGCAATTACAGGTCCCGAAACCTTTTGATAGAGGTATCAACCATCGTAATCGGAGCATTTTAGATTTTTGCTGCCCAAAAACTTGTGGGCTATAGCCCAGTTAATTTTCAATAAAATTGAATTTTCTAAGAAATGTTTAGAAATAATCGAGCAATCAAAGTGAAAATTGTCACAGCAATTACACGTCTTGAAACCTATTGATAGAGGTATCAACCATCGTAATCGGACCATTTTAGATTTTTGCCGCCCAAAAACTTGTGGGCTATAGCCCAGTTAATTTTCAATAAAATTGAATTTTCTAAGAAATGTATAGAAACAATCGAGCAATCAAAATGAAAATTGTCACAGCAATTACAGGTCCCGAAACCTATTGATAGAGGTATCAACCATCGTAATCGGACCATTTTAGATTTTTGCCGCCCAAAAACTTGTGGGCTATAGCCCAGTTAATTTTCAATAAAATTGAATTTTCTAAGAAATGTTTAGAAATAATCGAGCAATCAAAATGAAAATTGTCACAGCAATTACACGTCCCGAAACCTATTGATAGAAGTCTCAAGCATCGTAATCGGACCATTTTAGATTTTTGCCGCCCAAAAACTTGTGGGCTATAGCCCAGTTTATTTTCAATAAAATTGAATTTTCTAAGAAATGTATAGAAACAATCGAGCAATCAAAATGAAAATTGTCACAGCAATTACAGGTCCCGAAACCTATTGATAGAGGTATCAACCATCGTAATTGGACCATTTTAGATTTTTGCCGCCCAAAAACTTGTGGGCTATAGCACAGTTGATTTTTAATAAAATTGAAATTTCTAAGAAATGTTTAGAAATAATCGAGCAATCAAAATGAAAATTGTCACAGCAATTACACGTCCCGAAACCTATTGATAGAGGTATCAACCATCGTAATCGGACCAATTTAGATTTTTGCCGCCCAAAAACTTGTGGGCTATAGCCCAGTTAATTTTCAATAAAATTGAATTTTCTAAGAAATGTTTAGAAATAATCGAGCAATCAAAATGAAAATTGTCACAGCAATTACACGTCCCGAAACCTATTGATAGAAGTCTCAAGCATCGTAATCGGACCATTTTAGATTTTTGCCGCCCAAAAACTTGTGGGCTATAGCCCAGTTAATTTTCAATAAAATTGAATTTTCTAAGAAATGTATAGAAACAATCGAGCAATCAAAATGAAAATTGTCACAGCAATTACAGGTCCCGAAACCTATTGATAGAGGTATCAACCATCGTAATCGGACCATTTTAGATTTTTGCCGCCCAAAAACTTGTGGGCTATAGCACAGTTGATTTTTAATAAAATTGAAATTTCTAAGAAATCTTTAGAAATAATCGAGCAATCAAAATGAAAATTGTCACAGCAATTACACGTCCCGAAACCTATTGATAGAGGTATCAACCATCGTAATCGGACCAATTTAGATTTTTGCCGCCCAAAAACTTGTGGGCTATAGCCCAGTTAATTTTCAATAAAATTGAATTTTCTAAGAAATGTTTAGAAATAATCGAGCAATCAAAATGAAAATTGTCACAGCAATTACACGTCTTGAAACCTATTGATAGAGGTATCAACCATCGTAATCGGAGCATTTTAGATTCTTGCCGCCCAAAAACTTGTGGGCTATAGCACAGTTAATTTTCAATAAAATTGAATTTTCTAAGAAATGTATAGAAACAATCGAGCAATCAAAATGAAAATTGTCACAGCAATTACACGTCCCGAAACCTATTGATAGAAGTCTCAAGCATCGTAATCGGACCATTTTAGATTTTTGCCGCCCAAAAACTTGTGGGCTATAGCCCAGTTAATTTTCAATAAAATTGAATTTTCTAAGAAATGTTTAGAAATAATCGAGCAATCAAAATGAAAATTGTCACAGCAATTACACGTCCCGAAACCTATTGATAGAGGTATCAACCATCGTAATCGGACAAATTTAGATTTTTGCCGCCCAAAAACTTGTGGGCTATAGCACAGTTGATTTTTAATAAAATTGAATTTTCTAAGAAATGTTTAGAAATAATCGAGCAATCAAAATGAAAATTGTCACAGCAATTACACGTCCCGAAACCTATTGATAGAGGTATCAACCATCGTAATCGGACCATTTTAGATTTTTGCCGCCCAAAAAATTGTGGGCTATAGCACAGTTAATTTTCAATAAAATTGAATTTTCTAAGAAATGTTTAGAAATAATCGAGCAATCAAAATGAAAATTGTCACAGCAATTACAGGTCCCGAAACCTATTGATAGAGGTATCAACCATCGTAATCGGACCATTTTAGATTTTTGCCGCCCAAAAACTTGTGGGCTATAGCCCAGTTAATTTTCAATAAAATTGAATTTTCTAAGAAATGTTTAGAAATAATCGAGCAATCAAAATAAAAATTGTCACAGCAATTACACGTCCCGAAACCTATTGATAGAGGTATCAACCATCGTAAACGGACCATTTTAGATTTTTACCGCCCAAAAACTTGTGGGCTATAGCACAGTTGATTTTTAATAAAATTGAAATTTCTAAGAAATGTTTAGAAATAATCGAGCAATCAAAATGAAAATTGTCACAGCAATTACACGTCCCGAAACCTATTGATAGAAGTCTCAAGCATCGTAATCGGACCATTTTAGATTTTTGCTGCCCAAAAACTTGTGGGCTATAGCCCAGTTAATTTTCAATAAAATTGAATTTTCTAAGAAATGTTTAGAAATAATCGAGCAATCAAAATGAAAATTGTCACAGCAATTACACGTCCCGAAACCTATTGATAGAGGTATCAACCATCGTAATCGGAGCATTTTAGATTTTTGCCGCCCAAAAACTTGTGGGCTATAGCCCAGTTAATTTTCAATAAAATTGAATTTTCTAAGAAATGTTTAGAAATAATCGAGCAATCAAAATGAAAATTGTCCCAGCAATTACAGGTCCCGAAACCTATTGATAGAGGTATCAACCATCGTAATCGGACCATTTTAGATTTTTGCCGCCCAAAAACTTGTAGGCTATAGCACAGTTGATTTTCAATAAAATTGAATTTTCTAAGAAATGTTTAGAAATAATCGAGCAATCAAAATGAAAATTGTCCCAGCAATTACACGTCCCGAAACCTATTGATAGAGGTATCAACCATCGTAATCGGACCATTTTAGATTTTTGCCGCCCAAAAAATTGTGGGCTATAGCACAGTTAATTTTCAATAAAATTGAATTTTCTAAGAAATGTTTAGAAATAATCGAGCAATCAAAATGAAAATTGTCACAGCAATTACAGGTCCCGAAACCTATTGATAGAGGTATCAACCATCGTAATCGGACCATTTTAGATTTTTGCCGCCCAAAAACTTGTGGGCTATAGCCCAGTTAATTTTCAATTAAATTGAATTTTCTAAGAAATGTTTAGAAATAATCGAGCAATCAAAATGAAAATTGTCACAGCAATTACACGTCCCGAAACCTATTGATAGAGGTATCAACCATCGTAAACGGACCATTTTAGATTTTTACCGCCCAAAAACTTGTGGGCTATAGCACAGTTGATTTTTAATAAAATTGAAATTTCTAAGAAATGTTTAGAAATAATCGAGCAATCAAAATGAAAATTGTCACAGCAATTACACGTCCCGAAACCTATTGATAGAAGTCTCAAGCATCGTAATCGGACCATTTTAGATTTTTGCCGCCCAAAAACTTGTGGGCTATAGCCCAGTTAATTTTCAATAAAATTGAATTTTCTAAGAAATGTTTAGAAATAATCGAGCAATCAAAATGAAAATTGTCCCAGCAATTACAGGTCCCGAAACCTATTGATAGAGGTATCAACCATCGTAATCGGACCATTTTAGATTTTTGCCGCCCAAAAACTTGTAGGCTATAGCACAGTTGATTTTCAATAAAATTGAATTTTCTAAGAAATGTTTAGAAATAATCGAGCAATCAAAATGAAAATTGTCCCAGCAATTACACGTCCCGAAACCTATTGATAGAGGTATCAACCATCGTAATCGGACCATTTTAGATTTTTGCCGCCCAAAAAATTGTGGGCTATAGCACAGTTAATTTTCAATAAAATTGAATTTTCTAAGAAATGTTTAGAAATAATCGAGCAATCAAAATGAAAATTGTCACAGCAATTACAGGTCCCGAAACCTATTGATAGAGGTATCAACCATCGTAATCGGACCATTTTAGATTTTTGCCGCCCAAAAACTTGTGGGCTATAGCCCAGTTAATTTTCAATTAAATTGAATTTTCTAAGAAATGTTTAGAAATAATCGAGCAATCAAAATGAAAATTGTCACAGCAATTACACGTCCCGAAACCTATTGATAGAGGTATCAACCATCGTAAACGGACCATTTTAGATTTTTACCGCCCAAAAACTTGTGGGCTATAGCACAGTTGATTTTTAATAAAATTGAAATTTCTAAGAAATGTTTAGAAATAATCGAGCAATCAAAATGAAAATTGTCACAGCAATTACACGTCCCGAAACCTATTGATAGAAGTCTCAAGCATCGTAATCGGACCATTTTAGATTTTTGCCGCCCAAAAACTTGTGGGCTATAGCCCAGTTAATTTTCAATAAAATTGAATTTTCTAAGAAATGTTTAGAAATAATCGAGCAATCAAAATGAAAATTGTCCCAGCAATTACAGGTCCCGAAACCTATTGATAGAGGTATCAACCATCGTAATCGGACCATTTTAGATTTTTGCCGCCCAAAAACTTGTGGGCTATAGCACAGTTGATTTTCAATAAAATTGAATTTTCTAAGAAATGTTTAGAAATAATCGAGCAATCAAAATGAAAATTGTCCCAGCAATTACACGTCCCGAAACCTATTGATAGAGGTATCAACCATCGTAATCGGACCATTTTAGATTTTTGCCGCCCAAAAACTTGTGGGCTATAGCCCAGTTAATTTTCAATAAAATTGAATTTTCTAAGAAATGTTTAGAAATAATCGAGCAATCAAAATGAAAATTGTCACAGCAATTACACGTCCCGAAACCTATTGATAGAGGTATCAACCATCGTAAACGGACCATTTTAGATTTTTACCGCCCAAAAACTTGTGGGCTATAGCACAGTTGATTTTTAATAAAATTGAAATTTCTAAGAAATGTTTAGAAATAATCGAGCAATCAAAATGAAAATTGTCACAGCAATTACACGTCCCGAAACCTATTGATAGAGGTATCAACCATCGTAATCGGACCAATTTAGATTTTTGCCGCCCAAAAACTTGTGGGCTATAGCACAGTTAATTTTCAATAAAATTGAATTTTCTAAGAAATGTATAGAAACAATCGAGCAATCAAAATGAAAATTGTCACAGCAATTACACGTCCCGAAACCTATTGATAGAGGTATCAACCATCGTAATCGGACCATTTTAGATTTTTGCCGCCCAAAAACTTGTAGGCTATAGCACAGTTGATTTTCAATAAAATTGAATTTTCTAAGAAATGTTTAGAAATAATCGAGCAATCAAAGTAAAAATTGTCCCAGCAATTAAAGGTCCCGAAACCTATTGATAGAGGTATCAACCATCGTAATCGGACCATTTTAGATTTTTGCCGCCCAAAAACTTGTAGGCTATAGCACAGTTGATTTTCAATAAAATTGAATTTTCTAAGAAATGTTTAGAAATAATCGAGCAATCAAAATGAAAATTGTCACAGCAATTACACGTCCCGAAACCTATTGATAGAGGTATCAACCATCGTAATCGGACCAATTTAGATTTTTGCCGCCCAAAAACTTGTGGGCTATAGCACAGTTAATTTTCAATAAAATTGAATTTTCTAAGAAATGTTTAGAAATAATCGAGCAATCAAAATGAAAATTGTCACAGCAATTACACGTCCCGAAACCTATTGATAGAGGTATCAACCATCGTAATCGGAGCATTTTAGATTTTTGCCGCCCAAAAACTTGTGGGCTATACCACAGTTAATTTTCAATAAAATTGAATTTTCTAAGAAATGTATAGAAACAATCGAGCAATCAAAATGAAAATTGTCACAGCAATTACACGTCCCGAAACCTATTGATAGAGGTATCAACCATCGTAATCGGACCATTTTAGATTTTTGCCGCCCAAAAACTTGTGGGCTATAGCACAGTTAATTTTCAATAAAATTGAATTTTCTAAGAAATGTTTAGAAATAATCGAGCAATCAAAATGAAAATTGTCACAGCAATTACACGTCCCGAAACCTATTGATAGAGGTATCAACCATCGTAATCGGACCATTTTAGATTTTTGCCGCCCAAAAACTTGTGGGCTATAGCCCAGTTAATTTTCAATAAAATTGAATTTTCTAAGAAATGTTTAGAAATAATCGAGCAATCAAAATGAAAATTGTCACAGCAATTACACGTCCCGAAACCTATTATATTGGTATCAACAATCGTAATAGGACCATTTCAGATTTTTGCCGCCCAAAAACTTGTGGGCTATAGCCCAGTTATTTTTCAATAAAATTGAATTTTCTAAGAAATGTATAGAAACAATCGAGCAATCAAAATGAAAATTGTCACAGCAATTACAGGTCCCGAAACCTATTGATAGAGGTATCAACCATCGTAATCGGACCATTTTAGATTTTTGCCGCCCAAAAACTTGTGGGGTATAGCACAGTTGATTTTTAATAAAATTGAAATTTCTAAGAAATGTTTAGAAATAATCGAGCAATCAAAATGAAATTGTCACAGCAATTACACGTCCCGAAACCTATTGATAGAGGTATCAACCATCGTAATCGGACCAATTTAGATTTTTGCCGCCCAAAAACTTGTGGGCATGATATAGCCCAGTTAATTTTCAATAAAATTGAATTTTCTAAGAAATGTTTAGAAATAATCGAGCAATCAAAATGAAAATTGTCACAGCAATTACACGTCCCGAAACCTATTGATAGAGGTATCAACCATCGTAATCGGACCATTTTAGATTTTTGCCGCCCAAAAACTTGTGGGCTATAGCACAGTTGATTTTTAATAAAATTGAAATTTCTAAGAAATGTTTAGAAATAATCGAGCAATCAAAATGAAAATTGTCACAGCAATTACACGTCCCGAAACCTATTGATAGAGGTATCAACCATCGTAATCGGACCAATTTAGATTTTTGCCGCCCAAAAACTTGTGGGCTATAGCCCAGTTAATTTTCAATAAAATTGAATTTTCTAAGAAATGTTTAGAAATAATCGAGCAATCAAAATGAAAATTGTCACAGCAATTACACGTCCCGAAACCTATTGATAGAGGTATCAACCATCGTAATCGGAGCATTTTAGATTTTTGCCGCCCAAAAACTTGTGGGCTATAGCACAGTTAATTTTCAATAAAATTGAATTTTCTAAGAAATGTATAGAAACAATCGAGCAATCAAAATGAAAATTGTCACAGCAATTACAGGTCCCGAAACCTATTGATAGAGGTATCAACTATCGTAATCGGAGCATTTTAGATTTTTGCCGCCCAAAAACTTGTGGGCTATAGCACAGTTGATTTTTAAAAAAATTGAAATTTCTAAGAAAAGTTTAGAAATAATCGAGCAATCAAAATGAAAATTGTCACAGCAATTACACGTCCCGAAACCTATTGATAGAGGTATCAACCATCGTAATCGGACCAATTTAGATTTTTGCCGCCCAAAAACTTGTGGGCTATAGCCCAGTTAATTTTCAATAAAATTGAATTTTCTAAGAAATGTTTAGAAATAATCGAGCAATCAAAATGAAAATTGTCACAGCAATTACACGTCCCGAAACCTATTGATAGAGGTATCAACCATCGTAATCGGACCATTTTAGATTTTTGCCGCCCAAAAATTGTAGGCTATAGCACAGTTGATTTTCAATAAAATTGAATTTTCTAAGAAATGTATAGAAATAATCGAGCAATCAAAATGAAAATTGTCACAGCAATTACAGGTCCCGAAACCTATTGATAGAGGTATCAACCATCGTAATCGGACCATTTTAGATTTTTGCCGCCCAAAAACTTGTGGGCTATAGCACAGTTGATTTTTAAAAAAATTGAAATTTCTAAGAAATGTTTAGAAATAATCGAGCAATCAAAATGAAAATTGTCACAGCAATTACACGTCCCGAAACCTATTGATAGAGGTATCAACCATCGTAATCGGACCAATTTAGATTTTTGCCGCCCAAAAACTTGTGGGCTATAGCCCAGTTAATTTTCAATAAAATTGAATTTTCTAAGAAATGTTTAGAAATAATCGAGCAATCAAAATGAAAATTGTCACAGCAATTACACGTCCCGAAACCTATTGATAGAGGTATCAACCATCGTAATAGGACCATTTCAGATTTTTGCCGCCCAAAAACTTGTGGGCTATAGCCCAGTTATTTTTCAATAAAATTGAATTTTCTAAGAAATGTATAGAAACAATCGAGCAATCAAAGTGAAAATTGTCACAGCAATTACAGGTCCCGAAACCTATTGATAGAGGTATCAACCATCGTAATCGGACCATTTTGAATTTTTGCCGCCCAAAAATTGTAGGCTATAGCACAGTTGATTTTCAATAAAATTGAATTTTCTTAAAAATGTTTAGAAATAATCGAGCAATCAAAATAAAAATTGTCCCAGCAATTACACGTCCCGAAACCTATTGATAGAGGTATCAACCATCGTAATCGGACCATTTTAGATTTTTGCCGCCCAAAAACTTGTGGGCTATAGCACAGATGATTTTCATTAAATTGAATTTTCTAAGAAATGTTTAGAAATAATCGAGCAATCAAAATGAAAATTGTCACAGCAATTACACGTCCCGAAACCTATTGATAGAGGTATCAACCATCGTAATCGGACCATTTTAGATTTTTGCCGCCCAAAAACTTGTGGGCTATAGCACAGTTGATTTTCAATAAAATTGAATTTTCTAAGAAATGTTTAGAAATAATCGAGCAATCAAAATGAAAATTGTCCCAGCAATTACAGGTCCCGAAACCTATTGATAGAGGTATCAACCATCGTAATCGGACCATTTTAGATTTTTGCCGCCCAAAAACTTGTAGGCTATAGCACAGTTGATTTTCAATAAAATTGAATTTTCTAAGAAATGTTTAGAAATAATCGAGCAATCAAAATGAAAATTGTCACAGCAATTACACGTCCCGAAACCTATTGATAGAGGTATCAACCATCGTAATCGGACCATTTTAGATTTTTGCCGCCCAAAAACTTGTGGGCTATAGCACAGTTGATTTTCAATAAAATTGAATTTTCTAAGAAATGTTTAGAAATAATCGAGCAATCAAAATGAAAATTGTCACAGCAATTACAGGTCCCGAAACCTATTGATAGAGGTATCAACCATCGTAATCGGACCATTTTAGATTTTTGCCGCCCAAAAACTTGTGGGCTATAGCACAGTTAATTTTCAATAAAATTGAATTTTCTAAGAAATGTATAGAAATAATCGAGCAATCAAAATGAAAATTGTCACAGCAATTACAGGTCCCGAAACCTATTGATAGAGGTATCAACCATCGTAATCGGGCCATTTTAGATTTTTGCCGCCCAAAAACTTGTAGGCTATAGCACAGATGATTTTCATTAAATTGAATTTTCTAAGAAATGTTTAGAAATAATCGAGCAATCAAAATGAAAATTGTCACAGCAATTACACGTCCCGAAACCTATTGATAGAGGTATCAACCATCGTAATCGGAACATTTTAGATTTTTGCCGCCCAAACACTTGTGGGCTATAGCCCAGTTAATTTTCAAAAAAATTTAATTTTCTAAGAAATGTTTAGAAATAATCGAGCAATCAAAATGAAAATTGTCACAGCAATTACAGGTCCCGAAACCTATTGATAGAGGTATCAACCATCGTAATCGGAACATTTTAGATTTTTGCCGCCCAAAAACTTGTGGGCTATAGCACAGTTGATTTTCAATAAAATTGAATTTTCTAAGAAATGTTTAGAAATAATCGAGCAATCAAAATGAAAATTGTCACAGCAATTACACATCCCGAAACCTATTGATAGAGGTATCAACCATCGTAATCGGACCATTTTAGATTTTTGCCGCCCAAAAACTTGTGGGCTATAGCCCAGTTAATTTTCAATAAAATTGAATTTTCTAAGAAATGTTTAGAAATAATCGAGCAATCAAAATGAAAATTGTCACAGCAATTACACGTCCCGAAACCTATTGATAGAGGTATCAACAATCGTAATAGGACCATTTCAGATTTTTGCCGCCCAAAAACTTGTGGGCTATAGCCCAGTTATTTTTCAATAAAATTGAATTTTCTAAGAAATGTTTAGAAATAATCGAGCAATCAAAATGAAAATTGTCACAGCAATTACAGGTCCCGAAACCTATTGATAGAAGTCTCAAGCATCGTAAACGGACCATTTTAGATTTTTGCCGCCCAAAAACTTGTGGGCTGTAGCACAGTTAATTTTCAATAAAATTGAATTTTCTAAGAAATGTTTAGAAATAATCGAGCAATCAAAATGAAAATTGTCACAGCAATTACACGTCCCGAAACCTATTGATAGAGGTATCAACCATCGTAATCGGACCATTTTAGATTTTTGCCGCCCAAAAATTTGTGGGCTATAGCCCAGTTAATTTTCAATAAAATTGAATTTTCTAAGAAATGTTTAGAAATAATCGAGCAATCAAAATGAAAATTGTCACAGCAATTACACGTCCCGAAACCTATTGATAGAGGTATCAACCATCGTAATCGGACCATTTTAGATTTTTGCCGCCCAAAAACTTGTGGGCTATAGCCCAGTTAATTTTCAATAAAATTGAATTTTCTAAGAAATGTTTAGAAATAATCGAGCAATCAAAATGAAAATTGTCACAGCAATTACAGGTCCCGAAACCTATTGATAGAGGTATCAACCATCGTAATCGGAGCATTTTAGATTTTTGCCGCCCAAAAACTTGTGGGCTATAGCCCAGTTAATTTTCAATAAAATTGAATTTTCTAAGAAATGTATAGAAATAATCGAGCAATCAAAATGAAAATTGTCACAGCAATTACAGGTCCCGAAACCTATTGATAGAGGTATCAACCATCGTAATCGGGCCATTTTAGATTTTTGCCGCCCAAAAACTTGTAGGCTATAGCACAGATGATTTTCATTAAATTGAATTTTCTAAGAAATGTTTAGAAATAATCGAGCAATCAAAATGAAAATTGTCACAGCAATTACAGGTCCCGAAACCTATTGATAGAGGTATCAACCATCGTAATCGGAACATTTTAGATTTTTGCCGCCCAAAAACTTGTGGGCTATAGCCCAGTTAATTTTCAATAAAATTGAATTTTCTAAGAAATGTTTAGAAATAATCGAGCAATCAAAATGAAAATTGTCACAGCAATTACAGGTCCCGAAACCTATTGATAGAGGTATCAACCATCGTAATCGGAGCATTTTAGATTTTTGCCGCCCAAAAACTTGTGGGCTATAGCCCAGTTAATTTTCAATAAAATTGAATTTTCTAAGAAATGTATAGAAATAATCGAGCAATCAAAATGAAAATTGTCACAGCAATTACAGGTCCCGAAACCTATTGATAGAGGTATCAACCATCGTAATCGGACCATTTTAGATTTTTGCCGCCCAAAAACTTGTGGGCTATAGCACAGTTAATTTTCAATAAAATTGAATTTTCTAAGAAATGTTAAGAAATAATCGAGCAATCAAAATGAAAATTGTCACACCAATTACAGGTCCCGAAACATATTGATAGAGGTATCAACCATCGTAATCGGACCATTTTAGATTTTTGCCGCCCAAAAATTTGTGGGCTATAGCCCAGTTAATTTTCAATAAAATTGAATTTTCTAAGAAATGTTTAGAAATAATCGAGCAATCAAAATGAAAATTGTCACAGCAATTACACGTCCCGAAACCTATTAATAGAGGTATCAACCATCGTAATCGGAGCATTTTAGATTTTTGCCGCCCAAAAACTTGTGGGCTATAGCAAAGTTAATTTTCAATAAAATTGAATTTTCTAAGAAATGTATAGAAACAATCGAGCAATCAAAATGAAAATTGTCACAGCAATTACAGGTCCCGAAACCTATTGATAGAGGTGTCAACAATCGTAATAGGACCATTTTAGATTTTTGCCGCCCAAAAACTTGTGGGCTATAGCCCAGTTAATTTTCAATAAAATTGAATTTTCTAAGAAATGTTTAGAAATAATCGAGCAATCAAAATGAAAATTGTCACAGCAATTACAGGTCCCGAAACCTATTGATAGAGGTATCAACCATCGTAATCGGGCCATTTTAGATTTTTGCCGCCCAAAAACTTGTAGGCTATAGCACAGATGATTTTCAATAAATTGAATTTTCTAAGAAATGTTTAAAAATAATCGAGCAATCAAAATGAAAATTGTCACAGAAATTACACGTCCCGAAACCTATTGATAGAGGTATCAACCATCGTAATCGGACCATTTTAGATTTTTGCCGCCCAAAAATTTGTGGGCTATAGCCCAGTTAATTTTCAATAAAATTGAATTTTCTAAGAAATGTTTAGAAATAATCGAGCAATCAAAATGAAAATTGTCACAGCAATTACACGTCCCGAAACCTATTGATAGAGGTATCAACCATCGTAATCGGAGCATTTTAGATTTTTGCCGCCCAAAAACTTGTGGGCTATAGCCCAGTTAATTTTCAATAAAATTGAATTTTCTAAGAAATGTTTAGAAATAATCGAGCAATCAAAATGAAAATTGTCACAGCAATTACAGGTCCCGAAACCTATTGATAGAGGTATCAACCATCGTAATCGGAGCATTTTAGATTTTTGCCGCCCAAAAACTTGTGGGCTATAGCCCAGTTAATTTTCAATAAAATTGAATTTTCTAAGAAATGTATAGAAATAATCGAGCAATCAAAATGAAAATTGTCACAGCAATTACAGGTCCCGAAACCTATTGATAGAGGTATCAACCATCGTAATCGGGCCATTTTAGATTTTTGCCGCCCAAAAACTTGTAGGCTATAGCACAGTTGATTTTCAATAAAATAGAATTTTCTAAGAAATGTTTAGAAATAATCGAGCAATCAAAATGAAAATTGTCCCAGCAATTACACGTCCCGAAACCTATTGATAGAGGTATCAACCATCGTAATCGGGCCATTTTAGATTTTTGCCGCCCAAAAACTTGTAGGCTATAGCACAGATGATTTTCATTAAATTGAATTTTCTAAGAAATGTTTAGAAATAATCGAGCAATCAAAATGAAAATTGTCACAGCAATTACAGGTCCCGAAACCTATTGATAGAGGTATCAATCATCGTAATCGGAGCATTTTAGATTTTTGCCGCCCAAAAACTTGTGGGCTATAGCACAGTTAATTTTCAATAAAATTGAATTTTCTAAGAAATGTTTAGAAATAATCGAGCAATCAAAATGAAAATTGTCACAGCAATTACAGGTCCCGAAACCTATTGATAGAGGTATCAACCATCGTAATCGGGCCATTTTAGATTTTTGCCGCCCAAAAACTTGTAGGCTATAGCACAGTTGATTTTCAATAAAATAGAATTTTCTAAGAAATGTTTAGAAATAATCGAGCAATCAAAATGAAAATTGTCCCAGCAATTACACGTCCCGAAACCTATTGATAGAGGTATCAACCATCGTAATCGGAGCATTTTAGATTTTTGCCGCCCAAAAACTTGTAGGCTATAGCACAGATGATTTTCATTAAATTGAATTTTCTAAGAAATGTTTAGAAATAATCGAGCAATCAAAATGAAAATTGTCACAGCAATTACAGGTCCCGAAACCTATTGATAGAGGTATCAACCATCGTAATCGGAACATTTTAGATTTTTGCCGCCCAAAAACTTGTGGGCTATAGCACAGTTAATTTTCAATAAAATTGAATTTTCTAAGAAATGTTTAGAAATAATCGAGCAATCAAAATGAAAATTGTCACAGCAATTACAGGTCCCGAAACCTATTGATAGAGGTATCAACCATCGTAATCGGGCCATTTTAGATTTTTGCCGCCCAAAAACTTGTGGGCTATAGCACAGTTGATTTTCAATAAAATAGAATTTTCTAAGAAATGTTTAGAAATAATCGAGCAATCAAAATGAAAATTGTCACAGCAGTTACAGGTCCCGAAACCTATTGATAGAGGTATCAACCATCGTAATCGGGCCATTTTAGATTTTTGCCGCCCAAAAACTTGTAGGCTATAGCACAGATGATTTTCATTAAATTGAATTTTCTAAGAAATGTTTAGAAATAATCGAGCAATCAAAATGAAAATTGTCACAGCAATTACAGGTCCCGAAACCTATTGATAGAGGTATCAACCATCGTAATCGGAACATTTTAGATTTTTGCCGCCCAAAAACTTGATAGCACAGTTAATTTTCAATAAAATTGAATTTTCTAAGAAATGTTTAGAAATAATCGAGCAATCAAAATGAAAATTGTCACAGCAATTACACGTCCCGAAACCTATTGATAGAAGTCTCAAGCATCGTAATCGGACCATTTTAGATTTTTGCCGCCCAAAAACTTGTGGGCTATAGCACAGTTGATTTTTAATAAAATTGAAATTTCTAAGAAATGTTTAGAAATAATCGAGCAATCAAAATGAAAATTGTCACAGCAATTACACGTCCCGAAACCTATTGATAGAGGTATCAACCATCGTAATCGGAGCATTTTAGATTTTTGCCGCCCAAAAACTTGTGGGCTATAGCACAGTTGATTTTTAATAAAATTGAAATTTCTAAGAAATGTTTAGAAATAATCGAGCAATCAAAATGAAAATTGTCACAGCAATTACAGGTCCCGAAACCTATTGATAGAAGTCTCAAGCATCGTAATCGGACCATTTTAGATTTTTGCCGCCCAAAAACTTGTGGGCTATAGCCCAGTTAATTTTCAATAAAATTGAATTTTCTAAGAAATGTTTAGAAATAATCGAGCAATCAAAATGAAAATTGTCACAGCAATTACACGTCCCGAAACCTATTGATAGAGGTATCAACCATCGTAATCGGAGCATTTTAGATTTTTGCCGCCCAAAAACTTGTGGGCTATAGCACAGTTAATTTTCAATAAAATTGAATTTTCTAAGAAATGTTTAGAAATAATCGAGCAATCAAAATGAAAATTGTCACAGCAATTACAGGTCCCGAAACCTATTGATAGAGGTATCAACCATCGTAATCGGAGCATTTTAGATTTTTGCCGCCCAAAAACTTGTGGGCTATAGCCCAGTAAATTTTCAATAAAATTGAATTTTCTAAGAAATGTTTAGAAATAATCGAGCAATCAAAATGAAAATTGTCACAGCAATTACAGGTCCCGAAACCTATTGATAGAGGTATCAATCATCGTAATCGGGCCATTTTAGATTTTTGCCGCCCAAAAACTTGTAGGCTATAGCACAGATGATTTTCATTAAATTGAATTTTCTAAGAAATGTTTAGAAATAATCGAGCAATCAAAATGAAAATTGTCACAGCAATTACAGGTCCCGAAACCTATTGATAGAGGTATCAACCATCGCAATCGGAACATTTTAGATTTTTGCCGCCCAAAAACTTGTGGGCTATAGCACAGTTAATTTTCAATAAAATTGAATTTTCTAAGAAATGTTTAGAAATAATCGAGCAATCAAAATGAAAATTGTCACAGCAATTACAGGTCCCGAAACCTATTGATAGAGGTATCAACCATCGCAATCGGAACATTTTAGATTTTTGCCGCCCAAAAACTTGTGGGCTATAGCACAGTTAATTTTCAATAAAATTGAATTTTCTAAGAAATGTTTAGAAATAATCGAGCAATCAAAATGAAAATTGTCACAGCAATTACACGTCCCGAAACCTATTGATAGAGGTATCAACCATCGTAATCGGACCATTTTAGATTTTTGCCGCCCAAAAACTTGTGGGCTATAGCACAGTTAATTTTCAATAAAATTGAATTTTCTAAGAAATGTTTAGAAATAATCGAGCAATCAAAATGAAAATTGTCACAGCAATTACAGGTCCCGAAACCTATTGATAGAGGTATCAACCATCGTAATCGGGCCATTTTAGATTTTTGCCGCCCAAAAACTTGTAGGCTATAGAACAGATGATTTTCATTAAATTGAATTTTCTAAGAAATGTTTAGAAATAATCGAGCAATCAAAATGAAAATTGTCACAGCAATTACAGGTCCCGAAACCTATTGATAGAGGTATCAACCATCGTAATCGGGCCATTTTAGATTTTTGCCGCCCAAAAACTTGTAGGCTATAGCACAGTTGATTTTCAATAAAATAGAATTTTCTAAGAAATGTTTAGAAATAATCGAGCAATCAAAATGAAAATTGTCACAGCAATTACAGGTCCCGAAACCTATTGATAGAGGTATCAACCATCGTAATCGGAGCATTTTAGATTTTTGCCGCCCAAAAACTTGTAGGCTATAGCACAGATGATTTTCATTAAATTGAATTTTCTAAGAAATGTTTAGAAATAATCGAGCAATCAAAATGAAAATTGTCACAGCAATTACAGGTCCCGAAACCTATTGATAGAGGTATCAACCATCGTAATCGGAACATTTTAGATTTTTGCCGCCCAAAAACTTGTAGGCTATAGCACAGTTAATTTTCAATAAAATTGAATTTTCTAAGAAATGTTTAGAAATAATCGAGCAATCAAAATGAAAATTGTCACAGCAATTACAGGTCCCGAAACCTATTGATAGAGGTATCAACCATCGTAATCGGGCCATTTTAGATTTTTGCCGCCCAAAAACTTGTGGGCTATAGCACAGTTGATTTTCAATAAAATAGAATTTTCTAAGAAATGTTTAGAAATAATCGAGCAATCAAAATGAAAATTGTCACAGCAGTTACAGGTCCCGAAACCTATTGATAGAGGTATCAACCATCGTAATCGGGCCATTTTAGATTTTTGCCGCCCAAAAACTTGTAGGCTATAGCACAGATGATTTTCATTAAATTGAATTTTCTAAGAAATGTTTAGAAATAATCGAGCAATCAAAATGAAAATTGTCACAGCAATTACAGGTCCCGAAACCTATTGATAGAGGTATCAACCATCGTAATCGGAACATTTTAGATTTTTGCCGCCCAAAAACTTGTGGGCTATAGCACAGTTAATTTTCAATAAAATTGAATTTTCTAAGAAATGTTTAGAAATAATCGAGCAATCAAAATGAAAATTGTCCCAGCAATTACACGTCCCGAAACCTATTGATAGAGGTATCAACCATCGTAATCGGACCATTTTAGATTTTTGCCGCCCAAAAACTTGTGGGCTATAGCCCAGTTAATTTTCAATAAAATTGAATTTTCTAAGAAATGTTTAGAAATAATCAAACAATCAAAATAAAAATTGTCACAGCAATTACACGTCCCGAAACCTATTGATAGAGGTATCAACCATCGTAATCGGACCATTTTAGATTTTTGCAGCCCATAAACTTGTGGGCTATAGCCCAGTTATCTTTCAATAAAATTGAAATTTTTAAGAAATGTTTAGAAATAATCGAGCAATCAAAATGAAAATTGTCACAGCAATTAAACGTCCTGAAACCTATTGATAGAGGTATCAACCATCGTAATCGGACCATTTTAGATTTTTGCCGCCCAAAAACTTGTGGGCCCAGTTAATTTTCAATAAAATTGAATTTTCTAAGAAATGTTTAGAAATAATCGAGCAATCAAAATGAAAATTGTCACAGCAATTAAACGTCCTGAAACCTATTGATAGAGGTATCAACCATCGTAATCGGACCATTTTAGATTTTTGCAGCCCATAAACTTGTGGGCTATAGCCCAGTTATCTTACAATAAAATTGAATTTTCTAAGAAATGTTTAGAAATAATCGAGCAATCAAAATGAAAATTGTCACAGCAATTACACGTCCCGAAACCTATTGATAGAGGTATCAACCATCGTAATCGGAGCATTTTAGATTTTTGCCGCCCAAAAACTTGTGGGCTATAGCACAGTTGATTTTTAATAAAATTGAAATTTCTAAGAAATGTTTAGAAATAATCGAGCAATCAAAATGAAAATTGTCACAGCAATTACACGTCCCGAAACCTATTGATAGAGGTATCAACCATCGTAATCGGACCATTTTAGATTTTTGCCGCCCAAAAACTTGTGGGCTATAGCACAGTTAATTTTCAATAAAATTGAATTTTCTAAGAAATGTTTAGAAATAATCGAGCAATCAAAATGAAAATTGTCACAGCAATTACAGGTCCCGAAACCTATTGATAGAGGTATCAACCATCGTAATCGGACCATTTTAGATTTTTGCCGCCCAAAAACTTGTGGGCTATAGCACAGTTAATTTTCAATAAAATTGAATTTTCTAAGAAATGTATAGAAACAATCGAGCAATCAAAATGAAAATTGTCACAGCAATTACACGTCCCGAAACCTATTGATAGAGGTCTCAACCATCGTAATCGGAGCATTTTAGATTTTTGCCGCCCAAAAACTTGTGGGCCAGTTAATTTTCAATAAAATTGAATTTTCTAAGAAATGTTTAGAAATAATCGAGCAATCAAAATGAAAATTGTTACAGCAATTACACGTCCCGAAACCTACTGATAGAGGTATCAACCATCGTAATCGGACCATTTTAGATTTTTGCCGCCCAAAAACTTGTGGGCTATAGCCCAGTTAATTTTCAATAAAATTGAATTTTCTAAGAAATGTTTAGAAACAATCGAGCAATCAAATGAAAATTGTCACAGCAATTACACGTCCCGAAACCTTTTGATAGAGGTATCAACCATCGTAATCGGACCATTTTAGAATTTTGCCGCCCAAAAACTTGTGGGCTATAGCACAGTTGATTTTCAATAAAATTGAATTTTCTAAGAAATGTTTATAAACAATCGAGCAATCAAAATGAAAATTGTCACAGCAATTGCACGTCCCGAAACCTATTGATAGAGGCCTCAACCATCGTAATCGGACCATTTTAGATTTTTTCCGCCCAAAACTTGTGGGCTATAGCACAGTTAATTTTCAATAAAATTAAATTTTCTTAGAAATGTTTAGAAATAATCGAGCAATCAAAATGAAAATTGTCACAGCAATTGCACGTCCCGAAACCTATTGATAGAGGTATCAACCATCGTAATCGGACCATTTTAGATTTTTGCCGCCCAAAAACTTGTGGGCTATAGCACAGTTGATTTTCAATAAAATTGAATTTTCTAAGAAATGTTTAGAAATAATCGAGCAATCAAAATAAAAATTGTCACAGCAATTACAGGTCCCGAAACCTATTGATAGAGGTATCACCATCGTAATCGGATCATTTTAGATTTTTGCCGCCCAAAAACTTGTGGGCTATAGCACAGTTGATTTTCAATAAAATTGAATTTTCTAAGAAATGTTTAGAAATAATCGAGCAAGCAAAATGAAAATTGTCACAGCAATTACAGGTCCCGAAACCTATTGATAGAGGTATCAACCATCGTAATCGGACCATTTTAGATTTTTGCCGCCCAAAAACTTGTGGGCTATAGCACAGTTAATTTTCAATAAATTGAATTTTCTAAGAAATGTTTAGAAATAATCGAGCAATCAAAATGAAAATTGTCACAGCAATTACAGGTCCCGAAACCTATTGATAGAGGTATCAACCATCGTAATCGGACCATTTTAGATTTTTGCCGCCCAAAAACTTGTGGGCTATAGCACAGTTGATTTTCAATAAAATTGAATTTTCTAAGAAATGTTTAGAAATAATCGAGCAATCAAAATGAAAATTGTCACAGCAATTACAGGTCCCGAAACCTATTGATAGAGGTATCAACCATCGTAATCGGGCCATTTTAGATTTTTGCCGCCCAAAAACTTGTGGGCTATAGCACAGTTAATTTCAATAAAATTGAATTTTCTAAGAAATGTTTAGAAATAATCGAGCAATCAAAATGAAAATTGTCACAGCAATTACAGGTCCCGAAACCTATTGATAGAGGTATCAACATCGTAATCGGGCCATTTTAGATTTTTTCCGCCCAAAAACTTGTGGGCTATAACACAGTTGATTTTCAATAAAATTGAATTTTCTAAGAAATGTTTAGAAACAATCGAGCAATCAAAATGAAAATTATCACAGCAGTTGCACGTTTCGGAACCTATTGATAGAGGTCTCAACCATCGTAATCGGACCATTTTAGATTTTTGCCGCCCAAAAACTTGTGGGCTAATAGCACAGTTGATTTTCAATAAAATTGAATTTTCTAAGAAATGACTAGAAATAATCGAGCAATCAAAATGAAAATTGTCACAGCAATTGCACGTCCCGAAACCTATTGATAGAAGTCTCAACCATCGTAATCGGACCATTTTAGATTTTTGCCGCCCAAAAACTTGTGGGCTATAACACAGTTGATTTTCAATAAAATTGAATTTTCTAAGAAATGTTTAGAAACAATCGAGCAATCAAAATGAAAATTGTCACAGCAATTGCACGTTTCGGAACCTATTGATAGAGGTCTCAACCATCGTAATCGGACCATTTTAGATTTTTGCCACCCAAAAACTTGTGGGCTATAGCACAGTTGATTTTCAATAAAATTGAATTTTCTAAGAAATGTTTAGAAACAATCGAGCAATCAAAATGAAAATTGTCACAGCAATTGCACGTTTCGAAACCTATTGATAGAGGTCTCAACCATCGTAATCGGACCATTTTAGATTTTTGCCGCCCAAAAACTTGTGGGAGCACAGTTGATTTTTAATAAAATTGAAATTTCTAAGAAATGTTTAGAAATAATCGAGCAATCAAAATGAAAATTGTCACAGCAATTACACGTCCCGAAACCTATTGATAGAGGTATCAACCATCGTAATCGGACCAATTTAGATTTTTGCCGCCCAAAAACTTGTGGGCTATAGCCCAGTTAATTTTCAATAAAATTGAATTTTCTAAGAAATGTTTAGAAATAATCGAGCAATCAAAATGAAAATTGTCACAGCAATTACAGGTCCCGAAACCTATTGATAGAGGTATCAACCATCGTAATCGGACCATTTTAGATTTTTGCCGCCCAAAAACTTGTGGGCTATAGCACAGTTAATTCTCAATAAAATTGAATTTTCTAAGAAATGTTAAGAAATAATCGAGCAATCAAAATGAAAATTGTCACAGCAATTACAGGTCCCGAAACCTATTGATAGAGGTATCAACCATCGTAATCGGACCATTTTAGATTTTTGCCGCCCAAAAACTTGTGGGCTATAGCACAGTTAATTTTCAATAAAATTGAATTTTCTAAGAAATGTTAAGAAATAATCGAGCAATCAAAATGAAAATTGTCACAGCAATTACAGGTCCCGAAACCTATTGATAGAGGTATCAACCATCGTAATCGGACCATTTTAGATTTTTGCCGCCCAAAAAACTTGTGGGCTATAGCACAGTTAATTTTCAATAAAATTGAATTTTCTAAGAAATGTTTAGAAATAATCGAGCAATCAAAATGAAAATTGACACAGCAATTACACGTCCCGAAACCTATTGATAGAGGTATCAACCATCGTAATCGGACCATTTTAGATTTTTGCCGCCCAAAAACTTGTGGGCTATAGCACAGTTGATTTTCAATAAAATTGAATTTTCTAAGAAATGTTTAGAAATAATCGAGCAATCAAAATGAAAATTGTCACACCAATTACAGGTCCCGAAACCTATTGACAGAGGTATCAACCATCGTAATCAGACCATTTTAGATTTTTGCCGCCCAAAAATTTGTGGGCTATAGCACAGTTAATTTTCTATAAAATTGAATTTTCTAAGAAATGTTTAGAAATAATCGAGCAATCAAAATGAAAATTGTCACAGCAATTACAGGTCCCGAAACCTATTGATAGAGGTATCAACCATCGTAATCGGACCATTTTAGATTTTTGCCGCCCAAAAACTTGTGGGCTATAGCCCAACTGATTTTCAATAAAATTGAATTTTCTAAGAAATGTTTAGAAACAATCGAGCAATCAAAATAAAAATTGTCACAGCAATTACAGGTCCCGAAACCTATTGATAGAGGTATCAACCATCGTAATCGGAGCATTTTAGATTTTTGCCGCCCAAAAACTTGTGGGCTATAGCACAGTTAATTTTCAATAAAATTGAATTTTCTAAGAAATGTTTAGAAATAATCGAGCAATCAAAATGAAAATTGTCACAGCAATTACAGGTAACGAAACCTATTGATAGAGGTATCAACCATCGTAATCGGACCATTTTAGATTTTTGCCGCCCAAAAACTTGTGGGCTATAGCACAGTTGATTTTCAATAAAATTGAATTTTCTAAGAAATGTTTAGAAATAATCGAGCAATCAAAATAAAAATTGTCACAGCAATTACAGGTCCCGAAACCTATTGATAGAGGTATCAACCATCGTAATCGGATCATTTTAGATTTTTGCCGCCCAAAAACTTGTGGGCTATAGCACAGTTGATTTTCAATAAAATTGAATTTTCTAAGAAATGTTTAGAAATAATCGAGCAAGCAAAATGAAAATTGTCACAGCAATTACAGGTCCCGAAACCTATTGATAGAGGTATCAACCATCGTAATCGGACCATTTTAGATTTTTGCCGCCCAAAAACTTGTGGGCTATAGCACAGTTAATTTTCAATAAAATTGAATTTTCTAAGAAATGTTTAGAAATAATCGAGCAATCAAAATGAAAATTGTCACAGCAATTACAGGTCCCGAAACCTATTGATAGAGGTATCAACCATCGTAATCGGACCATTTTAGATTTTTGCCGCCCAAAAACTTGTGGGCTATAGCACAGTTGATTTTCAATAAAATTGAATTTTCTAAGAAATGTTTAGAAATAATCGAGCAATCAAAATGAAAATTGTCACAGCAATTACAGGTCCCGAAACCTATTGATAGAGGTATCAACCATCGTAATCGGGCCATTTTAGATTTTTGCCGCCCAAAAACTTGTGGGCTATAGCACAGTTAATTTTCAATAAAATTGAATTTTCTAAGAAATGTTTAGAAATAATCGAGCAATCAAAATGAAAATTGTCACAGCAATTACAGGTCCCGAAACCTATTGATAGAGGTATCAACCATCGTAATCGGGCCATTTTAGATTTTTTCCGCCCAAAAACTTGTGGGCTATAACACAGTTGATTTTCAATAAAATTGAATTTTCTAAGAAATGTTTAGAAACAATCGAGCAATCAAAATGAAAATTATCACAGCAGTTGCACGTTTCGGAACCTATTGATAGAGGTCTCAACCATCGTAATCGGACCATTTTAGATTTTTGCCGCCCAAAAACTTGTGGGCTATAGCACAGTTGATTTTCAATAAAATTGAATTTTCTAAGAAATGACTAGAAATAATCGAGCAATCAAAATGAAAATTGTCACAGCAATTGCACGTCCCGAAACCTATTGATAGAAGTCTCAACCATCGTAATCGGACCATTTTAGATTTTTGCCGCCCAAAAACTTGTGGGCTATAACACAGTTGATTTTCAATAAAATTGAATTTTCTAAGAAATGTTTAGAAACAATCGAGCAATCAAAATGAAAATTGTCACAGCAATTGCACGTTTCGGAACCTATTGATAGAGGTCTCAACCATCGTAATCGGACCATTTTAGATTTTTGCCACCCAAAAACTTGTGGGCTATAGCACAGTTGATTTTCAATAAAATTGAATTTTCTAAGAAATGTTTAGAAACAATCGAGCAATCAAAATGAAAATTGTCACAGCAATTGCACGTTTCGAAACCTATTGATAGAGGTCTCAACCATCGTAATCGGACCATTTTAGATTTTTGCCGCCCAAAAACTTGTGGGAGCACAGTTGATTTTTAATAAAATTGAAATTTCTAAGAAATGTTTAGAAATAATCGAGCAATCAAAATGAAAATTGTCACAGCAATTACACGTCCCGAAACCTATTGATAGAGGTATCAACCATCGTAATCGGACCAATTTAGATTTTTGCCGCCCAAAAACTTGTGGGCTATAGCCCAGTTAATTTTCAATAAAATTGAATTTTCTAAGAAATGTTTAGAAATAATCGAGCAATCAAAATGAAAATTGTCACAGCAATTACATGTCCCGAAACCTATTGATAGACATATCAACCATCGTAATCGGACCATTTTAGATTTTTGCCGCCCAAAAACTTGTGGGCTATAGCACAGTTAATTTTCAATAAATTTGAATTTTCTAAGAAATGTTTAGAAACAATCGAGCAATCAAAATAAAAATTGTCCCAGCAATTACAGGTTCCGAAACCTATTGATAGAGGTATCAACCATCGTAATCGGACCATTTTAGATTTTTGCCGCCCAAAAACTTGTGGACACAGTTGATTTTCAATAAAATTGAATTTTCTAAGAAATGTTTAGAAATAATCGAGCAATCAAAATGAAAATTGTCACAGCAATTACATGTCCCGAAACCTATTGATAGACATATCAACCATCGTAATCGGACCATTTTAGATTTTTGCCGCCCAAAAACTTGTGGGCTATAGCACAGTTAATTTTCAATAAATTTGAATTTTCTAAGAAATGTTTAGAAATAATCGAGCAATCAAAATGAAAATTGTCACAGCAATTACACGTCCCGAAACCTATTGATAGAGGTATCAACCATCGTAATCGGACCATTTTAGATTTTTGCCGCCCAAAAACTTGTGGGCTATAGCACAGTTAATTTTCAATAAAATTGAATTTTCTAAGAAATGTTTAGAAATAATCGAGCAATCAAAATGAAAATTGTCACAGCAATTGCACGTTTCGGAACCTATTGATAGAGGTCTCAACAATCGTAATCGGACCATTTTAGATTTTTGCCGCCCAAAAACTTGTGGGCTATAGCACAGTTGATTTTCAATAAAATTGAATTTTCTAAGAAATGTTTAGAAATAATCGAGCAATCAAAATGAAAATTGTCACAGCAATTACAGGTCCCGAAACCTATTGATAGACATATCAGCCATCGTAATCGGACCATTTTAGATTTTTGCCGCCCAAAAACTTGTGGGCTATAGCACAGTTAATTTTCAATAAATTTGAATTTTCTAAGAAATGATTAGAAACAATCGAGCAATCAAAATGAAAATTGTCCCAGCAATTACACGTCCCGAAAAATATTGATAGAGGTATTAACCATCGTAATCGGACCATTTTAGATTTTTGCCGCCCAAAAACTTGTGGACACAGTTGATTTTCAATAAAATTGAATTTTCTAAGAAATGTTTAGAAATAATCGAGCAATCAAAATGAAAATTGTCACAGCAATTACACGTCCCGAAACCTACTGATAGAGGTATCAACCATCGTAATCGGACCATTTTAGATTTTTGCCGCCCAAAAACTTGTGGGCTATAGCACAGTTAATTTTCAATAAAATTGAATTTTCTAAGAAATGTTTAGAAATAATCAAGCAATCAAAATGAAAATTGTCACAGCAATTGCACGTCCCGAAACCTATTGATAGAGGTCTCAACCATCGTAATCGGACCATTTTAGATTTTTGCCGCCCAAAAACTTGTGGGCTATAGCACAGTTGATTTTCAATAAAATTGAATTTTCTAAGAAATGTTTAGAAACAATCGAGCAATCAAAATGAAAATTGTCACAGCAATTGCACGTTTCGAAACCTATTGATAGAGGTCTCAACCATCGTAATCGGACCATTTTAGATTTTTGCCGCCCAAAAACTTGTGGGCTATAGCACAGTTGATTTTCAATAAAATTGAATTTTCTAAGAAATGTTAAGAAACAATTGAGCAATCAAAATGAAAATTGTCACAGCAATTGCACGTCCCGAAACCTATTGATAGAGGTCTCAACCATCGTAATCGGACCATTTTAGATTTTTGCCGCCCAAAAACTTGTGGGCTATAGCACAGTTAATTTTCAATAAAATTGAATTTTCTAAGAAATGTTTAGAAATTATCGAGCAATCAAAATGAAAATTGTCACAGCAATTACAGGTCCCGAAACCTATTGATAGAGGTCTCAACCATCGTAATCGGACCATTTTAGATTTTTGCCGCCCAAAAACTTGTGGGCTATAGCACAGTTGATTTTCAATAAAATTGAATTTTCTAAGAAATGTTTAGAAACAATCGAGCAATCAAAATGAAAATTGTCACAGCAATTGCACGTTTCGGAACCTATTGATAGAGGTCTCAACCATCGTAATCGGACCATTTTAGATTTTTGCCGCCCAAAAACTTGTGGGCTATAGCACAGTTGATTTTCAATAAAATTGAATTTGCTAAGAAATGTTTAGAAATAATCGAGCAATCAAAATGAAAATTGTCACAGCAATTACAGGTCCCGAAACCTATTGATAGACATATCAACCATCGTAATCGAACCATTTTAGATTTTTGCCGCCCAAAAACTTGTGGGCTATAACACAGTTAATTTTCAATAAATTTGAATTTTCTAAGAAATGTTTAGAAACAATCGAGCAATCAAAATGAAAATTGTCACAGCAATTGCACGTCCCGAAACCTATTGATAGAGGTCTCAACCATCGTAATCGGACCATTTTAGATTTGGCATATAGCATGGGCTATAGCATAGTTAATTTTCAATAAAATTGAATTGTCTAAGAAATGTTTAGAAATAAATGAGCTATCAAAATGAAAATTGTCACAGCAATTACAGGTCCCGAAACCTATTGATAGAGGTATCAACCATCGTAATCGGACCATTTTAGATTTTTGCCGCCCAAAAACTTGTGGGCTATAGCACAGTTGATTTTCAATAAAATTGAATTTTCTAAGAAATGTTTAGAAACAATCGAGCAATCAAAATGAAAATTGTCACAGCAATTGCACGTTTCGAAACCTATTGATAGAGGTCTCAACCATCGTAATCGGACCATTTTAGATTTTTGCCGCCCAAAAACTTGTGGGAGCACAGTTGATTTTTAATAAAATTGAAATTTCTAAGAAATGTTTAGAAATAATCGAGCAATCAAAATGAAAATTGTCACAGCAATTACACGTCCCGAAACCTATTGATAGAGGTATCAACCATCGTAATCGGACCAATTTAGATTTTTGCCGCCCAAAAACTTGTGGGCTATAGCCCAGTTAATTTTCAATAAAATTGAATTTTCTAAGAAATGTTTAGAAATAATCGAGCAATCAAAATGAAAATTGTCACAGCAATTACATGTCCCGAAACCTATTGATAGACATATCAACCATCGTAATCGGACCATTTTAGATTTTTGCCGCCCAAAAACTTGTGGGCTATAGCACAGTTAATTTTCAATAAATTTGAATTTTCTAAGAAATGTTTAGAAACAATCGAGCAATCAAAATAAAAATTGTCCCAGCAATTACAGGTTCCGAAACCTATTGATAGAGGTATCAACCATCGTAATCGGACCATTTTAGATTTTTGCCGCCCAAAAACTTGTGGACACAGTTGATTTTCAATAAAATTGAATTTTCTAAGAAATGTTTAGAAATAATCGAGCAATCAAAATGAAAATTGTCACAGCAATTACATGTCCCGAAACCTATTGATAGACATATCAACCATCGTAATCGGACCATTTTAGATTTTTGCCGCCCAAAAACTTGTGGGCTATAGCACAGTTAATTTTCAATAAATTTGAATTTTCTAAGAAATGTTTAGAAATAATCGAGCAATCAAAATGAAAATTGTCACAGCAATTACACGTCCCGAAACCTATTGATAGAGGTATCAACCATCGTAATCGGACCATTTTAGATTTTTGCCGCCCAAAAACTTGTGGGCTATAGCACAGTTAATTTTCAATAAAATTGAATTTTCTAAGAAATGTTTAGAAATAATCGAGCAATCAAAATGAAAATTGTCACAGCAATTGCACGTTTCGGAACCTATTGATAGAGGTCTCAACAATCGTAATCGGACCATTTTAGATGTTTGCCGCCCAAAAACTTGTGGGCTATAGCACAGTTGATTTTCAATAAAATTGAATTTTCTAAGAAATGTTTAGAAATAATCGAGCAATCAAAATGAAAATTGTCACAGCAATTACAGGTCCCGAAACCTATTGATAGACATATCAACCATCGTAATCGGACCATTTTAGATTTTTGCCGCCCAAAAACTTGTGGGCTATAGCACAGTTAATTTTCAATAAATTTGAATTTTCTAAGAAATGTTTAGAAACAATCGAGCAATCAAAATAAAAATTGTCCCAGCAATTACAGGTTCCGAAACCTATTGATAGAGGTATCAACCATCGTAATCGGACCATTTTAGATTTTTGCCGCCCAAAAACTTGTGGACACAGTTGATTTTCAATAAAATTGAATTTTCTAAGAAATGTTTAGAAATAATCGAGCAATCAAAATGAAAATTGTCACAGCAATTACATGTCCCGAAACCTATTGATAGACATATCAACCATCGTAATCGGACCATTTTAGATTTTTGCCGCCCAAAAACTTGTGGGCTATAGCACAGTTAATTTTCAATAAATTTGAATTTTCTAAGAAATGTTTAGAAATAATCGAGCAATCAAAATGAAAATTGTCACAGCAATTACACGTCCCGAAACCTATTGATAGAGGTATCAACCATCGTAATCGGACCATTTTAGATTTTTGCCGCCCAAAAACTTGTGGGCTATAGCACAGTTAATTTTCAATAAAATTGAATTTTCTAAGAAATGTTTAGAAATAATCGAGCAATCAAAATGAAAATTGTCACAGCAATTGCACGTTTCGGAACCTATTGATAGAGGTCTCAACAATCGTAATCGGACCATTTTAGATGTTTGCCGCCCAAAAACTTGTGGGCTATAGCACAGTTGATTTTCAATAAATTTGAATTTTCTAAGAAATGTTTAGAAATAATCGAGCAATCAAAATGAAAATTGTCACAGCAATTACACGTCCCGAAACCTATTGATAGAGGTATCAACCATCGTAATCGGACCATTTTAGATTTTTGCCGCCCAAAAACTTGTGGGCTATAGCACAGTTAATTTTCAATAAAATTGAATTTTCTAAGAAATGTTTAGAAATAATCGAGCAATCAAAATGAAAATTGTCACAGCAATTGCACGTTTCGGAACCTATTGATAGAGGTCTCAACAATCGTAATCGGACCATTTTAGATGTTTGCCGCCCAAAAACTTGTGGGCTATAGCACAGTTGATTTTCAATAAAATTGAATTTTCTAAGAAATGTTTAGAAATAATCGAGCAATCAAAATGAAAATTGTCACAGCAATTACAGGTCCCGAAACCTATTGATAGACATATCAGCCATCGTAATCGGACCATTTTAGATTTTTGCCGCCCAAAAACTTGTGGGCTATAGCACAGTTAATTTTCAATAAATTTGAATTTTCTAAGAAATGATTAGAAACAATCGAGCAATCAAAATGAAAATTGTCCCAGCAATTACAGGTCCCGAAAAATATTGATAGAGGTATTAACCATCGTAATCGGACCATTTTAGATTTTTGCCGCCCAAAAACTTGTGGACACAGTTGATTTTCAATAAAATTGAATTTTCTAAGAAATGTTTAGAAATAATCGAGCAATCAAAATGAAAATTGTCACAGCAATTACACGTCCCGAAACCTACTGATAGAGGTATCAACCATCGTAATCGGACCATTTTAGATTTTTGCCGCCCAAAAACTTGTGGGCTATAGCACAGTTAATTTTCAATAAAATTGAATTTTCTAAGAAATGTTTAGAAATAATCAAGCAATCAAAATGAAAATTGTCACAGCAATTGCACGTCCCGAAACCTATTGATAGAGGTCTCAACCATCGTAATCGGACCATTTTAGATTTTTGCCGCCCAAAAACTTGTGGGCTATAGCACAGTTGATTTTCAATAAAATTGAATTTTCTAAGAAATGTTTAGAAACAATCGAGCAATCAAAATGAAAATTGTCACAGCAATTGCACGTTTCGAAACCTATTGATAGAGGTCTCAACCATCGTAATCGGACCATTTTAGATTTTTGCCGCCCAAAAACTTGTGGGCTATAGCACAGTTGATTTTCAATAAAATTGAATTTTCTAAGAAATGTTTAGAAATAATCGAGCAATCAAAATGGAAATTGTCACAGCAATTGCACGTTTCGAAACCTATTGATAGAGGTCTCAACAATCGTAATCCGAGCATTTTAGATTTTAGCCGCCCAAAAACTTGTGGGCTATAGCACAGTTGATTTTCAATAAAATTGAATTTTCTAAGAAATGTTTAGAAATAATCGAGCAATCAAAATGAAAATTGTCACAGCAATTACACGTCCCGAAACCTACTGATAGAGGTATCAACCATCGTAATCGGACCATTTTAGATTTTTGCCGCCCAAAAACTTGTGGGCTATAGCACAGTTAATTTTCAATAAAATTGAATTTTCTAAGAAATGTTTAGAAATAATCAAGCAATCAAAATTAAAATTGTCACAGCAATTGCACGTCCCGAAACCTATTGATAGAGGTCTCAACCATCGTAATCGGACCATTTTAGATTTTTGCCGCCCAAAAACTTGTGGGCTATAGCACAGTTGATTTTCAATAAAATTGAATTTTCTAAGAAATGTTTAGAAACTATCGAGCAATCAAAATGAAAATTGTCACAGCAATTGCACGTTTCGAAACCTATTGATAGAGGTCTCAACCATCGTAATCGGAGCATTTTAGATTTTTGCCGCCCAAAAACTTGTGGGCTATAGCACAGTTGATTTTCAATAAAATTGAATTTTCTAAGAAATGTTTAGAAATAATCGAGCAATCAAAATGAAAATTGTCACACCAATTACAGGTCCCGAAACCTATGGATAGAGGTATCAACCATCGTAATCCGAGCATTTTAGATTTTAGCCGCCCAAAAACTTGTGGGCTATAGCACAGTTGATTTTCAATAAAATTGAATTTTCTAAGAAATGTTTAGAAATAATCGAGCAATCAAAATGAAAATTGTCACAGCAATTACACGTCCCGAAACCTACTGATAGAGGTATCAACCATCGTAATCGGACCATTTTAGATTTTTGCCGCCCAAAAACTTGTGGGCTATAGCACAGTTAATTTTCAATAAAATTGAATTTTCTAAGAAATGTTTAGAAATAATCAAGCAATCAAAATGAAAATTGTCACAGCAATTGCACGTCCCGAAACCTATTGATAGAGGTCTCAACCATCGTAATCGGACCATTTTAGATTTTTGCCGCCCAAAAACTTGTGGGCTATAGCACAGTTGATTTTCAATAAAATTGAATTTTCTAAGAAATGTTTAGAAACAATCGAGCAATCAAAATGAAAATTGTCACAGCAATTGCACGTTTCGAAACCTATTGATAGAGGTCTCAACCATCGTAATCGGACCATTTTAGATTTTTGCCGCCCAAAAACTTGTGGGCTATAGCACAGTTGATTTTCAATAAAATTGAATTTTCTAAGAAATGTTAAGAAACAATTGAGCAATCAAAATGAAAATTGTCACAGCAATTGCACGTCCCGAAACCTATTGATAGAGGTCTCAACCATCGTAATCGGACCATTTTAGATTTTTGCCGCCCAAAAACTTGTGGGCTATAGCACAGTTAATTTTCAATAAAATTGAATTTTCTAAGAAATGTTTAGAAATTATCGAGCAATCAAAATGAAAATTGTCACAGCAATTACAGGTCCCGAAACCTATTGATAGAGGTATCAACCATCGTAATCGGACCATTTTAGATTTTTGCCGCCCAAAAACTTGTGGGCTATAGCACAGTTGATTTTCAATAAAATTGAATTTTCTAAGAAATGTTTAGAAATAATCGAGCAATCAAAATGGAAATTGTCACAGCAATTGCACGTTTCGAAACCTATTGATAGAGGTCTCAACAATCGTAATCGGACCATTTTAGATTTTTGCCGCCCAAAAACTTGTGGGCTATAGCACAGTTGATTTTCAATAAAATTGAATTTTCTAAGAAATGTTTAGAAATAATCGAGCAATCAAAATGAAAATTGTCACAGCAATTACAGGTCCCGAAACCTATTGATAGACATATCAGCCATCGTAATCGGACCATTTTAGATTTTTGCCGCCCAAAAACTTGTGGGCTATAGCACAGTTAATTTTCAATAAATTTGAATTTTCTAAGAAATGTTTAGAAACAATCGAGCAATCAAAATAAAAATTGTCCCAGCAATTACAGGTCCCGAAAAATATTGATAGAGGTATCAACCATCGTAATCGGACCATTTTAGATTTTTGCCGCCCAAAAACTTGTGGACACAGTTGATTTTCAATAAAATTGAATTTTCTAAGAAATGTTTAGAAATAATCGAGCAATCAAAATGAAAATTGTCACAGCAATTACAGGTCCCGAAACCTATTGATAGAGGTATCAACCATCGTAATCGGACCATTTTAGATTTTTGCCGCCCAAAAACTTGTGGGCTATAGCACAGTTGGTTTTCAATAAAATTGAATTTTCTAAGAAATGTTTAGAAACAATCGAGCAATCAAAATGAAAATTGTCACAGCAATTGCACGTTTCGAAACCTATTGATAGAGGTCTCAACCATCGTAATCGGACCATTTTAGATTTTTGCCGCCCAAAAACTTGTGGGCTATAGCACAGTTAATTTTCAATAAAATTGAATTTTCTAAGAAATGTTTAGAAATAATCGAGCAATCAAAATGAAAATTGTCACAGCAATTACAGGTCCCGAAACCTATTGATAGAGGTATCAACCATCGTAATCGGACCATTTTAGATTTTTGCCGCCCAAAAACTTGTGGGCTATAGCACAGTTAATTTTCAATAAAATTGAATTTTCTAAGAAATGTTTAGAAATAATCGAGCAATCAAAATGAAAATTGTCACAGCAATTACAGGTCCCGAAACCTATTGATAGAGGTATCAACCATCGTAATCGGACCATTTTAGATTTTTGCCGCCCAAAAACTTGTGGGCTATAGCACAGTTGATTTTCAATAAAATTGAATTTTCTAAGAAATGTTTAGAAATAATCGAGCAATCAAAATGGAAATTGTCACAGCAATTGCACGTTTCGGAACCTATTGATAGAGGTCTCAACAATCGTAATCGGACCATTTTAGATTTTTGCCGCCCAAAAACTTGTGGGCTATAGCACAGTTGATTTTCAATAAAATTGAATTTTCTAAGAAATGTTTAGAAATAATCGAGCAATCAAAATGAAAATTGTCACAGCAATTACAGGTCCCGAAACCTATTGATAGAGGTCTCAACCATCGTAATCGGACCATTTTAGATTTTTCCCGCCCAAAAACTTGTGGGCTATAGCACAGTTAATTTTCAATAAAATTGAATTTTCTAAGAAATGTTTAGAAATAATCGAGCAATTAAAATGAAAATTGTCACAGCAATTACAGGTCCCGAAACCTATTGATAGAGGTATCAACCATCGTAATCGGACCATTTTAGATTTTTGCCGCCCAAAAACTTTTGGGCTATAGCACAGTTAATTCTCAATAAAACTGAATTTTCTAAGAAATGTTAAGAAATAATCGAGCAATCAAAATGAAAATTGTCACAGCAATTACAGGTCCCGAAACCTATTGATAGAGGTATCAACCATCGTAATCGGACCATTTTAGATTTTTGCCGCCCAAAAACTTGTGGGCTATAGCACAGTTAATTTTCAATAAAATTGAATTTTCTAAGAAATGTTAAGAAATAATCGAGCAATCAAAATGAAAATTGTCACAGCAATTACAGGTCCCGAAACCTATTGATAGAGGTATCAACCATCGTAATCGGACCATTTTAGATTTTTGCCGCCAAAAAACTTGTGGGCTATAGCACAGTTGATTTTCAATAAAATTGAATTTTCTAAGAAATGTTTAGAAACAATCGAGCAATCAAACTGAAAATTGTCCCAGCAATTACAGGTCCCGAAACCTATTGATAGAGGTATCAACCATCGTAATCGGAGCATTTTAGATTTTTGCCGCCCAAAAACTTGTGGGCTATAGCACAGTTAATTTTCAATAAAATTGAATTTTCTAAGAAATGTTTAGAAATAATCGAGCAATCAAAATGAAAATTGTCACAGCAATTACAGGTAACGAAACCTATTGATAGAGGTGTCAACCATCGTAATCGGACCATTTTAAATTTTTGCCGCCCAAAAACTTGTGGGCTATAGCACAGTTAATTTTCAATAAAATTGAATTTTCTAAGAAATGTTTAGAAATAATCGAGCAATCAAAATGAAAATTGTCACAGCAATTACATGTCCCGAAACCTATTGATAGAGGTATCAACCATCGTAATCGGACCATTTTAGATTTTTGCCGCCCAAAAAACTTGTGGGCTATAGCACAGTTGATTTTCAATAAAATTGAATTTTCTAAGAAATGTTTAGAAATAATCGAGCAATCAAAATGAAAATTGTCACAGCAATTACAAGGCCCGAAACCTATTGATAGAGGTATCAACCATCGTAATCGGACCATTTTAGATTTTTGCCGCCCAAAAACTTGTGGGCTATAGCACAGTTGGTTTTCAATAAAATTGAATTTTCTAAGAAATGTTTAGAAACAATCGAGCAATCAAAATGAAAATTGTCACAGCAATTGCACGTTTCGAAACCTATTGATAGAGGTCTCAACCATCGTAATCGGACCATTTTAGATTTTTGCCGCCCAAAAACTTGTGGGCTATAGCACAGTTGATTTTCAATAAAATTGAATTTTCTAAGAAATGTTAAGAAACAATTGAGCAATCAAAATGAAAATTGTCACAGCAATTGCACGTCCCGAAACCTATTGATAGAGGTCTCAACCATCGTAATCGGACCATTTTAGATTTTTGCCGCCCAAAAACTTGTGGGCTATAGCACAGTTAATTTTCAATAAAATTGAATTTTCTAAGAAATGTTTAGAAATTATCGAGCAATCAAAATGAAAATTGTCACAGCAATTACAGGTCCCGAAACCTATTGATAGAGGTATCAACCATCGTAATCGGACCATTTTAGATTTTTGCCGCCCAAAAACTTGTGGGCTATAGCACAGTTAATTTTCAATAAAATTGAATTTTCTAAGAAATGTTTAGAAATAATCGAGCAATCAAAATGAAAATTGTCACAGCAATTACAGGTCCCGAAACCTATTGATAGAGGTATCAACCATCGTAATCGGACCATTTTAGATTTTTGCCGCCCAAAAACTTGTGGGCTATAGCACAGTTAATTTTCAATAAAATTGAATTTTCTAAGAAATGTTAAGAAATAATCGAGCAATCAAAATGAAAATTGTCACAGCAATTACAGGTCCCGAAACCTATTGATAGAGGTATCAACCATCGTAATCGGACCATTTTAGATTTTTGCCGCCCAAAAAACTTGTGGGCTATAGCACAGTTAATTTTCAATAAAATTGAATTTTCTAAGAAATGTTTAGAAATAATCGAGCAATCAAAATGAAAATTGACACAGCAATTACACGTCCCGAAACCTATTGATAGAGGTATCAACCATCGTAATCGGACCATTTTAGATTTTTGCCGCCCAAAAACTTGTGGGCTATAGCACAGTTGATTTTCAATAAAATTGAATTTTCTAAGAAATGTTTAGAAATAATCGAGCAATCAAAATGAAAATTGTCACACCAATTACAGGTCCCGAAACCTATTGACAGAGGTATCAACCATCGTAATCAGACCATTTTAGATTTTTGCCGCCCAAAAATTTGTGGGCTATAGCACAGTTAATTTTCTATAAAATTGAATTTTCTAAGAAATGTTTAGAAATAATCGAGCAATCAAAATGAAAATTGTCACAGCAATTACAGGTCCCGAAACCTATTGATAGAGGTATCAACCATCGTAATCGGACCATTTTAGATTTTTGCCGCCCAAAAACTTGTGGGCTATAGCCCAACTGATTTTCAATAAAATTGAATTTTCTAAGAAATGTTTAGAAACAATCGAGCAATCAAAATAAAAATTGTCACAGCAATTACAGGTCCCGAAACCTATTGATAGAGGTATCAACCATCGTAATCGGAGCATTTTAGATTTTTGCCGCCCAAAAACTTGTGGGCTATAGCACAGTTAATTTTCAATAAAATTGAATTTTCTAAGAAATGTTTAGAAATAATCGAGCAATCAAAATGAAAATTGTCACAGCAATTACAGGTAACGAAACCTATTGATAGAGGTATCAACCATCGTAATCGGACCATTTTAAATTTTTGCCGCCCAAAAACTTGTGGGCTATAGCACAGTTAATTTTCAATAAAATTGAATTTTCTAAGAAATGTTTAGAAATAATCGAGCAATCAAAATGAAAATTGTCACAGCAATTACATGTCCCGAAACCTATTGATAGAGGTATCAACCATCGTAATCGGACCATTTTAGATTTTTGCCGCCCAAAAACTTGTGGGCTATAGCACAGTTGGTTTTCAATAAAATTGAATTTTCTAAGAAATGTTTAGAAACAATCGAGCAATCAAAATGAAAATTGTCACAGCAATTACAGGTCCCGAAACCTATTGATAGAGGTATCAACCATCGTAATCGGACCATTTTAGATTTTTGCCGCCCAAAAACTTGTGGGCTATAGCACAGTTGATTTTCAATAAAATTGAATTTTCTAAGAAATGTTAAGAAACAATTAAGCAATCAAAATGAAAATTGTCACAGCAATTGCACGTCCCGAAACCTATTGATAGAGGTCTCAACCATCGTAATCGGACCATTTTAGATTTTTGCCGCCAAAAAACTTGTGGGCTATAGCACAGTTAATTCTCAATAAAATTGAATTTTCTAAGAAATGTTTAGAAATTATCGAGCAATTAAAATGAAAATTGTCACAGCAATTACAGGTCCCGAAACCTATTGATAGAGGTATCAACCATCGTAATCGGACCATTTTAGATTTTTGCCGCCCAAAAACTTGTGGGCTATAGCACAGTTGGTTTTCAATAAAATTGAATTTTCTAAGAAATGTTTAGAAACAATCGAGCAATCAAAATGAAAATTGTCACAGCAATTGCACGTTTCGAAACCTATTGATAGAGGTCTCAACCATCGTAATCGGACCATTTTAGATTTTTGCCGCCCAAAAAACTTGTGGGCTATAGCACAGTTGATTTTCAATAAAATTGAATTTTCTAAGAAATGTTTAGAAATAATCGAGCAATCAAAATGAAAATTGTCACAGCAATTACAAGGCCCGAAACCTATTGATAGAGGTATCAACCATCGTAATCGGACCATTTTAGATTTTTGCCGCCCAAAAACTTGTGGGCTATAGCACAGTTGGTTTTCAATAAAATTGAATTTTCTAAGAAATGTTTAGAAACAATCGAGCAATCAAAATGAAAATTGTCACAGCAATTGCACGTTTCGAAACCTATTGATAGAGGTCTCAACCATCGTAATCGGACCATTTTAGATTTTTGCCGCCCAAAAACTTGTGGGCTATAGCACAGTTGATTTTCAATAAAATTGAATTTTCTAAGAAATGTTAAGAAACAATTGAGCAATCAAAATGAAAATTGTCACAGCAATTGCACGTCCCGAAACCTATTGATAGAGGTCTCAACCATCGTAATCGGACCATTTTAGATTTTTGCCGCCAAAAAACTTGTGGGCTATAGCACAGTTGGTTTTCAATAAAATTGAATTTTCTAAGAAATGTTTAGAAACAATCGAGCAATCAAAATGAAAATTGTCACAGCAATTGCACGTTTCGAAACCTATTGATAGAGGTCTCAACCATCGTAATCGGACCATTTTAGATTTTTGCCGCCCAAAAAACTTGTGGGCTATAGCACAGTTGATTTTCAATAAAATTGAATTTTCTAAGAAATGTTTAGAAATAATCGAGCAATCTAAATGAAAATTGTCACAGCAATTACAAGGCCCGAAACCTATTGATAGAGGTATCAACCATCGTAATCGGACCATTTTAGATTTTTGCCGCCCAAAAACTTGTGGGCTATAGCACAGTTGGTTTTCAATAAAATTGAATTTTCTAAGAAATGTTTAGAAACAATCGAGCAATCAAAATGAAAATTGTCACAGCAATTGCACGTTTCGAAACCTATTGATAGAGGTCTCAACCATCGTAATCGGACCATTTTAGATTTTTGCCGCCCAAAAACTTGTGGGCTATAGCACAGTTGGTTTTCAATAAAATTGAATTTTCTAAGAAATGTTTAGAAACAATCGAGCAATCAAATTGAAAATTGTCACAGCAATTGCACGTTTCGAAACCTATTGATAGAGGTCTCAACCATCGTAATCGGACCATTTTAGATTTTTGCCGCCCAAAAAACTTGTGGGCTATAGCACAGTTGATTTTCAATAAAATTGAATTTTCTAAGAAATGTTTAGAAATAATCGAGCAATCAAAATGAAAATTGTCACAGCAATTACAAGGCCCGAAACCTATTGATAGAGGTATCAACCATCGTAATCGGACCATTTTAGATTTTTGCCGCCCAAAAACTTGTGGGCTATAGCACAGTTGGTTTTCAATAAAATTGAATTTTCTAAGAAATGTTTAGAAACAATCGAGCAATCAAAATGAAAATTGTCACAGCAATTGCACGTTTCGAAACCTATTGATAGAGGTCTCAACCATCGTAATCGGACCATTTTAGATTTTTGCCGCCCAAAAACTTGTGGGCTATAGCACAGTTGATTTTCAATAAAATTGAATTTTCTAAGAAATGTTAAGAAACAATTGAGCAATCAAAATGAAAATTGTCACAGCAATTGCACGTCCCGAAACCTATTGATAGAGGTCTCAACCATCGTAATCGGACCATTTTAGATTTTTGCCGCCAAAAAACTTGTGGGCTATAGCACAGTTAATTCTCAATAAAATTGAATTTTCTAAGAAATGTTTAGAAATTATCGAGCAATTAAAATGAAAATTGTCACAGCAATTACAGGTCCCGAAACCTATTGATAGAGGTATCAACCATCGTAATCGGACCATTTTAGATTTTTGCCGCCCAAAAACTTGTGGGCTATAGCACAGTTAATTCTCAATAAAATTGAATTTTCTAAGAAATGTTAAGAAATAATCGAGCAATCAAAATGAAAATTGTCACAGCAATTACAGGTCCCGAAACCTATTGATAGAGGTATCAACCATCGTAATCGGACCATTTTAGATTTTTGCCGCCCAAAAACTTGTGGGCTATAGCACAGTTAATTTTCTATAAAATTGAATTTTCTAAGAAATGTTAAGAAATAATCGAGCAATCAAAATGAAAATTGTCACAGCAATTACAGGTCCCGAAACCTATTGATAGAGGTATCAACCATCGTAATCGGACCATTTTAGATTTTTGCCGCCCAAAAAACTTGTGGGCTATAGCACAGTTGATTTTCAATAAAATTGAATTTTCTAAGAAATGTTTAGAAACAATCGAGCAATCAAACTGAAAATTGTCCCAGCAATTACAGGTCCCGAAACCTATTGATAGAGGTCTCAACCATCGTAATCGGACCATTTTAGATTTTTGCCGCCCAAAAACTTGTGGGCTATAGCACAGTTAATTTTCAATAAAATTGAATTTTCTAAGAAATGTTTAGAAATTATCGAGCAATCAAAATGAAAATTGTCACAGCAATTACAGGTCCCGAAACCTATTGATAGAGGTATCAACCATCGTAATCTGACCATTTTAGATTTTTCCCGCCCAAAAACTTGTGGGCTATAGCACAGTTAATTTTCAATAAAATTGAATTTTCTAAGAAATGTTTAGAAATAATCGAGCAATCAAAATGAAAATTGTCATAGCAATTACAGGTCCCAAAACCTATTGATAGAGGTATCAACCATCGTAATCGGACCATTTAAGATTTTTCCCGCCCAAAAACTTGTGGGCTATAGCACAGTTAATTTTCAATTATATTAAATTTTCTAAGAAATGTTTAGAAATAATCGAGCAATCAAAATGAAAATTGTCACAGCAATTACACGTCCCGAAACCTATTGATAGAGGTATCAACCATCGTAATCGGGCCATTTTAGATTTTTGCCGCCCAAAAACTTGTGGGCTATAGCACAGTTAATTTTCAATAAAATTGAATTTTCTAAGAATTGTTTAGAAATAATCGAGCAATCAAAATGAAAATTGTCACAGCAATTACAGGTCCCGAAACCTATTGATAGAGGTATCAACCATCGTAATCGGGCCATTTTAAATTTTTGCCGCCCAAAAACTTGTGGGCTATAGCACAGTTGATTTTCAATAAAATTGAATTTTCTAAGAAATGTTTAGAAATAATCGAGCAATCAAAATGAAAATTGTCACACCAATTACAGGCCCCGAAACCTATTGACAGAGGTATCAACCATCGTAATCAGACCATTTTAGATTTTTGCCGCCCAAAAACTTGTGGGCTATAGCACAGTTAATTTTCAATAAAATTGAATTTTCTAAGAAATGTTTAGAAATAATCGAGCAATCAAACTGAAAATTGTCCCAGCAATTACAGGTCCCGAAACCTATTGATAGAGGTATCAACCATCGTAATCGGACCATTTTAGATTTTTGCCGCCCAAAAACTTGTGGGCTATAGCACAGTTAATTTTCAATAAAATTGAATTTTCTAAGAAATGTTTAGAAATAATCGAGCAATCAAAATGAAAATTGTCACAGCAATTACAGGTAACGAAACCTATTGATAGAGGTATCAACCATCGTAATCGGGCCATTTTAGATTTTTGCCGCCCAAAAACTTGTGGGCTATAGCACAGTTAATTTTCAATAAAATTGAATTTTCTAAGAATTGTTTAGAAATAATCGAGCAATCAAAATGAAAATTGTCACAGCAATTACAGGTCCCGAAACCTATTGATAGAGGTATCAACCATCGTAATCGGACCATTTTAGATTTTTGCCGCCCAAAAACTTGTGGGCTATAGCACAGTTAATTTTCAATAAAATTGAATTTTCTAAGAAATGTTTAGAAATAATCGAGCAATCAAAATGAAAATTGACACAGCAATTACACGTCCCGAAACCTATTGATAGAGGTATCAACCATCGTAATCGGACCATTTTAAATTTTTCCCGCCCAAAAACTTGTGGGCTATAGCACAGTTGATTTTCAATAAAATTGAATTTTCTAAGAAATGTTTAGAAATAATCGAGCAATCAAAATGAAAATTGTCACACCAATTACAGGTCCCGAAACCTATTGACAGAGGTATCAACCATCGTAATCAGACCATTTTAGATTTTTGCCGCCCAAAAATTTGTGGGCTATAGCACAGTTAATTTTCAATAAAATTGAATTTTCTAAGAAATGTTTAGAAATAATCGAGCAATCAAAATGAAAATTGTCATAGCAATTACAGGTCCCAAAACCTATTGATAGAGGTATCAACCATCGTAATCGGACCATTTAAGATTTTTCCCGCCCAAAAACTTGTGGGCTATAGCACAGTTAATTTTCAATAAAATTGAATTTTCTAAGAAATGTTTAGAAATAATCGAGCAATCAAAATGAAAATTGTCACAGCAATTACACGTCCCGAAACCTATTGATAGAGGTATCAACCATCGTAATCGGGCCATTTTAGATTTTTGTCGCCCAAAAACTTGTGGGCTATAGCACAGTTAATTTTCAATAAAATTGAATTTTCTAAGAATTGTTTAGAAATAATCGAGCAATCAAAATGAAAATTGTCACAGCAATTACAGGTCCCGAAACCTATTGATAGAGGTATCAACCATCGTAATCGGACCATTTTAGATTTTTGCCGCCCAAAAACTTGTGGGCTATAGCACAGTTAATTTTCAATAAAATTGAATTTTCTAAGAAATGTTTAGAAATAATCGAGCAATCAAAATGAAAATTGACACAGCAATTACACGTCCCGAAACCTATTGATAGAGGTATCAACCATCGTAATCGGACCATTTTAGATTTTTGCCGCCCAAAAACTTGTGGGCTATAGCACAGTTAATTTTCAATAAAATTGAATTTTCTAAGAAATGTTTAGAAATAATCGAGCAATCAAAATGAAAATTGTCATAGCAATTACACGTCCCGAAACCTATTGATAGAGGTATCAACCATCGTAATCGGGCCATTTTAGATTTTTGCCGCCCAAAAACTTGTGGGCTATAGCACAGTTGATTTTCAATAAAATTGAATTTTCTAAGAAATGTTTAGAAATAATCGAGCAATCAAAATGAAAATTGTCATAGCAATTACAGGTCCCAAAACCTATTGATAGAGGTATCAACCATCGTAATCGGACCATTTAAGATTTTTGCCGCCCAAAAACTTGTGGGCTATAGCACAGTTAATTTTCAATAAAATTGAATTTTCTAAGAAATGTTTAGAAATAATCGAGCAATCAAAATGAAAATTGTCACAGCAATTACACGTCCCGAAACCTATTGATAGAGGTATCAACCATCGTAATCGGGCCATTTTAGATTTTTGCCGCCCAAAAACTTGTGGGCTATAGCACAGTTAATTTTCAATAAAATTGAATTTTCTAAGAATTGTTTAGAAATAATCGAGCAATCAAAATGAAAATTGTCACAGCAATTACAGGTCCCGAAACCTATTGATAGAGGTATCAACCATCGTAATCGGACCATTTTAGATTTTTGCCGCCCAAAAACTTGTGGGCTATAGCACAGTTAATTTTCAATAAAATTGAATTTTCTAAGAAATGTTTAGAAATAATCGAGCAATCAAAATGAAAATTGACACAGCAATTACACGTCCCGAAACCTATTGATAGAGGTATCAACCATCGTAATCGGACCATTTTAAATTTTTCCCGCCCAAAAACTTGTGGGCTATAGCACAGTTGATTTTCAATAAAATTGAATTTTCTAAGAAATGTTTAGAAACAATCGAGCAATCAAAATGAAAATTGTCACAGCAATTGCACGTCCCGAAACCTATTGATAGAGGCCTCAACCATCGTAATCGGACCATTTTAGATTTTTGCCGCCCAAAATCTTGTGGGCTATAGCCCAATAAATTTTCAATAAAATTGAATTTTCTAAGAAATGTTTAGAAATAATCGAGCAATCTAAATGAAAATTGTCCCAGCAATTACAGGTCCCGAAACTTTTTGATAGAGGTATATCGGACCATTTTAGATTTTTGCCGCCCAAAAACTTGTGGGCTATAGCCCAGTTAATTTTCAATAAAATTGATTTTTCTAAGAAATGTTTAGAAACAATCGGGCAATCAAAATGAAAATTGTCACAGCAATTACACGTCCCGAAACCTATTGATGGAGGTATATCGGACCATTTTAGATTTTTGCCGCCCAAAAACTTGTGGGCTATAGCCCAGTTAATTTTCAATAAAATTGATTTTTCTAAGAAATGTTTAGAAACAATCGGGCAATCAAAATGAAAATTGTCACAGCAATTACACGTCCCGAAACCTATTGATGGAGGTATCAACCATCGTATTCGGACCATTTTAGATTTTTGCCGCCCAAAAACTTGTGGGCTATAGCACAGTTAATTTTCAATAAAATTGAATTTTCTAAAAAATGTTTAGAAACAATCGAGCAATCAAAATGAAAATTGTCACAGCAATTGCACGTCCCGAAACCTATTGATAGAGGTATCAACCATCGTAATCGGACCATTTTAGATTTTTGCCGCCCAAAAACTTGTGGGCTATAGCCCAACTGATTTTCAATAAAATTGAATTTTCTAAGAAATGTTTAGAAATAATCGAGCAATCAAAATGAAAATTGTCATAGCAATTACAGGTCCCAAAACCTATTGATAGAGGTATCAACCATCGTAATCGGACCATTTAAGATTTTTGCCGCCCAAAAACTTGTGGGCTATAGCACAGTTAATTTTCAATAAAATTGAATTTTCTAAGAAATGTTTAGAAATAATCGAGCAATCAAAATGAAAATTGTCACAGCAATTACACGTCCCGAAACCTATTGATAGAGGTATCAACCATCGTAATCGGGCCATTTTAGATTTTTGCCGCCCAAAAACTTGTGGGCTATAGCACAGTTAATTTTCAATAAAATTGAATTTTCTAAGAATTGTTTAGAAATAATCGAGCAATCAAAATGAAAATTGTCACAGCAATTACAGGTCCCGAAACCTATTGATAGAGGTATCAACCATCGTAATCGGACCATTTTAGATTTTTGCCGCCCAAAAACTTGTGGGCTATAGCACAGTTAATTTTCAATAAAATTGAATTTTCTAAGAAATGTTTAGAAATAATCGAGCAATCAAAATGAAAATTGCCACAGCAATTACACGTCCCGAAACCTATTGATAGAGGTATCAACCATCGTAATCGGAGCATTTTAGATTTTTGCCGCCCAAAAACTTGTGGGCTATAGCACAGTTAATTTTCAATAAAATTGAATTTTCTAAGAAATGTTTAAAAACAATCGAGCAATCAAACTGAAAATTGTCACAGCAATTACACATCCCGAAACCTATTGATAGAGGTATCAACCATCGTAATCGGACCATTTTAGATTTTTGCCGCCCAAAAACTTGTGGGCAGCACAGTTAATTTTCAATAAAATTGAATTTTCTAAGAAATGTTTAGAAACAATCGACAAATCAAAATGAAAATTGTCACAGCAATTGCACGTCCCGAAACCTATTGATAGAGGTCTCAACCATCGTAATACGTCGGGAGCATAACAGGTGTTACAGAATCAAGTTCTTTTGCAATTTCAAAAACATAACATCTTCTGCTGGCCCGAGTATTAATAGAAGCTTTAGCCATAGCCATTATTAAATTATTTCCCACACAACAGTACGATTTGCCACAATTGAGCTCGAATACAACCATAACACTACTAAATTACTAATATGTATGCGCAGAGAATGCGCAATAATGCATCATCCGCGATATGAGCGTGCACAGTAGATAATTAACCAAAAATCGGTGATTTACCAGTGTATGTAAAAAAAAAAAAATTTTTGTGGGCTGAGGGGAGCGGCCAAAAATTCAAAAAAAAAAAAAATTAAAAAAAATTATGCGTATAATAAGAAATACCTACCACAGCTTTTGCGCACTATCGCCAATCAACTCAAACCAAACTTCTAGAAATTTCATGAATTTTCCAGTAAGAATAGTCCAGAAACATTTAGAACAGTTTTATCATGGAAAATTCTATTTTAGTACAGTAAATCATTGAGCTATTAATTTAACTTATTCTATTACACCCTAGGTGTCACGGTAACAATATTTTGAATATTCCTCTTCATAATGCAAGTAAATCATAAAAAAATGAATCCTTTTATCGTACATATTCGGTCCTTTAAAATAGAGCAAAAGATTAAATGTAAATCAGCTACTAGTTTCGTTTTGTACTAAATAAAAATGGCAGATGTACTAAAAATTAACTTTGGTATGTTTCCATACTAAACTACAAATTTTAAATGTCTGCCTGAACACATGAAAGAGAAAACCAGTAGTCTCGATAGAATATTTGCATAAAAAGCCAGATTTTCATCTACAACTAATAAATTGTGTAATTCAAGGAAATGAATTAAAAACGATAAAATGTAGCATAAAAAGTCATATTGGATAAAATTAAACTGAATTAATTGCAATTCAACCACAAAAATAGAGAAAGTCTGGAGGAGAGATATATCAAGACTTATAAAAATACAGCTAATATTGCTGAGGTGACCATTAACAAAGTTAGTGATTGAAGGCTCACAATTCTATATGGCAAATTGGAATTTTTAAAATCTAAATAATTCATGTAGCAATCACTTCCGCAAAAAATAATGTATACCAAAATCATCACGAATAAGTCAACTTTGCAGGCATCATTTACTCATTTTCTTTTCATGTCATGAAGTTGACTACATTATATTTAGATTACAGCAGTTTACCGGCAATAAAAGTGTTTCTTTTATTTCTAGCTAACCATTTATTTTCCTTAAATTACAACAATATACTAAAACTAATATTTTTTCCATCTCCATCTATTTTCAGATATCGACCCGGAAGACGATCTCATCGATCGTGACCCAGTCGTTCTTAAATCGGCGATGAATTCAATTGGTACGACAAAAACTCGTACACCACGTGATGTAGAAAATGAAAATGATCAGCGCGAAACATGGTCAGGAAAAGTAGATTTTTTATTATCGGTTATCGGGTTTGCTGTCGATTTAGCAAATGTTTGGCGATTTCCATATTTATGTTACAAAAATGGTGGTGGTAAGTAAAATACTCTATGTAAAAAAAAAAATGTCTTTTAAATTTATGGTGTCGAAATCAATATTTTCTATAAATATAGTACGTACCAAAAAAAAAAATCAATTACTTTACGATTCCATTATAATTTTGAACAAAATATAAACATTTTTTTTTATTAATTGTTACTCTAACATATAATTTCATTATCAAGAAAATTCAATTTTCATTCATTTCCCATTACGTAACACAAAGATAGAGAGATTCATAATTTAAAATTTCCTTTTTTAAAATATGTAAAAGGAAAATGCTAAAAAAAATTTAAACGACGCGTTTTTAATTATTATTATGATACTTTCAATATTTTCAAAATAATAGTAATTGAATTAATTTTGTGTAGCAAAAAATTTGTAATTGATATTTAAAGTAAAACAATACCTAACATTAATACATCGAGTACATACTCGTACATACATGAATACCACGTTTAACGCCGTTTAATTGTGGATCTGTGAGGTTAGGGGAAAAACTTCGAGCAAACTGCCACCGTGGCGTCCTACTTGTAGCTCAGGACGGTGGAGTATAAAATTTGTAAAAAAAAAATTGGAACCACGCGGGAAAAGAAACACAGAGTGGGTCACCAAACAGAAAAACAAAGACATATTTACCTTCCCTGTTGAATCAAACATGTTTAGCTCAGAAGAACAGAACCGCGGGAGCCAGTATCGGTAGTTTTTAACGTAGAACTACTGCGTCTATAGCTTCAAAAGTGATATGACGTAACAAAAAAATTAAAATTGGGAGTTTCTCCCCACCGTTGAAATATGTGAACCATCTTGCAGCAATCCCTTTGATATTTATATTATTGAACAATAAATAACTCAAACGAGCAATTCCATTTAACGATATCGAGTTCAGTGTATAGATTCAAGACGGAAAGAGCTTCAAAGTGATCCTGGAAAACGAAAATAAAATACAACATCATTTACTTTAGAAGAAAGTTTAAGTTATGGAACAAAATTGTTTAACATTATTACCAAAGAATTAATTAATTTTGGCAATCCAATAGAAAGCCATCGTTTGGAAAACTGTTGCAATATGCGTTGAACATTTTGCCATCTCCGATTATAATTCAATTGCATATCATATGTACTTGTTTCGGGAATTTTGGCGTTAGAATGTCCAATTAAAAAATGCGATGGTGTCAACACGTCTAAATCATCTGATGATAAAACATACAGCGGTCTGCTGCTTAGTATCGCTTCAACCTCTACCAACAGGGTGATCATTTCTTCCTTAGTAGGAATGCTAGCACCTATGATTCTCTTAAGATGGAATTTCATATATTTAACTGCGCTTTCCCACAGACCACCAAAACTAGGGGCACTGGGAGGATTGAAATGCCAAGTAATAAAATTTCTGGAAAGAAACTGAGAACATTCATTTGATTCTTTCATTATTTTGTTAAAGTTTTTCAGAAGAACCTTATTGGCAAGTTGGTACCATTATCTGAGTATATGTTGGTGCTGATACCCCTTCTCGCGACAAATCGTTTTAGTGCAGCCAAAAATGAATTACTACTAATTCTAGATGAACGGCTTTGACACTGAGGCAAATAAATATACATATACATATATGCCTTATACGTCTTTTGCCCACGACCCCTAGTCAAGTGTATTGACAGTGGACCAGCATGATTGAACTTCTATTTTGGCTCTCATCTTCGTACACACAACACATTTACCAATGATTTGATGAATCATGCGTTTTGCTCCTATGATCCAATAGTGTTGTCTAAGGTTATCCAACAACAATGTAGCTCCATCATGCTTATAGTTTCGATGAGCTTCTTCAATTATTCGTGATGATGTAATGGACTGATGTGGTATAGTATCACTGGATGTTTTGCATCGTAACTGGCATTTGAATTTGAAATTCTGCCACCGACACGTAAAATCCCATATTCATCGATAAATGGACTTAATGTTTTTAATTTTCTTGACGTGAGTGTGCTAGCAAACTTTGCCAGGCTGTTGAATTCATTGAGGAAGTGCTGCATTTGGACAGATTTCAAAATTACATTTTTTGATTTTATTAACTCATCTCGGGTGAATACTTTGCTCTTTCTACGTGTCTGGCTCGGTGATTTACAATTATTTACAAATCTGTAGATAGTAGCAATGACTCGTAGGAGTTTGTTAAAAGACGAGTACCTCTCAGACAAGTTGCCAATTAAATTTTCGTTGATGATAATGTTAAACGATTGATTTCGGAGTTCTTCCGTTGTTGCTTCACTGCTGGTTTGTGGAGATGTCCACGTATCCACCAAAGATTCAATTCTTTTAGTATTTGTGGAATTACACCACGTGAGGCACAATCTGCCGGATTGTCAGCTGAACGAATATATTTCCAGTTGTCACGGGGTAATGATTCAAGAATTTCTGACGTTCGATTCCCAACAAGTGTCTTCCAACGCTGTGGATTCGAAGATCGCCAGTCAAGTACTATTTTAGAGTCGGTCCAGGCAACAATTTCATTAAACAGAAATAAAGAATTTTTTATCACGACCTTTATCAGTTTTGTAAGTAGCACAGCACCACATAATTCTAGAATTGATAGCTGTTTGATTGGTGCTACTTTGGTTTTACTTGTTATGAGATTTACATAGACTGCTCTATCACTTGATGTCAAACGGAAGTAGATTGCAGCTGCATATGCACGTTCGCTTGCATCACAAAATCCATGTAGTTCAATATGAGTGGGATTTACGCATCCTATAAACCGATTTATGCTTATGTCTTGGACAAGATGTAAATTTTGATAAATTTCTTTCCATCGGTTTACCTTTCGTTTCTTCGATATCCACATAAAAATGGAATGAATCTTGTTGTGGACTCCAGCGTAGACCCAAAACCCGCAGGATGTCTGATTTGTCACTGATTTGAATATCATCATTGTTTTTTATTCGATCTTTCAACTCATCTGCGTTTGATACCCATTTACGTAGCAGAAACCCTTTGATACGTAGAGCTGCATCTATTCCTTCTTTTAATTCTATTGCTGTGGCGATAGAGTCGGCCCCAGATAATTAGTCGTCCACATAGAAGTCTTCGAGGATTGCTTTAGCTACCGTTGGGTTGGACGTGACGTTTTTGCAAGCCAATCTCTCGAAGAGCTCTCGTAGCGAGAAATGGAGCAGACGATGTTCCGTAGGTTACGGTACGCAGCTTATAGTGTCGAATTGGTTCGGTTGGATGATTTCTCCATACTATCCTTTAAAAATTAGTATCATCATCAATTACTCAGACTTGTCGATACATCTTTTCGATATCAGCTGCGAAGACAACGGCTCGTTCTCGGAAACGCAACAGAATTTCTGTTAATGATGATTGTATTGTCGGACTCACGGCCAGACAATTATTTAACGACACGTCAGAAGTGATTTTTGATGATGCATCGAAGACAATTCGAACTTTACTGGTGGTACTGGATTGTTTCAATACTGCATGGTGAGGAAGGTACACTCCAACATTTCTGCTCTCTGTTGCTGGTAATTCTATCATATGCCCCAATTTAATAATAATGATGTGTAATGATTCCCCTAAGATATTTGTGTTTTGCTTGAACGGCAATTTTACTAAAAATCGTCCATCTTCTGCGTTCGATAAATTCTCTCGAAAATGGTTTCCGCAAAATTGCTCTTCCTCAGTCAATTTGGATTTAGCTACAACTTCTTCAACCTCCCAAAATCTGCGTAAAGTTTGATCGATATCAAAATCAGATAGGTTTGTTGTAAATCCACTTATAACTTTGTTCTCATTTGAATCATTGTTAACAAGATTTCCTGCTGCAACCCAACCGAAACTCGTGTTTTGAAGGACGGGCATATTTTCACTTGTTCTAATCTGACCATCGATTTATATGTTGAAGAAGTGGTCGACGCTGATTAGAATATCGATCTCACTAGAATTACTAAATGTTGAGCCTGCTAAGGATAATGTACTCCAAGCATCTAAATTCTCGATGTACCTGTTATAACTCGGGACATTTGAAGTAATTTTCTTTAGAAAAAATACGTTTACTGTGAAAAAGGACCCACTTCTGGATGAATGTGGATCGTAGCCATTCCTCTGGTGATGCCTGCGTCCACGCAACTTAGACCCCGTACAGTAATTCTTCCGTTCTTACGACGTATGCCCAAGCGCTGAATACATGATCTGGCCCCATTGCCTTTAATCCTCTAAGCACTTCATCCGATGTATCGAGTAACTGCTTTACATTGGAGTGATTTGCTGAACTAATGGCTGCTTGATCTATAAATGATTTAATGAATGCGTTAATGGTGTATTTTTTCCTATCATATCGTAGTCGCGGGTTTTTGCCAAGCTTCAATGTAGTCGCATTCGGTAATGCTGAAGTGGCGTAGCAAACTAGCAGCTTCGCCACGGAGAAGCCCTTTCAGATACTGAAATTTCTGAACAGGCGTAAGAGCGTTTGATTCGTGGATTGTAAAAATATAGAGATCCTGAAACGATTGCCACTCAGTGTACTCACCACCAAATGGCGGTATATTTAATTTGGGTAGTCTTACTACGACTCCAGCGTGTGTAGCGTTAACAAGTTTAGCCTTATAATAATTCGCCTCATACTCCATATCTGGTTCATAGGTATCATCGTCAGCAAGGATGTTATTTTCTAGTTCCGTAAATTGGTTCATTAACGTCTCTACTCGAAGTAATTTCGCTTTGCATTCTTCTAATGACAGATCACTTGGTTGAATTTTAAACGAGTTCAACACAAACGTTAACTTGCCTTTGTTGGCAGCCTTTTGCCGTTTTAATGCACTTATTTCACTCAAAAGAGCGAACCTTTATACCGAATTTAATTTATAGTACAAGCACAAATTTATTGCATAAACCCTATTATCTTGTTTAAGTTGATACAGGTAACCACGTGGACTATCAAAATGGCGATTTTATCATGACTAACTTAAAGGACACAGTTAGCAATTCACAGGCGAGAGCTCTGAATAATTTTTGGCTGATACGTTTAAACTCCACAATATGAGCATCAATTCATGCGACCACGGCAAGTAATTAAGCGAGTAGCGATTTGAACTAAGTAATATAAATTCACTACTTATCTGGTCAAGAAGCATGAATTGCAATCTTGAAATATTCCTGAATTTGCTAAATTCCAATAGTTGATGTGGTGAAATCAGTTGATGATGGTGCCAAATATCCGGCTCGAAGGACCAAATTAAAATGGTCTAATCACCGCGGTAGCATATTAGAAATTACATGAATTAATTAACATTCACAAAAATTAAAAAAGTAAAATTAGCTTACACAGAAATAGAGCTGTGTGAATGTCGTGAAGAGGAAAAAATTGTAAGAGAATTTATCTGTATTAGTATGATTCGCTAGTACCATAACGCACAGTACATTCTGTATATATAGAATGTAAATTGTGGTATAATCAGTCCAGTCGCCGCGGCCTGATGAGAAGATTGATTTTTTCATAATCATAAGCTAATCAGTTCGAAACTAGATTGAATTCTCTTACAATCTTCGGAACGTATTAAAAATCATATAAATTAAAAAAAAAAAAAGTTGTATTACATTGTGTTATGATTAAAAATGTAGCTCTTCACGAAAGAATTACGGTCTACAAGGTTGGCATTCTATTGAGTGATTTCAACTGTTTACTGGGTTTTTAAATCTCGGTTTTATGCAAATAAGACGCCAATGAATTTGAGCTCTACTCTCGAGTTGTTTAATTGTATATAAATTAAGCTGTTAATGTCCTACCAATATATGCATCTTATTATAATAAAATTTCCTCAGTTTTCATACCACATTTCCTTAAATCAAAGGAAAATGCGGCTGCTAAACAAAAAAGCAAAAATAAACGAAATATAAAAAGGAATTGTCTAAGTGATGAAAATGAGAGAACCATTTCCGTTTTGGAAATGAAATTGTTCAGTTGCAAATAAAATGTTTTGTATTTTGTCATTATTTATGTATAACAATGAGAGAGATGGCAAAATGTAAAAATCGGAATAATCTTTTGTGTGTCTGACATTTAGATTTTTCAAAAAGTTTTCAATTGATTTAATAAGAACTGGTCGTTACCCTTACCATGTTCATGTATCCTACATTTACTATTTACAAATGGAATGAAACCTTTTATATTAATCAAATTAATATAAAAGATTTCATTCCATTTGTAAATAGTTTCATTCCAAATGGAAAAGTTTCATTTCAGTTGAAAAAGGTTTCATTCAATTTGGAAATGGTTTCGTTTTATTTGAAAAAGGTTTCTGTTAATTTGTAAAAAGTTTCGTTCAATTGGGAAATGGTTTCATTTAACCTGAAAAGCCTATATCTTATATTCAAGTAAATAATAACCAAAAGTAAAAATTCAGCTTAATTCTATTAATAAAATTATTATTTAATTTTTAAATTAAAAGGGACTATTTTCTAAATTTTCCTTGCGTTTGGCTTTAGACGCTTTATCCTTAACTAAATAAAAAAATTTTGTAGCCAGACTATCAAAAAGTGTGGGAGTGGCATCCGGAAATTTCTCCAAAGCACAGTCTAAAAGTAAAAATAAAATTGTTTTAATATATTATTAAAGTGCGAATTTAAATTTTACCTTTTAAAATCTTAATAATTTGAAATTTTTTGGCACTCAAATTTCCTTGGCGGCCCCTGTAGGTAAATTTTTTTGCCAAATCAACCGTAAAAATTAATTTTAAATTATTGCGCACGAATTTATTTATATCTACCGCTACCTCTTTCATGAATATTGATTTCTGTAAAATAAAAGAACGTAGCTAATCTTACATAATTCAAATAATCTTTTGATTATAATTACTAATTGTTTAAGAGATTCTCTATCTTGTGCTAATTTTGCGTCAAAATTGTTGAACGTTTCAAATTCGCTGAAGGGCAAAGTAAACGTTGAATTTCCCGAGTCACAAGAATACCTAATTTTAAATTTAGTTTCTCTTAAATTAATCAATTCCCGGAAAATTGTTTTTTGACCGTTCTGGATGACCTTCATTTCATTTTTTATTTGGTCTATATTATTATTTAAATCTGCAATTCCATCCATCATCTTTTGAAATTCGTTTTTTTTTAGGGTGACATATTCACAAAAAGTAGAGGTTCGGATTTCATTATCCTCGTCACTAAATGGTTCATGTACATTCGGCTTATTTATCTGTGATGCTCGATTTAGTTGTACTGATGTTCTTGGTGTACTTTGGTTTAGATCTAGTAAGGAAATAATATAATTCAATAATTAATAATAAAGGCATTGCCCCATGCAAAATGGAAAACCAACATTTAAAACCGTCAAATCCAATTTTTGGCTAAGTTGCTTTATTCTACAATATGAAAATTATTAACAAATACTTCAAATCTATAAGTTCCACCTTGTTCTAAGAAATTTTTTTTAAAATGAATTTAATTTCACTCAAAAAACCCCAATTTTATGTTTTGCCGGCAGTCAAGCAAAAATCCGTCCGTCGAAACATAAAATTAGGGTTTTTTGAATGAAATTAAATCAATTTTAATAAAATTTTCTACGAATAATTTGGAACTTATAAATTCGAACTATTTTTTAATAATTTTGATATTAAAAATCAAACAAGTTTGTCAATAATTGGATTTGACGGTTTGAAATGCCGCTTTGGCGTTTGTGCATGGGGCAATGCCTTTAAAAGAACATTATCTGAAAGTGACATATTATTGGAAGTGTGGCATTGTGAGTGCTACCGAGCATCCCAAACCAGCGATTCCAGTAAAGACATTTCCAGAGTTAAGCGTATACTTTTTTCTGCAACCACCAATAACCAAATTTAATAAATAGTAATTCAAAAGTGATTAATTCAACAGACAGACAAAACATTATTGTAGCAAGGCAAATATAAACATTTTTATATTTTAAATTAAAGTAAACTTAAACAGTAAGTTGTATTTTTTGTGTGGTCACAGAAAAATGAATATAATACAATAATTTCCATACATAAGTCGAGTCTTATTAATTTGGGTAGAGATTGTGGGATCTTGTTTTGTTTTTGCAGGCAGCTTGTTGTGTTGTGTAGATACTAAAGGTACCCGCTCACCTTATTTTGAGAATAGTTAGTGTTTTTTTTAAATGTACAAATTTCGTCAACATTTTTTGCTTACCATAATTTACTCTACAAAAATCTTCGTTGCTTATTTCTTCCTCTGAATCATAGTTTGCTGTAAAGAAAACCGGTAATTATGTAAATCAATTTGCTTGTTAATTTCGTGTAAAAAGTTACAATTCTTGAATTATTAAAAAAACCAAAAATATTTATCAAATTAATTAATCGCTACTACAAAACTACAATTCAAGGATAGAACCTACGATGTTTGAAACTTAAATAAAGATTTTTAGATAATGCAGGTTACATTTAGGCGCAGTTCAGATTTGGAACCTTGTGAAGGCATAGGTATGTCGTACGTTTATAATAAAACCTGTGAACTTCCCCAATTCTAACTAATACCAATTAGAGAAAATAATATTTTGAGTAAAAAGCGTTAAACCTAAATGTGGGATATACACAAATAAATTTAGATTTTATTATAGCTGAATTTCATAAAATACTATGCATAGTTCCAAATATTAAACCTTACCCAACAATGCAGAAATAATGAGATATTAATTAGTATAGCAACTATATACTTACTATCAATAAACTCCTGAGAATTTATCTCAAATTCATCCATTGTATTTTCAAAATTCATGATTTTCTGAAACCTGAGATAATGTATGAATTTCAGGAAAATATACAATTACAGAGCCGGCATTTATTTTAATAATTTTTGCTGTAATTTCCGACAGCCGGTATGTATATTTTTCTGAAGAAATTATTTCTTCGTCTGTCGAAAATATGCTTAATTGCGAGGATTTTAGCGGACTTTGGTAGAAATCGACTAAATTTAATATTTTGCAAGTATCTAAAAGAATTACACCACGTTTTTCAAATATAGCGATTAATTTAAAAATCCGGTTATGGATCAAACAATAATTGTTCGGGAAACTTAGAGATAATTGAAATTTTTCTAAAATAACTGCTTTGTAATAATTATTAAAGAGATGACCTTTGAGAATTGGGTAACTACTTTGACAATCATTCGGCTCTAATTCATAATTTTCTACTAAACGATTATACAATTGTTGCAAGGGAAGGTATCCCGATTTTATTTTTAATTTAATTGAAGACAAATAATTTTCAAATTTAAAGGCACTTAAATCTTCTAAATTTGTGGTATTAATGTAAGAGTCATTAGCCTTTAAATGCGTTAAGCTATGTACATTAAAATTACAACTATTTTTACCATATAGTTTCTCCATATCACTAGCAAATTTTTCTAAAATAGTGGAAGCGAACGAATTAAGAGTAATACAGTAATTTTGATTTAATAAAATAGATATAGCACATGATAAAAGCAGGAAGTGTTCATAATATATTGGTGCTAATTTACTCTTCAAAATTACAGGGCCGGTATACAAAAGAAAATGACGAAATTCCGTTGCTTTCCATCGTTCAAATTCTAGAAGGCTCCGTGGCTGTCTATTAAATTCTGAAGGCAGTTTAATATTTAATAACATTTCAGAAATTCTACGCATTGAACTTTGGGACAAAGAATACCGAAATTTTCTTTTATTTATCCATAAATTCATTAATTGTTTGGTTACACCAAGATGTACACAATGCATGTAATCTATTGGCACTTGGCTAACACAACCAAAATTCAATTTTTCCAATATAATTGGTTTTGTAATTTTATGGTGACATTTATCCATTCTATTTTTAAAAGATTCATCATTTCTGGGAGTTGATTGAACAATTTGGGTATATGGAAAAACTATATCTCCAGCTTTTAATTTTTCGCCTTTTATTGTACATTTTGTACATGAAAAATAACCTGAATGGGATTTAACTCCAAGGACTTTACACCGTGCATCGGAATCACATATTAATACCTAATATTTACTTTAATACATATCTTATTATTGTATTGAAACCCAAGAGCTTCGATAATTTCCATTTCTTCCACTAAATCTTTTAAAAAGTTTCAAAATCTATGTTTTTACTTCTTCCATGACATGCTGCAACTACAAACACATCATGAAAGCCAACTACATTTAACATGATGGGCCAAATTTGACTATTTGAACTTTTTGAAATAGGTAGTCCATCAATACCAAAATCAATATTAATTTTATCTAAGTTCTTATCTCTATATTTTTTTAAAAAATAATTAAGCGCCCTTGACACACCTAAATAAAAGTATGAAACCCCTATTCCTAAATCCGTAACATCAGCAGTACGTGGTGTATTTCTTAAAGACCTAACGTTATTTGGTAACCATGGAAAATACTCATGGAGGACCATTAAAATTTTAGTCATTGTAGTACCGCATATTGTGGTATCTACTGCAATTCGTTGTAAATCTTCCTTTAATTTATATATGTTGTTGTTGGTTGAAAAATCAGATCCGGAGATCGAACTATTCATGGGATTGTCGTCAAGAAATTGGTCGAGATTTCATTTTTGACATTTGTAAATATCTCAGGAGCATCCAAAATTTGAGACGTTTGAGTTTCTATGATTAATGAGACCGTTTGGGACGAAGAAGATGGTCTATTATAGTGTTCAGGAAGTTTTCGTTCCATTTCTTCCCTAATCCTGCGTTGCTTGGTACGCAGCGACATTCTTTAACACTATTACTTAAATAAAGCCCAAATCTTTGAAATATAGTATCCTCTTAAGGTATATAACAAACGGTATATAATATAACAAATACAATTATTTGTAAAATTTATAAAAATGTTACCAACTATGTATTTTCACTTAATCTAAAAATATTCACCATTGGTTTTATTTTGACAATTAATGTTCACACTTTTTTAATAATAATATCTATATTTATATGTATAATTAAACTACAAGTTACAAACTATTTTTATTTTGGCAATTATTGTCCAAACTATTTCTTACACTTAAAATATTTTCACCGAAATTTTATGTTGGCAATTAATGTCCAAACTTTTTGGCAATTTTGTCCAAATATTCTATACTTAATAATTGTACACTCTTTAATATCACTGAATCACAACTTATTATTATTATTAAAATCACAAAAATTAAAAATATCAGAGAAATTGAAAACTAAGTAGTGTTATGTACGTATACGAATGCTGAATGCTAATTTCTTTTTACAAATGGCGGACAAAAAATGAAAACATCAATTTTTTACCAATCAACCTTTACTACTTTCCCCTACCAACCACCAAGTTCCAGTATAACTTATCAAAAATGATGGAACTCATGACTGAGTTAAGATTTGTTATACTTGGGAACTCCTTCTTTTGTAATAAAATTCAAGACTCTTTTTTTATAATTAATAATCAGTACCTTTTTTCAGTTACTCACTTCAGTGTACTACATTTTATGCGTTCGTTCGTCGATATGTATATGTGGAGCATGTTCATATTCCAACATTCCTCCTGGATCTCTGATCCCTAATTGACTTAAATGCTCCATGAGTTTCAAACCATATATAGATTTGGTTAACGAATCGGCTAAATTATTGTTGGTATTTATGTATTTCAGTGATATGAATCCAATTGAGATCTTTTCTCGAATATGAAACAATTTTAAATCAATATGCTTAGATCTTTCAGAAATTGTTTGATTTTCTGCTAAGAGCCATCCCCCTTGGTTGTCGACGTTAATTACCATTGGTTGGCTCATAAAGTTTGAAAGACCAATTTCTTTCATGAAATTCTTCATCCATGTATACATTCTTTCGCAACTTCACTTAATGCGACGAACATTTTCATCGCTGTTTTCTGCTCATCCAATGTACAGCACCTCCAGCTAGTGTAATCACATAACCACTAAATGATTTTCGTTCTGTTATGTCAGATCCCCAGTCTGCATCACTGTAAACATTTAAATTATCACCGTTAGTATAATAATTTAGTACATAACTTTTTGTGCCTTGTAGATATCGTAGAACGTGTTTTAATGCTATCCAATGTTTTTCCGATGGTCTAGAATTGAATTGGCTTAATAACGTAATACTATGAGATAAATCAGGCCTTGTGTTTGTTGACAAATACAAGAGACTTCCAATTGCGGTTCTGGATATGTGTGATCGCTGTTCATCAAGTTCATCGGCGTCTTCTGTTTTCATTAACTTCTCGCTCAAATTCATTGGAGACTTCACACTGCTGTATTTTTCCATATTCATGTCAGCCAATAGGTATTTTGCAAAATTAGATTGATCAATGCTATATCCATTTTCAGTTTTGGTTATTTTCATTGATAATACAAGTTTCGCTTCACCTAAATCACGCACATCGGCCACAGATCTTTTTAAACCTTGCGATTTTAAAAATAAATCTATACAATTGTTCCATTTCAAACCTGATTGGTGTAATCCATATAAGTTAAGAGTTTTACATCGAAGATTATATAAAAAAATGAATTTATTTTATTATTTTGTGTTTATCTTTTACATTTCAATCTAAAACTAACTAACTTTCAAAATATGTTAACATTTTATATATAAAAAATTGCTTAATAAGTAAAAGTCTCAAATAACTAGAACATGTCTGCGCATGTTCTTACATGTGTTTTCCTTTTAAGCTGATTTAGCGTCTTTAGGAGATGCGCGTGTTTGCAATTTATGTTGAATTGCAATTCTAGTTGTGTTAACTCTTCCCCCCTACAGGATCCGCGTCCCGTGGGTCAAAATTTCAGGCTAATTGGTTGGACTCCAGATTGGCTGATGATGACTTCTTCTTGACATGGTTTTGGATTTGACCATTTTTTGCGTTTTGTTCTTAATAAAAGGATGAGTATTATGATGAAGATTATGGATATTATACCGAAGTCTACAAAGGCTGCTTCCTTATGTTTTGTAAATAATTTTTGTAGTTGATCTACATTATTTAGGTGCAGGTTATGAAGGTTTTATTGTTGATTTTAATCGTTTTATTGTCGTATTGTACTAGAAAGCTTCCCTCCAGGTGTCTGTCCGTGTTGTTGTAAAATATATATCATTATCTGATTCTTGTTGAATTGGTAGTTACAATGGGCATCTAATCCCCTTATGAGCTGGTTGATGCAGTGGTCGGCTTTTAATTTTTCCAACCTATCTGTCTCGCAAAGTATGGTCTCGCGTAATAGTTTGCATTCTCGAAGGATCCCGAACATTTCGTCTTGATTTACCAGAAGTTCGTTGTATTCCAGGTATATCTGTTTATTGTTCTCAATCGTTGATCTTACCATGACGTGATTGTATTCCTGTTTACTTGTTTTCGGTATTGATATAACATATAGTATTGTTGATTCTTTAGCCAGCATCATAGGTTCTGCGTATTCTATTGCCTCTATATCGTTAGAATATGGAAGGGTTTCGATTTCTGCAACCAGGCGACTGATTTCTTCTTTATCCAATAAATTTGTATTGATTATTTTTCCTTTTGCTAATAGCGCGGCTCGAATGATTTCTTTTATCTCCTCTTTGATTATGGTTAGTCGGTTGAATAGTATTTGTTGGATTTTTTCATCTGAGTTTTCGTGTAAATGATCAACAATTTTGTTGTATTCATTGAGAATCTGCTGTGCTGTGGTCATTAAGACATTGTTGATCTTATATTGTTGATTATTGTTATCGATGATTTGATTTTGACTTTTCATTATTTGATCCCAGTCTGTGGCATCTGGTGATCCTGCAATCCATTTCCATGCGGAGCCGATCCAGTTGATTGCTCGGCGAGATCATGTTTTTTGACCTTTGAGTTCTGATATTAGCTGCTTGGTTTGGTTCATTTGGTGAATCAGTTGAGGTCGAAGACTGCTTTCTGGGTCAATGTTGTCAAGTGAAGTTCTAATTCTGTTGATTATTTCCTCATATTCGGTCAAGTTGATGACATGGATTAATTTAAAATTTCCATTGGTGATTCGTCCATTGCCTTGTTTGAGAGTTACTATTGGTGTGGTATATTTGTAGATGGTAAGTGAGCTTGTCAAGCCCAATATCCAGAAACTGGAAAGAAGAGATTATTGCGTTAAATTTTTTAATTGAGTCTTGTGGACCCTTTTTCCGGAGGTGGTGGTAATTGTGACTCGATTATCTTTGGCCACAGTTTCTTCTTTAAATCTGGGTTTCTCTTTTCCTTGTATCTGCTTGATTGTCAGTTGGTTTCTGAAGACGTTTATAGGTGCTTCGCAGTACTGGATTAGGTCTGTGCTGTCTTCTTCAGCGCTATGTATCGTGGAGGTTGATGATAGGGTGTTGACCTCTAGTTCTAATCTTGACAAGGCATCGGCTACTTTGTTGGTACATCCAGATTTGTATATGAGTTCATAGTTGTACTCTTCCAATCGGGCCTTCCATCTTTTTAATTTTGCGTTATTATTTTTAGTACTTAGTGCAAATGTGATCGGCTGATGGTCCGTGAGGATTTTAATTTTTTTCGCTCCGTACAGGTAATTTCGTAAGTTATCTAATGCCCAAATGATTGCTAGCATCTCTTTTTCATTGACCGCATAGTTCTCTTCGGTCTTGTTTAACGATCTGGATATATATGTGATTGGTCTGTCCTTTCCGATGTCACTCTGTGATAATACGGCACCAATTGCATAATCTGAGGCGTCGGTAGTAAGTATGAAAGGTTTATCGAAGTCTGGAAAGATTAGTATCTCAGTGGATGCTAAAACCTCTTTGATCTGACGGAATCCTTGGAGTTCTTTTCCTGTTAAGCTGATTTTCACTTTTTTTGATTGTGTTGCTTTAATTTGTGCGTGTTCGCCTCTTGTGAGGTTGGTTAAGGGCTTGGCGAAATACGATGCGAGTCCAAGGAATGATTTTAACTCTTTTAGATTATCTGGGCTCTTTAGGTTTCGTATAGCCACTACCTTCTTTAAATCTGGCCTGATTCCTTGGTTTGTTATGATGTATCCTAGGAATTCTGTTTCTGTTTTCATGAATTCCGTTTTGTCAAGGTTGACACGTAGGTTAGCTTTTTCAAGTTTCGAGAATACTCTTTTTACATTAATAAGGTGTTCTTCTTCGGTTTTCCCTCCGAATATGATGATGTCATCAATATATACATAGCAGATGATTCCGATGAATTCTTTCAATACGTCGTCTATCATTCTTTGGAATATAGTTGGCGCATTTTTTAGTCCGAAAGGTAGTCTTAAAAATTCATATTTTCCATTCATCGTGGAAAAAGATGTTTTCGGAATATCCTTTTATATCATCCTGATTTGGTGAAATCCTGATGTAAGGTCGATGGTTGTAAAAAAACTTTGATTTTCCAAGATTTGCCAATGTGTTTGATATGTCAGGAATTGGATATGTGTCTGACACCGTGACGGCGTTTATTCTTTTAAAATCGACGACTATCCTATATTTTTTGATGCCTGATGCATCCAGCTTTTTTTCAACTACCCAAACTGGTGAGTTGTATGGGCTTTTTGACGGCCTTATGATTCCATCTTTTAGAAATTGGTCTATTTGTTTCTCCACTTCGTGCCTCATGCTGACTGGATAGGGATAGGATTTCGTGTAGATTGGTTCATCTGTTGTTGTTTTTATTTCCGCTTTTACGTTAGTATCAATTGTTTCAGTATTGTTGACTGGTTTAAATAGTGTTTTGAATTTTGCCACGATTTCTTTGAGAAACGAACTTCGATGTTGTTTACTTGAACTGAGTGTTTTTCCTTAAGTGGAATTTGGATCGTTCCCGATTATTCCGTCGAATGTTTTAAAACCAGGTAATACAAAAAACTCTATTAATGTGTCAATTCCAATTCATTTGAAAAATTGTCCGGATATTTTTTTACTGATCTTGATGTCCCCTCCCGCTGATTTTATTTTAAACGGGACATTAGTGGGAATGGATCCTTCAGCTAGTTCAGGTTTGATGAAATTCTTGTTGGCTCCCGTGTCGATTAAAAATTTGAGGATGTTATTTTTTGCTGTTTTGTACTCTAGGTAGGGTATGCTAGAGAGGCTTTCTCCATAAAATGTATCTCTGAGTTTATTTCCTCAGGTTCGTCTTCTAATGTCTCGATATCCGTATTTTCATTAATTAACTGATTATATTCCTCTTCCTCCTGTGTATCCAAATGATAAATTCTTTGCTGTCTTTGAGATTCGCCGTAGCTTGGATGTTCTATTTTTGGTTGATGGTTATTTTGATATGCTGGTCTATTCATGTAATTTACGCGTTTGGTTTGAATTGACTGGTCAATTTCCATTGGTGTTGCAGGTTTCGGATAAATTGGCCTAGGTGGTATTTGTTGATTCAGATTTTGATTGTTGTATGATGTTTGGTTGTTATAATGTTGATTATTGTATACCATGTTTTTCCGTTGCGGTGGTATTAAATTGTGGATTACTCGTGGATTATGTGAATTGGTATATGAAACTTGGTTGACCGAGTTATTAATTCGTGGATTTTGTGGGTTGATATACGAAAATTGGTTGATTGGAGCTGTTACCGAGTTATTAACGTTCTTTTTCTGAATCGTCAAATTTCTGAAATTCATGTTTTGAATCTCAAGGCAGGACCCATATGCTTCCGGAAGTGTGGTCGGTTTTTGGATGATTAACATTCGTGACAATTCTCCATTTAACTCTCTGACAAAAACATCCAAAGCTCGATTCCTGTAGTTTTCAACTAGGACGCTGATGGTTTCTGTCGAATAATCCTCTGTTTTTATCTTATTTACTATCAATGAGAATTGATGATTCACATTGGCATAAAATTCATCGATTGACATATTTCTTTGTACAAGGTTATTTAATTGATGTTCTAACGTTCGAATATCCCTCTTATCTGCGTAGTGGAGCGACAGGCACTTTTTTATAGACGCCCACTCATCATCGAAGATTTTATATGATATTAATGCCGCATCGGCGTTTCCTCTAATCTTTTGCCGTATGTGTTGCAGTATTGCTCTATAGATTGGTTTAGTGCATACCTGACTCAATCAACATACATCTTGCTGCATTTAATAATGTTTGGTTAAATCTCTTCGGCTACGCCATTCTGTTGTGGTGTACCCGGAATCGTCAATTGATGCTCGATACCCAATGAATGAAATTCAGAAGAAAATTTATTTCCACAATATTCACCACCATTATCAGACCGAATAGCAGCAATTTTTCTATTATGCATATTTTCAACATTCAGTCGATAAATGTTAAATGATTTGTAAACATCGCTTTTATGAGAAATACAATCAACTGAAGCAAATCTTGAATAGTCATCAATAAATGTAACAACTTATCTATTATTTCCCATTGACCGAGGATTAAATGGCCCCATTACGTCTGTGTGTACCAATCTCGAATATTTCTTGCAACATACTCATATTCAGGTGGTAACACTAGTAGTGCAAACCCTGCAGTTGCTTTTTCGTTGAATTCAAACCCCGCATTTTTGACTTTGTTGTACAATGCATTACGTTTCATTAAATAATCACCAATAGGCTGTGATGATTCTTTCTGCAGATTTACAAAATCACGGACGAGTAAAAGGCCGTGCCATGTGTCATACTTTGTATGAATTTGTTGAAGTGTTTTCCATATTTCATTTGCCCTCTTACAATCAATGATGACGTCTAGGCTTTCATCATTAATAGATAGATAAAATATACTTTTCGCCAAATGATACGTTTTCTTTTGTACATCCGTCATTTCTTTTTCTTCTTCAAACCCAGGATCAACTGCATTCCAACATCCTTTTACTTCTAATACACCTTGAATACGTAACGACCAATGTCTGTAATTATTGGCATTTAGTTTATCCAATTTCGTCTCATCCATCATGAGTCTAGTTTGAGGTTATCGTCCGGATCGATTTCTCCTTTTTTTTTTTTTTTTTTTTTACAAGTCGTCTGGGCCCATAACCTGATATTTTGGCTGAATGGACCTGAATCGATCCTTCTGAGTTGAACCTGATACAAAAAACTGACGCAACTCTTTCTAATTCAAGACTCTTTTTTTATAATTAATAATCAGTATCTTTTTTCAGTTACTCACTTCAGTGTACTACTTTTTATGCGTTCGTTCGTCGATCGTGTTCATATTCCAACAAAGAATTTCTTTAATATTAGTAAATATGACGTATTCATTTTCGACGCCTAATTATGACATTTCTACTAAAACAATTTGTGTCCTTATCTATCCCAAATCAATGCTAACATTTTCATAAAATCAATAAAATTTATTGTGAAATCTAATATTGTATAGAGAGTAGAAAACACTTCAAACCGTACCTTTGTTAGATAAAACCAAAAAAAGAAAAAAATGTCACTTAATTTAAATAATTCAATATAATCAAAGTGAATAAAATTTTGTTTCAATTTAGAATTCAATTAGAATATTCAATTGTACATCATCTTGACGTTGATGATGCGGATCTGCAAGACAACAATAAAAACAACAGCAATCTTTACTCTATTATAAGATTTACCGTAAATAACTAGAAAATATTTTCTTTTATTTTATTTAATAACCATTTCAATCATATTTGATGTCTAAGACTTGTGCTGCCGTTCTAAGTGTTCCAAACCAAAATATGTACATATGCACATACATAGAAATAAATTGAGATAAAAGAAAATTTGATAACGAAGTAAATGCCCAGTTTTTCAAAAAAAAAGGAAATTTTAAGTGATTTTAGACAATATGTGTGAGTGTTAGATGAGAAGGGTGACAGATCTTTATAATACCCTATCGTATAAATACATAATAAATAAATATAATCTGGGTGAGATTTATTTTATAAACATTTTGAGGTGCTAGTAATGATGATGATGATGATGATGGGATTCTTTTGTTGCCTCTGAGTAATAACATTGAAAAATATGATTAAAGCCAACAAGTTTATTTCTAACATATTTGAACATACCAGAAAGATGTTATTAGGGCACGCAGACACTAGTTTTCAGTTTATTACTCGTTGTTCGTTGTTGTGCTGCATGTGATTCAGGAAAAGTGTTCTTCAATTCAAATTATTGAAGCCAATTTTAAATGGAAAAGCAGCTTTAATCATTATAGTTTCTCTAATGAAATTCCTGTTGCTTTCGTCAGAAGTCTAAATTGCAATTCCTCGATACGTATGCTGTTTACTTTAATTGAAACAGCTTCACTTTTCTTTCGTTTGTTCTCTTTGCGGCCTAAGTAACAAATTTCAAAAATTAGGAAAATCCTGAAAAATAGGAAATATGTTATAATTTACGTAATTATATAATGATTGATATATGTTCAAAAATGGCTTCAAAAATGTTATTTAATGATTGCTGGTACGATTTACTGCTTGCACTAGATTAATAAAACGATTAAATGCAATTATTAAATATTAAATTGCCTAAAAATGAATTTAATTTACTAAAACTATCATTAACTTTTAAATAATTTCAAATGTTTGAACCAAACTGTACACTAAACTGACACTCAATGAGAAACTAATGAAAATAATAAAAAAGCCGGTTTTACAAAATGTCTATACAAAATGAAGGATATTTCACGTAAAACAGTTAAATAATAAAATATTGTGACGGTGACACCTAGTGTGTAATAGAATAAGTTAAAATTAATAGCTCAATGTTAAACTGTTCTAAATGGAATTTTCCATGATAAAATTGTTCTACACTATTCTAACTAGAAAAATCATGAGCTTTCTAGAAGTTTGGTTTGTGTATATAAAAAGGCGAACGAAGTCGAATTGGATTGAGTAATATTTGGTAAGCGATAGAGGAAAGATTAAAAAGGAATTAAAAAGTGAATTAAAAAGTGTTTTTGTGGAAATAAAAATTATAAGTGAACAGTAAAATTAAGGAATAATTTATATAAAGTGATTTTGTGAATTTTTATTAATAAACTGTGTTATAATAAATTTTGTGAAATAAATAAATTCGTTGGAGATAAATTAAATTGATTTTGTATTATTCACAATCCAGTGATACGAACCTTATTTGACAAGGCAAAAACGTAACAATTGGTGACAGCGGTGGGATTGTGAATAAAAAAGAAAAATAAAATGATTCTCAACGAATTAAAAGTTCCAGAATTAAAAAGAGAACTCGAGAAACGGAGTTTGGCTACTGATGGTAGCAAAGGAGCTTTACAAGCGCGACTACGTGACGCCATGGAGAAAGAAGGGTTAAACGCAGATCAACATGATTTTGGAGAGAAAGTAACGGATGCGGCAACCGTAGAGCAGAAAGAAGGAGATAAACAACCTTCAGCCAAAACAACACAAATACCATCTGGAAGTTTCGATTTGTCACAGTTAATGGCTGCTATGAAGCAGATGATGGAACAACAAAATCATTCTAACCAGGAAATTAAATACGAAATGAAACAACAAGGAGAGGAAATTAAAGACCAAATTATAGATGGTCAAAAGAGAATCGACGACAAACTTCTCAAATTATCAACTAACGTACACGGCGAAGTGGAGAAGTTGCAAACGGAAATTCAACAGGTTGACCAAAAATTAGGAACGGAAGTCCAAATGGTCAAAACGGAGGTTCAGCAGGTTGAAGAAAAATTACAAGCGGAGGTTCAACGTCTCGAGAAAGAACTAAATTATGTCAAGGCAAGTGGATCAACGACGCAAGTGGTTCAAACCGTTCAATCGATTAAATTAAAGCCACCAACATTCGACGGAACAACATCTTTCGGAATTTTCAAATTTCAATTTGAAACGGCAGCCAATCAAAACCGTTGGAATGATGAACATCTTGTCACGGCATTAATAGTGGCCCTCAAAGGTAAAGCAGCAGAGGCTTTACAGACCATCCCCGAACAAGAGTGCAACAGCTATCTCGAAATAGTGAAGGCGCTGGATAGGAAGTACGGCAGTGACCACAAGCGTGAAATCTATCGAATGGAATTGAAAAGCCGCTACCAAAAGGGAGGAGAATCACTTCAGGAATTTTCATCGGCAATCGAGCGATTAGTACATCTAGCACATACCAGTACGTCGGCCGATTATATGGAAAGGCTTAAAATTGACGCATTCATTGACGGCATTCGAGATCCAGAAACACGCAGGGCGGTGATGTTGTCACCTAAAGCAACCTTTGCGGAAACCATCGCTTGTGCGTTAACAAATGAAACTGCACAAGCCATCACCAAACCGTCAATGAAAATACGCCGAGTAGAAATCGATACAACCATAAACAACGAGCGGTCAACACCAAGATTCCGAGATGGAAGCGGCAAAATCAGATGTTGGGCATGTGATAAGGTTGGTCACATCTCTCGCGACTGCTGGGAATTAAGAAGAAAAAGGGGAAGATCACCATCTCCTATGCAGCGACGACCAAGCGGGGAGCAGGCGTTGGCTAGGCAAGAAGGCCAAATGACGACGGAGTCGTTAAACTACAAAGAGTCAGCTTAAAGGGGCAGAAGCTGACTCCCACAACCGATTGCCCCATAACCTTCATCCGCGTTTCGAAAGTAGCAAGAGGCGGTGACAGCTTAACAATCAAAGGCGACATTGATGGCACAGATTGCATTATCACACTGGATACGGGAGCAAATCGCACGATTGTCCGTAAAGATCTGATCGATGGAGATATACAACCAGCTAATGGATTGAAGTTACAAACAGCAACTGGAGGTAGTTCAATAATAAAAGGCAAAAAGATCGTGAAAATAAAGATCGGAAGAACTCTTTTCCAACACGAAGTGCTGATTGCAGATATTGTGGATGAGGTCATTATGGGGATGGACTTCATGAGGGCAAATGGCTTCGTGGTGGATGTTGGACGAGGAGTTTTAATTTACGATAACATCGAGTTGCCACTTCAATCTAGTAGTGCCGGAGCAACTACCAAGCGAATTATTATTGATCATCGGGAAAAGCTGCCACCAAACTCAGAAACGATCGTGTGGGGAAGATTGAAGGGAGGTTCTGGGTCACCCAGGTTGTGGGTTGTTGAAGCTAACGAAGAGGAGATCGGAGCCAAGGAAATAATAATCGGAAAAGCCCTAGTTAAACCAAATAACGACCATAGAGTACCAATTAGGACTCTAAATCTCTCGGATAAGACGAAAACCATCAAGAAAGGGACAGTCATCGGAAAATGTAACGAGGTTTCAACTATAGTAAAGTGTGAACAGAGAAGTCCGGTTGAAAAAGCCGACATGCAAGGGCAGAAAGAAATGGTAGAACAACTTATGCAGAAATGGACCGAAGATCTTACCGAGGCACAGAAAAATTCTGCACATCAACTACTCAAACGGTACACGTCCATATTCTGCAGTACATCGGATAATAACGGAAGGACCTCAATGGTAAAGCACCGCATTGATACGGGAGCAGAGATGCCAATTCGTCAACCACCCAGGAGGCTACCTTTAGCAAAACAAGAAGAAGTCAATCGAATGGTAACAGATATGCAGGCAGCAGGAGTAATTGAACCATCTAATAGCCCATGGAGCTCACCGGTAGTATTGGTCGAGAAGAAGGACGGTAGCATGAGATTTTGCGTTGATTATCGAAAACTCAATGCTGTGACGAAAAAAGATAGCTACCCACTGCCAAGGATCGATGACACGTTAGACACATTATCGGGTGCTCAAATATTTTCGACATTAGATCTACAAAGCGGCTATTGGCAGGTGGAAGTCCATGAGGAAGATCGCGAGAAAACAGCGTTCAGTGTGGGTAACGGACTTTGGCAATTTAATGTTATGCCGTTCGGATTATGTAATGCCCCTGCGACTTTTGAACGATTAATGGAGCGCGTGTTAAAGGGATTACATTGGAAGACTTGCCTAATATATCTGGACGACATCATCGTTATGGGGAAGGATTTTGACGAGCATCTAAAGAACTTGGCGGAAGTTTTGGATCGGATACAGGCTGCCGGATTGAAGTTAAGTCCAAAGAAGTGTAAGCTGTTCAGAACTGAAGTCAAATATTTGGGTCATCTCGTAACGATTAATGGAATTCACACCGACGAAGAAAAGATCGCAGCGGTTAAGAACTGGCCAAGACCTAAAAATTTACACGAATTACGAAGCTTTCTGGGATTGTGCACCTATTATAGACGCTTCGTGCCAGGATTCGCCAACATCGCCAAGAGTTTACACGAGTTGACCAGGAAGAACAAGGCATTCGAATGGAAGAATGACCAGGAAGAAGCATTCGTGGAACTAAGGAGACGGTTGTGTGTCGCGCCAATCCTCCCATACCCTATACCCAACGTGAAATTTATTTTGGACACCGATGCAAGTAATGACGGTATAGGAGGTGTGTTATCACAGGAAATTAATGGTCAAGAAAGAGTTATTGCGTACTTCTCCAAAACATTATCAAAACTGGAGCGTAATTACTGCGTGACACGGAAAGAATTGTTGGCTATAGTGGAATGTGTCAAGCATTTCTATAAGTATCTTTATGGCCAAAAATTCCATTTACGGACAGATCACGGCGCTTTACGGTGGCTGTTACAATTCAAGAATCCAGAGGGACAAGTAGCACGCTGGATCGAACGTCTTCAAAGCTACGATTTCCAAATTGAACATCGGAAGGGAAGTGCACACAGAAATGCCGACGCATTATCAAGACGGCCGTGTCAAGTAGAATGTAAACATTGTGGTCATGTTGAAGCAAAGGAAGACATCATCGACGTTCGGCTTACGCAAGTGCTGCCTAATGAGGAGTGGACCGACGAAATGGTCAGGAAAGAGCAATTGGATGATACGGATTTATCAGTTATAATGGAATGGAAGGAAAAGGAACACCGGCCAACTTGGAGCGAGATCGCAGACAAAACTCCCATTGTCAAGGCTTATTGGGCTCAATGGGATAGCCTCCGTCTTGAGAATGGCTGTTTAAAACGATTGTGGGAAAGCACGGATTGCAAAGTGAAGCAATTGTTGCTGGTGATACCAAAGTGCCGGATTGCAGAAATCCTGAATGAGTATCATTGAGGAGCAAGTGGGGGCCACCTTGGAATTAATAAAACTCTAGCAAAGATACGTCAACGATTCTACTGGGCAGGATGTAGGCAATCAGTGATAGAATGGTGCCAAAAATGTGACCAATGTGCGGTGGTCTTGTGTTTCAAGAAATATGCCAGATGCTCGGTGTAAATAAAACGAGAACAACGCCTTTGCATCCACAGTCTGATGGTGTGGTGGAAAGATTCAATGGTACATTGGAGGAATATCTAGCAAAGGTCATTGAGAAAAACTAACGCAACTGGGATCGACATATACCGATGTTTCTGATGGCCTATCGATTAGCAATACATGACACAACCGGAATGACACCAGCTAAAACGTTATTTGGAGATAATCTACGGTTACCTGGAGATTTTAAGTTTGGGGCTGTACCACCATCGGCTTTATGTGGACAGGATTACGTAGACCGAATGAAAGAGGAACTTAATGAGATTCATCAATTTGTACGGGATAAAATACAGATGTCAAGTGACCGGATGAAGGCTCGATATGACATACGAACAAATAACCAGGGCTTTCAGGAAGGGCAATTAATATGGCTTCACAACCCACAACGGAAAATGAGATTATCACCGAAGCTGCAACCAGCATGGGAAGGACCTTACACTGTAATCACAAGGATGAATGACGTGGTTTATCGAATACGGTAGGGACATCGACGTAAACCAAAAGTGGTGCATTTGGAGAGGCTGGCCCTATACAGAGGAGGTGATTTGGGTCCTGTTCGGGATGAACAGGCTTAGGTGGGGGTATTGAGACGGTGACACCTAGTGTGTAATAGAATAAGTAAAACTAATAGCTCAATGTTAAACTGTACTAAATGGAATTTTCCATGATAAAAATTCTTACGTAAAGTTTCTACGCTATTCTAACTAGAAAAATCATGAGCTTTCGAGAAGTTTAGTTTGTGTATATAAAAAGGCGATAGATTAAACTTGTCAGATTATGAGTAATATTTGGTAAGCGATAGAGTAAAGATTAAAAAGGAATTAACAAGTGTTTCTATGGAAATAAAAATTATAAGTGTACAGTAAAAATTTGAGAATAATTTAGATAAAGTGATTTTGTGAATTTTTATTAATAAACTGTGTTGTAATAATTCTTGTGCTAACTAAATAAATTCGTTGGTGATAAATTAAATTGATTTTGTATTATTCACAATCCAGTAATACGAACCTTAATTGACAAGGCAAAAACGTAACAATATTTATTATTTGGTTCCAATTGGAATTCAAATATACTGCATTCAAAATGTAATTTAATTACAAACTCTTTCGAATAAAAGTGATTTCCTGGGAAAATAAGACCATTCAGAGGCAATATTAGTGGAATTTAGTCAAAATAATATATGGAACATAAGAAAATGAATCCAAATCACTGGCAAGTGGCGTAAATGACATTTAACAATTTTCAGTCTTAATCGCCAGAAAAAATGTCTAGTTTAAATTAATTCCTGGTTAAAGAAATCGTTAATCGGGATAATGGACAAAAGTTTTAAATATCTAGAAGTCTGTGTTAACGGTCAATGAACAATATCAGACGAAATCTTAATTAGTACCTAAAGTTTCCAGACGAATTTGTTCCCCTGGATAGGGGGGAGTTTTTGGGCTCGATGGATGTAGTAGTAGGCCAGCTACTAAATGTACTATCGGAAAGTGAATTCAAATCTCTGGTAGGGAGTGCTAAGGCCAATTTATCAGTTTCATATCCATATTCATCAGTAATTATTTATATTTTCTAATTGCTGGGTTCCATTTAACGTGGCAAAATACACACAAGTACTTCTGACTGCACGCAGCTATTCTTGCTAAATTTTATGAGTAGTTTGCTTTTTGAACTTATGGCGATTTCGTTACCAGAATATTTAGTACAACTAATCCATATTATTTTAATGCAATAATTATGTTTAACAACAAAATTTTAATGCAATAATAATGTTACGTAATTAATTATTAATAATTTAAAAAATCGAGCTTCAAACATTTTTACAAAAGTAAAACACACGCCCTCTTTTAAGCCAAACCAAATATTTCAGCACTTAGCAGAAACATTGTGTAGTAAATGTAGTACATATGCCCTAACAGAGATGTCGCCATATCGAAATATTATAGACACGTTTGTTTTGATTGCACAAAACAAACAAATGTATATTAACTTATATGTGATAAGATAGACGAGGTAGTAAGGTAATGGAGTGGAGTGAAGAAGGTCTGGAGTTCGAATCTAAGCAAAACCAACGAAAAATTTGTTTTTAGATGAAAAATTTTGAATTGGGGATAATCCGAGAAGATTAATCGGGATCGAGATCGCTACAAAAAAAATTTGGTATAAAATTCGTGGCAATAAAAATAAATCAAATTTTTGCTTAAAAAAAATAAAGTCGGAAGTTTAAAGAATTGAACTCTAAACCTTTCGCACAACACTCCTTCATCTTACCACCATCTATACATAATTTCCACTCAGTTTTTCGTTTAAATACTGATAAATTCGGACTTAGTGAAAAATCGCATACAAATTTTTGTTATTTTACCAGGCGAACAGAATTTAAAAATCAACATAATTGTCAGCAACGTGACATTATTTTGTATCAAAGCGTGCCACTTCAAGTTATGTGACACTTGAACATACAAAATAAAGTCATATTGCTGACAACTCTACCTTCTTGTAATTTCTGTTCGCCTGTTAAAATGACAAAATTTTTTTGCGATTTTTGATGAAAAAAAATTTTTTTTTTTTTTAATTTCTGCTCACCTGGTAAATAAAAATTAACTTTTTTTAATCAACCACCCAAATAGAAAATTGGGAGATTTTTATTACAAAAAAAAATTCCTTCAGCCGCGAGGATCGAACTCTTACCATAAGAGAGCAGATTAAAACCATAGAGGTTTCTCGAGTTCGATCCCCGCACCTGAAGGATTTCTTTCCAAGCGTATTATGGATCTTATATTAATACAGTTAAAGGATTATTTTTTTATTACAATACATACATATTTAATAAATTGCTACATAATATAATCTGTCAAATAAAATATTAATTACAAATCATTTCTTTTTTATTTTCAGGTGCCTTTTTGGTTCCTTACTGCATTATGTTATTAGTTGGCGGTATACCATTATTTTATATGGAATTAGCATTAGGACAATTTAATAGGAAAGGTGCTATTACGTGTTGGGGTCGTTTAGTTCCATTATTCAAAGGTAAGAGATTAACATTAATTACTAATTATATTTTGTGTAGAATAAAAATTAATAATTTTTTTTGGATATTCTTGATTTTACCGATACACAATAAAGAAAGTAATATCGAGACGTTAGGGAATTTAAATGGAAATTTCGTTGCAATACAAAAAAAAAAAAAAAATTACAACTTTTTTCTTTTTTTTTCGTGAAAATCTGATCTTCTTACAATATAAAGAGGATTATGATTTTCTTCATTTTTCCTCTTATTTTTATTTATTGTATTTACATTTTGCTCGTTTGTATCATAATACGGAAGGAATGGATGTACATAAGCTGTGGTTTTTTATACGCTTCCGATAGCTGCTACCGTAAATTAAATTTATTTAACATCAAACTATCATACGGAGCGCTATCTGCGGCCACTTTTTATATGACGGCTCTCCTCCGGAACTCACTCCTCATTTGATTAGATTGATGTTTTGTTTGCGGCATTAGAATGTGGCCAGAATTTAGCAAGCTTGACCAGAGTTTACCATACAATCAGATCGAATTGAGTGGAGTAGGTACTACCAACGGGGTTTTTATAATTAATCGTTTACCTTTTGGAACCAAGCCTGCCAGTTCAATTTTCCAGATTATTATAGATAAGACTCTTCTCTTAGTGAAAGGAACTGTAGTATTATTGGACGATGTTTTGGTAACCGGCAAGTTAGATGAGTGATGCAGGTTTCAAGTTAAGAAAAGAAAAATGTTCATTTTTCCAGTCTGAGGTTTGTTATTTAGGTTACGTTATCGATGCTAGCGGACTTCACAAAGATGAGGACAAGATTAAGGAAATAGTTAATGCGTCAAATCCACAAGATATTTCCCAAATTACAGCTTTCATAGTATTGGTAAATTATTGTGGTAAGTTTACCAAAAGTTTAATACCAGATTTGTATGGAATTCGGATTGTCAAAGGTCATTTGATCAGATTAAAAAGATAATGGCTTCTAATACTTTTTTGGTTCATTTTGATTCACAAGAAAGCCCTTGCAATTTATTTTAGGGTAAACAATTTTTCAAATTATCTCATTGGTCGACATTTTATTTTATGCTCCGACCATAAGCCCTTGGTGAGTATTTTAAGAGCAAAGAAGGGAATTCCTGAGATGTCGGCTGGGCGATTGTAATACTAGTCTATTTATCTATCAGCATATGATTTCACAATTCAACATATTAAAGGAGAAATCAACAAGAGTGCGGATTTTTTGTCATTGGAATTGGATGACTTAGTTGATGTTCAAAAGATCAGTGCTGCATCGCGACAAGATAAGGTGCTAAGTAAAGTGATACATAATCTTAGATTTGAATGGCCTTTTTTCGTGCACAGAAACGAGCTGTCACTAGAAAATGATATAATAATGTGGGGCTACAGCATATAATTCCAACAAAATTTCGGATAAATGTGCTAAATGTGTGACATACTACTTCACATTAGTCCGAAAATATTTTTGGTAGCCAAACTTGGGTGCAGACATAGAAGGATTAGTGAATTGTGGGTAATTTGCTTACAAGCATGACCTGAAGAGCAGAAGACGCCATTAATCGCTTGGATTCAAACTATTCATGTTTTTCAACGTATAGAGATCGATTTTTGTGGACCCTTTAGGGACAAATATTTTTTGATAATTTTGGGTTCATACTCCAAATGAGTAGGAGGAATACATACTGTTTTGACGTTCCAAAATCCATTAAATCAGATAACGAAGGATAATTCACTTCGTTTGATTATTAGGATTTTTGCAAATTAAATAGAATAAATTTTCTTTTAATGGCTCCACATTCACCCGCTTCAAATGGTGCTGCAGAGAACGCTGTTAAAATGTTTAAATCTGAGCTAATTAAAGCTTTAAAGGGACATAATAATAATAAAGATGTAAGCCTAATTACATTAATGAATCGACATTTATACTATTACCGCCGAATGGAACATTCAACCACTAAGGAGAGGAGGAGGTAATGGCAAGAGATTATCGCCTTTTAAAAAAAAACTTGGGTTCGGGCAGTTATTAAGAAGTATATTGGAAAAGCATTATTCTTGGTAGAAACTAAAGAAGGTCTTTGGTGGAGACGGCATTCTAATAAACTTATGAAGATAGCAGTACCGAATAATTATAACGTTGTGCAGAGTAGGTCAATAGTTGCCGAACAACAGGGCAGGTCGAATTCTCATGATGTGATTGGTGGTGAGCATGTGGATATTAATCCGGGTGATACCACAGATGAAAAGGGTGAGCCAGCAGTCGAAGAACATTTACGAGAAACAGTTCACCTTAGACTTTCAACAAGGAAAACAAACGTCCCAGTGAGACTATAATGGAAACAGCAACCTTTTGAATTATATAAAAATAAAAAAAAACATAGAGGAGAGCAGTGTAATGTATTGAACGACACCTTTGTTCTAACATTATTGGCGTTCATTATACATAGACATTTTATGATTTCAGTTGTAGTTTTTGATTAGGCAGTTTCTTCCTTGTTCAAGAGAATAAAAGAACACATTTTTTTATTATAAACCCCTTACACATAACAAGACGGTTCCATACACCTAAGTAGTTAATATTTAGTATATTTTTCGTTAGTTTTTTCTTTATGACAAATTGTTAAAGCACAAGGCAACACAATCTTCTGATAGCATTTTCCCAATTAGAGCCGCAAGTTCTGAAAATCTGTGAGGAATATTATTATTTTACTCTATAACTCTTTTTTTTTTTTCTTTTGACTATTTTTGCCATCAGCGATTGGGCTAGCGGCGGCGTTTCAATCCATCATCATCATGTTCTCATTCGGTCAACCAAATTTGTACTAACCATAGCAATTTACTTTGTTGCGTCTCTTCTTTTTTGTCTAATCAAAAAAAAAAAATGTTGAAATTTATAATAAGATATTAAAACAAACACCATTTGTTCAAATAATATTGACAACAACAACGATATTTTGATTTTATTTAGAAAATTTATTTTCCTCATAATTTATTTGATTTGTTTGGTTAATAATTAACTTATTTACAAACAAGTAACTTGCTTGTTCGTTTCGAATTTAAATGCGAAGCGAGATACATAAAAGGGCCAAGTAACAATATTTGAGCACCAGAACAGCTATCCATGATAGATGTCACCACTATCACAATTTACGTTATTAAATTAACTTATTGTATAAAATGTATCACAGCACAGTATCAAGTGTTTGTAACGTTTTCGCCTTGTCACCTAGGGTTCGTGTTGATCTTTGTTTTGTTATTTGTGAATGTATTTTATTGCACCTGTTGTGATTTCCAATTACGAAGCACTGATCAGCAGGTAAGTATATTCAAGCGTTATAATCCGAAAAAATAAAAGAATTACTCGTACAATATTATTTATTAATGATAAATATACAATACACGTTGTAATCAGAAGAGAGATAAAATTACGACTGACAAAACTGTACTGTACAATGTACACAGCAAAATTGATATCATGACATGACAGACAAAATTAACAGGGTGTATACTAATTTTTAACACTCCCACTCAGAATCCAATTTTAATTTTAAGAAACTTAATTAATTTTAATTTTTTTTTTTAAAGTGGCTGAAGGCCTAACATATTGCAAAATAATTTATGTTTAACCTTTGCCAACGATTTGGTAAAAATATCTGCTGCTTGTTTATCTGTTGACATTCGAGTTCAAAATCTCCAGATTCAAACTTCTCTCGGATGAAATGATACCGAATATCTATATGCTTCGTTCGTTTATGAAACTCTGGATTTTTAATTAACCGTATTGCAGACTGGTTATCCATAAACAATACTGATGTACACAGTTTATTTGGAATGAGTTCAAACATCAATCGTTTTAACCAAATCATTTCCTTTACCGCTTGTGATGCCGCAATGTATTCGCTTTCAGTTGTTGACAAACTGACTGATTTTTGTCTTTCGGAGCACCAACTGACAATGCCCGAACCAACAAAAAACGCGTAACCAGAAGTTGATCGTCTGGTTTTAACATCGCCAGCATAGTCCGCATCGCTGTAGCCACACAACTTCAATGTTTCATCACCTCGACAAATAATACCCACATTAATCGTACCTTTAATGTATTTAAGAATTCTTTTTACGGCATTCACATGAATATTCGAAGGATTTTCCATATGTCGGCTAGCATTATTCACCGCAAAACAAATGTCGGGCCGTGTACAAATTGCCAGATACATTAAACTGCCGATGGCCTGGCGATATGGAAAAATCACCCCGCCTGTTGAGTCACCTTCACCCAAATTCGTCGTTGTATCTGAAGGTGTGCTCACCGGATTGCAGTCAATCATGTTAAAGCGATGCAATACCTTATTTGCATAAGCATGTTGATTGATTGAAATCGATCCATCTGGTTCAGAATTTACGTGAATACCAAGAAAACAGTCGATATTCATAACTTTAATATCAAAATCCAGCTGCAAACTTGAAATGACCGTATTGATGTCATCTTCATTCTCAGCTGCGATTAATCCGTCGTCTATATAAATTGCTAGTATCATTTCACTACTATTACACGAACGCACAAAAACACATGGATCGGATTCACATATTTTAAAATTGAAACGTAAGATAAAATTGGTGAACTTTTTATTTCAACAACGAGAAGCCTGTTTTAAACCATATAAGCTTTTTAACAATTTGCACACTCGACCACTGCCGTCATCATATCCAATCGGTTGCCTCATAAAAACTGTTTCATCCAGATCACCATCCAAAAATGGCGTCTTTACGTCAAATTGTTTAATCCTCAATTTGTTTGCTGCCACTACAGTCCAAATGGCTCTAATTGATTTTTACTACCGGGCTAAATATTTTCTGATAATCCACTCCATATTCTTGCGTAAAACCACGTGCTACCAAACGAGCCTTATATAGCGTTCTATGGAGCCATTGGATTTGTACTTAATTTTAAACACCCAGCGATTATCAATAACCTTTTGATCGTCGTTTTTTTCAGCTAAAATCCATGTTCGATTTTTATTTAATGATTCGTACTCATCGTCCATCGCATTAATCCATTATTTACAGTTCACTCGCTTGAATCGCCTCTTCATCAATCGCCGTAACTAAATCGCCTCTTCATAGGTATCAGGTTCAATTACCGATGCAAGCATCGCCACTTGTTCCACAGTCGTACAACATGAATGCTTATGTTTATGCGCATTCCGATTACGAAAACGACATTCTTGAATGTTTGTAACATTCAAATCACACAACGATCCTTTTGGTGTAGGATCTTTTGGCGTCGATATGTCAACATTCTCATTGAAAGTTTCATTGATTAGTTGTGAATTGTCAACTTCATTTATCAATTCATTTTCAACAGAACGAGTAACTAAGTCCGAAAATACTTTCTCACATTGATCATCGATTTTTAATAAAACTTTTTCATTATCTTTATTCGAAAAAATATCGCACCCTATTTCAACCTTTTCATTGTTTGGATTCCAAACTCTGAACGCACGTAAATTTTCAATGTTTGCCTTTTTTCCAGTCCACAACTCGAATGGTGTTTTGTTTTCAATGGTACTTTTTCCGGTTCGATTGATCACATATACAAAAGTATTTATGGCTTCGGCCCAAAACCTTTTATCCAAGTCATTTGATATTAACATAGTTCTGACCGCCTCGACCAATGTGCGATTGTCCCTCTCTGCGCACCCATTCTGCTCAGGCGTATCGCTGGTGTCGAATACCTCTTTCTTCCATGAAACGTTTCAACTTGTCATTACCGAATTCCAGTCCATTATCCGACCGAAAATATTTTAATTGATGACCACAATTATTGTTCATCAAAGCCACAAAAGTTTTGAATTTATTGAACACATCTGACTTATTTTTGATCGGATACACATACCGGTATTTTGAAAAATCATCTCGGAAAAGTAAAAAATATTTAGCACCACCAAATGACTCAATTGGCATCGTACACACGTCGCTATGAATAATTTCACCACAACGTATCGCCTTTTCAATTCGATTTTCAAAACTCAACCGATGCTCACAAGCTTCACATATATAGTCTTCATCTATGTAATTAGTGTTATTCTTTTGAAAAAACTTTCTCACGTGTGCTAGATTTTGGTATCCAAATCGCTCATGCCAAATTCGAATCGAAAGATTATTGCTTGTGGAAGTAACATTAGTTTCAACGCTTTCATCAATTGAAACCACCTTAAATAGCATCCTATTCATCCAACCTTGCTTTACTCCCACTGCAACAACACTTCCCTCGTTCAATATAAGACTTCCTACTTTGTCTTCGATAACTACCATGTTACGCAATGTTACCGCACCCGAAGAGAATAAATTTGTATGCAACGTTGGAACATATAAAACATTTGCTAAATGTTTCTTGTACCATTTTTCTCCGTCAAATGCTACAATGTTTATGTCGCCATGACCATGAGACTTGAGAAATTTACCATCTCCAATGTTTACTGACGACGAAGACTCTACAAATCTCGTGAACCATTTCCGTTGATTACTCATATGATGTGTCGCACCAGAATCCAACCACCACAATTCACTATTGCTTTGTGAATTACCACTGTGTGAACCACACTTAAAACAACCTCCATTTCTGTCGGTTTTTCGCCTTATTATCTTCTTAGAATTTGAATAGCCTTTTTTTATCACAAGCGCCTCCACAGTATCAACACTTCCTTGAGCTTTCATTCTCGATTCTTCTGTCAACAATCGGGATTTCATATTTTTAAGTGTTCGATCAGCATTTGGTACCGAATCCCACGAACTATGAAAATAATTATATTCAGATGGTAACGCCATCTGAATCTTTGTCATTATCATCGATTCCGACAACAGTTCATCGCGTTCTTTAAGTTGTTGCACAATGTCGAGAAGTTTCGAGAAAAAAGTGGCTATGTCGCCACCCGAATCTTTTGTGAATAACATATACCGTTGTTGCAACAGAAAAATATTTGCTGAAGAATTTGGTTCGTATACTTTCTTAAGCGCATTCCACATTTCATTGGAAGATTTGCAATTCAAAATGTGCAACACCAGCTGTTTTCCACATGCTGTTGATATACACCGACGAGCCTTTGCATCCATTTTACGCCATGCTTGCATTCTTTCCGTATATTTATCTGCATAATCTTTTGTCGGAGGTTGATCAATGCCTGTTACAACGTCGTATAATTCGAGTGATTCCAAAATTTGTACAATTTGGAACTTCCATGTTATCCATCCATCAATTCCTTGCAACTTATCAATTTTTACAAAATCGTTTTCCATATTTATAGGTTAACTATAGTCTTTTATTTTAAATTTCATTTCCAACAAAAAAAAAACACAATGCCTATTGAATCAGCCTTCTATAATGTTCTCGTTAATGATTCTTTACACACACGTATACACTTCTACCGTAACTAAATTTCGCAACACAATAAATTAACCGCACAATAAATTAACCGCGTGTTCTGGGCTCATAGCCTGTTGATATTTGTTTTGTTTTGTGATTTCCAATTACGAAGCACTGATCAGCAGGTAAGTATATTCAAGCGTTATAATCCGAAAAAATAAAAGAATTACTCGTACAATATTATTTATTAATGATAAATATACAATACACGTTGTAATCAGAAGAGAGATAAAATTACGACTGACAAAACTGTACTGTACAATGTACACAGCAAAATTGATATCATGACATGATAGACAAAATTAACACATACTAATTTTTAACAGTTCGAATCACTTCATTGCAAATAAAACAACCACTGAGAGCTTTATTATCACAAACTAATTTGTGTTCTGTATTTAGTATTTCGTTAGCCTGACTAGGCATATTCCCTAAAACTTACACACTATCCCAAGTTCCCACTATTTAATTATAACTTTTATATCGTACTGTATCACTTTTTAAATCACACTACTTAGTCTTCACTGATCGTGTTCCCAATACTGTTAATCCAATTCGACCTCATTCGTATTTTTATATACCCAAACCACTGTTCCAGAACATAATTTTTCAGTAACATTATTCGAATACAATGTAGAATAGTGGTACAGAAATATAACAGTTTAGCATGGACTATTCTTTTTTGAACATTTTTTTCGGCGTCTTATACCGATGTTTATATTCCAACTACAGAATTTTCATTAGATTTCCATTACGTTGTAAAATACTATATCTCATACGTTTTTTTCTTTATTACAATTTTTTAAGATGTATATTCACTATTAAAAACTAGGAGGTACCTACAGCTCGTCCCAGGACGGATACAATTTTATGAGTAACTTTAATTATGTAATGTTTTGCTAAAGACATTACACCTAATGGTGGTGTCCACCGGCCGCTGCCACAACGACCATTTGACCATTTGATATTTGTTTATCCGTTATTTCTGCTTTTAAGCATGATTGTACCTTAATTAAACCTTAAAACCAAAGAGTAAAGACTTTTAAGGATGATGTTATATGTGTTGGGGCATCACACAAAACTTTACAGACCGACAAAGAGGCAGAGTCTGGGATTTTATTAAAAATAAAAAAATTGAAAAACAAAACTAACATGATTCGAGCAGAGTCGAACCTCAGACCCTAGCCACTCTACTAATAACTTACATCCAACGCAACAAACTTTATTTAATTTTCATTGTTATTTTTCAAACATAGCATGCATAGTAAAAAAATGTTTTACCGAAAAATTTTCATGGCTTACTACAACTGACAATATAAGAATTTTTAAATGATTTGTAGTAGTATTTGCATACATTTAGGCGCATCTTAAAAGCTTACCATCTATTATTTTATGTAATTACTGTAGTAACTATAAAGAGCAGTAAAATATTTGGTTACTACATGAATAATAAAAAAATAACAAAAAAACCTAAAACAACTAAAAAATTGGAAAGGAAAACTTGAAAGAGCATCGAACCGAAGACCTTTGTAGTCCTAGTCCAGTGCGTTACATTACATACCATTAAAATCCAAATCATAAAAGAAATCAAGTTTAATGTCGTCTTCGATTCACCAAATAAAATCAATCTGTGACGCAATCGATTGATTTTTCTGCTGTCAAGTTATTCGATTCGCCCAATAAAATCAATCGGTCGAGCAAAATTTTTGCTCGGTTATAAATCTCGATTTTTTGTCAGATTTACCCCTCATTTAGTAATACCAACAACAAATACTGTCATTTCGCTGTAATTTTCACTAGAAATGTTATTTTCTTGTTCGATTCACGGATCGATTTTTGAAAGAGGTGGTAAAAGCGAATCGAAAACGACATAATTTTCATTCTTATTTTGGTATGTTACAGGCTGCCCAATAGAGTCCGGGGTTTCCTTAAGTTTATTATTATTATTATATATTCCAATCACTTCAGAGAAATCTTTAAGCATGTAAATAACTCAAAGATATTATCTCTAGTTCTGCCTAGACTAATGCTGCCATCTTAATGCTTTAGGCTGTATTACCCATTGTACATAATATTGTTACGGTTTTGCTTTGTCAATCAAGGTTCGTATCACTGGATTGTGAATAAAACAAAACACTTCAGTTTAACGCAAAGTAAATTGGAAATATAAGAAAAGCGTTCTAGAGTTAGTGGATGAATTGGGTACTTAATTATTAGATAATTTGTGTTTCGTACCATCCGCCATTTTCTCGTTTTTTTTTTTGTTTCTTACGCTTATTATCACAATAATAAACAACGCCTGCTCGTGATGGAATGAATTTAAATATTCAGTCACAATGAAAGATTAGTATAGTATTATATTCGTATTACCCGATCTGTCACTGTAGTAAATATGTTTCGATAGTCAAAATCAGCGATATGCGATACTCATAACATGGGTTCGATCGCACTCTGAAGTAAGGGTTTTAATGAACAAAGGTTTAGAATCATGTAAGCTTGCTTCCGTTGATGCCTAACCGATCAATCTTAATTTGAGTTTAAAATGTGCCTGCGAGAGGCTAAATTACCTATTTCCAATTGCTGTTGCAAAACCTCTGATTTTATATCAATTTTGGTCTTAGAAAATGTCACTATACAATTGTAGAACTATTCTAAGTAATATATGACGATTCGTGACCCTTTTCTAAACTCTCAAGTAAAAAGCAACGAGTAAAACAGAAAAATTATTATAAATTTTCTTCTTCATTAATCAACAGGTCTTTTATGGTTATTTTGCCTTAAACAACATAATGTCTGAACTAAATTATATCAACACATTCTACTCGTTTATTGAATATACACATCACGTCGTATAAATATTTTCCGCCTGACTTAAACAATTTTTCTTTTTTTGCACTCAACCACTTTTTAGAAAACTGAGTATTTTAACATTACGTTGACCTGTTCAATCACAATTTTCATTATCTTACTATTTTGCTATACTCGTACTTATATAAGCCGTAAATATGTGTAACACATATTCGTAAATCCTTTAATAATTTACTTCCCAACAATTGGTTCTAAGGCTTTTAAAATAATTTTTAACAATTTTCCACTTCATTTCATTACAGTCAATAAATTACGTTTTATGATTTTCATTTTTCTATCCTATATACTCGTACATACATTTATATTATTTTATTGTTATACACTTAGTTGTTGTATTTTAAGTGCAAGATTGGTAAAAAAAAAAAAAAAAATCTCGTAAGTGCAGAAATCATCGTTATGTGTATTATACAAGAGTTCGAGTACAATAAGAAACTGAAGAAAAATTTCTTTTTTCCGTTTTTTTTTTCACTTGTTGTTAGTATTTTCCTACCCATTGTTCACGTCGCAGAGAAATAGATTTAAGAGGATAATAAGGATACGCAAAATTATTTATTCTCAGTACATACATATGTACCATTGATATGAATGAATGAATACAAAATAAAGATTTCTTGAAACAGATTTAACTATATTTTAGGGATAACGTTCTGGAATTATCGCTTTATGTATAATGAGCATGATTATTTGATCAACAATGTTACAAGAATTCAGATGATTCGTGATGATATCACGGTTCCAGAACAACACTTTCTATGTACCTATACGCACACCGCAGGGATTTATTAGCACAGAACGGTATCGGCATCGAGACACAACCTAATATTTTCCATTTAGCTTAACATCGATTTTTTCTGGCAAACTCCTCTCACTCTTCTCGCTAACCCGTGAATCGCTTATTTGTAATTTAATGCCAACTAACGTTACACTATTAATAAACTGTATAAAGTGGAGTGGTTTTAGAGATCCGAGTAACAGTAAAGTTTCTAAGCAAATGAGTGTTCACGTTACTTCTTGATTTGATTCAAAAGTAAAATGACGACAGCACTAACATATACATACATTATAAAACTCCCATCACTTAAAAATTATTATAAATCCATTCTATTTTGGGGGGTTTCTTAATCCGTATCTTAATATGCATGTGAAGTTTATCCTAAATTTCTCCTAAATAAAAAAAAATGGCGTTTAGTATTATTTTAGGAAAAACTTCACACGTCTATATAGAGATGTGAAGTTTATACTAAATCTTTCAAAATACAAAAAAATGCGAATGTATTGGTGAATTGCAAACATTTAGGTGATTTTAATTTATAATTAGGCCGCTTCATAAAGTTCTAATGAATTATACACCCTCAAATATGGCCTGGATTGCACCAACCCACTATGATATATAATTAAGGGGTAATTTAAAGCAACCGTGTTTCCACAAATTTTAAACCACATAAACTTGGTATTTCACTTAATATTAGGTAATGCTTATCAAACGATTCATGTAAAACCTTAAGGTCAGAATTAACCATAGAAATCACATACGTGGGACATTTATCAATATAAGCTAAGTGTATAACCTAGGAATGGTTATACATTCCACTCATAATAACGAGGAAAAAATGTAAACCCGCACTTCAAAAACAATTATTTATTTTAACAAAAAATTACAACTATGATTTTGTTAATTAAATGGGTACTTATTTAAAGTTGGGTTGGTTGTAGGTTTTTGGTTGGTGGATGGACGTGAACTGATAATTTATTTTAAAAATATTAAAAACAGAGAAAGTATGGTATATAAGCGGTACATAATTGAATATAATAATGGTAAGGGGAAATATAATTGTAATGTATATAATGCAATAAGTAATACAAATTAATAGGTAATTTCTAAAAGTAAGGGAATCAATACATAGAATAATAATAATGTTATATATAGAAGAGAAAAAAAATGCAAATACAATAGCTTATCTAGAAACGTCTATGCGCGTTATATACAATAATTGGTAAATTGTTAAATAATAATGATATACATAGTAGTGGTAATTAACTCGTTGACGGTCAGGTAAAATGTTGGTTGGATTGCGCGACAAGAAATTGAGATTAATAAATTAGTTTAAACATACCGCCGCCGTTGACTCGATAGAGTCAACTTTAGGCAAAAGACAAAGTTTGTAAATAGGGCGTTTAAGGATGGTTCCGTTGGGTAATTTAATAGATATAACTCTGGTTAGTTGGTCGTTCCCAGGGTGGAGCTCATAAATTCTGGCGAGCGGCCATTTGGTGGGTGGTAAATTCTGGTCCCGAAGCAAAACAAGGTCTCCTATGGTGAATTGATGATTTTCAGCATGCCGCTTATAATATTTATTTAGGGAGATGACGTACTCTTGTGACCACTGCTTCCAAAATCCTTGAATTAACTGTTGGATTAACTGCCATCGACTTAAATTGCACATCTTTAAATGTTGAAGGTTAGGTTCAGGTAGCATCGTTAATGGTTGCATAATCAGGAAATGTGCAGGGGTTAAAGGGTTCCATTCCTCTTCCTGGAGTTCACCCAACGGCCTGGAATTTAATAGGGCTTCGATTTGCTTTGTAATGGTCAGGAATTCTTCATAAGTAAATAGGGCATCTCCAATCACTCGACGTAAATGGTATTTACAGGATTTGACGGTGGCTTCCCATAAACCGCCAAATGTAGGAGCACCAGGAGGGATAAAATGCCATTGGATGCGATTGTCAATGCACCATGCTTGAATTTGTTTTTGTTGGGCTTCATCCATAAATTTTTGGTAGAAATACTGAAGCTCGCGCCTTGCCCCGACTAAATTGGTGCCGTTATCGCAATATATATGTTGGGGTAATCCTCGGGTTGCACTGAAGCGTTTCAGGGATGCAATAAGAGCATCAGTCGTCATGTCTGTGACAATTTCTAACGTAGTGGCCTTGGTTGCCATACATACAAACACGACTAAATATGCCTTATAGGATTTAGCGCCTCGACCCTTATACGTTTTGAGAGAAAAGGGACCAGCTAGGTCGATTCCAACTTCGATAAAAGCTCTAACTGATTGGTTGACACGACAAGCAGGAAGTTGTCCTATTAGTTGATGTTCTGGTTTGGCGTTGAATCGTCGGCAGGTGAAGCACAAATGAATTACTCGTCTTATTAAATTTTTCACCCGTGGAATTGAAAATCGTTGTTTAACCATGGTCAATAACAACTTGTGACTAGCATGCAGATTCCTATGATGAAGTTCACGGATGATTCTCTCAGCAATGATGTGGTTATGGGGTAGTATAATGGGATGTTTGGCATCATGGTCCATGCTTGCGTTTTCCAAACGTCCTCTCATGCGCATCACACCATAGTTGTCGATATATGGAAAAAGAGAAAATATTTTTGAGTATTTTGGGATTAATTTATGATTCAATAATATGTTAATTTCGACTGTATATGTTTCGTACTGAACGAATCGAAATAGGTAAAATTCAGCGACTAATACCTCGTCTACTGATAAATTAAGCCCGGGTCTACGCTTTATCTTCCTTGATTGAAGATTGTTTTTGTAGCGTAGAATAAATGCTAGCACGTGGGTTAATGTACGTAGACTTGAAAATCTAGAAATCAACTCCTTAATAATCTCATGATTTTGATCGGCTGTAATAAAGTTGGAAATGGTTTGTAAATTTTCTGAATTTTCGATTTTAGGGGATGCAGGTAGTACTAGCGGAGACTTATGTAAGAATTCTGGACCCTTGAACCATATTGCTTCGTTGACTAGGTCTTCAGGAGCGATCCCTCTGGTTGATTTATCGGCCGGGTTGTCACTGCCTGGTACAAAATGCCATTGACTTCGGTTAGTGGTAGACATAATTTCCGCAACACGGTTTGCTTGGAATGGCTTAAGCATCTTTGGTGGTTTTGATATCCATTGTAATACAATTGTTGAGTCGGTATATAGGTAAATCATTGGTTCTTTTGATAGCTTAAGCGATTTTAATGTCAGTTTTAGCATTCTGACGAGTAATATAGCACCGTTCAGCTCTAACTTTGGAATTGTAAGTGCCTTGATCGGGGCGACACGAGTTTTGGATATTATTAAGTTGGTTTGGACGTCTCCATCGGCTGAAACTACACGAGCATAAATGGCGGCAGCGTAAGCATCTTTTGATGCGTCTGAGAATCCATGCAGTTCTAAATTATCCCCATTGGTATATAACCATCTCGGAAATTTTATGTCCTTTAACAACTTTAATTGGTCCCGGATTGCTAAATAGTCCTTTAAAATATTCGGTGGTAGTTCGTCATCCCAATTGATGCCTTCTACCCATAATGACTGGAACAAAATTTTCAATCCAATCGTAACCGGTGATAATAGTCCCAACGGATCGAAAATGCGTGACGTCTCCGACAGAAACGAACGCTTTGTAATCTTAGCTGGTGGTGATGGTAAGGATACTCTAAAATGAAAATAATCTTCAATTGGATTGTATTTTATACCTAATACGGAGATCAGTTGACTGTTATCGGTAATCTCAAATGATATCATTTCGCGACTCTCCATTGGGATATTCTTCAATAATAGTGGGTGATTTGCTGACCATTTTCGCATGTTGAACCCCCCGTACTTCATTAGCGAAATTATGTCCCTCTGTAATTGTAATGCCATGTCGATGTTATCACTGCCGGACATTAAATCGTCCATATACAAATCGGTTTTAACAATATTGCTGGCTTCGGGATACAACTTTACGTATTTATCTGCCAAGAATCGAAGTGAGGCTGTGGCTAAAAAAGGTGCAGGCGAGGTGCCGTAGGTCACGGTGTTCAAGCGGTAATGTTTTAGTGTAGCAGTCGGGCCTTCTCTCCATAGGATACGCTGATAATCTTTGTCCGGTTCGGAAATGGCAATCTGCCTGAACATCTTCTCGATATCAGCAGAAAAAACGTATTTATGTTTGCGAAACCGGATCAGTAAGTTCACTAGATTGTCCTGTATGGTCGGACCAACCATCAAATTGTCATTCAGAGAATAACCGTTACTAGACTTGGCGGAAGCATCAAATACGACGCGAACCTTCGTGGTGGAACTTGACTCCTTTACCACAGGATGTTGAGGTAGGTAGAACAGCTGGTTATTTGCCTTTGATAATTCGGTTTCTGGTACTAACTCCATGTGACCCAACTTAAGATATTCGCGTAGAAAATCGTCATAGGCTGCCTTCAGCCTATCATCCTGATTTAGTCTTCTTTCCAGTGAGTAATATCTTCGAAGGGCTTGCGAAAAGCTTTCTCCAACTCCGGGTGCATCTGTCTTAAAGGGCAATTGGACAATTATTTTGTTACCTTGCAATTTAGTAGCTGAATCAAATAAATCGATGCATTGTTGTTCTTCCGTGGATAAGGAATTTTCAGGTACAATTTCTTCAACCTTCCAAAAGCGCTCGATTGCCGCTTCTATACGCTGGAACACTTCCACTGCCCTGATATGAGAAGAACTAACAATTGGTTCGGTTAAATCTGGATTAGATGATTCATAATGGGATAAGTTTCCTCCAATTAACCATCCGAACTTAGAATTTTGTACACACGGATAGTTTATCCTCTTTTGAATTTTCTCTTCGGATAAAGCTTGGAAGAATTGCTCACATCCCAGCAGGATTTCAACTGCTGCAGGAACATTAAATTCTGGATCAGCCAATGGTAAATTATCTTCCATCTCAAATAGTGATTTCTCGACCTTTTCGGTCGGCAATTTTGAAGCTATCGTTGGTAATATAAAAACTTCTACGTCCATCTGGAAATTGTGGTCGATGGGTGATCTGAGCTTAATTGTTGACTTCCCTCTCGACATACCGGCTTGCGTATGGTTGAGTGTATTGATAGTGATACTGGATTTACTCCGAGGCACCTTCAAGCGTCGTAGCAACCCTTCTGAAATAAAACAATGAGTAGAGCCTGAATCTAATAATCCACGACAACTTATCCAATTGCCGTATTTGTCTTGGATGTCGACCTTAGTGGTTGGCAGAATAGATATATTGAGCTTCCTCGATTTGTGGGTTGACCCAGATGGCTGATGTGAGGTAACTTCGGTCTGGAACTGGCATAGTGTTACAGATGACTCGGTAATATCAGCTGCAGATGTTGGATTGATCGAAGCAACTGCGAGGTTCGTATGAGCAATTTTGTTTGGTGATGCTTCGGTCATGGAGGAATGAGAGCTTTCCTGGTTACTACATGTATCTGGCACATAATGGAGCAGCGTGTTATGTCGTTTTGGACACTTTTGACAATGCCATCTATTTCTACATCGGGTTATAGAATGATTGTCACTGAGGCAATTAAAGCAACGGTTTGACCTTGTTATGAAGTCTCTTCTTGATTGGACAGGCATTGCTTGAAATTTGGTACAGAGGTACAGCTTGTGGTGTTCATTCTTACAGAGCGGGCAAGCGGGCTGTTGACCAGTGGTATGCAAGACCCTTGCATGTGATAATGGGCTTGTTGTAAGATGACGTTTGGTTGCGGTATCAACCAGCGAGTTCATTCGTTTAGATAAAAATCCTAAGAACTGATCGATTGTTGGGTAATCATCTTCAGACGTCTCGTACTTCCATAACTGCTTAGTGTCGTCATCTAACTTCTCGGATGCTAAGAATATTAACCAAGGATCCCTTTGTATAGCTTGTTCTCCGAGTGACTTTAACCCTCTCACCGTTTCATCGATGGTGTCGTGAAGTTTCGTTATGTTCGTGGATGACGGTTTATTAAATTTTGGTGACGACAAAAAATCACGAATGTAACTCTCAATTATACCCTTTTTTCGGTCATATTTTTTCACCAAACGTTTTAGAGCTTCTAGGTAATTCGCGTCATCAATACGAAAGTGGCAAATTGAAGTATACGCGGCACCACGTAGTTGACCAAGGAGATATTTAAACTTCTGCGCTGGCGAAAGATTCGTGTTTTCGTGTACTGTGGAAATAAATATATCATAGAACGAATGCCACTGTTTGAAATTACCGTCGAAAATAGGAAGATTCAATCGTGGTAGCTTAAAATCGGACCTAAAATTAAATTGGCTTGCATTTAAAGTTGTCTCAGCATCATCATGGTTAGCGGGTATAGCGGTGCTTAATGACTTTCCTCGGATGAGAGCTTGTGTTTTTGCTACAATAGAAAAATATTGCTCGTCTATCAAATCCATCTCTGATAGAACGGTATTATCCAATGCAAACATTTGGTCCTCTATTGTAACAAATTGCTTATAAATTTCATGTGTCTTTGTTAACCGTATGGACAGCTCATCATATGTAGCGGTGTCACCCTCGAGGCTAATATAATTGGCAAACTTGGTCATTTGACCTTTAATCACACTCTTTCTTTTAATTAAGGCCTCCATTTCAAAAATAAAATTGCTTGTAGGTAGCGGAGTAAAAATTTATAATTGTGAACACGATAAATTTGCGTACGATTAATTAACTGAATAAATTTCACTGCACTCGCGAACAACGGAACAAAAATTTGTAACTGTAAACACGATAAATATGCTTACTGATAATAGATTTCACTACACTTGCGAACAACGGTACAAAAAATTTGTAATTGTGAACACGATAACACGACAAAATAATTATGACGCAAAATAAAATAAATTTAATTTATTGATTCTTTATCATATTAATAAGAATGGCATACGGAACAAAAAACAGATTACCTGACTTAGGACCGGTTTTGTAGATCATATAAATCACCGTTGGTTAATGATTCCCTGACTGCGACTTAGTGTGAAAATTATGGTTGGTAATTCACTTGCGCACTGGTTGGAAAACACCGTTGGTAGATGATTTAAATTAATCCAAATAAATTAATGCGTTGGACCGCATCCGGCTCGAAGGACCAAAAAATGTATAACCTAGGAATGGTTATACATTCCACTCATAATAACGAGGAAAAAATGTAAACCCGCACTTCAAAAACAATTATTTATTTTAACAAAAAATTACAACTATGATTTTGTTAATTAAATGGGTACTTATTTAAAGTTGGGTTGGTTGTAGGTTTTTGGTTGGTGGATGGACGTGAACTGATAATTTATTTTAAAAATATTAAAAACAGAGAAAGTATGGTATATAAGCGGTACATAATTGAATATAATAATGGTAAGGGGAAATATAATTGTAATGTATATAATGCAATAAGTAATACAAATTAATAGGTAATTTCTAAAAGTAAGGGAATCAATACATAGAATAATAATAATGTTATATATAGAAGAGAAAAAAAATGCAAATACAATAGCTTATCTAGAAACGTCTATGCGCGTTATATACAATAATTGGTAAATTGTTAAATAATAATGATATACATAGTAGTGGTAATTAACTCGTTGACGGTCAGGTAAAATGTTGGTTGGATTGCGCGACAAGAAATTGAGATTAATAAATTAGTTTAAACACTAAGGCTAAATAATCAACAAACCCAGTACTGTTACCATTTAATTTAAGTTTAAAAATAGGATTAGTATACACTAGAAATAGTACAGGACCTAACACTGATCCTTGTGGAACTCCTACTTCGACAACTGTAAAATCACTAAAAGTATCATTAATTCTGACTCTTATTTTTTTATTATATAGGTAGGAAGCAAACCACTTGTTTGACATAACCCTAAAACCAATGTCAAACAGAATAGATAAAAAAAGTGTATAATTAACCCAATCGAATGCCTTAGAAGCGTCAATAAATAAACCTGCACAAATATTAACATTCTTGAAACCGGTATGAATAACATCCAAAAATTCCAACATAGGTGATTCATTCTGAGGAACTCTTAGTGTTTTACAGTGATTTAGTAATATGGTAACTCTATTTTTACTTGCCTTTTTGAGAACTTTGAGAACAACTGGTTAGATTGCAAGTGGTTTGTAGTTTCCATTATCACTAAGATCATCTAACCACTCCATGCTCCAAGGAAAAATTGAAAATATGTATGAGCAAGAGCAGGACCGACAAAATTAGCATCAGCTTTCAAAATTTAATTACTAATTCCTTCGGTAATATCTTTGTTTCTCTTAAGTGAATGACTTGACACCATCATTCATACTAGGAAACTCGTAATATTGTTTAAGTCGCTTGATTGTTCCTGAATATCCCTGATGTCTACCAAGAGGAGTAATATGGAATTCCTTTATAATTTCATTTATGTCTTCTTCGGTTTGGTATATTGTTGTTCGGGGTAAAATTTTTAGAATGAGCTTTACCAGCTCATCGGATTAAAACGAGAAGAAGCTTTCGGTTTTGTTTTCAGCCAGATCAAAGGACCATGATTAGTCTTTTCCTTCGACATCTTGTGATAGCATCGCTCCGATTGCGTAATCATTCACGTCTGTAGTTAGAATGAAGATGTCATTGCAATTAGGACGTTGAAGTATAGGAGATGAAGTAACAACTCAATGAGAATTCTATTCAAATTCTACATTTTTCCCTAACAATCCACTTGAAGGTCCGGAGATCTTGGAATAATCATCAAGATATACAAAACATATTAAATCATTTAATCCCAATAATATCGTGTTCATGAGCCACTGAAATGTAATTGGAGCCTTCCTTCAGACCCAATGGCATTCGCAAAAAATGGTAACGACCGGCGAGTACTAAACGCTTTCTTTTCTTTATCATCAGCGTGCAGTTTAACTTCATGACATCCATTTGAAAAATCGAGTGTTGTGAAATACATTGCTTTGCCCAGTTGGTCTAATATATAGTATCTGTTATGTTCGGCAGAGGGAAACATTGATCACTAGTAATGTTGTTTAACCTGTGAAATCCTACAATTAAACGCCATTTTCGTTCATCAGTTGAAGATTTCTTGGGAACGATCAATAAAGGAAAGTTCCAAGGACTATTAATTGGTCCGATAATTTTTTCGTTTAGCATCTTATCAACTTGTTTATTGACATCGTCTTTAGGTGATTCGGCGAAACGATATTATTTGACGTGAAGGTTGTGAATTTTCAAATGTTGGAATCTAATGCCAACACGCGTTTATTGTAGTCAGTCAGAGTATTGCTTTCTAAGGTAGAAAACAACGTTGAAATTACAGCTAATTTTGAATATGGAAGATTTTTCTTTTTCGTTCAAGTGACTGAGATTTAGGTTTTCAGTAAGCTTGGCCAATCTTGCTTCTATGATTGGATTCCATTTCCGATATTTAGTATTATAAAGGAACTTGCTAAAAAAGCTCAGTTTTATTTTACCAATATTAACTGGATAATCGTTGGTATCACTAAACTTACTGAAATTGTATCTTCACTGACAAACGTATTCGTTTTACTTTTGATATGGATTAGGTGTACATTCTGTCAAAAAAGTACCGGGAAATGATGATTTAAAAAGCCCGCTTAAAGGGATTGTACATTTTTTGTGTCGCTAAGTTGGCACAACTGTCCTCTATCATTAGGTAAAGTACGAGCGCGATTTGTTATTTAGTCTGTTTACAGTGCTCGATTCTGTCAGTTCTTCACAAATGAGTTTTGCGAATTTTACAATGAATAAAAATATAGAACAAAAAATTAGTCTTAAATTTTGTATTGCAAATGGAATTTCGTATGTCGAATCGCTGAAAATATTACAGAAGGCTTACAGTGAATCGACTTTATCAAAAACAAGTGCGTATGATTGGTACAGTGCATTCAAAAACGGTCGAGATGTAGTGGAAGATTTGCCTCGCTCTGGCTTGAAACATAATTGACACTTTATAAAATTATTGTCAAAATTCGACGCTAGGTTTGTTCATTAACGAAATCTCTTCATTTTTGCGAATCGACAAGCTTTACCTATTGTTGATACAGAAATATTCTTGGAAATCTTGGATGATCTTAATGCGATGGTTCACTCAAAATTTGGATCACCTTTTTCGGTTCTTCGTCTTCTCTATACAGATGCATGCATCATTTAGGGTGGTAACATTGACAGAGTTCAATCAATTCAATTTGCAATTGGTCGACTGAACGAGAATCTTCGAATTGTAGTGTTAACTCATTTTTAATTGTTCCCATGTTGGCCCATCATGTAACGGCAACAGAATATTTTGCGCACATTGTCGGTAATACTGTAGGTAACACTATTAGGATAATTGTTAAGCACATTCTGTTGATTAATTAATGTCAAATAGGTTTCAGCACGCGGCTCGACAATAACAAATAGTAAAACGTTAAGAATATAAGCAGAATTATTGTATAACGACTTAAGGAAGTTTCGAGCTCACTAGGTAATAGCTGTGTTGTACCCTATGCACGTTAGAGCTATCGGTCGCTATATGCAGGAGCAGCAAATTACCGCTACGAAACTGACGGCAATTCCTATAAATGCGTTTAAAAGTACGTCAAACTGTTCGCCAACTTGAGGTATGTTGTGTGGCCCCTATATATTGATCTCTATTTGGGTATCTGAAATCTAAGCCAAAATTCTAAAAGTTAGTCAATAGTTAAATTGGGCCCACATCTTGTCACCAAATAAAGGGATCCGATGAGCAATGCCTATAAATGTGTTTAGTATTACGTCAAAGAGTTCGCCATCTTGAGGTATGTTGTGTGGTCCCTATATATTGATCTCTATTTGGGTATCAGAAATCCAAGCCAAAATTCTAAAACTTGGTCAGTAGTTAAATAAGGCCCACATCTTGTCACCGAATAAAGGAATCCGATGAGCAATGCCTATAAATGCGTTTAGTATGACGTCAAAGAGATCACCAACTTGAGGTATGTTATTTGGTCCCTATATATTGATCTCTATTTGGGTATCTGAAATCTAAAACAAAATTCTAAAACTTGGTCAGTAGTTCAATTAGGCTTACAACTTGTCACCCAATAAAGGAATCCGATGAGCAATTCCTATAAATTCGTTAATTATTACGTCAAAGAGTTCGCCAACTTGAGGTATCTTGTGTGGCCCCTATATATTGATCTCTATTTGGGTATTTGAAATTCAAGCCAAAATTCTAAAAGTTAGTCAGTAGTTCAATTAGGCACACATCTTGTCACAAAATAAAGGAATCCGATGAGCAATGCCTATAAATGTGTTTAGTATTACGTCAAAGAGTTCACCAACTTGAGGAATGTTGTATGGTCCCTTTATATTGATCTCTATTTGGGTATCAGAAATCCAAGCCAAAATTCTTAAACTTTGTCAGTAGTTTAATTAGGCCCACATCTTATCACCCAATAAAGGAATCCGATAAACAGTACCTATTAATGCGTTTAGTATTACGTCAAATAGTTCGCCAACTTGAGGTATGTTGTGTGGTCTCTATATATTGATCTCTATTTGGGTATCTGAAATCCAAGCTAAAATTTATACGGAGTTGATCATCGGATACCCTTACAGGGTTTCTGAAAATCAGTGATTAGTTGACCCTGTTTAGTATTATGTCATATGTCAGTACTTCTATGGTATACGAAGTTATCACCCAAAAAGTTTCGTTTCTCTATGCAAGGTCAATGATAAATTTCTGAAAATCAGAAATTAGTTGACATAGGGGTGCACCTTACTACCCTGTAAGGGAATCCGATGATCACGGTCTCTAACCCTGTTTAGTATTATGTCAAATGTAATACTTCTATGGTATACGGAGTTGGCACATAAAATATCCTATTTACAAATTATAATTTATACTTTTGTTAATAATTTTTATCGATAGAATTTTGCTGATAGTTTTTTCTATCCCATAATGACCGGCGGTTGGATCACAGTGGTACCTCTGTAGTATTAATTCACGTTGACTAGCAGGTACGACAAGCTGGGCTTCCTCAGAATCTTGATCCGGAATATATCGGTATAAAATTCCCTGCGACATTACATATCCTCTTCCGGTGTAATTGGCAAGATCTGGATGATCCAGTTCCTCGAAGCATTTTATGATGTTTTCTATTACCGGATCTTGAAGTTGTGAACCGCGTATATTTTCAAAATCATATGTTGGAAGATCTAGTTGACACGAGAATATAACACTGTATTCTTCCTCGGATATTGGAGGCCTTGACAAGGTGTCAGCGATGACATTCGCTTTCCCTGGAGTATGCGTGATATTCAAATTGATTCCTTGAATTAATAAAGCCCATCGGGCCAGACGTCCGGATGGTGATTTCAATGACATCAACCATTTCAGTGGCTGGTGATCTGTGTCAACTGTAACTACGGCACCGTCCAAATACCCTCTGAATTTGTTCAGAGCCCACACAACTGCGAGTGCTTCACGCTCTGTTGTGTTATAATTTCGTTGAGCCGGAAGTAGTAACCGACTAGCATACTCTACTGGTCGTTCATCTTCACCCTCCCCCTGGAGTAAAACCGCCCCAAGCGCATAATTGCTTGCGTCAGTTCTCAGAGTGTATGGCTTCATTTCGTTGGCTTGTTGAAGAATCGGGACGTTAACTAATAATTTTTTTAGTTGATCGAAAGCCATTTGATGTTTCTCGTCCCAGGTGAACTTAATGTTCTTTTTAGTTAAATCACTGAGTGGTCGTGATACCTCGGAAAATTTTGGTACGAACTTGCGATACCAACTGCACGATTGTAGAAACGATTTGACATCTTTCGTGTTACGCGGTTCAGGTCGCTCGGAAATAGCTGAAACCTTCTCGGGATTGGTTCGGATGCCATTAATATTAATTATATGACCTAAGAATTTAATGCTCTCTCGAAAAAGGAAACATTTCTCCTGATTCACCCTTAAATTATATTGCGACAAACGACTAAAAATCTTCTCAAGATCACCCAGATGTTGTTCAAATGTTTCGGACACCACGACAATATCGTCTAAATAGGCCCACATAGCTACGTCAGGAATTCCTGATTTAATACGGTCAACCATTCGTTGAAACGTGGCGGGAGCATTTTTCAAACCAAAGCTCATACGTTTGAATCGAAACAGTCCAAATGGACAAATGAAAGACGTTTTGTCTCTATCCCCCTCAAACACTGGTACCTGCCAATATCCTGCACGCAAATCTAAGGTACTCATAAACCTAGTTCTTTTTGCAACATGCAGCAGCTCATCAAGACGAGGCATAGGATACTTGTCCGAAACCGTAACGGAATTAAGTCGTCGATAATCAATGCAAACGCGGAATGAACCATCTGGTTTTTTTAACATAACCACGGGTGATGCCCACGGACTTTCGCATTCTTCGATTATGTCTTCCCTCAACATTGCATCTATTCCGTTTCAGAACATCTCGTTTCACTGGGGATACTTTATAAGGTGAACTTGAAATTGGTGCATGATCACCGGTTTCGATTCTGTGTTCGGCACACTTAGTGGGACTGCCATGTGTGGCAAATAATTGGTCACTATTTAACAACAACTTATTGACTAATTCCTGCTGCTGATTTGGTAACGAACAACCCTCATCCTCTCTAAGAAAATTTATTGAAAAACATTCCACAGACGTTTGAACCACATCTTCGTAATTTATCCTAAAAATCTTCGGTACGTCGCCTACTCTCATTGTATGATTTGAAAAATTTAAAAGCATTTTAGATGCAATTATAAAATCGATACCCAATAATGTGCTACTACACTCCGAATTTTGAAATGCAATAAATGTTGTAGCGACTGTTATCTCACTGACGATTACATCTACTGTTGTATACTACACGTGTCTTAAACTTTGAGATCCATCGGCTAACTTAATTGACATTTTCCTTGATATAAATTCTTGACCTTTTTTTAACAAAAGATTATATAGCGAATGAGACGCAATACTGAGTCTTGATGCCGTATCTACCATAGCTGTACCATATGATCCTAGAATATGAATACCTAAAATTGGTCTTGGCTTTGGATTCAATGGTTCTGTTACTGAATTGATTCAATGTGAGTTTGTGAGTCAATTGAACTAAGTTCAGCCGACAGTGGGTTAGAGATATCCGCACATGAAACGCTGGTTTTGTCTACCGACGACCTGATTGACGACTGTTTTGGACTGAAAACTGGACAATTACTTTTGATATACCCCGATAGACCACATCCATAACATTTAATATCATTGTGACTTTTATTTGGGATTGATAAAACTGTGGAATTTTTGTTTATATCTTTATTCATACGTTTCCTATACTCTTCGAATGGGTGTCCGGATTTGCGACAATATCGACACGTATCTTCGGTTTTTAAAATTGCAAAAGGTTTAACATCCTTCGCTCTTCATAAAAATCCTCCACCGGGCAAATCTAATTAAATCATCAAAATTCTTAGTTTCCTCCCTTTTAACTTTTTCACGTATAACTCTGTTAAGGTTACCATAAACCATATCCAGCTGAACTGTTTCAGAAACCGCTGAACTTATCGGCAATTGAGCGAAAAGCGCTCGAATTTCGCAAAGAAACAAATCGGTTTTTTGATTCGTTTGTTTTTTATTAAAAATCTCCTGAAAAATTTTATACGGTGGCCGTTTTTGACCAAATACGGATTTTAGTAAATCGATAGCTTCTTTGAAAGTTGAAATAGAAGACTTTATACCTTGCCACCACGTGGCTGCTATTCCTTCTAAAAGTATAGGGAGACCCTTGAGACTATTTTCATCCGAAATGTTACAACACTCCTTATATACTAAAATCGCATCAATAAATGCTTCAACACTATTCGACTTTTCCCCATTAAACCTACTCGAGCATTTCGAAAAATTACCGCTAACTGGGCTGTTTTAAATCGGAGTTGGACTTGTTTTATCATTTATCGCGTTGAGTAATGCCAGGAATTGATCCGTAGTCATCACTATGTTAGTCATTATCGAACTCGTGCTGCTATCCGAACTTAACTGAACAGAATTATCGCCTGATTTACACGACGATCTAGTCTTATAATATGAACTGACACTAGGAACCACCCGATTTCGGTTATTTTTCATGCGAGAGTAACAACGACCACACAAAACTTATTTACAATAGGGTATAAATGCTTCAATTTCGAAATCCCAATTCTTCTTCAACTGAAGTTTCACCATACACCCACCACTGTATGCACTTATATTGAGTTTTTTTTATGATTTCGACGCCATGTTCTACAAACTTCTTTTTTTTTTTATTATGTATAATTTATTGTTTCTGTCTTTTTATTTTTCTAATTTAGTTATAATAATTTTATTATAACTCTTCAAATGTTTTAATTTTGTTCTTTCAACTTTTTATTTCAATTTATCCACTTTTATTAAAAATTTTTTTATTTTTGGCCACACGCGTTGGGCTGCCATTTTGTAGCGTGGGTTTTTTCATTTTCCTTAAGGGCCAAAATTTATATACACAACCTACGTACAATAAATGTTTATTTGTTTATGATTTCACTATTCCTGTTTCATTTAGTTTATTATTATTTATTTTACTTTACATATCTTGATTGGATTACATATTGATTTAATTTAATATAAAAATAATAGGAATCCCTCCATGGGATTGTATATAGATATAATAATAATTTTGTTGTATGGTTTACCGCAGACACGACATACTAGATACTACCGTTCGTCCATCTCCTTTTTTGTCATCGGTTGAAACTTGGTGTTGCCAACACCGATGAAATTTCCTTGGTTATTGTTTTTTGTTTTGTTACAACTGGATCTCACTTTAGTCTGGATCTCACTTTTAATAATGTTAAAAGAATTTTGATGCCCAGATTTCCACTTAAATTGAATTTCTTAAATTGAGTTTCTGTAACATTGGTCGGTTTTGAAAAGAGTTAAAACTGACATTTGTTTTTACGTAAATTTAACCGGACCTCAGAAAGTTGCTGAAAAACTAAACCTAATTTGCTAAATGTTTTTCAGTGGTTTTGCCTGATACTACTGTCATACAAAAAATGAACGCACCTCGTATTCCCAAAAGGAAATTCTTAAGCTCATGTTTAAATATTCAGTCGCTGATTAAATGCCAAATGGTAATCTATGCAACAAAGCCACAGATTTATGAGTACCCCAAGCGACAAGTTTACTTGATTGCTCATCAAGCTGATATTGATTGTAAGCGGCCTCCAGGTACAGTTTGGAAAAAAGAACGCAAATTTCAATCGGTTAAATACTTCTTCAACCAAAGACAATGCTTATTATCCACGATCTATACTTTCGACTACATTTTTGACTACACTTGTGACTACACTTTTGACTACACTTTTGGCAATACTTTAGACTACACTTTTGAGTACAGTTTTGATTACACTCTTGACTAAACTTTTGACTACACTTTTAACCACACTTTTGACCACATTTATGACTTCACTTGTGACTACCCATGTGGCTACACATGTGACTATACATGTGACTAAACACAAACCAAAAACATTTTGCCGGAATACCTTTGTCTAAATCGTATTTCGGCCACCTTTAAAAAATGATTAAGAAACGATTCGAATGTCACAAGAAGTATTAGTGATTAAAATAGAATATTGAGCAGCATTATTAAGACTAAACGTTCTGCAAAACTTGCATAAGAAAAAAAACCAAAACCAAACATCTACATATTTACCTAGTTATACATACTCGAAACTTTATCAACGTTGAGAGTCCTTGTCCCTAAGTTATCATTACAAAAATTGGCATAATGATAACAATAAGGCTTCCTCACAGCGCCTCATTATGGGGAATTTGGTACACATTACACATTATGAATTCACTATTTTTGTAAGTCACTTGATCGGTAGTGTAATATATCTAACATACGACGTTATGTACATTTTATTGTTGCGTAGCGTCTAATACCCAGTTTTCGTTATACAAGAAAATTTCATTCACAATTTTTCAGACCAGCAAGCAGCGTAACACCAAAATTATTTTTATATTGTTGGAAACGCATTTGAGAGCTTTTGAATCATTAGGCGTCACCATGGAAATGTGCGCCGCAATGTTATTTCCTCTCGTCGAATCCTCTCTACCCGAAGAGATTTTGCGTGTTTGGCAATGCCAAAATACTAGAGTTGATAATGCCCAAGATCGATTGAAAGTTTTGATGAAATTCTTGGAATCAGAAGTGCAAAACGAAGAGAGAATTTCTTTAGCGATAAACGTATTCGACGAGCAAAAACCAAGTCACAACAACAACAAAAGTACGAAGAAAAACTTAATACCGCGGCTGCTTTGTTTACATCGAACGAAACAAACAAAATTCCGAGTAAGTGTATTTTTTGCGGGGAGAGTCACGACAGCGATTCGTGTGGAAGCAAAAAAATTGAGTTTGAGTGCGAAACAAGATATTATGAAAGACAAAAAAGCGTGTTTTGCGTGTTTGAAATTGAACCACAGCTACAATAAGTGTCGTTCTAGAATAAAGTGTGCCTGGTGTGGTAAAAAAACATGCTTTGTTGATGTGTCGGGAAGTGACCAAAAATGATAGCGATCAGACCGTGGGTGGACTCCAGACAATGACAAAAAATCTCGCTCTCGCCAACGTAACCTTCCAAGATCCCCAAGTATATTTGCAGACGCTCCGCGTCAAGTTGAAAGGGCCAACGAGAGAACGAGTTGTTCGCGCGGTCATTGACACCGCGCCGCATAAATCGTACGTGTTAGCCAGTTTTGCCGAGAAATTAGGTTTCGAAAACATCGGTGAAAAGAAGATGGTGCACTTATTGTTTGGTGGGGGATGTCAGAACCCCGACAACACCAAGTTTCACGCATCACACTAAGTAAACTTGATGGTACTTTCAATTGTATTTTTTCAGCAAATCATTTGTCAAAATATTGCGGCATATGAAAACAGCACACGTTTGAACGAGCTGAAAAGTAAAGGAATCTACTTATCCGACATTGGCAACGACACCGAACTTATAGCCGTGTTGATAGGCGCGGATGTGATCGGGCGACTGTACACAGTTAAAATTGTACAAATTCCCACTGGTGAGACCGCGGTGGAAACTCTCCTTGGCTGGACTATAATGGGGAAAAATTCAACAAATTTTTCGGAACGCCAAGATGCTGCTCTCACAGTTATTTTGATGTTTGCTAGAGAAGCAGATATTACGGATTTATGGAGACTTGATGCGCTGGGAATTACAGATCCAGCTGAGAGAGTTTCAAAGGAAAATTATCTCGCTCAAGCAAAGCCAAATTTTGTATCTACCACTCGGGTCACTCAAAAAGGGCGCTACGAAGTGGCGCTTCACTGGAAGGAGAAGCACCTCCACTCGCAAATAATCGTTTTATAGTCGAAAAGAGATTGATTAATCTGACCAATAAATTGAAAAATGAACACTTGTTTGAGAAGTTCGACGATTTATTGACACTTTGGGAAAAAGACGGCATTATCAAAGAAGTGCCCAGTGATCAGTTATCAGAGCATGATTATTATTTGCCACATCGTCATGTTCTAAAAATTAGCAGCACCACACCGGTCCGACCAGTATTCGATGCTTTCGCGAAAACAAAAGACGGAGTTTCACTCATCAAATGCCTTGAAAGTGGTCCAAACCTAATAGAAATGATCCCTAATATTTTGTTGAGATTCAGGAATCATGAAATTGGAATAGTTGCTGACATTGCAAAAGCATTTTTACAAATAAACATTGTGCCTTCGGATAGACAATTTTTGAAATTTTTTTGGTGGAGCAAGACAGAACCAAGAAAAATTATTATATTTCAACACCGTCGCGTTGTTTTCGGGTTGACCTGTAGCCCATTTCTGCTAGAAGCAACAATCGATTTTCATTTGGAAAAAATGGTTCATAAATCCACGAACATTGAAGAATCAGAGTTGATAGAGAAAATACGCGACTCATTCTACCTCGATAATTGTGTCACGAGCGTGAAATCGGAAATGGAGGCCCAGTATTTCCAAGACGAAACTACACGGATCATGAAAGAAGCCTGTTTTGACCTCCGAGGGTGGGAGATGATGCACGATAATGGCCAATCTGACAACAATGCCGTACTCGGAGTGATTTGGAACAAGGACAAAGATACGTTGGGATTTAATATAACAATAACGGAAAAACGACCAGAAAAAATTACGAAACGTTTTGTTCTATCCGCGGCGCATAAAGTTTTCGACCCACTCGGTTGGGCCACGCCCACTTTGCTATCTCCGAAAATATTGCTCCAAAATTTATAGGGAATCAAAGAATTAAATTGGGACGGTGAGATCCCAGATGACTACCAAAAACAGTTTCAAGCCTGGTACGATCAGATTCCTGAACTTCGAGATCTAAATGTCCCACGGTGGATTTTCTGAGACACACGTGACAAAGTAACGTTCCACATGTTTGTTGACGCAAGCAAAACCGCATATGCGGCTGCACTTTTTGTTCGAGTGGAACAAGCGAAATCACGAGTGAATCCACGAGAAGATATTTCGATTCCACGCATGGAACTCTTGGCAGCAATGCTTGGAGCACGCTTGATGAAAACCACAATCGATTCGTTAAAATTAAAGAAGGTAGAGGTAATTTTTTGGACGGATTCGTCAACTGTTTTGTCCTGGATTCGTCGTAATGGTTAATGGGCAGTTTTTGTGTGGAATAGAATAACAGAAATACGAGCGACCACTGATATCAAAACTTGGCGTCACGTACCAGGCAATAAAAATCCGACCGATCTGCCGTCACGAGGGTGTACAACCAGACAGCTCATAAATTCCAGATGGTGGGAGGGGCCAGACTGGCTAAAAGATTCTCCTGATCACTGGCCAGCTGATCGTTTTGAGATTAACGAGAATGAAGTTAACGCAAAGTTGAAGAAAAACGCAGAGAAAACTACGCCCGAAAGTTTCATTCTCGCTACGGTACTCAGTTGTGCTAATGTGATTATCAGAGAATCTGATGAATGTCAAGTTATTTAAAAACCGTCCGAATGATTGCTTGGATTTTTCGATTTGCGCGAAATTGCAAAGTAAATCCAGAATGCCGCCAAAAGGGTAAAATCAGCGCGAGAGAATTTATTGACGAGGCCTTTGAAGGAATAAACGATTCAAGATTAAAGACCCTCGAAGTCTATAAAGAAGAAAGCACCGGATTAATCAGAACGAAATCACTGGTTTCAAATCGCGATGACAGTTTTGCCTTCAGATTTCCGATAGTTTTAAGCCATAATCATGAATTGGTCAAACTGCTTATTACGCATACACACCTGAAAAATAATCACACGGGCATCAATACAATGTTAAAAATTTTGAGAGAACATTTTTGGATTACTTCAAGTCGGCGTGCTGTAAAAAATGTCATACAAAAGTGTGTTACTTGTCGCCGTTTTGCAGGAAAAACATTAAAAGCACCGCCTACGAGTTTGCCCGCAAGGAGAGTCAGAGATGCAAAAGTTTTTGAAATCACGGGAGTAGACTACGCAGAGCCTCTCTTTGTACGAGAAGGTCAAAAGTGCTACATCTGTTTATTTACCTGCGCAGTATACCGTGCCATTCATCTTGAGCTAGTTACGACATTGTCAGCTGACGAATTTCTCAAAGCTTTGCGCAGATTTATACATCGTAGAGGAAGACCGAGCTATACATTTACAGCGATAACGGTACCAATTTTGTCAAAGGTAACCGTTTACTGGAACACGTCAATTGGGAGAAAATTTCGAGTTATTGTGCGACCGAAAAAATTGAGTGGGTTTTTATTCCTCCATCCGCCCCATGGTGGGGTGGGTGGTGGGAGAGAATGGTACGCCTTGTAAAAGATCTTCTGAAAAGAACCCTTGGCATTACCAGTCTCAGTTACGAGGAATTGAACACCACACTCTGCGAATGCGAATCGGTCATTAATGCTCGCCCCATCACATATTCACCGGAAGATAAAAACATCATTTGTGTCATAAGCCCAGACATGTTTTTGAAAGAAATTCACGTAGACGGCGTACCAGATATAGACGAAATTGAGAAAACATCGCTATCCCGCAAATTACGTTTTCGGCAACGACTACGCGAGGAAATCAAAGATCGTTTTCGCACAGAGTACCTCGGTCAACTTTCCAGAAGAACAAAAAAAGTCAATAAAGATCTCTGTAAAACTTTGAAGGTCGGTGACTTATTCTTCATTTCAACTGATAACCAAAAGGCTTGCAAGTGGCCTTTAGCCAGTATACAAGAACTATTTCCCGGCAACGACGGAGAAATTAGGACAGTAAAACTCAAAACCTCCTCAAATGTATTGGTTAGACCAGTTCAGCGATTGATTTCACTGGAAGCGGATTCGGAAAAGTCAACACCATAGGAATGTTCTGAAGAACCAATCGACGAAGATCGACAAGACAGGGGCGGATCAAGTTCGGGTGACACCATGGAGCCCCCACAAAACCCATCCGAAGTGCAGCAGGTACAGCAGACACGACGAGGACGGGCAGTCAAGATGCCGAAATAACGCTACATCGAATGACATGTTAAAATAAATCATTATCTATATGGATGTTTGTTAAATTACCGAAATCGTCAATTAAAGCAATTTAAAAAGGTGGGAGAATGTTGAAAAATGTAGATCATATTGTGAGCGCCACGGCGAATTTTATCTGTAGTTTCTTATGATTTTTGGTTTTTCAAGATTTTGTGACTGAGCATGCGTTGATCTTACGTGTGCGCTTCAATTTTATAAATGAACGAAGTCGCTTGGCATCCATCGTCCGAGCAACAACCAATTAGCGTAGTCAAGAATACGGGCCATTGTCAATAAATTTTTGTTTTATGTCATATGTTAACAAACTAAACAAAAAAAAACAATAAAAATGTATAAAAATTGTACTAGATTTATTATTTTTTAAGTAGAATAGCCTACTGCGAGGCGGTGAAACTTTAAAATAGGGCGCGTTTTTATATTTGTGCAAAATTGTTCGAGATTGTAAAAACTTGATCGGTAGTACCATACATATATCTAACATAGGACGTTGTGTCCATTTTATTGTTGCGTAGCGTCTAATTTCCAGTTTTCGTTATACAAGAAACATTCATTCACAATTTTTTGTAAGCAGAGCAGCATGCAGCGTGACACCAAAATTATTTTTATTTTAGACACTGTACACAGATACAGAAAATATTTATTATCTAATTTTAAACATTAATTTGCCACAAATTAAATAATTTTTATCCTCTATTTTAGCCATTGTCACTAAATATTTGTTTTATGTTAACAAACTAAACAAAACAAACAAAAAAAAATTGTACTAGATTTGTTCTCTTTTAAGTAGAATAGCCTACTGCGGGGCGGTGAAACTTTTGAAATAAGGCGCGTTTTTATATTTGTGCAACATTGTTCGAGATTGTAAAAAAACGAATTTAGTTAATCAAAAAAAAATTTATTTTTATTTCTAGGAATCGGTTATGCAGTTGTGCTTATAGCATTCTACGTTGATTTTTTCTACAACGTTATTATCGCATGGTCATTACGATTTTTTTTCGCTTCATTTACGAGTGTTCTGCCTTGGACGTCATGCGGCAATCCATGGAATACAATATTTTGCCGAGAAGTATATATACAAAATATTTTTTTATTTTTTTATTAACAATAATCTTTATTTACCATTATACAAATAGTACTCGGCAGCGGATAATGCAACGCAAAGCAATTTAACGGTATTCAATGAAAATACAAAATTCTCATCGGCCGCATCTGAATATTTTAATCGTTATATTCTGGAGCTAGACCAAAGCAGTGGAATCGATGATTTAGGCGTAATAAAATGGGACATGGCACTTTGTCTGTTAGCCGTATATTTAATATGTTATTTTTCGCTGTGGAAAGGTATAAGCACATCGGGCAAAGTGGTTTGGTTTACAGCATTATTTCCGTATGCCGTACTCTTAATTCTCTTGATTCGTGGTATAACACTGCCCGGTTCTGCTGAAGGTATAAAATATTATTTAAATCCAAATTTTGATAAGATTTATGATCCGGCCGTTTGGGTGGATGCGGCAACGCAAGTATTTTTTTCGTTAGGACCCGGATTTGGTGTACTTTTAGCATATGCATCGTACAATAAATATCATAATAATGTTTATAAGTAAGATGATTTATATTTTAAACACAAGCATACAGAAAATAAATGTTTCCTAAATTCTATAGAGACGCGATCTTAACAAGTTGTATAAATTCGGCAACAAGTTTTATTGCTGGATTCGTTATATTTTCGGTTCTTGGATATATGGCGCATACATCACACCAGAGTATAAATAATGTGGCAACCGAAGGACCAGGACTTGTTTTTGTTGTATATCCAGCGGCCATAGCAACAATGCCCGGAAGCATATTTTGGGCGTTAATATTTTTTATGATGCTGCTGACCCTTGGTCTTGATAGCTCGGTAAATTAACGAAACAAATTTGCCATTTTATTAAATACAAATAATTTTCATTATATACAAAAATTTCAGTTTGGCGGTTCAGAAGCTATAATTACCGCGTTGAGTGATGAATTTCCAAAAATTAAAAAAAATCGTGAAATATTTGTTGCCCTACTGTTTACACTATACTTCATTGTTGGTCTAGCCAGCTGTACACAAGGTGGATTTTATTTCTTTCAACTGTTGGATCGATACGCGGCCGGATATTCAATACTAATCGCGGTATTCTTTGAATCGATAGCGGTTTCATGGATTTACGGTTGTAATCGATTTTGTGATGATATCTGCGATATGATCGGTTTTCGGCCGGGTATCTATTGGAAAGTGTGTTGGGTATTTGTGGCCCCTATATTTTTATTATTTATCATAGTATATGGATTAATTTATTATGAGCCGTTACAAGTCGAGGATTATGTGTATCCGGAATGGGCAAATGCATTGGGATGGTGTATAGCTGGTTCATCAATGATTATGATACCGGGCATGGCCATTTATAAATTAATTGTAACGCCCGGAACATTTATACAACGATTGACATTTTTGACAACACCATGGCGAGACCAACAAACAATTTCAAATGGGGTCACCACGGAACCAGCACAAATTCGTTTAACCTCAGGGAAAGAGGGTGAAGATGTTTGAAATGATAAAATTACAAGATTTAACATTTATTATGTTTAAGCAGTAAAATATTTTTATTTTTTTTTTTTTATTAAAAATATATAAAAAAAATTTTTAATTAGTTTCATAAATTAAATGCTGTATAGATAATAGACAAAAAAAAACTAAACTAGAGAAACTCACCTAATTTGTACATTTTTAAATTAGTTAATGTTATTTATACATAAAATAAAAATTTATATATAATTGTTATATTATATAGAAAAATAAATTTTTATTAATTGGTATGAAAGCTTATAAAAATTGTTAAATAAATAAGAAAAGCTTTAAAATTAACCAAATATTTTAGAAAAGGGCTTATTATTAACAATTAACAACAAAGTACATTTATAGTGATATACATAAGTTTATAAAAGTGTTCCCTTATTATATACAGAAACATTAGATAAATAAAGAAACTAAATATCAAAAAAAAAACACCAACAACATTAAAATACAAAAATGTATTAAATAATAATTAAAATAATTTTTTGTACAAAAATATTGTAAGTTGTTAAATTGTATTCGAACTTAAAATACCAGCATTTTTTGTTTTAGTGATAATTATACTTACTAAATATTGTGGAACAGCTCCGGGTTCCAGTAAATATGCAACGTGGATGACGTTCGTGTCAGTTGCATAATTTTTTTGAAACCAAATCACACATTGACGTTTCTGTCTTCAATACGATGTGTTTGTAAACTCATTTGGAGTTCATTAAAAAATTAAAACAAATTTTACATAATAATTAAGTTAAAGCCATAAAATTTTGCAATTATCAAACAATTATTTATTTTTAGCTTTACAAACAAACATTCACTAATAATCAAAATGACTTCCAAAGAGTATTAAATTTGATCTCCATGTACTAAAATAAATTCAAGCCATGAGCTACTTTTTTAGTTTAAATTTGTTATGAATTTTGATTGGTTGGTTGTGGAAAAATTCGTCCAATGAGAATAGACGTCAAAAAATAATGTATTAGAGTAGGCTCGAATTAAAAATAAAAAGTAACTCATGGCCTCCGACGACTACACATTCAATAATTGTTATTATTATAAAATAAAAATATATTTTTATCAGCCATAAAATATATTTTTACTAATTAAAAATTAATAATAATAATAATAATTTTAATTTGCCAATATAACGGGATTTTTATTTTTTATTTTTATTAGAACAAAAAAATATTTGATTTGCATTTGCATACATAGATAAATTAGTTATTTAAATGAGACAAAAAAAAATTATTTAAATTTTCAATAACAGCCATTTGGAAATTTATCTAATCATTTTTTTTTATATATTGTAAATATTTAGACTAATTTTGTTAAATATTTTAATAAATAAAATTAGCTTTAAATAATATTTTTGCAAGTTTTACTATTTTATCAGAAGTCCTTGAAATAATTTTTCGGTTAGATCTATAAGTACCTTCTAAACATTGATTCCTAATTTTTTTATATTAAGGACTACTTTACTCATCATCATTTACTCTAGTTGGTTCAGTATACATGTATAAGTTCGCACTACTTTCCGTTCACTACGTCCACATATTTTTGAAAAGAAACCTAAACTGGTGGCCTTCTAATGTCGGGCGTTCCTTTCGTCCACCGAAGACAATCCATTTTCTATTGCGTCGCATCATTATTTAATTCTGTAAAAACCAGCCGTTTTCCGTCCACGATTGCTGCTCCTCCCGAGATAAGTGCTCAAAATAGCGTTGCAAGCAATTAACCTTCCGCAGCTCTCTTTAACACGCATGCTAGGGATTTAATATTGTTGTTACCATTTTTGGTGGCATCTCCTATGGTTGTCATCCGGCTGCCTAGTTTAACTTAGGGAGGATAAACAAAATAATTCCTTTAAGCCGACCATGTGGCCACGTAAAAGAGGAAATTTATTGAGAAATTGTTTTACAATTGCTGCGTTCCATTTGAAGTGGCAAAGTATAAATAAGTACTTGAGAGTAGATGGTAAATTGAAAGGGAGTAGATGGTAAATGCAACATGGAAAGTTGGAAAATTAGCCATTTCTTACCGATTTGTTATAATAAATATTCGTGTAAATAAATTCGTGTAAATAAAAAAAATAAAAAATAAAGTCGGAAGTTTCAAGAATTGAACTCCAAACACACATCACTAATTCATCTTACCACCCACCCAACCACTCATCTCTATATAATTTTTACTCATTTTTTCGTTTCTGATCAAATCGCACTTGGTGAAAAATCGCATAAAAATTTTTGTTATTTTACCAGGCGAACAGAATTTAAAAATCAACATAATTGTCAGCAATGTGACATTATTTTGTATCAAAGCGTGCCACTTCAACTTATTTGACACTTGAACATACAAAATAAAGTCATATTGCTGACAATTCTACCTTCTTGTAATTTCTGTTCGCCTGTTAAAATGACAAAATTTTTTTGCGATTTTTAATGAAAAAAAAAAATTTTTTTGTTAAATTTTGCTCACCTGGTAAATAAAAATTAACTTTTTTTAATTAAAAAGGCAATCAACCACCCAAATAGAAAATTTGTAGATTTTTATTACAAAAAAAAATTCCTTCAGTGGTTCGATCCTCGCGGCTGAAGGAATTTTTTTTTGTAATAAAAATCTCCAAATTTTCTATTTGGGTGGTTGATTGCCTTTTTAATTAAAAAAAGTTAATTTTTATTTACCAGGTGAGCAGAAATTTAAAAAAAAAAATTTTTTTTTTCATCAAAAATCGCAAAAAAATTTTGTCATTTTAACAGGCGAACAGAAATTACAAGAAAATAGAATTGTCAGTAATATGACTTTATTTTGTATGTTCAAGTGTCACATGACTTGAAGTGGCACGCTTTGAAACAAAATAATGTCACGTTGATGACAATTATATTGATTTTTAAATTCTGTTCGCCTGGTAAAATAACAAAAATTTGTATGCGATTTTTCACCAAGTCCGAATTTATCAATATTTAAACGAAAAACTGAGTAGAAATTATATAGAGATGATTGGTTGGATGGTAAGATGAAGGAGTGGTGTGCGAAAGGTTTGGAGTTCGATTCTTCAAGCTTCCGACTTTATTTTTTTTTTAAGCAAAATTTGATTTTTTTATTTCCACGAATTTTACCAAATTTTTTTTTGTAGCGATCTCGATCCCGATTAATTTTCTCGGATTATCCCCAATTCAAAATTTTTCATCTAAAAACAAATTTTTTCGTTGGCTTTGCTTAGATTCGAACTCCAGACCTTCTTCACTCCACGCCATCACCTTACTACCTAGGCTATCTCATCATATACAAGTTAATATAAATTTGTTTGTTTTATGCAATCAAAATAAATGTGTCTATAATATGTCGATATGGTGACATCTCTGTTAGGGCATATGTACTACATTTACTACACAGTGTTTCTGCTAAGTGCTGAAATATTTGGTTTTGCTTAAAAGAGGGCGTGTGTTTTACTTTTGTAAAAATGTCTGAGGCTCGATTTTTTAAATAATTTATTAATTACGTAACATTATTATTGCATTAAAATAATATGGATTAGTTGTACTAAATATTCTGGTAACGAAGTCGCCATAAATTCGAAAAGCAAACTACTCATAAAATTTAGCAATAGTAGCTGCGTGCAGTCAGAAGTTCTTGTTTGTACTTTGCCACGTTAAATGGAACCAAAGCCTACTTAATAAATAAAGCCTCCATGATGAAAACAAGCTTTTTTTAAGGTATCAAAAAATCCAAAAGAAAATGTTTATTCCATAGTATTTATATGGAGAGATGTGACCTCAGTTTATTCAAAATATATTAATGAAAATTGACTCGAAATTAATTTTATTTTGATTCGATTGAAACTATAAACTTTATTTTCCACCTGACTTGGACGATTTTTTCGTGAGCTTTTCCAATTTACGGTAATAATGATAACAAAATAAGGTATTTTATATCTGAAAAAGCTTAAAAATAGAGTACATGCATGTAAAAAAGAGATATAAATATAAAGGAAAAGGCGCGACGTTTACAATAATAAACATGACAAACAATATAGAAACAAGGTAAACATAAGAGAAATGAAGCAAATACATAATATGAAGCATATTATCAGATGACAGCAAATAAAAAGCAAAGCCTACTTAATAAATAATTTTTTTTTAAGAATTTAATTTGTCTGTCTGTAATCAGTTGATTTTTCGGCATTTTTTATAGACAAATATATTAATTGTTCATGGCAATCCCAATATTTTCGATTTGGTAAATCAGAAAAATACAGAGGCCAATCGCTCATAATATATCTACTGAAAAAAAGTAGAAATATCTTCCCCCCTCCCCGTAATTTTGGCTGAAGGCCCAAAGAGTTATACCAATGTACCACTCTGCAAAAATGAGAACCCTCCCAGTAGATATATTATGAGCGATTGGCCTCTGTATTTTTCTGATTTACCAAATCGAAAATATTGGGATTGCCATGAACAATTAATATATTTGTCTATAAAAAAATGCCGAAAAATCAACTGATTACAGACAGACAAATTAAATTCTTAAAAAAAAATTATTTATTAAGTAGGCTTTGCTTTTTATTTGCTGTCATCTGATAATATGCTTCATATTATGTATTTGCTTCATTTCTCTTATGTTTACCTTGTTTCTATATTGTTTGTCATGTTTATTATTGTAAACGTTGCGCCTTTTCCTTTATATTTATATCTCTTTTTTACATGCATGTACTCTATTTTTAAGCTTTTTCAGATATAAAATACCTTATTTTGTTATCATTATTACCGTAAATTGGAAAAGCTCACGAAAAAATCGTCCAAGTCAGGTGGAAAATAAAGTTTATAGTTTCAATTGAATCAAAATAAAATTAATTTCGAGTCAATTTTCATTAATATATTTTGAATAAACTGAGGTCATATCTCTCCATATAAAAACTATGGAATAAACATTTTCTTTTGGATTTTTTGATACCTTAAAAAAAGCTTTTAAAAAAATATCGTCAACATGGAGGCTTTATTTATTAAGTTGGCTTTGATGGAACGCAGCAAACGAAATGGGCTTTTAGAGTTGAAGTTCCACTGTACATGGTTTAAGTTTTGACTTTTAAGACTAATTTGTGCTCAAAGACACTCAAAGTAGGTTTCCTTACTTTCTCCAAAATGTAGGGCCTCCAATTGAGCTTACCGTCCAAGATAATGCCCAGATACCTTGCTCTGTTAGTAAAAGCAAGTCGTCTCGTGCCGTTTAAGGAAGGAGAGGCAACTACCGGGATTACCTCTCTCCTTCCAGCTCCGTAGTAATAACCCATTTACCACTAAATTCCAGAGAAGAGGGGATAAAAACCCTTCCTGCGAGGGCCCTCCTAATCACTCGCCTCTTAAAGTAGGAACAGCTCCGAGCTATCAATCCTTCTCACAAGTATATGATTAATTAACCTACTTACAGGGAAGTCCACTTCCAAAAATAACAATCTTTCCCTGATTACCTCTGCTTTCACATGTTAAAGGCAGCCTCTATATCTAGCAATTCCACCAAACAAAACTCTGTTAAGTGAATCGATTTCTCAATCTTATGTACCAAGGTGCGCAGAGCTGGGTTCATAGATGCCCACTTACTGGAACTTATTTTTGCTCTAATATGTACATCCAACAGCCTTTCTAAGGTTTTCAACAGAAAGACTGATAGGGTTATTGGTCTTAGGATAGAAATATGAACTTTTCCTCGCTTTGGGGATTGACCTGTTTCTTCTTCCTCGGATTGTCCTGTTTCTTATTTCCGATTGCCCCTTAGATCCGAATGTAGAAAATTGGAATTTTCAAGTTAAATTCAGGCCGATTAGGTATTGTCTTGGTTATTTATTAACCGATTATGATGAGATTCAATTTGCACAATGGAAATGGGATTCTAAAATGATTATTACAAGTGGAATATGGCCGATTAGGAAGGAACTTCACCGTTTCTCAACCGATTATGACGAAATTCAGCAAGTACGATACAAATGGTATACTAAAATGATTTTTATATAAAGTTCTGGAAAAAGACCAATTATGAAGAACTTGGCCATTTCGCAACCGATTATAACGAAATTCTGCATGCTCGACAGAAATGGGGTTCTAAAATAATTTATATATGTAGTTCGGAAATAAGGCAAATTAGGAAGGAACTCGGATGTTTCTTTGCCGATTTCATGTCGTATTTATCGAATTTCATCACAATCAGTTTACAAATAACCGAATTTCTTCCTAAATCGCCATATTCCAGAACTTTCTCTAAATATCATTTTAGAGTCCCATTTTCTTCGTACAAACCGGGTTTCATCATAATCAATTAATAAACAGCCAAGCTCCTTCCTAATTGGGCTGAATTTCACTTGAAATGCTATAAATGGATAAACTTCTGTAAGAGATATTCAAATTTTCTGTATTCGAATCAAGGAATGGCAGTCTTAAGAGTCACCACTCTTACTAGTCCGTCGGATCCTGGATGTACTTCAGCGACCCGACTCTTTTTCCATTTAAGAGACAGTATATTGTCGTCACGAATGATTACGATTTCGCCAACTTCAATGTTTCGCGATTTGGTTGTCCATTTTCGTCTATGCTGGAGCGATTGCAAATAGTCTTTGGACCATCTATCCCAAAAATGCTGCTTTAATTGAACAAGCATTTCCCATCGTTGTTTTAGAGGCACCCTCTTCTCCCTTATGTCAGTTTCTGGTATGCTCACAAGTGAACGACCAATTAAAAAATGACCTGGTGTGAGTATGAATATTTCATAAGCGTTGGATCTTGGTTTTGCACACAGAGGACGTGAATTGAGCACCGCCTCGACCTGTTTTACGAGGGTGTTCAATTCCTCTTACGTTAAACTAGCTGTTCCCATCACTCTGCGAAGATGAAATTTAGCCGATTTGACTGCAGCTTCATGCAGTCCGCCAAAATGATGAGCACCTGGAGGATAAAATTGCCAGTTAATATGGTCATCTCTGCACATTGTATTAATCTCCTGTTCAATTTCATCGGACTGTAGCATCTTGTATATTGCGTTCAACTCAGAGTTGGCTCCTACAAAGTTTGTACCTCTATCGGTGAAAACGTGTTTACAAAGTTCCCTGGTGCTTGTAAATCTCGAGAAAGCGTTGAGAAATGCACTTGATGAGAGGTCTGCAACTAGTTCCATGTGGACCGCCTTGGTGGCTAGACAAACAAATATGCAGATATATGTTTTGGTTGGCGGTTTACCCCGACCCTTATGATGAACGAAAACGAGACCACAAAAATCCATTGCTGTATTATAGAATTCCGGTGCAATTTTTACTCGCTCAGAAGGCAAATCTCCCATCAATTGCGAAACAGTGCGTGGTCGAAGTATGGCGCAACGTACACATTAACTTGGCCAAAACTGATCACGAACAATTGACGGTAATGCCTGAGGTCCCACATGCAGATGTTCTGTGTAGATATGTGAGTAGTGATTCTGTTATAAAATGCCTAGGCGGCAATAGAATGGGATGCTTCGCTGTATATGCCAGTGATGAAAACTGTAGTCGACCTCCAATACGAATGATGCCAGCTTGATCTAGAAAGAGCGATAGAGATTTTAGGTTTACATCCTTGATTGAGTTACCCTTGCGTAGCTCCTTGAAAACATCTTCGTAGCACTCATGTTGAACCAAATATATAATGAGCTGAACACCAGCCTCTTAGTCGATTGCATCGAGCGAGCGTCGAATTTTAGATTTTTTATGAAAAGACTGACATACGACATCGTAGCAACTACCTTTTGATAATCGTTTCTGTGTTTTATATTACCCAGAATTTTTATGTGATTTGCAGCATTATTGCAGGTAAGCGTGGTTTCCGTAAGTTTTTTTTTTTTGTTTCAGGAATGTCGTTAATGTTCGCGCTTGAAGAAAATTTAACAAACCACTCGCACTCAGGTGAGTGTAAAAATAATGGACCCAAAAACCACAGTTCGCAGTCCAACAATTGAGCAGCCTTTATGCACCTGGACACAATATTCGCTGGGTTGGATTTGGATGTCACGTGTATCCATGGATGTGATTCGCACAAACCTTAAATGGCGCTGACTCGATTAGCAACAAACGTGTTCCAATTTGTTGGTGTGCCGTGAATCCAGTATAGCGCAATTGTCGAATCAGACCAAAAAAATACCTTTTCCACTGCGAAATTTAATGTGTCTAAACCCTTGCGCATTAGTTGTGCGAGAAGAAGGGCAGCGCATAATTCTAAGCGGGCTAATGTTGATTTTTGTATTGGAGTGAGTCTAGATTTACTGCACATGAGACGCACAACATATAGGTACCATTGTCTAAAGAACCACGTTATAAATTGCTGCACCGTAAGCACTTTCGCTGGCATCCGCGAATCTGAGCAGTTGTATGTGTTTTGGTTCCTTGATGCCATCAAAAATGTGTCGAGGAACGGCTAATCCCTGTAAATGTTGCAACTCAGACCAAAATATTTGCCATTCGGTATGGAGGTGCATAGGTAAAGCTTGATCCCAATCGCCTTTTAGTTGCCACAATTTTTGAATGAATCGTTTTCCAAGGACAGCTACCGGAGACAACAGGCCGATTGGATCGAAGATGCGTGCTACTTCCGAAAGCACAGTACGTTTTGTTATACATTCGTCTGAAGAAATTTGAACGTTAAATTTGAAGTAATCCTTCTCAGGTTTCCATAATAATCCCAAGGTTCTGACGAAGGAATTGTCATCGCCATTAAATACCTTCTCACATTCTACATCTGGAATATCATGTAGGACCGCCTTTGAGTTTGAGCACCATTTTTGAAGAGTCATGGCGCCTGAGTGAAGAATCACTGCTATTTCGGATCTCATTTGTATGGCCTGTGTAATTGAGTTTGCGCCAGTCAACAGATCGTCGACATAAAAGTCATTTTGTATGACAGAGCTGGCTGCTGGTGCACGAGTGGAATTTTCCAACGCCAGTTGAAGTAGATATCTTGTTGCAAGGAAGGCACCAGATGAAGGGCCATATGTTACACAATTCAATTTGTATGTTCCCAGCCTCTGAGTTGGGTCGTCACGCCAATAGATATATTGATAGCAGCAGTCGTCATCTTGCACGCAAACTTGTCTATAGAATTTGACAATGTCGGCACTGATAGCATAGGCGTGAGACCTAAAACAACAAAGAATAAAAAATAAATCGGTTTGCACTACAGGCCCTACTGATAGTAAATCGTTGAGCGAATTGCCATTTGATGATTTTGTCCGATTCCGGAGATGATATTGGTCGTGCTTTTTAATCTTAAGCCAAGCCGTGTAGCTAGTGCTGTGGTCATAAAATTCAACTGTGACCCAGAGTCCAAAAAGGCACGGACGATAAATGGAGTTTCAAATTCACACAATGACTAGAGCTGTAGCAAGAATGATGTATGACGACCTTTGTGATGGCAATGTTACGGTTGATGAAACTGAAGTCCCTGCTGTCATCGATTTTGAAGCAGGCTGTAGAGTTGTCATTGCTGTGTCACCAGAAATCACAGGAACAGTAGTTTTGTGAGTTATGGCACCATCTAAATGAAGCATAGTATGGTGCATGCGTTGGCAAACATGACATGTGCTGCTAGAGGGGCACTTGCTAGCCATATGTGATTTTTGTAGGCAATTAAAAAATAATTTCGTTTTCTCAACAGCCTCGCGCCTCTTGGGTACTTCTAGCGCCTTGAATAAATTGCACTTGAAAATAGAGTGGCTATTGGCATTGCAAAATGTGCAGGTCGGTGACGATATTTTCGTTTGCTCTTGTCATGTTGATTGCGATGGATTGTGTTTTGAGGGTTGGCTGGCGGCCGATGATTGCGGTTGGCTTATTTTCAAGGAATGGATAGCTGGCTGACTCTGCAATTTAATGCATCTTGTAATGATGAATTTTTTGATGACATCGTACGAAGCAATAGTTGAGGTTGGTGAGTGGTCAATCCATTTTGACCTTGTATCTGCATCCAATTTCGAGACAATTAGGTATACTAAAAAGTCGTCGCAATTCTCTATAGGCCTCTAAAGATGGGCTAAAGACCGAATATGCGAATTAAAATGGTTAACAAGCTCCATCAACCGCTTAGGACATGCCTTATCTAAAGGCTTAAATGTGAAAAGAGCCTTCATATGTTCTTCAGTGATTCTTTTCGGGTTTTCAAACTGCTCGAAAAGCAATTGTTGCGCCACCGGATAATTTTCACCAACAAAGTCCAAATTGCCTAGGACTGTTTTGGCTGTCCCTGAAAGTGAACCATCAAAAGAATTTATGAAATCAGTCCATTTCATCAAATCACCAGAAAAGATATCCAGAACAATTTCAGGAAGCCTAGGTGCGTGAATAGGAAAGGCAGGATTTACTGACTCTGGAGTGTGAGGTTTAATTTTCGGCACCTTTAATTCGTCGATTCACTGTTCGATGTCCGGGCCAACAGTCATGTACATCGCCTTTATCTCATTCCTTAGTATCATATCAATTTCCTTGGATTCACTTTTCTCCTCGAGCTGCGTTTGAAATTTTACAAAATTCGTGTAGCTGTCGGTGAGATCTTCTAATTGCCATTGACACGACGAAGGTTCGATGTACTTACTTGTTCCTTATGAAATTTGACCACATTTTGGATGTTGTTGATCTGTATTTCAATACAACCTTTTAATCGATGATCACCAGCCATGATTTAAGTTTTGTATTTGGCAGCAAATAATCACAAATGTTAATCAGTTATAACTTATCCCGTTATAATTTGTTTGTAGCACAATGATGTAAGATGTTCCGTTGTGTCAGACAACCATGCACGTTCCGCAAAGTAATCTCTAACACAAAGTATTACAAAATATTTGCACAAATGTGTAGCTTCTGTGAAATAGATGCACAATTTCTGTCAGAAAGCTCACGTTAATTTATTTTATCGTCACTGGAAGATCCGTATGGCACTTAAAAAGCGTATCCAGCCGGAAAACAGCAACATTTTATTCGTAGCAAATTTTTTTCTCAAAGATTTTAAAATGGTGGATAATTGTATCCCACTTCTGACACCATAAATGTTGAAAATTAGAGGAGGAGGATATAGTGAGGGCAGTGATGAGTGGTAGCAGGCATGCTGCGCTGCGAGACATGTTGGAGAGGAGATTGATGTGCGAGCAGATGACGAGGGACGAGTTGTGGCTAAATATAGTGTATTGGGACGAGCAAGAGAAGAAAAAAGGTAAGGAGAGTAAAGGAGCGGAAAGAAAGGGAGGAATAGGCCAGTTGTCATGTTATGGGTGTGGGCGAATAGGCCATATAGCGTGACAGTGCACCTTACCAATAGACAGGAATTTAGTAACGTGATATAGATGTCACAAAAAAAGGCATGTAAGGGCGCAATGCCAGAGTGTAATAGAGGGTATAAGGGTGGTGAATGGAGGAGATCAACAGGAAACAGTAAGAAGCAGAGTAATCGCGATGATGAATGACGGCAGCCGGATTAGGGCACTGTTAGACACCGGAAGTGCGGTAAGTGCCATTAAAAATACTAAATTAATAAATAGCGAGGGTATAGGTAAATGGGTTAGGAGAAGGAAGATTAAGGGAATAAATGGAACGGAGTTGAGTGTTCTAGGACAGGTAGAAGCTAGATTAAAGATAGAGGAGGAAGTGAACGAGGCGAACCTTTTGGTAGTACCCGAGGAAACAATGACCGAAGATGCCATATTGGGAAGGGATTTCATGAGGGAGAATGGGATAGGTCGCATCGGGTGGCGGGAACAGGAAGAAGAGGAATTTCGCGAGTTCTGTAATATAGAATGGAAGGAAGATAAGGGCGTATTAGATTTACAGGTAGGAGATGATAGACTGACACGAACGGAGAAGAGAAGGGTAAAAGAATTGTTTAGAAGAAATTATGCAGGGGTTAGCATACGGGGGTTTAGGCCGGTAAAACATGAGGTGAAGACTAGGTTGAAAGAGAATAGGGTTATATACTCGAAGCCAAGAAGAATGAGCGTGGTGGAAAAGGAGGGAATAAGAAAAGAGGTGGAAAGGTTGTTAGAGGAAGGTATTATACGAGAAAGTGATTCGGAATTAGCGATTAGAGTGGTATTAGTTAAGAAGAAGGATGGCACAATAAGCTACCATTTGGATTCGCGAATGCATCATCTGTATTTATTAGATATATGGAGAGGGTGTTGAGAGAGTTCGGAAGATGTGAAGACGTGGTATACTTTATGGACGACATAGTGATAGCAACAAGGACGATAAAGGAGCATCTGGAGATATTGGGAAGACTATTGTACACCTTGGCTAGAAATAAAGTAAACTTACAGATGGCAAAGTGTAAGTGGTTGAGGACGACGATAAATTGTTTAGGTTATAGAATAGATAAGGAAGGCATAACACTGAGTGATCATCATGTGGAGGCGATAAGGACCTATCCAAGACTAATGGATGTTAAAGGGGTGCAGAGGTTCATAGGACTAGTGGGATATTTTAGAAAATTTATTGCCAATTTCAAGGATGTGGTGGCGCCGTTGCTAAAAGTGGTAAGGAAGAATAAATTTAAAAGAGTGAGAGCACGATAGGGCGTTTCGCAGACTGAGAGATAAGTTGTTAGAGGAGCCAGTACTAAAAATATTTTCGCACACGGCGGAAACGGAATTACATACAGATGCGTCGGCGGGAGGGTTTGGGGCAGTCCTAATGCAGAGAAATGCGGAGGATGGGAAGTTATATCCAGTATCATACTATAGCAGGAAGGCAACAGAGTCGAAGCAGAAGTTGCACACTTTCGAGTTGGAAACGTTAGCAGTGGTGTATAGTCTACAAAGATTTAGATCGTATTTGCTTGGGATGAAGTTCAAACTAGTCACGGACTGTAGTGCAATGCAGATGACGTTAGCAAAGAGGGATGTTAGCCCAAAAATAGAGAGGTGGGCACTTTGGATGAGTGAATTTGATTTTACCATTGAGCATAGGAAAGGGGAAAGGTTGAGCCATGCGGACGCATTGAGTAGGGTAAATGTGTTAACATGGGAGGAATTGGAGGAAGGAGAAGAATACAGAGGAGTAGAGGAAGAAGACGACGATGAGGAAGACTGGAAGATGAAGATAATAGTGGCGCAACTTAGAGATGACAGAGTGAGCAAATTAAGGGAGCAGATTTTGAAAGGAAGTAAGAAAGGGTATGAAGTAAGAGACAACGTAGTGTATAGACAGGATGGGAAGAGGTTGCAGTTGGTAATACCGGACAGTATGATAGGAGGGCTAATATTCCAAATGCATGACGGAATGGGTCATATGGGGGAAAAGAAGACCATTAAGAACATCAGAAGGAATTTTTTCTTCAGTAAAATGGGAGAGCTGGTTAAGGAGCATATAGGAAGGTGTTTGATGTATCTGAGATTTAATGACAAGTCGGGGCGTAAGGAACACAAATTGCACAACTACGGAAGAGAGGTAGTGCCATTGAAACGGTGCATATCGACCACATTGGACCTTTGAAAAAGACAAGGAAAGGATACCATTATATATTGGTTGTAGTAGACGTGTTCATTAAATATGTTCGGTTATACCCAGCAAAAACGACGGAGACCAAAGAATAGTATCGGACCGAGGAACAGAATTCTCTTCAGAAGAATTCACTGAGTGGGGGAGGAATAATAGAGTGAGACACGTGGAGACAGCAACAACGTGTCCAAGGGCTAATGGCCAGGTAGAAAGATTTAACAGAACACTGGTACCATATTCGCGAAATTAGTAGATAAAGAGAAGGTGGAATGGAACAGCTTGTTAGCGAAAGCAGAGTTCGCAATGAATAATATGATGAGTAGCGCGACAGGAGATACACCAGCGTGGTTGTTATATGGGGTGGATCAGAGATTTGGACAGAAGTCGGAAGTGGAAGATTGGATGGACGAACAAGGAAGACGTGTCAATTGAGGAGAGGAGAGCAATAGCTAAGGGAAGGATAGAGGAAGGGCAGCAATACAATAAGGAGTATTATGATAGTAAGGTAAGGAAAGAACATAAGTTTAAAGAGCGAGGTTTGGTACTGCTGAAGGGCAGAAAGGTAATAGGGAAGGAGAGCAAGTTATTGGGTAAATTCAAAGGGCCGTATAGAGTAGAAAAAGTTTTAGAAAAGGACAGATATTTGGTATCAGATATTGTGGGAGTTTAGGTAGGAAGGTTACCTTATTCGGGAATTGTAAGCTCGGAGAGAATGAAGTTATATAAAAAGAACGAAGAAGATGAGACAGAAAGGGAAGGAGAACAAATAGACGATTACGAGGAATAATTATTGTTAATTGAAGGATGAGGAGGACTGAACGCGCAAGGGAGAACAAGGCAAGCGGGGAAGGAATTACAGATATAAATTAAAACTGAATTGTTATATGTTTTTGAATAAATGAATTAAATGATAGAGGCAGTTTTAAGGAAGGGTTGGGAAGGACATCGAGGGCGATGTTAAGTCAGATAGGCCGAGATGTAGGGTAAATGACAGATGGTAACCCAGTAGACATAAGGTTGTAGTGTACGGAATTACCAATCGTTGTTTATTGGGAAAATGTCAATGTTAAAAAATACAGAAAAAACTACTCATCGGGTAACACGTATTCGATGTTATCTTTGTTGATAAAAAAATTAATCATTACCAAAAAATACTTTTCCTTGTTAACACAAAAAAATCCGACGCCATTTTTTTTTGTAGTCATTCTAGTGTTGTATAAAAATATAAAATTATCATTTTTTTTTTAAATAACTAACTTGTAAACGAATTTGTTGTTTTAAAATAAATAAACCTTGCAAAACTAAAATAATTCTTATGTTGCGGGTTTAGTGAAAACGGCAAATCGAAAAACGCGTTGTATCAAACTCTGTTTTCGTCCATACACATCATGGCACATGCGATTCATTTAATTTTGGTGTATATTTGGTCGATCGCTGTGAATCAAAAGCGAATCTATACGCATACATCGTCGGTTTCGCACATATCACGTGTTAATTTACGCTAAACAATATCTATCACGGAACGTCACAAAAATCAATTGGAGTCAGATTTAAAGAAATTATATGGTCATAAACACGAGGAATAAGTTGAAGCAACAATCAAAAAGCGCTCCAAATTGTACACCACGCTACTGCGTGTTCCACCTCGCATCACCAACCATAAGGTATACTGGGTAGTAGGGAGTAGTGGTACGGGTGGAAGGGTAATGGCATTTACACACATCGGGCGACAGGGAGCGGCGGAAGAGGTGTTGGCATTCGGAATTGTGTTGCTGAAAGTGAAGGTATAAGAAAGCGGAGAATATTGTAATAATCAAGTAATAAATTAATCGGTGAACGAAATAAATAAGAATTATATAGTTTAACAGATCGATTAGTGTTTGTATTAATTTGAGATCATCGAGTGGAAAGTATTAACGTGCCTTAGACTTGGATTGTTATTTTATCGATGTTGTCTTCTTGAGATGTTTTATTCTACTAGAATCATCTCTGGAAGAATGTGTCCCTTCACCACGTCTCTGGAAACTGCAACATTTTCAGCATAAATGGAAACCAAAATTTAACAATAAACCAATTGTTTTTATTTATATATATCTTGTATAATATATTGTATATAGTATTTATTTAATAGTGACAGCTATTACATTATTTCATATACATTATTCTGTTGTTTTAAAATATTTTTGAACACTTAAATATACGTAAACCCATTACATGGCATGATAATGCTCCAGCATAATAATTTAGTTCAATACAATAATTGATAAAAAAAAACAATATGTGTCAAGGTTTGGGACGATTAGTTTAGATTAGAATTTAGTTGTGTTCCAATTGTTTGGTATATTTGTTGGACTTTCGGCAATACGTAAGTTATTTTACTATAATACTTTATGATTCGGTGACTGAGAAGGAAGGGATTTATCATATCTATTTTATTTAAGACAATATATAAATTCCAAATAGTTTTACTAAAATATATAATATGTATAATAAAATGTATATACTAAAAATTAAAATAAAATAAGTGATTAATAAAAAAAAAAAATGTTGACTGTATAAACTTTTTTTTTTATATAATATAAACATCAATCAATCAAAAGCCTGATTTAAAAACTTAAAATCTTGTTTTTTTTTTTTGCTTAAATTTTAGTTTCGATTACATTTTGTATAGTTTTAATAATTTGGTAAACAGTACTGACGATTTTTTTGCATTTTTTCAACGCCAGCTTTCAGCGATGTCTTTTGAGCAAAATAATCAATAATCGATGGCACCACAAATGATGTGCCCAAAAATTGATTTAACGAAATCTGCCAATTGTTAATTTCCGTCGACTGACCCGTGTTATTACTACTACTACCTAAATTGGATTTTCTATTATTTTTTGTCGATGTAAATTCAGTGGCATCATTGGAATGTTCTGAAACGGTTGTTTGACCTTTCTGCGATTGTGATGTTGGATTACCGTTGCTATCCGACTCGTTTAACGATTCCGGATAAATTATTTGCGTAAAACTATCCATACTACCGTCATGATCCATTTCATTTTTACTATTACCCAACTGGATCAATATATCATCTGTTGGTAAAACGATGATTATTTAATAAAAAATAAAAATAGTAAAATATTTTTGTCCATCAATAATTAATATAGACTTACATGATTTTTGAACATCGGCATCACTTTTACCCATCAACTCAAGCATCGTCGTCCATAATGCAATAAAATTCATTTGCGTTATATTTGGAATTGTTTTGCGTGAAAAATTTGCATCCGGCTGATCCAAAAATATTCGTAAACTATTTAAACTGCGCGTATCGGTTGAGGATGCCGTCGAAAAATGTGTTTCAAATTTTTGTAAACTATTTTGTGAAAAATTCGAAATATCATCACAATTCGACGATTGATTACAGCCTAATTTATTATTTATTGTACTAAAACCTAAATCACTTATATCCGACGATTCATTATCAATCGAATCATTATTATAAATCACATTTAAATTATTTGTTGTGTGATTTGGATAATTCATTGTTGATGAACCACCACCGAATGATGTTGTTGGTAGATTATTCCCGTATATATAGTCAGATGGGAGATCAACATAAAATACTGAATTACGTAAATTTGCCGAATCAATTGATAAATTTGGCGTAACATTACTTGATGACGATGGATATTCAATGTTTGTTGTAACTGGGGGCGGTATAAAGCCGTGATCATTTGGTGATGGTAACGCTTCAATTGATTCCGAAGCGTCTTCACTAAAAAAATCTTCCGCTTCGGTTGCAATTTCAGCATCTTCTTTTATATCTTTGTTTTCAGTATTTCGTTTGGTCACGATTTCTCCCCGTGGCAATAATGGGGGCAAGTGTAGAATATATAAGAGTTTTAATTTTTCTGTATAACGATTTGAACATATAATGCCTAGGGCAAGTATTAATTGATTCAAATCTAGAAATCCATAGCCTGGTTTATCCATTAACTGTGAATAAATTTTTAAATAAATTGCGAACATGGATAAAACTAGAGAAAACTTACCCTAAATAGTTTTTCAGCTAAATCCACATTTTGGCACTTTCCCCATGGCGTTAATTCACTGAAAAGAACTTTAAATATATCGAAATTAATTTTATACATATCAAGTTTGTTGTAAACATCCTTTTTGGCCGCCACAACAACAACTGCATCTTTGGGGTCAAATTGTAGCATATCGATTGGCGTCACTGATTCATTATCAACACCTTTATTTGAACTCATACTCTGCCTATTCGTGATCTTCTCTTCACGTATAATACTCAACAAAAGTTTTAACTCTTCTGCATTAAAATATCCATTTTCCTTGAGACTTTTAACAACCGAATTTTCAGCATCCATTTCAAATTGGTGTATAGTTTTTCGTCGATGTTTATTCCGTAATTCTTCTATTTTCCGGGTTGAGATTAAATCTCCGAATCGTTCATATGCGGCATGGATTAGTGTTTGGACGGCTATGCTCTGTAAAAACAAAATATGAATGTTGGTCAGTAATTATGATTTATTACCAGTGGATAGCAAAATAATAATTATTTGAAACACATAAACCAGACCACACAGTATTCAACACGCACAAGAAAACATGTAAAATAAATCGAAAAAAATTAACAAACTTTTTTAATTACTCTATGGTTATTGTCATGTCGGGTCGCCATTGTGATATCATCATTAAAAACTCCTAACAGATAAACGGTTAAATGTTGCATGGCTTCGCCATCATCACGACTTTCAAGCAGCTTATCTTGATTCCATTCCAAAATTTTCAATGCAATCTGAAATAAAATATAAAAATTGAGTAAAATTCGTTATTTGGTTGGGCTCATTCATGCCCACTGTGAATACATACCATAAATATAACTTTAGCACCATCATAAAAAAAACAGTCAACAATGTGCAATGCACTCTCATAAGGCATAACACTAATGAAGATCGTTAAAAACCATGATAACGATATCATTTTAATCATATCTAAATATTCTAATTTTGAATGTAATTCAGGTAAATGTGTTTTGATCAATTCGTTTAAAACCCCTTGATCAATTTGTGCCCCCACCACTTTATCATTGTAATAGTCGGGTGACAAATTTTCACAAAGTACGGTCAACATCCAGAATGCATCTTCTTCGTTGCAAAATATTAAAAAAAGCGATGAAACAATGTTCATCGCCTGGCAATAACCAATTTGAGGATTGCGCAGAGCGTACGCTTGAAGTACGCGTCTCAGTGCATCGATACCCTCTTGTTGCTGGAACGCTTGATATTCGGGCAACGAACGATGTAAATCCCGTTCAATTTCATCATGTGTTTGTGATGGTTTTGACATAGATTTTTCTACCAAATCCTCATATAAACCCGGATTCATTAATTTCTCGTGTATAGCACCCGAAAATATCATCCAAATATCTTTACGGATTACATCCGGTATTCCTTCAACAACCAAGTTTGCGATATCTGTTGTACGATACATTGAAATTCCGTACCCAAACTCTTTAAAATGATCATCCCATTTTTTTAAAATTTTCATTTGTTTCCCTTTCATCTCATCTGGGATCTCTTGCTTGAATAAATTCATAAGCGGCTCTTGTATCGACCAAGATCGATCGTACGGCAATTTTTCTTGTTTATGCGGAACATTTGTTTTGGCCATGAGCTCGGTGATTTTACGGACAAAAAATTCTCGATCCCCAATTTGTGAAAATTGAAAATTTGCCTTTTCCGATGTTGTTATATTGATTTGATTATTAAATCGGGCCGCACCATCATCCTTTTTCTCGACACTCTAAATTTTGGGAAAAGATATAAAATTCGTATACACTCAATTTACAAGTCTCGGTGTGGTGTGATGGACTTACGTAAATTATTCGAAGCGGGATTACGAGGCAAACCAATTTTTTGACATCACTACGAAAGCACAAAAAATTTTGCGATAAATAAATGCAACCAGCAACAAATCTCTTATTGTACGGCGTCCATATGCTGGCCTTAATCATCCCGTCAAGTATTTCACTTTGTGGCAATCGAAAAAACATTTTATATTCATCCGATTGTTGGCGTGCGGTCAAGTCACGCAATAAAAACGATTTTTTCGATATATTTTTACTCAATTTACGAAAATTTACCGGATCATGATCAAATGATGGACTCTCTGGATCTTGAATTTTTTTTTGCATTGCCATTTTGCTCAAATGCTCGATTACATTGAACGTTTCCGTTACGTTGAATAGCAGGCCAAAGGTAAATTCCATATTATTTTGCGTTTTGATGTAAATCGATTTGACCGATTTGCTGATTTCGATGATTTCTGAATAGCGCAAGACAATTTTTGTCTCGTTACCAAGTAAGTAGGAATAGAAACATAAATGGTTTAGTGATAGATAAAGGTATCCCTGCCGTGGTATTATGTTTTGGACGTAACTGAAATGAAAATTAATGTTTTTTTAAACGGATTGGAAGGGAATTCAAAGTTATTTGGTTCAAATTCTGAAATCTTTGTGTCTACGGATAAAAATGTAAACCAAGAGATGAAAGTGGCACACTGAATTTAACAAATTTTGTTGCACCAGATACAGATTATCAGTCATATATAAATCTCCATATTTCTTAGTTAAAACGTTAAATAGTTAAAATAACCGCCCCTGATATAAAGTTTTGTTTACTTGCTTATCGGCATACCGTTGAAAAATTTGATAAAACCAAAAACAGATTGTCGACTCGTTATTAGTCACCCACATAATGTAAGTAAAATAGAAAATCCCCCTCCATCTTATAGATTATAATTTGTTAATAATTTTATAAGACTTACTTGCACGAATAATAGGTGACCAATCGTTCATCATCCGTCATATTAAAACGTTCCTTAAATTTTGATGCAACCACACGAAACTTGGACGAGTCGAGTACCTCTTCTTCTTCTAAATTATGGGTATTTTGTGCGACCAACGATTGAATTTTACAAATGGTAAAGTTAGTGATCTCCTCCTCGGTTTCCATTTCGCTTAAAACTTTGAATATATGTTTGGCCAGCCATTCCCAATCTTTCAATATATCGTCCAGGGTTAACGCACACGCAATTTCTACAAAACCAAACAAAACAATAAAACGCAAATAATTTGTCGACACCACATCTTACCATAATAGACTTCTGATGACGGTGTTTGATGTAAAATCCTATATGGTGCTGGTTTTGTATCGAAGACGCTATCGAATGTGCCCACAATAAGTGCGGACAGTCCTTTTGATTCGCCATGACCCCGTCTTCGTTGCAATAAAAAATATTTTGATGTATGAATTGTTGTCTCGTTAACCCTGTAAATATAATATTTAGATTAGATTTTTAGAATCATAGATTTACATACATACAAACACAATGCATTCATTATTCTTTCTTTCAACAAATTTTGTGTTAATACATATGTCAAAAACAAATAAAAATAATAAAAAAATTTCAAAACTCAATATTTACCATAAAGTGTAGGGTAAAATGGATTCTTTTGGTTGAATCCACATTCTCGTAAGTGATTTGAATTACATTAGCGAATTTAAAATGAAAATTAGAATTTTAATTTTAATAAAATGATTTCTTTTTTTTAGGTAAACAAAATAATAATACTACGTTCTTTTTATGGATTTTTGTGTTTTCTTCTTCGTGTTTTTATTTATTTAATCGAGCTTTTTTGACATTTGTGTTTCATAACAAAACCCATTCACAATGGATAAGCTAAACGTGAAATGGGTAAATTCTTATTGGAATTTTATTGTCAATACAATTTGTATTGACAATATAATTCATGTAAGCTGTGTTTTTTTATTCGCTTCCGATAGCTGCTATCGAGAGCCGTCATTTTTCTAGACCTAAATTTAAATTTAACGCGCTATTTATTGGTAAACTAAAATTATTTAGCATCAAACTATTAATTCAACTGTTTAGCGAAAACTTATAAAAAATATTTGGCTCTACCTATTAATACGGAACGTTATTGGGAGCCACATTTTATATGACGGCTCTCGATAGAAGCTGCTTAAAGCTGGAATGGTGATAACAGCCGCATTTTGTTGGTACATAATTTCAAAAAAGAATTAAAAGATATTACAACAACAATTAGGGTTAGATAATTCTTTTTTGTTTTCATCAAATCTTGTAATTCTTTTTTGAATTGCTAAGAAAATACAGCCATTTAAATCGGCGAAATTCTATTTGTTTGTTTTTTTAATCGAATATTCGAATCTGAACGCCTACCCATTTTATAACTAAACGCATCTACTTGTTAATTCTAGTTACTGTAGTATCCTGTACTACTGTGGCGGCGACATGGTCGACATAATTTCAAAGTCCATTTTTTTCTTCTTTCCAGGAAACACCTAATAAAGATTTAACTACCGAAATTACCCAAAACGAATTTTATTTACTAACAAATTTCCTCCATCTCAGTTGCGTGCTATCGCCAGCCATTAGTACGCTCGGATTTGTTTGTGTCAATGTTATGACGTTTCTTTGAAGCGCGAAATTGCCATTACTCGTACTAGTAGCGAAGCGACACCTTCTTCACAGTACTAGAGGCTTAAGTAATGTATGTATGGGGGTTTCGTATGAATGTAGGACGCTATGAGGAGCTCTTACGCAATTTTCACTTATGCTGTAGCACGAGGATATCAACGGGGACACGAAATGCGTGTGGATTATTTAATAAAAACTAAACATGTTATTTATGCACTAGCTTTTTATTTATTGTAATACTTGAGAATATTTTTTAAGCAATAAAATATAAATTTCTAAATAAAATAACTAATTTATTTTTTCTAGCGTTCTTCGCTTAATACGGAAAAAATTAATGTTAACAAGTTAATGGTTTTGGAGCGACCCCTTAATATATTTATTTTACAACAACAAAACAAAGAAAAATGTACTCATACTCATCCATTTTTCGTTCTTTATTGTTCAGTCCAACAAGCAATACTATGGTATGCTAAAAAATGACACGTAGCGAATGATGCGTAAACGAATGACGCGTAACGCCACACACTCCCCCCTCAGTGTGATTGAATGATCACACGATACCTATCTGTATCGGCATGGCAATTGAACGACGCGTCCGGTTCTAGTAACCGTTGCTTCGGGCACATGAGTCTGAACTAAATCCGGAATGAAGGTGTCCGAACTATCTGTAGAGCTGGCCGATGAATCAGTATCAGTCTTGATTCCTGTCTGTGGCGTGGTTGTTCGTAAAGGTTGTGTTTCGGTTTGAAAATTGTCGGATTTTACTACAAAACAAGGCTTTAACCGATCCAACGAAGTCACATTTGTTATTTATACGAACTTCGAAAAATTTCTCGAAACGTTTGATCACCTGATATGGTCCTGTATAAGGGGGTTGGAGAGCCCTGCGTAACGCATCTGTACTTACGAAGACATGTGAACAGTCCTTTAAATTACGACTAACAAAAATGTTGTCTGTAGTCTGTTTTGACGCTGTGGCTGGTTTTAATTCCAAAAAATGATGTCTGAGTGCCTTGACAAAATCTGATTGTGGGACTGGATGTTTATTCACCTCAAAAAATTGACCTGGAATTCGCAAGTTACTTCCATACACTAACTCTGCTGAAGTAGCCTGCAATTCTTCGCGATAACTAGTTTTTAATCCTAGTAGGACGGAAGGTAAAATAGTGGTCCAATCACGTCTGTCATAACATATAATCGCAGCCTTTAGTGTACGGTGCCAGCGCTCGATCATACCATTACACTGCGGGTGATAACTGTTCGTACGTCTATGTTGGAAACCTAACAAGATTGATAATTCCGCGAACAACTGGGATTCAAACTGGGTTCCTTGGTCGGTCACAATGAATAATGGGACACCAAAACGTACAATCCATTCTGAATAGATCGCAAAAGCGACAGTATTTGCGGTTATGTCGGATACGGGTATGGCCTCTACCCAACGCGTGTATCGGTCTATCATCGTTATACAGTATCGGTAGTTTGCTGATGGTGGCAATGGTCCGACAATGTCCAAAAGAACCTCGGTAAAACGATCAGTAGTTGGTTCATATGATCCGATAGGAAATTTCGTATGTCTTCCGATTTTAGCCCTCTGACATCCGACACATGAACGAGACATGAGTCCAACGTCTTTTCTTATAGATGGCCAAACGACTTGATCCGTAAGTAACCTCACTGAAGACCTTACTCCTGGATGAGCCAAATTATGCAATGATTCAAAAACTTGTTTCCTGAACGCGAAGGGAATATAAGGTCGAGATTTACCTGTGGATATGTAGCAATACAATGTTCTATCGGCACCAAAACGTACGGGAAATTGCTCGAATTTCAGGGTTGACGTACTATTGTCTTCGATAAGTTTTAATAATTCTTAAATTGATCCAGGGACTTCTATTTGCTCTATACGGGAAAGAGTATCAGCCACTATATTGTTCTTGCCAGAAACGTGTTGTAGGTCCGTTGTGAATTGCCCTGTAGTCTAAATGTCTGCGCTGTATGGGTGACGCTTTTTCACTATTTTGTCTAAAAGCGTAAACTAAGGGTTTATGATCCGTAAACAGTGTGAAATTTTGTCCCTCAAGAAGAAACCTGAAATGCCTTATGCCTAAATAAACCGCCAAGAGTTCCCTGTCGTAGGCGCTGTACTTGCTTTGCGTCACGGTAAGTCGTACAGAAAGAAAACCTAATGGTTCCCAGGCTTGGTTTACCCATTGCTGAACTACTGCCCCAACTGCAGTGTCTGACGCATCCACCATTATTGACTTACGAGCCGAACTTACAGGATGAGCTAAAAGGGTTGCCTCAGTCATTGCTCTCTTGCACTTCTCAAAAGCTTCGACGGCTGTGTCTGTCCAATTGATAACAACTTGGCCATTTTTTTTGTATCCCTTCAGAAAGTCATTTAAAACGGCCTGATCTTTAGCGGCTGCTGGTACAAAACGCCGATAAAAATTGATCATACCTAAGAACCGTTTCAATTGCTGAACTGTTGTGGGTCGGCTAAATTGGGATATGACTTGAGCTCTTTCGGGTGAAGGAAGGCTATCCTTGTTGCATACTGTATGGCCCAAGAACAAGACTTCGGACTGAGCGAAAACGCATTTATCCACGTTAATGACTAATCCATTGTTAGATAGTCTCTGAAACACTGTATTCAAATGCATTATATGCTCGTCTCTGGATTGTGATGCTATCAGTATGTCATCAAGATAAGTGAAACAAAAGGGTAATCCGCGTAAGATCTAGTGCATCAGCCTTTGAAATGACTGTGCTGCATTTCTTAAACCGAAGGTCATTTTGCAGAACTCAAATAGTCCGAATGGTGTCGATATTACAGTTTTAGGTATATCTTTTGGTTCGATGGGGATCTGGTGGTATGCTCGTACCAAGTCCAATGTAGTTAAAACGTTACAACCGGCCAGTTGGAAAGAAAAATCCTGGAGGTGAGGCACTGGATAACAATCGGGAATCGTCACATTATTAAGTGCGCGGTAATCACCGCAAGGTCTCCACTCTCCATTTTTCTTTTTGACCAAATGCAATGGACTGGACCAAGCGCTATTGCTGGGACGGCAAATGCCCTGTGACATCAAGCTCTCGAAATGGTCTTTGGTTATCTTAGACATCTCTGGAGATAAACGTCGTGCTTTACAACTGACAGGTAGTCCGCGAGTCTCTAGGCAGTGTGTGGTGTTATGTTTCACAGGTTTGATGCCGAAATTTTCGCGTGTGATTTCCTCGTATTTTGCCAGAATATTCGAAATATCTGCTCCGAGGGTTATCTTGTCTAACAGTGATGTGTCTAACAGTGATGGAACCTGTGCTGCTGTCAGAGAACCAATAGTGAACAACGAAGTTAACGGATCTACTATTCGATTTCTCTTAAGGTCGACAAAAAGACCAGTGTTTTTTAAGACATCCGCCCCTAAAATTGGTATTGCTACTTCTGCCACAATAAAATTACACACGAAATCTCGTCTAAGTCCAATATTTAGATGAAGTGTGCGAATGCCAAAAGCCTTGATACGGGTATCGTTTGCTGCGTAAAGACTAAAGTCTGATTTATCGCTTATGTTTTTGCTAAAATTGACTGGTATTACTGATACATCTGCGCCTGTATCGATCAAGAATTTGCGTTGTGAATTTTTTTCGAAAATTAAGAGACGACTGGAAATTGCATCATCAGGACACGTCGTCGAATGTTGATGTGCTATTATTTTTTTGAATTTACGTCCATCCGGTTTGCATCAGGGGATTTTAATTAGTGTTTACACCCTGTAACACACTTATTTGCCTTGTCTTTGAAACGTCTGTGATAATAACATTCGAAATTGTTGCCTGATTCGCGAGAATTTGAGCGAGATCCGCGTTGGTTACTACGTCCTCTGGATGTACTACGCGATCGGAATCGGGTGTCTATTAACGCTGATATTTCCTTCATAATATGAGATTCAAAATTATGCCACCTTTCGTCGGGATTTGTTACTGACGGAGTGCTAGCCATGAGAGTGGATGTCGGGCTTGTAACTGGGTGAGATGCAACGGAATGTATTTGTAAATGGGTCATCGTATCCATTATGTTATCCGCTCGTTCAGCCAGAACTGATAGGGTCAAGTCGTTCTCAAATGGCGACAAAACCATTTGAACTTGCTGTGGCAAACGCTGCATCCACAATTGACGAACCGAATCATCGTTAAACTTAACACCGGCATCCAAACGAAACTTCTCGAGTAACTGGGATGGCTTCTTGTCACCTAACGACATACCGTGCAATAAATTACGCAGTTTGCTCTTTTCTGACTCTCCCAGTCCTTTGATTACCTCCTGTTTAAAAATGGTGTAAGGTGTGTCTCCTTTGTTTCGAGTTATTAAACCAGCGAATTGATCATGTAGCCGTGCGTCCAGTGCACTAACGGCGTGTGAATATCGTGTGCCTTCCCTGACAATTCCAGCCCCATTGAATTGTTGCTCGAGAATTTCGAACCATACCACTGGGTTTTGACCGAATAATGGCTGGGGTGACTTGAAAGCTATATGTGCCACTTCCGAAAATTTAGGAATTGTTTTTTTTCAATCAGGGGTAACCTGTCTCTCGTTACCTAAAATTTCTGGAGCTATGCCTAAATCACTGTCACTAGTAGGTGGAATTACGACCTGCGTCTCAGATAATTGAGCACGAACTAACTCCCTAACTCGCGAATCGATAATGTCCCGCAACTGTGCGGTCGACAACGTAACCGTGTCCGTAGCGGGATCGACAGAAGAAACCGTAGTCTCAGTACTCGCCGAGGAAGGCGGTGTGCCGCTTGCGTCATTCGGATTATGACCGCTAGCCACGCAGCGAAATAAATAACTGATTAATAAAAATGTGGCGGAAAAAATAAAAATTGCGCTCGAGAAAATTATCATTGCTTAATTAATTAATTGTTGGACACCGCAATAAAGAAAAAAAAATTGATGGTACTTACATGAATTATGAAAAAAATAAAAAATTTTGTAATGTTACTGCTATCCCATGGAGCCGAAATGTCTTCCAATGTTTGTAGTTCGTACTGTATATAAATGCGGTTATGCTGTCCAAATTGTTTCCATTGTTTGTGATGGCTGTTAAAATTCGATGCTCGTCCACAAAATTGCCTTAAATTAACTTATTAAACTTTGATGATTTAAGCCACAATTGAATTTTTCTTGTCCTTGTTGACAAAGTTGGGTTATATGTTTTAACCCGCGTGTCGATGTTTTTTCCTTGTCCAAATAATATCAAGAGGGGGAGACGTCGCAAGGACGAATGTAAAGACAAATTCGCCTCGATTGTGAACCATCAAAATATTTTCACACCATTGCCTGCAACTTATACGGCTCCATATTAAATTATCTACGTCTTAACTATTCCCTTACTAAATTTGAACTGACAGAAAACAATAGAATCAAAATGTCGTCGTCTCAAAGTAGTGCAGTTCGTTTTAAGATCAATAAAAGTTGGTAATTAAGATTTTATATTTTGATTAAAAGTAATTTTTTTATTATGTAAACATTAGTGAGGAGACATCATTTTTTTTGTTGTTTCTTCTTTTAAAAAATCACATAATTTTGACGACTTGATTTTTAAAACATGATTATATAATGTCTTGCATATAATTTGTATATATGCACCTATAAACACTCGTTAATGTTTTATTTTAAATATGGAAAACCAAACTCTAATGTCGAGATCCGACAATTCAAGGTCTCATTGGAAAGCAAATTCAGTACTCTGATTTTGTCAATTAGAAGTATAGTTTGTAAGTATAGTTTGTAGAAATGTGGCAACTTGTTGGACCGAAAGTGGGTAATGATCTCGAGCTGACATTTTCATAATTCCACCGTCCAAGAAACATTTTGATTTGTCGTAGAGTTTATACAGACCGACAGACACCATACTCAAAAAATTACGTTTTCTACGACTATCGTAGAAAGTAGGCTTTGCTCACCAATTTTAAATCGCAAAATTCGTTTTTCTAATGTTATTGTTTTTTTATGTAAAAGCCTACTTAGTACGCCGTTGGAAGTAATGAAATTTTCACTGTTCTCCAAAAAATACAAGATAAATTGGACATGGAAAATTTGTTTTGTCGAATTTCGTTAAACTTTAGATCGGGCAATTGAAAAAAGAACAAGGAACTCAAATGCTGAAACGTCAAAATCGCTTCACATCGTGCATGATGATAAAAATGTATTGAAATATGTGTAGATATAAACAGAGACATCTATGGTCTAATCCGATCAATTCATTCTTCATAGGACAAAATGAAATTCAGAGGTAAAATTTTTATTTTCGATTGACGACTGGTATGGTGTGCTCTAGCGGACAATATTGAAGTAAGCAAACCCTGTAACAAAAATTTGCTATATGAAGTTATATGGAACCACAGTCTATTTCATTTTAATTTTTATTTATTAAAATTGTAATGAATGGAAAATCTAATCAATCCATTACGTTGTTTAACGTGTGCTTTTTGAATATTTGATTAATTTGGAACAGTTGTATAATTAAAAATGCAAGAAAACTGCGCAGAAAATTGCACAAATTTAATGTTAAGTTCACTATAAATATATTTTTGAGTCACTAAACATTTTTGAAATTATATTAAACCATATTTACTATTTATGTTCTTATTAACATTAGATTAATATCAAATTTCTTCAAATTTTAAGCACAAATCTCTGATATTTAAAATGATAAAACTGTCCAAGTCAAAAATGAAACCTCTTATTGGAAAACCCTTTAGAATGATGATTTAAGTTTGTAATTAATCGATTTTTTATATTTTTCGATTAACTTTATTTAATTTGTTATTTTCGAATAGAAAGCATTTTGTTGCTTTCACGCAGTTGTTGAAGCTTCGCTAGAGCAACAAAATAGCTGTTTACGGCCTAGGTACACAAATATATATTTACTGACACTTAAAGTGGTGATTGAGAGCGATGTGACCAAAACATGAGGAAGTTTCATAAGATTTAAGGAGTTTAAAGCATATTCAAAAATTCTAAAATTAAAAAAGCAAAAGAATTTTGACATGATAACGAATTTAAAAAATTAGAAGTTCTATTTAGAGAAAATAAATAAATGTCACTGTTGTCTACTATTGAGTCATCTTTACGTTGAACATTTTAATTCTTAATGCTATACATACCTAAGTCAATGCAAACATAAATAATTAGATCAAGACGGGTCCAACCTTCCAAAAACACAATTCTTCTATAGAGACCTCAACTTCCATATCAGTGGAAATTAGTACATTTTATTAGTTGACAGTTGCAATAGATTCTTTGATTTCCACAAGGCTAGGCGATTGGCGCTTCAATAGGCTAATAATCTAAAAATTTACGACAAATGATTTAGTGATGGTAACAGGGCTCTTAGCTGGCAAACCATATACCCATGACGACGACGAAACAAGTAAACAATAAATACTTTGCCCGTGTATCATATTCCGTCGTATTGTCCCATTGCTAAAATAACAACTCTAAGAGCTATAGCTTAGGTCAGCGTTGTTAAAATACTGCACAATTATAAAGTCGATACCATTCTGATGTTCAATGCAGCCAATAAAAGGCTTAACTAAATTCTATTCGGACAGAGCATTTTAATTAAAAAATGTAGATAACACGTTCCAATTAAACAAAAACTAATCGAACTATAAAACATTTTTATTCAAATAATTTCTGTACACTTTGCTACAGAAAAAAACATAGTACAAAAACTTTTAATTACCACCTCGCACATCCAAATTAAATTCAGGCTCAGTTATAGGTAACACAGTTGTAGTCTTTCTCGATACTTTAGTTGTGCTCACAATTTCTTCGGAACTATTCTCGGACGATTCACTACTTTCTTCCGAACTACTCGACGTTATCGACGCATCCGTTGTTGTTGTGTTGCGATCCCGTCGTGTTCCCCATTTATGGGCAGTTTTTCTTCGTGCCTCAATACACTGGCTTACCATCAAGATGATACATAATGTTAAAAAAATTGTTCGTATTACTTTGCTTAAGTTCATTTTTAATGTGTAATTTACTGTACGACGATAGTTCAACTGAATTTGCTATACTGATACATTGCGTCTTATATATACAAATAATCAGTCTGTTGTGTTTCTAAGGTCATGAACTTGAATGTTGTTAAAACGAGTAAATAATACACTAACAATTGATAATACCCCTATTACCCAATTAAACAAATTATAATTATTCGTACATATATTAGCTATATATAATTTAAGAATATTATCTAAGTTGAATTGTTGTGTTGTAAAAAAATATTTAGCAAAGTGGGAATAAAATAAATGCATAAATACGAATTCTAATGTGCCAATAATACATTTTGCATTTTATTATTTTAATTACCCATATTGTAGTCATCTAGCGTAACGCACTGGGTGTGGACCATAAAAATGTCCATAGCCGACTGATTTTCAAAATGATGAGAAAGAAATAGAACGTAGATTAAAGCTTCCTATTAATATGTCATGGCCAACTGTACTACAATTTATTTAAACATAAATTACAATACAAAACTAGAAAATAAAATACACTGTCCGAGAATTAGAAACTGTGTACATATCAGCTAAATTTTTAGCGACTGATGGTGTTGTTACACTGACTAGTTTTCGAGTGCTATAAATTGCTGTAAAAACAATAAAGAGAAAAAGAGAAACAAACTAATTATAGTGCAGACAACATTATACGGAACTTATTTTGACATTTTGAAAAACAAAAATATGAACTTATATTTATGGTATGTTCAGAAAACATTATTACATAATTATATTTTCCTACAATCGCCGTGAAAAGCAGGCTTTTTTTCTCTGTTTTCAAAGCCCAAAGTGTCTGTTTTTTTGACAGTTAATAAACAAATTACTTTGTCACACGTTTCTCTTAGAAACGTGTGACAAAACTTGAAACCGCACGCTAAATTTGAACATATGAAAAGAAGAGTAAGAGTAAAACCAAATTTTTGTTTTTCTTTATGAAAAATAAAAAAAATCTTTGACTACTCGATTGAACAAAATGTCGGTCCTAAAATAAAATCGTATTGTCAGTATAGTAAATTTTACTACAAAATTATCTTTTTATTATATTTTTTAAAATGATTGTAGGAAAAATAAAGTGTGAATCACGTCCGCAAAGTTGTTTGTCACGCTCGAAAGGTTGCTGGCCTTCGTCCCGTCGGCCAGCAATTTCCTTTCTCGCGTGACAAACTGGCACTTTGCGCTCTTGATACACAAATAACTATTGGAGCTTGAAAGGAATCTTTTATCAAGTTAAACAATGTATAAGGACAGAACGGCAAAATATGTTTTATTCTACATAAAAAAGTTTAAGATACGTGAATGGCAAAATGGCACGAATGATGTATCTGTCAAAAAAAAAATCATAATAGTAATTAGAATTGAATTATTTTTGATAGAATTGCTCAATTAAAATTGCTACAAAACTGAATCAAGTCTTCATGAATTTATATTAATTTTTTGCACTATATTGTATACGCTCACTCTTTTAAATATTTCGAATATACATTATTTGGCCTGTTCTAATTTTCTTTTTAATCACAAAAACAATGCGAAAAACTAGCCAGTGTCATAACACCATTAAGTCTGATTTAGATGAAGAAAAATTTCTGCGTGTCGGTTAGAGCTGCACGCAATAGAAAAATACACACTGGTTATAAAGAGAAAAATGGCGATGCTATAATTTTTGACAGTTATTAATTGGACGCCATATTTTTTATATTTATCGGTAGTGAACTATATTTAACAATTTTCAAAGATAAATGATTATCATTCGACATGTCTGTTTTTGAAAATTTGATTATTTTTGCCTATAAACTTTTGACGTCTAGTCATTGTATGGGTTTTCATAATATACTTTTATTGTGTTGAGTTAGTATGTTTAGAACGTGATAATACTACCGGTCGGTACATGATACATACGTACTATCTGGTCTCATTGTTCTCCCTCCTAGATGTTGCAATCTTTGTCGGAAAATGGCTAGTCATTAGCACAGAACAGGTGCCGCTGATTCCGTTTCCAGATTGCTGAAGCGGCATCCGTCTGTCTTATTTAGGCCCATTTTCTTAAGGTGGTACCTTAAGGGGACGTGACTTGTGAGGAAATCAATAAGCAGTTTCCTAAGTTCAAGACACTCCTTAACCTTGACTGATGAAGGTGATATAAATCTCTTCGCCTGCCAAAAACTTGGAATTATGCGCCAGTAGGAGGACTTTTGAACATCCTCCGAACGTTTTACCGCTGCCCTAAGGTATTCCTTAGTGTCGCCGCCGAAGGACTCTGGTTCAATGAATGAAGAGGCAGAACCCTCGCGATGAGTCCATCGGCTGTCTCATGTTCCTCGATTCCAGTACGACCTGGTACCCACATAAGTGTATTCCGACCCCCACCATATTATCTGGTTTGATATTAATTTCTGCCTGCACCTTCAGGGCCGTAATTGCACCATCCTTTTTAACATGCAGATGTAACGGAGTCAGTCCTAGAAGTGCCTCCATCGCAGCAGTTGCGTGACCTTGGGCCTAATAATTGTTAGAAATGACCAGTAGAATTTTTTTGGTTGTAAACCTCAAGTTCGTCCACAGAGTTTCTAACAGGCCCAGAAAGCCTTGGTGGCTCTTTTCTGAGCTTTCAGTAGATTTTGTTTCCAATTCACTTTTTGATCTATCTAAGTTGACCCCTTGATATTTAACCTCTTTAGAAAAAAGTACAGTAATACCGTTTAACAAGCGAGCTATAAGCACAAGCTTTTCCTCCTCGTAAAGGGAACAATGACAGTCTTGTTTGGATTGACACTAAGTCCTTATCCGCTAAGCCACCGCCCTTTCAATCTTCATGACTAGACCACTAACAAGGGAGCCTTTTGAACTGTGAAATTCAAAAAATTATAAAAACTCTGTGACACATTATTATAAGTTGTAGTACTCTGTGACACATTATCGAAAAAACTTTTTTATCGGCAAACAACCCCTTTTTAGGGGTTAAAACCACTCTTTAATTTAACCTCACAAAACGCTTTTTTCTATATATTCGGCTTCTACACATTTTTTATGATAAAACAATTTGGTAATTATTCCATATAAAAAGTACAATTAATTCATAGTAAATTAGATCATAAGGTTTGCATCTCTGGGTGACCCTTAAAAAGGGTCTTGCGAGCCAGAATGCAAATACCGTCAGCGTAAGCTAACAGCTGAGAGTTTGAGCTATTGGGCCTCCTTGCCACACTCCAGATATTATCTCGAAGACATCCGAAATTTGCCTGGTATATAGAAACCAATTTTGACAGTATGCCCCGGTAGGACAAGACTGTTGGAAGTCTACGAATAGACTATGCACAGGGATATCCTTTTCGTAGCACTTCTCCAACACCATTCTCAAAGTAAAAGTTAGATCGATCGTTGTCCTGTTTGGGTCCACATTGATAATTACCCAAGATCTTCTCGCACTAAAATTGACAACTTTGCATGCGACTATGTTTGCCAAAACCTTGTGCCTATACTCAGCAAATCTATACCGCGTTAGTTGTTGCAGTTTAACCGATCTCCCTTGTTATGAAGTGGACAGATAAAAGCCGTCTACCACTCTTATCTAGACCAAATTATTGATATCAGCTCAAACATGCGGAAGAAGATTACAATCGTCGCCAAATTTGAGCATTTCGTTGCAGATACCATCCTTACCGGGTATCTTGTAATTTTTCATTTGCGATATCACGTTCCGCATTTCATCAAATGATGGAGGAGGTGGTGGTGTCATTGTCATGTGAAGCCAGCTTTAAAAGTATAAAAAAGACTATTTTTTAGTTTTAACAGTATGTATGTTAGGTTAGAGTTTTTTCTGTACACGAACAGACACATGTAATTCTAAATATTAATCCACAATTATTATTTTAATTTACAAACAATATCTTCTTTAGAAACGCTAAACATAACATACTGCGGGCGACGAGGATTTATATTCACGAACTATTTCCTCCATAAATAAAATTGATAAAGAGCAATTTGAACAATTTGTGGAATTGATCAGTCGGAATAACGCCGCGCTTATGGAAACAGTAGGACAAGTGATACGGAGACAAAATCGAAATACAGATACCCAACAACAAACTCCGCAAAACTTAGATGAAAAGGAAGTTCGAGAAATAAAAAAAAAAATTTAAATGCGAGCGATATGTCGCATCTTCAACATCATCGGCAGAAAATTTTGTGGATGCCTTCGAGGCGCAATGTCGCATGAGATGACTTAATAGTTCCAACACAGAACTATACGTGAATGCAAAACGCGATTTATTTCTGTGTTCATTGTCACCGGACACTAATCACGAATTTAAAGTGTCTTTTACGGATGCCACCACACCGTTCGAACAAAATACATACAAAACAATAATCGATCGTCCCATTAATACACACAAAACGACTCGATTTAAGGCATTGTCACAGTTTTGGAATTGTATGCGCAAAGAAAAACAATCCTTCTGTAACAATATGCAAACGAATTACTTGCAAGTAGTCGTGACTGTGATTTTGAGAATCTCGATCGTCAATTACGCGATCGTTTCGCAACTGGCATTCGTCATCAACATGCCGAAATCGAACTTGGACAGAGATGGCCGGATCTGAAAACAACACGCACAGTCAGAAACGCTGCAAATGAAGAAATGGAAACGATGGGCGAAATGACATTTAAAGAAGTTTTCGAAGTGGTGCGAGAACGAGCAGAAAACGACGTATTAAAACCCAATGCAACAAACGGAAATCAAGAAAGTGTTAATAAAATACATGGGAAAAAAACATCGAAACATGGATACACAAACACTATACAACTTCCACAAAAGTTATACGCAAATCATTGCAAACGTTGCGGTAAAGAGAGACACACAAACGACAGTTCGTGTCCAGCAACAAATGTGATACGCCATTCGTGCAGGCGAAGTGGTCACTATGCGTCATGTTGCATTAAAACGGGGAGAGCACAAATTTATCAACAACAAAAAAACAGTGGATATACCACAACTGCAACACTCACCAAAGGTGAACCGCACGTAAGTCGGGAAACATTTACAAAATGGGGGCAACGTCCACAGCTGACAGTAACAGCAATAACAGTGATGATGGCAGTGTTTTCATTTACACTATAAATCATGTTACTAAAACAAGTAAGCGCATTGACATTTAAGTCAATGGAATCAACCTACATTTGATTACGACTCTGGTGCATCACACTCCATCATCGATGAACATCTCTGGAAACAAATAGGTCAACCAACGCTAATACAGGCACCTAAGCTGATGGCTTATTGACGGCAGTCATCAATTACAAACTCTGTGTCAGGCCTACAACAACGAAACATTCAAATTACCAGTAATTTTCATGAAACAGGCAAAACCGTTTTTGTTTGGTTTACCATGGTTCGAAGCTTTCAACATGCCATTTCGCGCACACGTTTATTCGAGTACACATGCCGAATCACATACAATGATACAGGCACCCCAAACACACACAGGGTTAGCAAATACTCGTATGTTTGTAAATTACGACGAATTATTCAGTGATACAATGGGGCGTATCAAAGACTTCAAAGTCAAAATACACTTGAAACATGATGCAAAACCGAAACGTTTCGACCCCCGATATATCAAATTCGGGATACAGAACAATGTCGAAAAGGAAATCTACAGATTAGTCAGCGAAAGCATTTTGACACCAGTCGATCCAAATAAAACACCGGTAGAATGGGCTACACCAACTGTAAACGTACCAAAACGCAACGGCGACATACGAATCTGTGGGGATTTCAGCGTTCCGATAAACCCCTGCTTGCTATTGGAGAAACATCCAGTACCATTATTTGATAATTTACGGCGCACACTTGCTGCTGGAGAACGATTCTCCAAAATCGATTTTAAGAATGCGTATCTACAGTTCAAAGTACATCCAGAGTCACAACATTTACTCACAATCTCAACGCACATCGGATACTACAGGTACAATCGATTGCCGTTTGGAATAGCAAACGCTCCAGCTATTTTCCAACGATACATCGAAAAATTATTATCAAATATTAACTCAGTGGCGATATACTTCGATGATATTGCTATCACAGGAAAAACTGACGTCGAGAACATGCACAATTTTAAAGAAGTATTCACACGATTACAATAAGCGGGTTTCCGGATCAAACGAAAGAAGTGCATTTTCTTCCAGAACGAAGTGGTGTAATTAGGACATCGCTTCAACAAAGAGGGAATTTTCCCAACACAAGACAAACTGGACGCCATAATCAACGCCAGTCTACCAACGAACTCCCGACAGTTACGCTCATTTATGGGGCTTGTAAATTTCTACGAGCGATTTATACCGAAATTGCACGGCACAGTAACTGATTTACAACATACTATCAGGGCAAAATCATCGTTTCAAATGGACGAGTCATGAACAAGCAATTTTCAACGAAATTAAGTTCCAGCTTTCACGCGCACAGGTGTTACACCCGTATTATGATGAAAAGGATCTGTATGTTACATGCGACGCATCAAACAAAGAAAGGAATTGGTTCTGTCCTTAGTCATCGCAACAGCGACGGGATTGACTTACCGATCGCGTTTACATCAAGAAAATTATCAGGTGCTCAGTTACATTAGGGCACAATTGACAAAGAAGCATTTACAATCATTTTTGGGGTACAAAAGTTCGACAGATTCCTAGCGGGTACACATTTTACATTGATCACGGACCACGAACCGTCTCGTTAATTATCGTTTAATTCGATGGGCATTGCTATTAAATTCATCGAGTACATTCCGGGAAAATTAAACATTTTTACCGCTTTTTTATCACGTATGCCGACTACAACAGCTACCACACTCCAACAGGCAAAAGATTGAAGTCGACGTCAACTACATTGGCAAAGCAAAGATGGATGACCTTCAGTTCTGCGAGAAAAGCATCTCAGTCGAGTCCAATAAAGAGAAGGAGGTTTCTCGCATTATTAGTACAGTGAAACAAGGGTGGACACAACAGATGTGCTAACAATCACAATTCCAATCGTTTCTACAGCGCAAAGACGAACTGTCTGTAGAAAACAATATCCTCATGTGGCAAGGAAGAATGGTGCTACCTGCATCATTACGTACAGCCGCACTCCAACGACTACACAGTGGCCATCCGGGTATTGTAGCTAAGCGTGCAATGGCTCGGTATTACATATGGTGGCCAAAACTCGATGAGTACATTGACAACTTCGTTAAACGATGCCAAAGTTGTCAAGAGAACCGAAACGGTCAACATGAAGTGGAATTATACTCATGGAACGTTCCAGCACGTGTCTGGGAACGGATTCACATCGATTTCGTGGGACCTTTTAAAAACAAACAGTTTCTAGTCGTAGTGGACGCGCTTTCGACATTGGGTAGAAGTCTATACGATGACAAGTATCACGATCACACAAACATGCTTGAGAAAGTGCTTACCAGTTTGTTCGCTCGTTATGGAGTGCCTCAAGTAATCGTTAGTGACAATGGAACCTCGTTCACGTCTCACGAATTCAAAACATTTTGTGAGAAGGAGGGAATGAAACATAATACGTCCTCGCCATACCACCCAAAGACAAATGAATTAGCAGAAAGATTCATTGAAACATTTAAACGACGAATGAAGTCAAGCGAGAAGGATAACGAAGATCTCGATGCTCAGCTCAACGCATTTTTATTTAGTTATCGCAACACACCACATAATACAATGGGCAAAGCTCCATCTGAGATATTTTTGGGACGACGTCTTCCAACAATCTTCGATAACATAAAGCCATCTGTTCAACGTAACATAAACAGACATAATTTAAAAAACCAGTTGTGTCATTTCAATACATGTCATAACGTATGGGTGCGAACAGACAATGATACGAAATAGAACCCTGGGACAATCACACAGCAAAATAACAGATGGGCATACAGCGTTGCACTTCCCGATCAAATCACCAAACGCAGACATGCAGATGCAATCCGAGAACGAGAGAGCCCGCCGACTGCGGCATTAGATAGCAGCCCACACGTTCAATAGAATCGCAGTCCTCATAATCAACAGGTTTCGGTAACCGGGTCCGAACCAACAACGGCAACAGTAGATCCAACTCCAGTTATTCGACGAAGCCAACGTCCACATAGAGCACCAGTTCGTTTGGATTTGTGATCGCAGCACTCAACTATGGTGGGGAGGAATGTCATGTGAAGCCAGCTTTAAAAGTATAAAAGGGACTCTTTTATTGTTTTGACAGTAGTATGTTAGGTTAGAGTTTTTCCTGTGCACGAACAGACACACGTAATTCTAAATATTAATAAAGAATATTAATCCACAATTATTATTTTAATCGACGAACAATATCTCGTTTAGAAACACTAAACATAACACCACTGTTCTTGAACGGAGTCAAGAAGTGGTTTATTATCCAAGATTCCTGATGCCGTAGTCTCGAAGGTGGTCCGGATGACTAGGTTGTTTAATGCCGCGGTGTTCCAAGCAGTGATACGTTGTAAACGATGATTGTATGTGATGGATAGACCAAATTGTAATTCAGCAACTGCCAGAAAGTGGTCTAAATCGTTGTTAATTCCATGTTTAGTTTTGATGCATTTGAGGCTAGAAAAATGTCTTTCTTGCTTCATGTTGATTTGATGTTTCAACCGCACGTGTTTGTTTGTCGTGTCGACTTTTATTAAAACGTGCTTCTTGTTGTCCATTCGATTCCTACGAAACCTTCTTTTCAAGTCTCGCACGCTTAGAATCCAGGTATTCATTCGAAAGCTTTTTTGATAGGTGCTCACTTGCTATTGGCGTTAGATGTTGTGCGTTAGCTACATGACAGCGAAATTCTTCAACAAAATCGTTGTAAAATGTCAAGAGCGTTTCAAAGTTAATTTTCTCGCTGGGTATCGTGTGAGACGATGCTCAGTGATTTTTTACGTACAATCGACTAGCATATGAGTAGCTAGCAGAATACAGGACGGGAGTCAGAATACCCCGAGACTATTGTATCATATATGGGGCGAAAATTCCTGTTGGTACTGATTAATCTGAAGTCTTCTCAATATTTATTATTATACAAGTAAATGTCGTCACTTAGCTAATCTTATTCTACTCGCCGAAACCTTTCATTCGGTATACCCTTATCAAGGTTATAAAGAAAGCGTCCGCCATATTTTATTTAGAATGATGGCTCAGAGCTTATCATATTTTACTTGTCGAACCTTTTAAATAATTGTGATTCGCCATCTTCGTCACTAAACTTATCGCGTTCTATTCGCCGAAACCTTTCATTTGATACCCATGTCAAGGGAATTGTAAAAAAAAAATCCGCCATCTTGTGGCGGCCGCCATTTTGAATGCATTGAGTATATTGAATATACTATATTGTATTGTCACCAGAAGCAAAGGTATGTGAAAATCGATTGTCAGACTCGTCACTCACAGACAGACGGACAGGAAACGAAGTTAGATATGAGTAAAAGCTTGTAAGCTAGCCAAAATAAATTTTAACGACGCCATGCCAGTAGTAAACATTTTGAAATTTATTTTAGGTACGATCTAGCCAACATTGTAAATAAATGCCAGATATGTATATCCGCGAGACCCACAGGATTTGTTACGGTAAAAAATATATCTATGTATGTTACTTACTATTAATGGCTTTAATCAAAATTAAAACAATCTTGTTGCTTAACAAGTTGATTCTAGAACATTGCATTGTTTATTAATTCAAAATACTATTAATACAAAAAAATTATTTTATTTACACATATTTACACTACATATTACAAAACATCTAACACTTAAATAGAAAATATCGAAATTTAGTTAAAAACGTATTAACGATCGTACCAACCGCTACTCTTCATCCACTTATTAGGCTTGATCGGCGGTTGAGGATCATCGAGTATAACAAATGATGGTGCCATATCCAAATGATGTTTTTGTTGATGACCGCCGTCGCCACCACCTTTCAAATATTCATGATTACCTTCAATAATTTTTGATCGATTTCTCCCAATCACATTTCTACGATTATTTATCATATCCGTATTCCTCGAACCAATTTCATTATTACTAATCGCCACGTTTGTATTAATAAATCGTGGTGATGTTCGCTTAAATGACCCCTTTGATTGATCAACATTTTCGACCATCAAACGAAAACTCGGATCACTAAATCGTTTACTCTTAAGTTTTTCCTCATTCGATGATGATTCCTCGCGTTCCGTTTCTGTTGCGGTCGGTGTATGAAACGGGGTCGTAGTCAGGCCATCGTCTAAATTTATTTGGGCAATTGGTGTTTGCTGTTTGTCAATGTTAGTGAAAATTTCTCGTTTTCTATTTGAACTACGTTCACGTTTCAATAATTCGACTTGGGCTCGTCGCAATTCTGCCGGTTGGCATAACGACGATAAATCTTTGGTCTCCGGATCATGAACATTGTATTTAATCATGGGCGGTGGTAATTTTTTTAAAGACGTCCGACTATATTCATCATCACCTTTGAGAGCGGGCACAAAATGTATATTTGAATGAGGTTTTTTGATGATGGGACGAGCACGTGGAAAGTCTAAATACGTTGATCGGTATTCGGGAAAGTAATCAACGTGGCCCGATAAATTTAGATATGGTTTTCGTGGTTTGGCCTTCTCCGGTACACTCAAAATATTATAATTTTTGAAGCTTTCAAAATATTCGGGCAGATCTTTGGTGAATTCGCCGCGTGAATTTAATGTGTCACTTTTAATAATGGGGAAAACACGTTGCACATCGTTACGATTGTATTCGCGATAGCGTTCCCTGTATTCCGGTACCGTAGCATTGTAACCGAATAAATTTAAATTGTCCAATTTTTTTATTGGTTTCAATTTTTCTTGGTCGCCATAGAAGCGAAATCGATCCCGATATTCGGGCGTTTCGTTTGCCCCACCATTTCCATTAAAATTGATGTGACTTATTTGCGGGATCGATAATGATTTTTGGGAAAGGGGAAATAAATGCTCTTTGAATTGGCTACGATATTCTGGATTGTAAACTTGTTCACCCTCCAATTTTAAATTACAAATATGTTGAAAATATTTTTTCGATGGTTTTAATGGATCCCGTTTGCTTTCCAGCTCCATATTATTGTGACGTGATTCTAGCGGCATGTACGATGTGTTGTATTCCGTTACAAATTGTGTATTATTTGTTAATGCTAAATTGTCCGGATGTTTTATTTGGTAGGGTCGATGCCAATTCTCTAGATCGTGCTTTACATATTGGGCCCGTTGTTCTGTCAATAAATGGTGGTCACCTAAAATTAGAAAACAATAAGATTATGAACTTTTAAATTGTATTCTACATAATCTGTTTACCCTCTAATCTCAGAGAAGTGGAACGCCGCAACAAACGTCTTTGATGCGGGGCATCATCGTACGGTATAAAACTCGAATTGTATTCACTGTTCGATACGGCCAATGGAATCGATGGTTCCGATTTAAAATTGTAATTAAATTTTATTTGACTTTTCGTATGTAAATCTAAAAGGACAAATTAATTATTAATTTAAATTGCATTGCTACATTTTACTCACCTGGCGGTTTTGTTTTCCTTCGGAAATATCCTAGTTCATCGACTGTGGTAAATTCGTGTAGAAATGTTTTGCGAAAACGTTCATCGCTGGGCTTATTATCTAAAATTTTATTATGGAATGTTGAGGAACGTGATATGTCTGGCTCTGACGGATATTTGTATAAATTACCTCCTAGTATTTGTTTTGGTGATGTTCTTCGAACATGTCTGTCGAAATAAATGAAAGAAAACAATTTTAATTATTAAGTTTATTTAAAGTTATGTTACAACTAACTACAGTTACGGAATTTTCTTGTGTTTGTAGTAGGAATTTTATTTTATCGATTAAATAAAATGTGAAACTAATTATATTGACATGGTAATGTCGTAGACCACATTTATTATTTATGCTAGGAAACAAACATAATGGAAGTAAAGGAAATTTTTGTATTGGGATAGTATGCAAAAATTACCAATACTTCGATAAATACAAAGTAATAGCTGGAAACACCTAGTTCGGTATCCTCGATGTCATAAATTAAAATAACCCTATTCCTTCTCGCTCTCTTCCCTTTCTATATAACTCAAATGGAGCCTTCGAATCAGTACATCTTCCATTAAATTTTTTTGATTAAATGTCGTTTTATATCATTGATGCGGGTCCAGTTAGTGCGAGCATGTACGCATTTTATGAGTGTCACGTTAGTGCGAGCATGTACGCATTTTATGAGTGTTGAAATATAACTTTTCTGTTTGTTAAGGGGCCGTTCAAAATTTGTATTATATAAGGCTTTTTGCCTCGTAACTATAGCACAGTTAATTTTCAATAAAATTGAATTTTCTAAGAAATGTTTATAAATAATCGAGCAATAAAAATGAAAATTTTCACAGCAATTACAGGTCCCGAAACCTATTAATAGAGGTATCAATCATCGTAATCGGACCATTTTAGATTTTTGCCGCCCAAAAACTTGTGGGCTATAGCACAGTTGATTTTCAATAAAATTGAATTTTCTAAGAAATGTTTAGAAATAATCGAGCAATCAAAATGAAAATTGTCACAGCAATTACAGGTCCTGAAACCTATTGATAGAGGTATCAACCATCGTAATCGGACCATTTTAGATTTTTGCCGCCCCAAAACTTGTGGGATATATCACAGTTAATTATCAATAAAATTGAATTTTCTAAGAAATGTTTAGAAATAATCGAGCAATCAAAATGAAAATTGTCCCAATTACAGGTCCCGAAACCTATTGATAGAGGTATCAACCATCGTAATCGGACGATTTTAGATTTTTGCCGCCCAAAAACTTGTGGGCTATAGCACAGTTGATTTTCAATAAAATTGAATTTTCTAAGAAATGTTTAGAAATAATCGAGCAATCAAAATGAAAATTGTCACAGCAATTACAGGCCCTTAAACCTATTGATAGAGGTATCAACCATCGTAATCGGAGCATTTTAGATTTTTGCCGCCCAAAAACTTGTGGGCTATAGCACAGTTGATTTTCAATAAAATTGAATTTTCTAAGAAATGTTTAGAAATAATCGAGCAATCAAAATGAAAATTGCCACAGCAATTACAGGCCCTTAAACCTATTGATAGAGGTATCAACCATCGTAATTGGACCATTTTAGATTATTGCCGCCCAAAAACTTTTGGGCTAGAGCACAGTTGATTTTCAATAAAATTGAATTTTCTAAGAAATGTTTAGAAATAATCGAGCAATCAAAATAAAAATTATCACAGCAATTACAGGTCCTGAAACCTATTGATAGAGGAATCAACCATCGTAATCGGACCATTTTAGATTTTTGCCGCCCAAAAACTTGTGGGCTATAGCACAGTTGATTTTCAATAAAATTGAATTTTCTAAGAAATGTTTAGAAATAATCGAGCAATCAAAATGAAAATTGTCACAGCAATTACAGGTCCTGAAACCTATTGATAGAGGTATCAACCATCGTAATCGGACCATTTTAGATTTTTGCCGCCCAAAAACTTTTGGGCTATAGCACAGTTGATTTTCAATAAAATTGAATTTTCTAAGAAATGTTTAGAAATAATCGAGCAATCAAAATAAAAATTATCACAGCAATTACAGGCCCTTAAACCTATTGATAGAGGTATCAACCATCGTAATCGGACCATTTTAGATTTTTGCCGCCCAAAAACTTTTGGGCTAGAGCACAGTTGATTTTCAATAAAATTGAATTTTCTAAGAAATGTTTAGAAATAATCGAGCTAACAAAATGAAAATTGTCACAGCAATTACAGGCCCTGAAACCTATTGATAGAGGTATCAACCATCGTAATCGGACCATTTTAGATTTTTGCCGCCCAAAAACTTGTGGGCTATAGCACAGTTGATTTTCAATAAAATTGAATTTTCTAAGAAATGTTTAGAAATAATCGAGCAATCAAAATAAAAATTGTCACAGCAATTACAGGCCCTGAAACCTATTGATAGAGGTATCAACCATCGTAATCGGACCATTTTAGATTTTTGCCGCCCAAAAACTTGTGGGCTATAGCACAGTTGATTTTCAATAAAATTGAATTTTCTAAGAAATGTTTAGAAATAATCGAGCAATCAAAATAAAAATTATCACAGCAATTACAGGTCCTGAAACCTATTGATAGAGGTATCAACCATCGTAATCGGACCATTTTAGATTTTTGCCGCCCAAAAACTTGTGGGCTATAGCACAGTTGATTTTCAATAAAATTGAATTTTCTAAGAAATGTTTAGAAATAATCGAGCAATCAAAATGAAAATTGTCACAGCAATTACCGGCCCTGAAACCTATTGATAGAGGTATCAACCATCGTAATCGGACCATTTTAGATTTTTGCCGCCCAAAAACTTGTGGGCTATAGCACAGTTGATTTTCAATAAAATTGAATTTTCTAAGAAATGTTTAGAAATAATCGAGCAATCAAAATGAAATCTGTCACAGCAATTACAGGTCCCAAAACCTATTGATAGAGGTATCAATCATTGTAATCGGAGCATTTTAGATTTTTGCCGCCCAAAAACTTGTGGGCTGCACAGTTGATTTTCAATAAAATTGAATTTTCTAAGAAATGTTTAGAAATAATCGAGCAATCAAAATGAAAATTGTCACAGCAATTACAGGTCCTGAAACCTATTGATAGAGGTATCAACCATCGTAATCGGAGCATTTTAAATTTTTGCCGCCCAAAAACTTGTGGGCTATAGCACAGTTGATTTTCAATAAAATTGAATTTTCTAAGAAATGTTTAGAAATAACCGAGCAATCAAAATGAAAATTGTCACAGCAATTACAGGCCCTTAAACCTATTGATAGAGGTATCAACCATCGTAATCGGAGCATTTTAGATTTTTGCCGCCCAAAAACTTGTGGGCTATAGCACAGTTGATTTTCAATAAAATTGAATTTTCTAAGAAATGTTTAGAAATAATCGAGCAATCAAAATGAAAATTGCCACAACAATTACAGGCCCTTAAACCTATTGATAGAGGTATCAACCATCGTAATCGGACCATTTTAGATTTTTGCCGCCCAAAAACTTTTGGGCTAGAGCACAGTTGATTTTCAATAAAATTGAATTTTCTAAGAAATGTTTAGAAATAATCGAGCAATCAAAATGAAAATTGTCACAGCAATTACAGGTCCTGAAACCTATTGATAGAGGTATCAACCATCGTAATCGGACCATTTTAGATTTTTGCCGCCCAAAAACTTGTGGGCTATAGCACAGTTGATTTTCAATAAAATTGAATTTTCTAAGAAATGTTTAGAAATAATCGAGCAATCAAAATGAAAATTATCACAGCAATTACAGGCCCTTAAACCTATTGATAGAGGTATCAACCATCGTAATCGGACCATTTTAGATTTTTGCCGCCCAAAAACTTTTGGGCTAGAGCACAGTTGATTTTCAATAAAATTAAATTTTCTAAGAAATGTTTAGAAATAATCGAGCTAACAAAATGAAAATTGTCACAGCAATTACAGGCCCTGAAACCTATTGATAGAGGTATCAACCATCGTAATCGGACCATTTTAGATTTTTGCCGCCCAAAAACTTGTGGGCTATAGCACAGTTGATTTTCAATAAAATTGAATTTTCTAAGAAATGTTTAGAAATAATCGAGCAATCAAAATAAAAATTATCACAGCAATTACAGGTCCTGAAACCTATTGATAGAGGTATCAACCATCGTAATCGGACCATTTTAGATTTTTGCCGCCCAAAAACTTGTGGGCTATAGCACAGTTGATTTTCAATAAAATTGAATTTTCTAAGAAATGTTTAGAAATAATCGAGCAATCAAAATGAAAATTGTCACAGCAATTACAGGCCCTTAAACCTATTGATAGAGGTATCAAACCATCGTAATCGGACCATTTTAGATTTTTGCCGCCCAAAAACTTTTGGGCTAGAGCACAGTTGATTTTCAATAAAATTGAATTTTCTAAGAAATGTTTAGAAATAATCGAGCAATCAAAATGAAAATTGTCACAGCAATTACAGGCCCTTAAACCTATTGATAGAGGTATCAACCATCGTAATCGGACCATTTTAGATTTTTGCCGCCCAAAAACTTTTGAGCTAGAGCACAGTTGATTTTCAATAAAATTGAATTTTCTAAGAAATGTTTAGAAATAATCGAGCAATCAAAATGAAAATTGTCACAGCAATTACAGGCCCTGAAACCTATTGATAGAGGTATCAACCATCGTAATCGGACCATTTTAGATTTTTGCCGCCCAAAAACTTGTGGGCTATAGCACAGTTGATTTTCAATAAAATTGAATTTTCTAAGAAATGTTTAGAAATAATCGAGCAATCAAAATGAAAATTGTCACAGCAATTACAGGTCCTGAAACCTATTGATAGAGGTATCAACCATCGTAATCGGACCATTTTAAATTTTTGCCGCCCAAAAACTTGTGGGCTATAGCACAGTTGATTTTCAATAAAATTGAATTTTCTAAGAAATGTTTAGAAATAATCGAGCAATCAAAATGAAAATTGTCACAGCAATTACAGGCCCTTAAACCTATTGATAGAGGTATCAACCATCGTAATCGGACCATTTTAGATTTTTGCCGCCCAAAAACTTTTGGGCTAGAGCACAGTTGATTTTCAATAAAATTGAATTTTCTAAGAAATGTTTAGAAATAATCGAGCAATCAAAATGAAAATTGTCACAGCAATTACAGGCCCTGAAACCTATTGATAGAGGTATCAACCATCGTAATCGGACCATTTTAGATTTTTGCCGCCCAAAAACTTGTGGGCTATAGCACAGTTGATTTTCAATAAAATTGAATTTTCTAAGAAATGTTTAGAAATAATCGAGCAATCAAAATGAAAATTGTCACAGCAATTACAGGTCCTGAAACCTATTGATAGAGGTATCAACCATCGTAATCGGAGCATTTTAAATTTTTGCCGCCCAAAAACTTGTGGGCTATAGCACAGTTGATTTTCAATAAAATTGAATTTTCTAAGAAATGTTTAGAAATAATCGAGCAATCAAAATGAAAATTGTCACAGCAATTACAGGCCCTTAAACCTATTGATAGAGGTATCAACCATCGTAATCGGACCATTTTAGATTTTTGCCGCCCAAAAACTTTTGGGCTAGAGCACAGTTGATTTTCAATAAAATTGAATTTTCTAAGAAATGTTTAGAAATAATCGAGCAATCAAAATGAAAATTGTCACAGCAATTACAGGCCCTGAAACCTATTGATAGAGGTATCAACCATCGTAATCGGAGCATTTTAAATTTTTGCCGCCCAAAAACTTGTGGGCTATAGCACAGTTGATTTTCAATAAAATTGAATTTTCTAAGAAATGTTTAGAAATAATCGAGCAATCAAAATGAAAATTGTCACAGCAATTACAGGCCCTTAAACCTATTGATAGAGGTATCAACCATCGTAATCGGACCATTTTAGATTTTTGCCGCCCAAAAACTTTTGGGCTAGAGCACAGTTGATTTTCAATAAAATTGAATTTTCTAAGAAATGTTTAGAAATAATCGAGCAATCAAAATGAAAATTGTCACAGCAATTACAGGTCCCAAAACCTATTGATAGAGGTATCAATCATTGTAATCGGAGCATTTTAGATTTTTGCCGCCCAAAAACTTGTGGGCTGCACAGTTGATTTTCAATAAAATTGAATTTTCTAAGAAATGTTTAGAAATAATCGAGCAATCAAAATGAAAATTGTCACAGCAATTACAGGTCCTGAAACCTATTGATAGAGGTATCAACCATCGTAATCGGAGCATTTTAAATTTTTGCCGCCCAAAAACTTGTGGGCTATAGCACAGTTGATTTTCAATAAAATTGAATTTTCTAAGAAATGTTTAGAAATAACCGAGCAATCAAAATGAAAATTGTCACAGCAATTACAGGCCCTTAAACCTATTGATAGAGGTATCAACCATCGTAATCGGAGCATTTTAGATTTTTGCCGCCCAAAAACTTGTGGGCTATAGCACAGTTGATTTTCAATAAAATTGAATTTTCTAAGAAATGTTTAGAAATAATCGAGCAATCAAAATGAAAATTGCCACAACAATTACAGGCCCTTAAACCTATTGATAGAGGTATCAACCATCGTAATCGGACCATTTTAGATTTTTGCCGCCCAAAAACTTTTGGGCTAGAGCACAGTTGATTTTCAATAAAATTGAATTTTCTAAGAAATGTTTAGAAATAATCGAGCAATCAAAATGAAAATTGTCACAGCAATTACAGGTCCTGAAACCTATTGATAGAGGTATCAACCATCGTAATCGGACCATTTTAGATTTTTGCCGCCCAAAAACTTGTGGGCTATAGCACAGTTGATTTTCAATAAAATTGAATTTTCTAAGAAATGTTTAGAAATAATCGAGCAATCAAAATGAAAATTATCACAGCAATTACAGGCCCTTAAACCTATTGATAGAGGTATCAACCATCGTAATCGGACCATTTTAGATTTTTGCCGCCCAAAAACTTTTGGGCTAGAGCACAGTTGATTTTCAATAAAATTGAATTTTCTAAGAAATGTTTAGAAATAATCGAGCTAACAAAATGAAAATTGTCACAGCAATTACAGGCCCTGAAACCTATTGATAGAGGTATCAACCATCGTAATCGGACCATTTTAGATTTTTGCCGCCCAAAAACTTGTGGGCTATAGCACAGTTGATTTTCAATAAAATTGAATTTTCTAAGAAATGTTTAGAAATAATCGAGCAATCAAAATGAAAATTGTCACAGCAATTACAGGCCCTTAAACCTATTGATAGAGGTATCAACCATCGTAATCGGAGCATTTTAGATTTTTGCCGCCCAAAAACTTGTGGGCTATAGCACAGTTGATTTTCAATAAAATTGAATTTTCTAAGAAATGTTTAGAAATAATCGAGCAATCAAAATGAAAATTGCCACAACAATTACAGGCCCTTAAACCTATTGATAGAGGTATCAACCATCGTAATCGGACCATTTTAGATTTTTGCCGCCCAAAAACTTTTGGGCTAGAGCACAGTTGATTTTCAATAAAATTGAATTTTCTAAGAAATGTTTAGAAATAATCGAGCAATCAAAATGAAAATTGTCACAGCAATTACAGGCCCTTAAACCTATTGATAGAGGTATCAACCATCGTAATCGGACCATTTTAGATTTTTGCCGCCCAAAAACTTGTGGGCTATAGCACAGTTGATTTTCAATAAAATTGAATTTTCTAAGAAATGTTTAGAAATAACCGAGCAATCAAAATGAAAATTGTCACAGCAATTACAGGCCCTTAAACCTATTGATAGAGGTATCAACCATCGTAATCGGAGCATTTTAGATTTTTGCCGCCCAAAAACTTGTGGGCTATAGCACAGTTGATTTTCAATAAAATTGAATTTTCTAAGAAATGTTTAGAAATAATCGAGCAATCAAAATGAAAATTGCCACAACAATTACAGGCCCTTAAACCTATTGATAGAGGTATCAACCATCGTAATCGGACCATTTTAGATTTTTGCCGCCCAAAAACTTTTGGGCTAGAGCACAGTTGATTTTCAATAAAATTGAATTTTCTAAGAAATGTTTAGAAATAATCGAGCAATCAAAATGAAAATTGTCACAGCAATTACAGGCCCTTAAACCTATTGATAGAGGTATCAACCATCGTAATCGGACCATTTTAGATTTTTGCCGCCCAAAAACTTGTGGGCTATAGCACAGTTGATTTTCAATAAAATTGAATTTTCTAAGAAATGTTTAGAAATAATCGAGCAATCAAAATGAAAATTGCCACAACAATTACAGGCCCTTAAACCTATTGATAGAGGTATCAACCATCGTAATCGGACCATTTTAGATTTTTGCCGCCCAAAAACTTTTGGGCTAGAGCACAGTTGATTTTCAATAAAATTGAATTTTCTAAGAAATGTTTAGAAATAATCGAGCAATCAAAATGAAAATTGTCACAGCAATTACAGGCCCTTAAACCTATTGATAGAGGTATCAACCATCGTAATCGGACCATTTTAGATTTTTGCCGCCCAAAAACTTGTGGGCTATAGCACAGTTGATTTTCAATAAAATTGAATTTTCTAAGAAATGTTTAGAAATAACCGAGCAATCAAAATGAAAATTGTCACAGCAATTACAGGCCCTTAAACCTATTGATAGAGGTATCAACCATCGTAATCGGAGCATTTTAGATTTTTGCCGCCCAAAAACTTGTGGGCTATAGCACAGTTGATTTTCAATAAAATTGAATTTTCTAAGAAATGTTTAGAAATAATCGAGCAATCAAAATGAAAATTGCCACAACAATTACAGGCCCTTAAACCTATTGATAGAGGTATCAACCATCGTAATCGGACCATTTTAGATTTTTGCCGCCCAAAAACTTGTGGGCTATAGCACAGTTGATTTTCAATAAAATTGAATTTTCTAAGAAATGTTTAGAAATAATCGAGCAATCAAAATGAAAATTGTCACAGCAATTACAGGCCCTTAAACCTATTGATAGAGGTATCAACCATCGTAATCGGACCATTTTAGATTTTTGCCGCCCAAAAACTTTTGGGCTAGAGCACAGTTGATTTTCAATAAAATTGAATTTTCTAAGAAATGTTTAGAAATAATCGAGCAATCAAAATGAAAATTGTCACAGCAATTACAGGCCCTGAAACCTATTGATAGAGGTATCAACCATCGTAATCGGACCATTTTAGATTTTTGCCGCCCAAAAACTTGTGGGCTATAGCACAGTTGATTTTCAATAAAATTGAATTTTCTAAGAAATGTTTAGAAATAATCGAGCAATCAAAATGAAAATTGTCACAGCAATTACAGGTCCTGAAACCTATTGATAGAGGTATCAACCATCGTAATCGGAGCATTTTAAATTTTTGCCGCCCAAAAACTTGTGGGCTATAGCACAGTTGATTTTCAATAAAATTGAATTTTCTAAGAAATGTTTAGAAATAATCGAGCAATCAAAATGAAAATTGTCACAGCAATTACAGGCCCTTAAACCTATTGATAGAGGTATCAACCATCGTAATCGGACCATTTTAGATTTTTGCCGCCCAAAAACTTTTGGGCTAGAGCACAGTTGATTTTCAATAAAATTGAATTTTCTAAGAAATGTTTAGAAATAATCGAGCAATCAAAATGAAAATTGTCACAGCAATTACAGGCCCTGAAACCTATTGATAGAGGTATCAACCATCGTAATCGGAGCATTTTAAATTTTTGCCGCCCAAAAACTTGTGGGCTATAGCACAGTTGATTTTCAATAAAATTGAATTTTCTAAGAAATGTTTAGAAATAATCGAGCAATCAAAATGAAAATTGTCACAGCAATTACAGGCCCTTAAACCTATTGATAGAGGTATCAACCATCGTAATCGGACCATTTTAGATTTTTGCCGCCCAAAAACTTTTGGGCTAGAGCACAGTTGATTTTCAATAAAATTGAATTTTCTAAGAAATGTTTAGAAATAATCGAGCAATCAAAATGAAAATTGTCACAGCAATTACAGGTCCCAAAACCTATTGATAGAGGTATCAATCATTGTAATCGGAGCATTTTAGATTTTTGCCGCCCAAAAACTTGTGGGCTGCACAGTTGATTTTCAATAAAATTGAATTTTCTAAGAAATGTTTAGAAATAATCGAGCAATCAAAATGAAAATTGTCACAGCAATTACAGGTCCTGAAACCTATTGATAGAGGTATCAACCATCGTAATCGGAGCATTTTAAATTTTTGCCGCCCAAAAACTTGTGGGCTATAGCACAGTTGATTTTCAATAAAATTGAATTTTCTAAGAAATGTTTAGAAATAACCGAGCAATCAAAATGAAAATTGTCACAGCAATTACAGGCCCTTAAACCTATTGATAGAGGTATCAACCATCGTAATCGGAGCATTTTAGATTTTTGCCGCCCAAAAACTTGTGGGCTATAGCACAGTTGATTTTCAATAAAATTGAATTTTCTAAGAAATGTTTAGAAATAATCGAGCAATCAAAATGAAAATTGCCACAACAATTACAGGCCCTTAAACCTATTGATAGAGGTATCAACCATCGTAATCGGACCATTTTAGATTTTTGCCGCCCAAAAACTTTTGGGCTAGAGCACAGTTGATTTTCAATAAAATTGAATTTTCTAAGAAATGTTTAGAAATAATCGAGCAATCAAAATGAAAATTGTCACAGCAATTACAGGTCCTGAAACCTATTGATAGAGGTATCAACCATCGTAATCGGACCATTTTAGATTTTTGCCGCCCAAAAACTTGTGGGCTATAGCACAGTTGATTTTCAATAAAATTGAATTTTCTAAGAAATGTTTAGAAATAATCGAGCAATCAAAATGAAAATTATCACAGCAATTACAGGCCCTTAAACCTATTGATAGAGGTATCAACCATCGTAATCGGACCATTTTAGATTTTTGCCGCCCAAAAACTTTTGGGCTAGAGCACAGTTGATTTTCAATAAAATTGAATTTTCTAAGAAATGTTTAGAAATAATCGAGCTAACAAAATGAAAATTGTCACAGCAATTACAGGCCCTGAAACCTATTGATAGAGGTATCAACCATCGTAATCGGACCATTTTAGATTTTTGCCGCCCAAAAACTTGTGGGCTATAGCACAGTTGATTTTCAATAAAATTGAATTTTCTAAGAAATGTTTAGAAATAATCGAGCAATCAAAATGAAAATTGTCACAGCAATTACAGGCCCTTAAACCTATTGATAGAGGTATCAACCATCGTAATCGGAGCATTTTAGATTTTTGCCGCCCAAAAACTTGTGGGCTATAGCACAGTTGATTTTCAATAAAATTGAATTTTCTAAGAAATGTTTAGAAATAATCGAGCAATCAAAATGAAAATTGCCACAACAATTACAGGCCCTTAAACCTATTGATAGAGGTATCAACCATCGTAATCGGACCATTTTAGATTTTTGCCGCCCAAAAACTTTTGGGCTAGAGCACAGTTGATTTTCAATAAAATTGAATTTTCTAAGAAATGTTTAGAAATAATCGAGCAATCAAAATGAAAATTGTCACAGCAATTACAGGCCCTTAAACCTATTGATAGAGGTATCAACCATCGTAATCGGACCATTTTAGATTTTTGCCGCCCAAAAACTTGTGGGCTATAGCACAGTTGATTTTCAATAAAATTGAATTTTCTAAGAAATGTTTAGAAATAACCGAGCAATCAAAATGAAAATTGTCACAGCAATTACAGGCCCTTAAACCTATTGATAGAGGTATCAACCATCGTAATCGGAGCATTTTAGATTTTTGCCGCCCAAAAACTTGTGGGCTATAGCACAGTTGATTTTCAATAAAATTGAATTTTCTAAGAAATGTTTAGAAATAATCGAGCAATCAAAATGAAAATTGCCACAACAATTACAGGCCCTTAAACCTATTGATAGAGGTATCAACCATCGTAATCGGACCATTTTAGATTTTTGCCGCCCAAAAACTTTTGGGCTAGAGCACAGTTGATTTTCAATAAAATTGAATTTTCTAAGAAATGTTTAGAAATAATCGAGCAATCAAAATGAAAATTGTCACAGCAATTACAGGCCCTTAAACCTATTGATAGAGGTATCAACCATCGTAATCGGACCATTTTAGATTTTTGCCGCCCAAAAACTTGTGGGCTATAGCACAGTTGATTTTCAATAAAATTGAATTTTCTAAGAAATGTTTAGAAATAATCGAGCTAACAAAATGAAAATTGTCACAGCAATTACAGGCCCTGAAACCTATTGATAGAGGTATCAACCATCGTAATCGGACCATTTTAGATTTTTGCCGCCCAAAAACTTGTGGGCTATAGCACAGTTGATTTTCAATAAAATTGAATTTTCTAAGAAATGTTTAGAAATAACCGAGCAATCAAAATGAAAATTGTCACAGCAATTACAGGCCCTTAAACCTATTGATAGAGGTATCAACCATCGTAATCGGAGCATTTTAGATTTTTGCCGCCCAAAAACTTGTGGGCTATAGCACAGTTGATTTTCAATAAAATTGAATTTTCTAAGAAATGTTTAGAAATAATCGAGCAATCAAAATGAAAATTGCCACAACAATTACAGGCCCTTAAACCTATTGATAGAGGTATCAACCATCGTAATCGGACCATTTTAGATTTTTGCCGCCCAAAAACTTTTGGGCTAGAGCACAGTTGATTTTCAATAAAATTGAATTTTCTAAGAAATGTTTAGAAATAATCGAGCAATCAAAATGAAAATTGTCACAGCAATTACAGGCCCTTAAACCTATTGATAGAGGTATCAACCATCGTAATCGGACCATTTTAGATTTTTGCCGCCCAAAAACTTGTGGGCTATAGCACAGTTGATTTTCAATAAAATTGAATTTTCTAAGAAATGTTTAGAAATAATCGAGCTAACAAAATGAAAATTGTCACAGCAATTACAGGCCCTGAAACCTATTGATAGAGGTATCAACCATCGTAATCGGACCATTTTAGATTTTTGCCGCCCAAAAACTTGTGGGCTATAGCACAGTTGATTTTCAATAAAATTGAATTTTCTAAGAAATGTTTAGAAATAATCGAGCAATCAAAATAAAAATTATCACAGCAATTACAGGTCCTGAAACCTATTGATAGAGGTATCAACCATCGTAATCGGACCATTTTAGATTTTTGCCGCCCAAAAACTTGTGGGCTATAGCACAGTTGATTTTCAATAAAATTGAATTTTCTAAGAAATGTTTAGAAATAATCGAGCAATCAAAATGAAAATTGTCACAGCAATTACAGGTCCTGAAACCTATTGATAGAGGTATCAACCATCGTAATCGGAGCATTTTAAATTTTTGCCGCCCAAAAACTTGTGGGCTATAGCACAGTTGATTTTCAATAAAATTGAATTTTCTAAGAAATGTTTAGAAATAATCGAGCAATCAAAATGAAAATTGTCACAGCAATTACAGGCCCTTAAACCTATTGATAGAGGTATCAACCATCGTAATCGGACCATTTTAGATTTTTGCCGCCCAAAAACTTGTGGGCTATAGCACAGTTGATTTTCAATAAAATTGAATTTTCTAAGAAATGTTTAGAAATAATCGAGCAATCAAAATGAAAATTGTCACAGCAATTACAGGTCCCAAAACCTATTGATAGAGGTATCAATCATTGTAATCGGAGCATTTTAGATTTTTGCCGCCCAAAAACTTGTGGGCTGCACAGTTGATTTTCAATAAAATTGAATTTTCTAAGAAATGTTTAGAAATAATCGAGCAATCAAAATGAAAATTGTCACAGCAATTACAGGTCCTGAAACCTATTGATAGAGGTATCAACCATCGTAATCGGAGCATTTTAAATTTTTGCCGCCCAAAAACTTGTGGGCTATAGCACAGTTGATTTTCAATAAAATTGAATTTTCTAAGAAATGTTTAGAAATAATCGAGCAATCAAAATGAAAATTGTCACAGCAATTACAGGTCCCAAAACCTATTGATAGAGGTATCAACCATCGTAATCGGACCATTTTAGATTTTTGCCGCCCAAAAACTTGTGGGCTATAGCACAGTTGATTTTCAATCAAATTGAATTTTCTAAGAAATGTTTAGAAATAATCGAGCAATCAAAATGAAAATTATCACAGCAATTACAGGCCCTTAAACCTATTGATAGAGGTATCAACCATCGTAATCGGACCATTTTAGATTTTTGCCGCCCAAAAACTTTTGGGCTAGAGCACAGTTGATTTTCAATAAAATTGAATTTTCTAAGAAATGTTTAGAAATATTCGAGCTAACAAAATGAAAATTGTCACAGCAATTACAGGCCCTGAAACCTATTGATAGAGGTATCAACCATCGTAATCGGACCATTTTAGATTTTTGCCGCCCAAAAACTTGTGGGCTATAGCACAGTTGATTTTCAATAAAATTGAATTTTCTAAGAAATGTTTAGAAATAATCGAGCAATCAAAATAAAAATTATCACAGCAATTACAGGTCCTGAAACCTATTGATAGAGGTATCAACCATCGTAATCGGACCATTTTAGATTTTTGCCGCCCAAAAACTTGTGGGCTATAGCACAGTTGATTTTCAATAAAATTGAATTTTCTAAGAAATGTTTAGAAATAATCGAGCTAACAAAATGAAAATTGTCACAGCAATTACAGGCCCTGAAACCTATTGATAGAGGTATCAACCATCGTAATCGGACCATTTTAGATTTTTGCCGCCAAAAAACTTGTGGGCTATAGCACAGTTGATTTTCAATAAAATTGAATTTTCTAAGAAATGTTTAGAAATAATCGAGCAATCAAAATAAAAATTATCACAGCAATTACAGGTCCTGAAACCTATTGATAGAGGTATCAACCATCGTAATCGGACCATTTTAGATTTTTGCCGCCCAAAAACTTGTGGGCTATAGCACAGTTGATTTTCAATAAAATTGAATTTTCTAAGAAATGTTTAGAAATAATCGAGCAATCAAAATGAAAATTGTCACAGCAATTACAGGTCCTGAAACCTATTGATAGAGGTATCAACCATCGTAATCGGACCATTTTAGATTTTTGCCGCCCAAAAACTTTTGGGCTAGAGCACAGTTGATTTTCAATAAAATTGAATTTTCTAAGAAATGTTTAGAAATAATCGAGCAATCAAAATTAAAATTATCACAGCAATTACAGGCCCTTAAACCTATTGATAGAGGTATCAACCATCGTAATCGGACCATTTTAGATTTTTGCCGCCCAAAAACTTTTGGGCTAGAGCACAGTTGATTTTCAATAAAATTGAATTTTCTAAGAAATGTTTAGAAATAATCGAGCTAACAAAATGAAAATTGTCACAGCAATTACAGGCCCTGAAACCTATTGATAGAGGTATCAACCATCGTAATCGGACCATTTTAGATTTTTGCCGCCCAAAAACTTGTGGGCTATAGCACAGTTGATTTTCAATAAAATTGAATTTTCTAAGAAATGTTTAGAAATAATCGAGCAATCAAAATAAAAATTATCACAGCAATTACAGGTCCTGAAACCTATTGATAGAGGTATCAACCATCGTAATCGGACCATTTTAGATTTTTGCCGCCCAAAAACTTGTGGGCTATAGCACAGTTGATTTTCAATAAAATTGAATTTTCTAAGAAATGTTTAGAAATAATCGAGCAATCAAAATGAAAATTGTCACAGCAATTACAGGTCCTGAAACCTATTGATAGAGGTATCAACCATCGTAATCGGAGCATTTTAAATTTTTGCCGCCCAAAAACTTGTGGGCTATAGCACAGTTGATTTTCAATAAAATTGAATTTTCTAAGAAATGTTTAGAAATAATCGAGCAATCAAAATGAAAATTGTCACAGCAATTACAGGCCCTTAAACCTATTGATAGAGGCATCGTAATCGGACCATTTTAGATTTTTGCCGCCCAAAAACTTTTGGGCTAGAGCACAGTTGATTTTCAATAAAATTGAATTTTCTAAGAAATGTTTAGAAATAATCGAGCAATCAAAATGAAAATTGTCACAGCAATTACAGGCCCTGAAACCTATTGATAGAGGTATCAACCATCGTAATCGGACCATTTTAGATTTTTGCCGCCCAAAAACTTGTGGGCTATAGCACAGTTGATTTTCAATAAAATTGAATTTTCTAAGAAATGTTTAGAAATAATCGAGCAATCAAAATGAAAATTGTCACAGCAATTACAGGTCCCAAAACCTATTGATAGAGGTATCAATCATTGTAATCGGAGCATTTTAGATTTTTGCCGCCCAAAAACTTGTGGGCTGCACAGTTGATTTTCAATAAAATTGAATTTTCTAAGAAATGTTTAGAAATAATCGAGCAATCAAAATGAAAATTGTCACAGCAATTACAGGTCCTGAAACCTATTGATAGAGGTATCAACCATCGTAATCGGAGCATTTTAAATTTTTGCCGCCCAAAAACTTGTGGGCTATAGCACAGTTGATTTTCAATAAAATTGAATTTTCTAAGAAATGTTTAGAAATAATCGAGCAATCAAAATGAAAATTGTCACAGCAATTACAGGTCCCAAAACCTATTGATAGAGGTATCAATCATTGTAATCGGAGCATTTTAGATTTTTGCCGCCCAAAAACTTGTGGGCTGCACAGTTGATTTTCAATAAAATTGAATTTTCTAAGAAATGTTTAGAAATAATCGAGCAATCAAAATGAAAATTGTCACAGCAATTACAGGTCCTGAAACCTATTGATAGAGGTATCAACCATCGTAATCGGAGCATTTTAGATTTTTGCCGCCCAAAAACTTGTGGGCTATAGCACAGTTGATTTTCAATAAAATTGAATTTTCTAAGAAATGTTTAGAAATAATCGAGCAATCAAAATGAAAATTGCCACAACAATTACAGGCCCTTAAACCTATTGATAGAGGTATCAACCATCGTAATCGGACCATTTTAGATTTTTGCCGCCCAAAAACTTTTGGGCTAGAGCACAGTTGATTTTCAATAAAATTGAATTTTCTAAGAAATGTTTAGAAATAATCGAGCAATCAAAATAAAAATTATCACAGCAATTACAGGTCCCGAAACCTATTGATAGAGGTATCAACCATCGTAATCGGACCATTTTAGATTTTTGCCGCCCAAAAACTTGTGGGCTATAGCACAGTTGATTTTCAATAAAATTGAATTTTCTAAGAAATGTTTAGAAATAATCGAGCAATCAAAATAAAAATTATCACAGCAATTACAGGTCCTGAAACCTATTGATAGAGGTATCAACCATCGTAATCGGACCATTTTAGATTTTTGCCACCCAAAAACTTGTGGGCTATAGCACAGTTGATTTTCAATAAAATTGAATTTTCTAAGAAATGTTTAGAAATAATCGAGCAATCAAAATCAAAATTGTCACAGCAATTACAGGTCCCGAAACCTATTGATAGAGGTATCAATCATCGTAATCGGAGCATTTTAGATTTTTGCCGCCCAAAAACTTTTGGGCTATAGCACAGTTGATTTTCAATAAAATTGAATTTTCTAAGAAATGTTTAGAAATAATCGAACAATCAAAATGAAAATTGTCACAGCAATTACAGGTCCCGAAACCTATTGATAGAGGTATCAACCATCGTAATCGGACCATTTTAGATTTTTGCCGCCCAAAAACTTGTGGGCTATAGCACAGTTGATTTTCAATAAAATTGAATTTTCTAAGAAATGTTTAGAAATAATCGAGCAATCAAAATAAAAATTATCACAGCAATTACAGGTCCTGAAACCTATTGATAGAGGTATCAACCATCGTAATCGGACCATTTTAGATTTTTGCCACCCAAAAACTTGTGGGCTATAGCACAGTTGATTTTCAATAAAATTGAATTTTCTAAGAAATGTTTAGAAATAATCGAGCAATCAAAATGAAAATTGTCACAGCAATTACAGGTCCCAAAACCTATTGATAGAGGTATCAATCATTGTAATCGGAGCATTTTAGATTTTTGCCGCCCAAAAACTTGTGGGCTGCACAGTTGATTTTCAATAAAATTGAATTTTCTAAGAAATGTTTAGAAATAATCGAGCAATCAAAATGAAAATTGTCACAGCAATTACAGGTCCTGAAACCTATTGATAGAGGTATCAACCATCGTAATCGGAGCATTTTAAATTTTTGCCGCCCAAAAACTTGTGGGCTATAGCACAGTTGATTTTCAATAAAATTGAATTTTCTAAGAAATGTTTAGAAATAACCGAGCAATCAAAATGAAAATTGTCACAGCAATTACAGGCCCTTAAACCTATTGATAGAGGTATCAACCATCGTAATCGGAGCATTTTAGATTTTTGCCGCCCAAAAACTTGTGGGCTATAGCACAGTTGATTTTCAATAAAATTGAATTTTCTAAGAAATGTTTAGAAATAATCGAGCAATCAAAATGAAAATTATCACAGCAATTACAGGCCCTTAAACCTATTGATAGAGGTATCAAACATCGTAATCGGACCATTTTAGATTTTTGCCGCCCAAAAACTTTTGGGCTAGAGCACAGTTGATTTTCAATAAAATTGAATTTTCTAAGAAATGTTTAGAAATAATCGAGCAATCAAAATGAAAATTGTCACAGCAATTACAGGTCCTGAAACCTATTGA